>CAWUPB010000351.1:2272222-3479445 GCA_963924115.1 Dovyalis caffra
ACTAGAGTATATCCAAAGAGGTTTATTATATTTAGAGAATAACATACCATTAATGTATAGAACGCAAAATTAGAAACAAAGGTGCATTCGTACTGTAAACTAGCAAATCTCTCATTACCTTGTCCCCAAACATAACACAACATCAGCCATCCTGCAGTGTTTCTCAGCTGGAAGCATCTCCTTTGTGGGCAACGCATCCTGCCCATGTGCGCATACACACACAAACAGATTCTCAGCGGCATGTGCTTTGAATTGAATTGGAGATATAGTTCAAATATTAATTGTAGAAAAAAATGTGCAAACAAAAGGCATCAGAATTAAATTTATCCAACTTTTTTTCCTGGGGCTCTTTAAAGCCCAATTAATGCACTGAATTCCATCAAAAGATCAATGATCATCTTTGTGAATTAGCATTATTTATTAACTTATCAGTCTATCTGAATGCTTTAGAACAAATGTGTGCCATGCCTCGTCTCAACATATCCAATACATGAATTGGCTAGAAGATTGTGTTCAACTGTTCCTACTTTACAGTAAAAGCTCTATCAAATCCATGATTAATGTAGTACAATCCTTGCTTGCAGATGTAATCAAAGATTTATACATCTGTTCACTTGTTGATTGCAGAATTACACAATCTAAATGAAGTGAGGGAGATTAAAACATATAATTCTAATTTCACTTCTCTGATTTCAAAGCTGGATATGGACCTTCAGAATGTGCAGACATTAAAATGAATGGATCTAGAGTCAACCTTAAGCCATCCATTCAAGACAATCTTTCTACTGCATCAGAAACTTTCTACATAATCGTTCACCTCACTTAAGCATCTAATCCATTGCCTTTAGAATTACACTTGACCATCCACCAATCAACTTGTTTAAAATGCCATTACAAACAAATGGATCAGTTTGGTGTGGTAAGATATCATTTTTTTTATTTGATGGTCAGTTGGTATCCTTGGCCAACTTGCTCACCCCAAAACTAAGTCCACCTTCCAGGTACAGTGAAAGGCAGACATCTACCCCGGGACTAGAGGATTCATGAGAAAATATATTCTCACGGCCTGGACTCAGAATTGAACACTGGTTGACAAGGAGGGAAGTAACCCACCTGCCAACTCGGCCAACCCTCAAGGTTAGATATCAAGAATATCTATTTATTGAGCCTTAACCGATAGCAACCCAGAAAATAAACAAAATACTACCTCCCAGTCAAGAACTGTATCCTTTAGCTTTGCTCCACATTTGACATCAGAGCAGCGTCTTGATGTCTCCTTCAACCCGATGGTTTCAACCTCAAAATCTCGCAAATACCTTCACAGGTTTGACAACAATACTAAATTTAGATTTGGAAACCAATTTCCAAAAGGAAACGATAATTGTGCAAACTGTTATATAAATCACACAAGTAAATGACATACTTGATATGCCAACAATTGAGAGAGAAATAAAAAAGAAATACATATTACAAGATTAGGAGCTGCTGTGAGGATGAATCTTACTCTACACCACATGAAGGGCAAGCTTCCATGAAAGAGTTCCCATGTAATTCAGCAAGTTTCTCCCTTGGTATTCCAGACCGAAGATGAAGACCATCAACATTCTGTACTACGAATATAATAAGTGATCAAAAACAGTACCAGGAAAGCAAGCAGATTTGTTTATATAGTAAAATAACCAGAGGCCTGTTTGAGAGATAAAAGGCAAACTGATGCGAAAGGCATATGGATTTTAGCACCATTGTGTTGAGGCAAGCATGATTGCAAAAGGAGTCATGGGTGTCATTGAGGTTCAGAGAAAATCTAGAAAGCATAAATGATAGCAGCATGTACAGTTAAATTCCCAATGTCCCTAGTTACCGAGTGATGAAAGGTGATTGTGGACCTCCAAAGACTAATTCTTTTGACCCAAGAAAAAGGAAAAATTACTTGAATCAAAGGATTGTATCTCTTTCACACCCACATCAGCAAAAGCAACAACCAACCCCCCCCACACACACACACGCAAAAACACCAAAAAACAAAAATAATAATAAATAAATAAAACACACACACACACTGAAGACACATACACAAACTAAAAAGGAAGCTAACACACTCCCCATAGGCAGGATGTATATGGCACATTGCTAAAGAAGAATGAGTCACTAAAGCCCTACCTGACTAATAATGAACTTTAAAATGCCAGCCTTCTCCAGCTCAACCAAAGCCATGTGTGTCATGCTTGGCATTGCTCGATGGAATGGTAGTGATGCTTCAGGTAAAGGTTTTCCCTCGCGCTGAATTCAGTTGATGAGAATCAAAGCAACAACCAAATAAAACTTATAGATAAATCACAAATACTAAGCTTTTTTCTTCTCAGCTAAGCTTCAAGCAACATGAGATTTTTAATAGATAAATAAGCCATTTATGAAAGAAAAAGAAAAAAGAAAAAGATTGCTGAAAGTTCTATAAGATTTTAACATACAAGCTACGAATTTGCCTATAACTTGATCATACTACAATGAATCTCGCAGGATGGCCCGGCAGTCCTCGCTCATGTACACACAAACACAAGTTAGCATCTTTCTTCTTCGTCTGAGGCAACTTTGCATAACCGTGAGCCTTAAAGTGGCAACTACATTGCCTTCTGGCTACATTTTATGTCTTGGAGGTACTGACACTTCACAGAAGTGGTTAGAGCTTAGATTTTCTTCTACTTCCTTTAGTCAACATTTAAGGGAAAAATTTTCCTTTCTTTGATCATTAAAACAAAGACCACAGCCCTGCCCTCTCTGTCATACTCTCTGTTGTCAGAAGTCAATATAGTTTCCTAGCACATTGATGGATTGGTTCTCACCCCCAGACAAGGCATGGTGACAAAATGTGTTCCGCAATGGCTTCTGTGAGACATTCCATGAGTAAAGGAAACAACCTACCTTCATATTTTTATCTAAAGTAAGAAAAAAGACTATTCATAGATGCATAAAAAAATTACTAGGTTCCATCACAGGTCTTAATAGTAAAGAATGCCCCACCAACTACCTCTCCCTTGAATGAAATGTAATTATCAGTTTATACAAAGTTATTTAGGTAAAGAACGAAGCATTATTAGATAGAGTTCTTCTCAGAGGACAAGGAGATTCATTAATTCCATTTCTCCCAATTAAGATATACAATTTTCACCTGTAACGTCCAAATTCCCTTGGGACCTCGAAAATCAGGTATGCCACAAGATGTTGATATTCCTGCACCTGTAAACACGACTAGATGCTTACTCTGCAAGTGCAAAGAAACAACTTAAAAATGTTGATTGGATAAAAATATCTAAAAATCATTAAGTAAAGAAACATAAATCGCCAAAATTATTTTAACAATGAAAATTTTGGTTGTATTTTTTGTGTGTGTGTGTGTGTGTGTGTGTGTGTGTGTGTTGGGGGGGGGGGGGGTGTTCCTTTTTTGAGTGGGAATTCAATTGGATAACAATATAATCATAGGCAGCATTTATAACACAAGTCCAAACCTTTTGTATCATTTTGGCGAGTCTTTCAATCTGCCAATTAAAAAGCAAACCAAAATTAAATAAGCAGCAAATGTGAGTAATGATGAAAGGAGCTCTGTTACTTGAAAAGGAGAAAGAAAAACAAAAAATCACCACTTAACTAATATAAATGTTACGTATAAAAAAATTAACATGTGTTTGGAAATAGGCTTGTACATGCATACACATAAAACCCAATAAAAAGTAAAATTTGAAATGAATCCACTCAGATTGAACGAAGTGATAACATGACAGTCCATCCACTGATTGCCACACTATAATGAAAACTAATTTAAATGTTAAAAAAAAGTTCTCTCCTGGTATCTAAAAATTATCCACCTCCCCCTTTTCGATTGCTTAAAAGACAATGTCAAACCTAACGGGAACTTTAAACAACATCTGCATAATTAATAAGTAATAAAAGTTAGTAATTTACCATTAAATCATAAAATCAGTGAGCTAAATTCTATTGAAATAAAATGAAATACCCAGAAATCAGATCCCATCACACAACAACCACTATTATACAATAATCCAAACTCTCTCGCTCGCTAGCCAAGCTTAAGGGAAAAACCGAAGTAAAGTAACACTAAAGGTTCGGTTTTGCTTTTTCATTCATCAAAAAATAAAGGTTCAGTCTTTCAGATAGATGATCATTAAAACCAATTAACAAGAAGAACCAAGCAACAAAGAAGAATTAAGAAAGAAAGAAAGAACTCCATGCATTAATAATAATAATAAAATGTGATAGAAAAAGCTTTACTTTTTCTTGCAAAACATGAGATGAGTCGAAGAATTCTGTCATTCCAACGTTGCCCACATCTTCTATGTAAGAAAGTTTTTCTGCATAACCCAGAGACATGCTGATCAAAGCTTTAAAGAGGGAGAGAGTTTTCTATTTGCCCTCAAGTAAGCAACAAAAATGTTTCTTTTGCTTCTTTTAAGGAGACCCCAATGCGAAAAACAGCTTGCTCCTTATTAACAAAAACATGAGATCTACATGGGTTTTATGTTTTTGTGAGAACCAGGGGTAAGCTTTACGGTATAATGAATAAAAGGGGTAATAATCATAGAAGTCATCTTTTTATATTTAGTTTTTGTCTTAATTTCATTTTACTGTTAATTTTTAAACTAACAATATATATATATTTTTTTTTCTATCTCAGTCTCATATTTCTACTATATTTTTCTTCTTAATTTTACTTTTTATTGAATTTAGATAAATAAATTTTGAAAAAAAAATGTGAAGATATGTCCAACCATTCTCTCCAAAACTTATATATAAAAAAAAAAAAGATAAAAATATGATTTTATCTAAAATATCCTTTATGAGCTTAATTTTTTCTCTATGATAATAAGAAAATTTTGAGTATAAAATAAAATATTTATAATATTTTTGTTTTAAATGTGTTTTTATGATAGTTAGCAAATTTTAAACATAAAATAAAATATTTATAATATTTTTTAAATATGAATAGAGTTTTAGTTAAATTTTTTAAATTAAAAAATTTATAAAATCAAAACAAGTAAATTATAATTGACTTTTTTGAGGTATTATAAAATTTTAAATATCATTCGAAGTTTCAAATTTAAATTAAAATTATTTCCACATTTAAAAAAAAACCATAAATATTTCATTTTATATTCAAAATTTGCTTACCAACATAGAGATCAATTTAATCACATAAAAGATAAAATGGATAAAAAAAAATAGCTTCACCTTTTTTTTAAGTTTTTATTTTTATTTTCAATTTGCGTAAGAATGATATGATATATTTCATCTTTTTTATTTTTTTATTTTTCAAATTTTTTTATTTAAATTCAATAAAAAAACAAGAGTACGACGAGAAAAATAGAATAGAAGGATGAGATTAAAATAGAAAATAAAAGTTAACACTCTTAGTACAAAAATTGACGAAAATACGAGATTAAGACAAACCAAACGTAAAGGGATGAACTTAAAATAAAAAATAAATAAATAAAAGAACATGATAAAGATAAAAAATAAAATAAAAATAAAAGTGAGAGAGAGAATGGAGGGACTATATATATATATATATATGTGTGTGTGTGTGTGTGTGTGTGTGCGTGTGTGTGTGGTGTTGGTTCACATTAGGCACAATATGTCATATTACATGAGTGGTTTGATTGGGAAACTAACAACCTATGATTTCCGTCGAGTCAAAATCTAGTTTGATTATGATAGCATTGAACTTACCTACACCGAGGAAGAGTGTGTATATATATATATATATATATATATATATATAATGTAGTGTTGGTTCATAATAGGCATAAAAAGCTTGGTGATGGTGGTGCTATCCGAAAGGGATTTGGTGTTCGATTCCTTGTGATTGCATGTATTCATTCATATGGTATTTAAATCCTTGTAACATCATGTACTTTATGACACCAATGAGATCGGTTCAAGTCGGGTTTGTTGAGTTCAATCAAATAAACAATCCAATTAAAGAACTAGACTAACTTTGTGGGTTCACTAGTTTTTTTATTGGACCAACTTGGCCGATCTAGCATTAGGTAGGCTATTCCATACTCTTTAGCAAGGAATATTGTTTCCACATCATACCATCCTTTTATTATCCGAAAAATCTCTACCATACATATATCGAAATCGAAATTAGGGTTTTTTTCGAGAGCAATTACGATCAAGAATATAAATATACTATCAATTGTAGATTACAATAAATGAGTCAAACTCTAAACCTCATGGATGATTATTTTATAATGAGTATGGGTGTTTACTCGATTTTAATAAATTTAGTTCGATTTTTGGTTAACCGAACTCATAAAAATAAAAAACCGAACCCAAACAGAAAAATAATTTGGTTTTTAAAATTCAATTAAAAAATTAGTTTTAATTTTTTATTTTTCGCTTTAAATGAAATTTAATCCAAAAGAGTAAATTAAATAGTTCAAAACTAAAATTAAACAATTTCTAAACTTCATGGCCTTCACAAAGAAAGCCCACTATAAGTCTACCTACACTTACTACTTTGAAAAATGAAAGCTAATTTATAAAAGCTTCCAACTCTTACAAATGTGTGGCTTTTCTATATATAACATGTGTTTACTAAGCATTTTATTTCTTAATATCTAATAAAAGAAAAATTTATACAAATAGAAAATTCATACGTAAAAATTTCATGAGCAAGTTGTGATCGATATTGTATAGGTAATATATATAACATGGTTTTGGTCATAATAATAAATTAATTTTTTTCACATACACACACATATATGGCTAATGTGAAAAAAAATAATTTTTTTTGCTCTTCAATGAATTGGTTTTCTTTTAATTATTGGTGTATGTATAGAATTAGTAAGATGAATTTACCCGAACTAACATTGTAATTGTTTAATTGTTTTCTTTTGATAAACAATGTTCTTATTTATTATAGCAGGTGCATTCACGACATTAGGGGAAACAATGTGTTTGAGGAAATGAGTTCAAGAGAAGGAAGAAAAAAAGATTTACTACCTAGTATTAACAGATCACTAGGAACCAAAATAACTAGTATACTTAGAGTTCAAGATAAGAGGTTGGTTACGTATAAAGAAGACTAAAAATCATCCTTCCATTTCTTGCTTAAAAAAAGTTGCATCGCAAACAAAAAAGTTGGTTTTGTTATGATGAAAATCTATACCTATTCATAAATGTTTATTAGCCAAATGAGTGATTCGGAATTTAGTTAATCGAAGTCTTATCCTCACTCTAAAAACATAAGAGATTTAAATTCAAGAAAAATCAATCTAATTATCACACATAGGCATATTCAAAATAAAACTAGTACAAAAGGCCTAGACCAATGCAATTTCAAACTTCGTAATTTAACAAGACAAATCAAGTAAAATTGGTCTAGATCATGTTTTAAACCTACATGATTTTAAATTTCATAATTTAACAAAAAAGAAATTAGATAAAGAAATCTTAATTAGGGTTCAAACCTACATGATTTAACAAGACAAATTAAATAAACGGTCTAAATTGAGGTTCGGATCAATTCAATTTCAAACCGCACGATTTAACAAGAAAAATCAAATAAAATAGTCTAACTTGGGATTTGCAATTTAACAAGACAAATCATCTACAACGGTTTAAATCAAGGTTCATGTAATGCCCCTAACTCACTTACTATTTCCAAATAGGAGCGGCTAGGTTTGTTACATTATTAAGCCTAAAATCCCGACTAGTTCCCTATACTACATAACCAAAATTACATAAAATATTAAGCAATGGAATACGTATAATAAAATTTACATGGTATTAATTACAATCATAGGGATTACAAAATGTCTACGATGCCGACTACCCATAAATAAGAGAACAATATCACTTATCTACAACCCTTCAAAAGATTCCTATAATTTTGGGTGGCACACGAGCCTTGTTTAGTGAGAACCGACAGCCTTCCTTGACGAACCGTCTCGTCTTTACTCGTTACACCGGAGAATAATAACAACAGTATGAGCCAAAGCTTAGTAAGTAGGGTAATACACGTTATATGCAATGATTTCTTACTACCTTGAATTCATCCATTAATTTTACTTCGGGTACCCTAGATATTAGCAAGTTCACTCCATTTTCATCTCTCGGTGATCGTCTTATCACCTACCGCTAACAACAAAATTATCCATCGTTGTAGTACACGGTTAGCTAAATTTCTATCGCCTATCGGTGTAATTAAGTAATAGAGCACGTGCATAGCTTCATTGCTAATACTCATTTAATCCAATTGCAGTTACTAAACCTTATCAATTCTCAACCATCTAACTTTTCAATCTACCCACAAATGCATATAATGCACAATGATGTTTCATTTACCATATCCGTCAAGTTATGGGTATCAAACCCTACATTCTTAAACCATTCTTGAAATTCAACCCACATATAGAAACACATATATGTCTCATTTATCCGATATAAATATTTATTTAAGGAAATCAATTACCATCGAATACAATTAATCAATCAATGTAATTCACTCATTTAATAAGTATCTTCTCATCATATGATTAATAAGTAATGCCATTGATTTCATCCTATAATTTTGATACCACTTATCTTATATACACATCAATCATAAGGACCAATTGACTAAACATTTAAGGTGTGATTTCTTGCTCTAACCCGAATTTGACCTTGATGGCCGAATTTAGATTTTAACTAATTTGAGCCATTTTCTTCAATTTTCTTGAAAGTTTACCTTCCTACACTTCAAATTATACTTGCTCAAGGACAATTGAACCAATAATTCTAGATTTGGATGAGTGAAACTCAAAGCCTAAAAATCAAAGTTTGAGGCTGAATATACACTAAGGATTTGTGTGGGTTTTTCTTCAATTAAAGTAAAGTTTTTCATTCTTAAACACTAATCCATACTTAATTAAGCCATAATTAAGCTCTAGAACATCAATCACATGAAAGCATCAAAATCCCTAATTTAAGCAATTAGGTCGAATAGTACCCTCTAAGGAACTCTAGGAACCCATCATCCATCATCTACTATTTCGGATTTATTCCTCCCATATCCACATCAATAATTATTCACTACAAATAATTTTGGTCCAAGTCCATCAATTTACTAAACTAACCCAACAACAAATATTTAGGCATAAAACAAAGCTTTATAAACTTTAATGAGTAAGCATATCAATAAATCATCAAATACTCAAGATAAACCAATAAACTCATATCAAGTCATCAAAACTCACAATATCAACATAAGCAACCCATAAAAGCATAATCATCAACTCAAGAAATTCACATAAATCAAAAACTTAGAAATTCAAATTTATGGTCTAAAATAAATCCCTACTTACTTGATTCAAGTTTAAATCTTTTAGTCTTTTTCTTCTTTTTTCCTTCTTTCTTTCTTTCTCTTTTCTTCTTTCGTTTTCCCTCTTCTTATTCAATTGTTTTTTTTTTTTAGTGAACTAAAATCTTCTAAAAGAGGTCGACCATTGCTTAGCTTTCTCTTATATATATTCATCTTTTATTCCCTTATTAATAAACTTAACAAGTGTTCTAATCTAAGCTTGTGAGATGTAAAGTGGTAGAAGGAATTAGAAGCTTAGGTGGCGGATTTTAATTAAAAGACATGAGGTGTAAAGTAGTAGAAGAGTTTAGAAGCTTAGGTGGCAAGTTTTACTCAAAGGATAGGTGATGTGAGTAAAAATTAATCCTAGGGGTATTTTGGTCTAATAATTTCAGCACCCTCATAATGTTTAGATGGTTTTTTTTTAGCATGACATCTCTAGATATGTGCTAGGGAAAATAAATTGACAACTAACTAAGTTATCCACAAATTTATTCCCATAAATAATCACATGAACACGAAATATATTAAAACTACAAAGATATTAATATGTTATACGAATTACACACACACACACATATGTGTGTGTGTGTGTATGTGCGCGCGCGTGCGTGTATGTATATGTATATATATGGTTGAGAATTTTCATAGGAGTTACGAGTTCAAACTAAGGTGATTTCAAATTTCCTATTTTAACAAGATAAATCAGATAAAAACAATATAAATGAGGTTTAGATCGATGTAATTTCAAGCACCATAATTTAATAAGAAAACCAAACAAAAACGGTTTAGATCGGGTTCTAAGCCGACATAATTTTAGGTATCTTGATTTTATTGGAAAAATTAAACAAAAATGGTTTCCCCTATTAATAAGCTAATATAGGTGTTCATCTCTAAGGTCAAAACATGTGACTTTTCCTTACTCATAGGCCAATACGAGTAACCATCTTCAAGGTCAAAATAAGTGACTTTTTTGTATTCATAGGTTAATATGGGTAACTAGCCTCAAGGTCAAAATAAATTACCTTTCCTTACTCGTAGGCCAATACGAGTAACCATCCTAACTTTCCCATACTCATAGGCCAATATGCGTAACCATCATTGAGGTCAAAACATGTGAACTTCCTCTACTCGAGGCTAATATGGGTAACCATCCCTAAGGTCAAAACAATTGATCTTTTCCTACTTAGACTAATATGGATAACCATTCCCAAAGTCAAAATAAGTGAATTTTCCCTACTTATAGACTATTATAGGTAACAATCTTTGAGGTCAAAATAAGTGACCTTCCCTACTCATAGGCCAATATAAGGGACTATCTTCGAGGTCAAAACAGGAGACCTGTTTTGTCATAAACCATTTTTGACCCTTCATAACTTTTTATCTTACACAAAATTCAAAAAAAAAATTACATGTTACATTAGTTTCTATATTTTTCATAATTTTTTAGATTTAAACTCCCTAGGATTATCCCTAAATTTAAAAAATAAAAAATAAAGAAAAAAAGAAGAAGTAAGAAAAAAATAAAAAAAGAAAAGGGAATCAAATTTGGTTTAACAGAAAGGATATAATTGGAGACCGATTTAAAAGTTATGAGGATCAATTTATAGAAATTAGAGGAAAAAAAGACCGGAATGCCCTATACTAAGGGACTTAACTATAGAAAAATTAAATAGCAACGAGACTAAAATAGAAGAAGAGCACAAATAGAAGGACCATTTTCAACTCATTAAAACCTTTCAAACCCATACCTCATCTTCCTTCCTTAACCTTGTTGGCATCCTTATTCACACCCATATTTTATGTATCAACATTATCTCTCTAATACCCAAAATAAAAACACAAGATAATAAAATTTATCCTTAGCATCGCTTGATTCCCTTCACCCATAACCTTGTAACGATAACACACAAAAAAGCATGTAAAGGAGAAAGATTAAGGGGCCAAGATGGAGTGTCTTATACTCATTAAAAGAGAAGAGATGAGATTAAGAGAAAAACATCTAAGCATGGAGAATGAAGCTAAAGTAAGATAAAACCAAGAGAAAGGAAATAGAAAAAAAGGAGTAGCATTTTTGAAGGGTGGCTTGGTTTTTTAGAGAGAAAATAGTGAGATTACAAGAGAGAAAAGAGATAAAAATAGAATAAAAATGAGAAAGAGGGGTTTGTGGAAGAAAAAAAATAGCTTGGATAGAAAAAAGGAAGAACAAGTGAAAAGAAAAGGAGAACACCATCCAAGCATCTCAACGAGTTTAGAAACAAACTAATTCATCAACTTCGAGCTTTTTGACCATTTTTAAAACTTAATAGGCAATCCTCTACCCTTTTCTACTTCATCCCTTATCAATTTTAGTAGGAAAAATGTATTTAGATGTCCATTCTACATAATGACACATTAGTATTATTCATAAAACATAATAATACTATAAAATCTTAAGAAATTGTGTTAATATCCAATTTTTACCCTTGTTATTTTCTTTTTTATTCTTGAAAAAATACAAATAAAAGTAACAAATAAAAAAAAGTCAATTCAAAATAATTGGCAAAAATTAGTTATAGGGATCTAATTAAAGAAATAAAAAGGTTAGGAAACAAAAGAAACCCAATTGAGGGTGCAATTAAAAAGTCAAAAACCCAAAATCTTAATTAAAAGAAAGGAAGGGTACAATTAGAAGAAATCTAAAAAAAGGTTCGATTAATTACAATTTATGGGTGCCACTAAAGTTCAAACAATCAAAATTACACTTAAATTGATGAATTAAGAGGAATGAGTGACCAAAATTTATCTTTGCCCAAAAACCCTAACTCCCATCTATAAATACTCATCTTCTCTCCCATTTTAAGAGAGATAACACTATTCATCATCTTTCTCAAAATTTTTCAAAATCTATCTCCCTCTTTAGTCGAATTTTGAGCCTCCTCCACCACCTAAAATCACTCTCCATAACTTCCTAAACACCATTACTCCTCTACCATCCAAATCACCACTATCTATTGAAACCACTATTCATCTTTTATTCCAAACCTTGAGAGCCACTATTCATCCTCCATTGTAGCAAAAATTTACCTCCCTCATAGAAGCTTTCTCTTTCTTTTCCCTACTTGGCTGAACCACCATCATTCTCCCTCTCTTTGGTCGAATCTTCCTCAAAGAATTCCAATTGCCACTCGTTCCCATAACTTGGTCGAACCACCTTCTCACCCTCTCTCTAAACATGCTAGCCACCCTCCCATAAAAACATAACTTTCTTCTCTTCATTCCTCTCGATTACAACAAGAAGAAAGGAAAGTAACCTCTTTTTTTCCCTTCACCCCTTCCTCTACCTTTGGCTACAACAAGAAGAAAAAGGAAGACATGGTAGCTAATTTCATCTCTTCCGCCATCTTTCACACACCAAGTTAAGACCTCATCCATCTTCTAATAGTCATGACCTACTTCATCTTCCACACAACTAAAAGTTCCACACTAGCCATGACCCTTCTCGCATTTCCTTCTTGGTCGAGCCCTTCTTCATCCTTAGCCGAGAGTGGCAATAGCCAACACTATCCAAAATACTAATAACCACACAAACCGAGAGCTCTACCTAAGATTCCCTTATCGGATAACCAAGTATACCACTCAAGAGCTCTACTAAGAGTCCGTCATGGCATCGACAACCACGCTAGTCTAAATCCGTACCTAATAGTACCTCATAGTACTAATAACCACACTAGTCAATAGTCCTTTATAACCAACCTCTCCTCCTCCACCATTTTAGCCAAGAAACACCCATCATTGTAGCTTCAACCTTGGAAAAAACAAAACCAAAAAAATATGCGAATATGTTTGTTTTACTATTCATAGTTATAGGAACTTGAGTTAATTTTTGGACGGAACATATCATAATTTTTTGTTTGGTTGATTGTTGGATTTTACAAAAACAACATGATATTGTAGTTTATAAATTTTTATATTATTACTATTTATTATTTGGAATATGAATGTTGAACCGAATGAAACAAGATTAATTTTTATTATAGAACTTTAAGTCGGACAAAACAAAACTAAAAAACAACTCAAGAATAGTTAGTTCCTCTTCCAGATTCACTCGAAATAATTATTCTTCATCAAGATTGAAAGAAGTAAAATAGATCTAAAAAGAATCGTTAACGACCTTACGGAATTTGGGTAGCTTTCTAACCTAAAAAGATTTGTTTAAGTAATAAATCAAAATGATAAAAATTTCATGTTGTGAATGATTGAATTATCAAATGTTTTAATTGATTATACTTAAGATGATTGCCATGTTTACTACTCATCATAAAAGAGGCCACCGATGGCTTTTTACCTTTGTGGACAAAGCCACCGATGGCTTTCCACCTATGTGGACGAAGCCATCGATGGCTCTTAAACCATTTTTATTTGATTTCGGTCACCGAAACAAAGTCTTTGATGGCTTTTCACTTATATGACAAAGCCGTCGATGGTTTCGAAGTCATTTTGCATGCTTTTTGCTTATTAGAAAAGAAGTCATAAATAGCTTCCCATTTATATAGATGAAGCCACTAATGGCCCTCAAATTATTTTTATTTGATTTTTGTTCATTGAAAAGAAGTTTTTAGTAGCTTTTCACTTATGTGATAAAGTTTTTAGTGGTTTTGATGTTGTTTTACATGTTTTTTGCTCGTTAGAAAAGAGGACATCGATGGCTTCCCACTTAATGGCAAACCTACCAATGGCTCTTAAACATTTTTATTGAATTTTTAATTATTAAAATGAACTCTTTGGTGCCTTTAAACTTATGTGACAAAGTCAATAGTAATTTTGAAGTCATTTTATATGTTTTCTACGTGTTAAAAAAGAGGTCATTAATGACTTTTCACTTATATAAATGAAGCTACTAGTCGCTTCCAAACCTTTTTTATTTGATTTTTGATGGCTTTCCACTTATGTGATAGAGCCACTAGTGATTTCGAAGTCATTTTATATGCTTTCTATTGGTTAAAAAGAGGTCATCGGTGACTTCTCACCTATATAGACAAAGCTGCTAATGGCTCCTAAACTATTTTTATTTAATTTTTGATTACCGAAATGAAGTTATTGGTGGCTTTTTATATATGTGATGAAGTGTTAACTGATTTTGAAGTCATTTTATATGTTTTCTCGCTCGTTAAAAAAGAGATCATCGGTAACCTTTCACCTATTTGGATGAAGCCACCGAGTGGCTTCCAAATCATTTTTATTTGATTTTTTAACACCGAAACAAAGTTATTGGTGGCTTTCCACTTATGTGATGAAGTCGTCAATGGTTTTCAAGTCATTTTATATGTTTTTTGCTTGTCAAAAAAAGGCCACGACAACTTCCTACCTTTGTGGTTAAAGCTACTCATAACTTCTAAAGCATTTTACATGTTTTTTATTTGTTAGAAATGAAGCCACCGATGGCTTCTTACTCATGTGGTCAAAGCTACTCGTGGCTTTCAAATTAATGTTTATGTTTTTTGCTTGTCGAAATGAAGTTGCTAATGGCTTTCCATTTGTATGATGATGTGACTAGTAGCTTTCAAACTAGTTATCCGCTCCTTGCTCGAACAAAATGAAGTTATAGTTGGCTTCTCATTTATGTGAAAAAAAATTTAGTAGCTTCCTAAACTCATGATCCGAAGTCAATAGAGACTTCCCACTTATATGAGTAAAGTTGTTAGTGACTTTTTGTTTATGTCAATATAGGCTCTCAATCTTTAGAAACTCATCTATTTATCGGTATGGGCTTATGTTCTCTAAAGATTAGCTAAAATTTCAATCTTCTTCCACCTTTTTTTTTTTTTTTTTTTTTAAGTATGGGTATTGTTCTTAGATCGGCTTGAATCCCGAATTACTTTGTTAATTCATCATAATAAAATAAATTCACTCAAATAGGCATAGAAACGTAACATAATAAAATCAAACTTTTATTTTCACATGCATTTAATGTAGCCCACCTCGGGTAGAAGGGGATATTGATGATATTATATCTTTCTCATACGTACCTAACTTCTTACCTAAATATCTATACGGACTTAGTTTTCTTCGATTAGCTAGGGGTGACTCCTGTTCCAACGGATCTTACGAGCCCTCATCGACGGAATGGTGACTCCACTAGCAAGTATGCCATGCTAGGTTTAAACTTTGAATGCCTATGTAAAATAATCTTGTGTTGTATGATTATGTTTCTATGCCTATTTGTTTTGAATGAATGATTTGCTTTTAATTATTTACCTATTTATGTACATCATGTGCATTGTTAAAACACACCTTACGACTTTTCGGTTATTTAATTCTTAGTCCTTATTTTTAATTTTTGAGACTTGGATATGAAGTTATGCTCTCATAAATAATACTATACGTATTATTTATTACACATACTTATCTTTAGATTTAGGGAGGAATTATTGGTATCCCGATGGGTTTTTATAACACCTCTACCGAGGACCTAGATAGGTTAAGAGTATTATCGACATTAACTTACATTTGAAGTATAATAAATTCAAGTTAACAAACCTCTTTCCTTGACATTTTAAATTTATTAGTAAAGTGGGCAATTCTTGTGCGACCTCCCTAATAAATAAGAAATAATGGGTTCATATTATATAAAACTTAGGTATAAACTTTTTAAAAATTCAACTAACATCAATTAATATTTCTACAACATGTATAGAAATATTGAATGTCATATTTTGGTAAAAAAATCCATATTCTTGAAATCCAACTTAATCATTTAAATAAAATACCTTACATTAAATTAAATTGAACCATGTCTCTTGTTTTTTCTCAAATACCTTTTAAAAATTCATATAAAATTTAATTTAGGATTATTTCATTTTCAAATATTCCATATCATAAAGTAGGATTATTTGACATTAATTTCATATAAAAAATAATTTAATTATCATGTATTGCTCATAAATAGAAAATAATCAATGAATAGTAACCATTAAATCAAGGTTTAATGTCATTATTTTTATAAAAATTCAATAGCCAAGGAATTTATTCCATTAATTCAATTAAGCATTTAATAAATTCATTTGGACTCTTAACTAAAATTTTGGCCATTTATAACACCTTTTTGGACTTAGGAATTTTGGTTCTCAATTTATTTAAAACTAACCCATTAAATATATTTATTCGTTAACCATTATTTTCATTTTATGCCTTAACCTTACTCACCCTTTTGTCATGCCATTTTAATTTCACACTTTTTATCATTAATTCATTAGTCACTAAATTAAGTAACCCTTCAGTTAGTACCTTCATTCTACTTTTAATTAGTTCATTTTCATAACCAATTAGTTCATTATTAGTTAAGTTACCAATTAATTTACCAAGCTATACAACTAAACAATCTTTAACACCATATTAAACTTAACATCCAAACCTTACCATTTTATAATACAAATCATATTTGCTTAACTTATCACAACTATACATAACTAAAAATTAAGTTAAGAAAAGTTGGAGTTCCTCACACTTTAACATGATATTTTATTTAATTAATAAAGGAATAGTTATTAAATGTGAGGAATAAAAGTTTAAACTTTAATTAAGAATAAAATAAATACAAGTATGATTGATAGGAAAGGTTAATGGATTAAGTAAGGATTGAATTAGATATTGGTATCATTAATTGTTACGGTTATGTTTTAACCTAGTGATGCAATTGTAAAACCTAAGGACTTAATCGTAAAAATTAAAAATTTAGATACTTGATTGAAATGATTAATTAACTTTAAGGACTTAAATTAACCTTAGAAAAGGCTTAAGATAGGGTCAAATTGAAGAAAATTATGAAGTTATGGACTGAAATTGGAGGGGTTGATTGTAAAGATTAAAAGTTTAAGGACCAAAGTGTAAAATGTTCATATTTTAGGAGACTTAATAACTGATTATGAGAGACTTATTCCAGTAAGAATATTATAGAAAATTTGAGAGAAAGGGAGAAGAAGAGAGGTAGCAAATAAGGAGGAAAAAAGGAGAAAATATATACGGCAAAAGAGGAAGAAAAGATAAGTAAGAAGAAAAAAAATCTAGAAGCCATTAATTAGCAAGCTTAAGGTTAAAACAAGTGTGACACACTTGGTTTAATCCTAAGGAAGAAACATGGCTATAAAAGGGAAGGAAGGAGATGAAAGAGAGGTTAGAAGCCATAAGTGCCCAAGTAGCCCTAAACAAAGAACTACACTAACCAAGAAAAAAAATCATCCAATCACCACTCTAAACCACCTTAGTTAGCTTAGAACATTCCTAGAACAACCTTAAAATTAGATTAAAAGATTGAACAAAAAGGGAGGAAATCTTACTATTTGGGCTAAAGTTATTAGAAGGAAGAGGAGGAAGAAAGACAATGAGGAAGAGAGGAGAATTGGCCAAACTTCAAGTATAGTAAGTGTAATCCTCACTACACTATAAAAAAAAATAGTGATTTTGATGTATAATTGATGATAATTTGAAGTTTTAATGTTTGAGGTTTAGTATGATTGGTGAAACTATATTGGTGTTGGAACTGGATGGTTGTATTGATGAGCATGTGTTCTTGATGTTAGAACCTTAATGTTTATATGATTAATTGGTGTAAATTCATCAGTTTTGATGTTGTGCTTTTTCTTAGAGTAAGTTGGTTGGATACCCTTAAACGTGAATAAATTAGTGGTTTTAAGATTTAATGTTTTCAAGATGCTTGATGATATGCTTTAAAGATGTTTATGGAGTTGAATTGGAAAATCGGATACTTGGTCACTTTCTTTAAGAATTTTGACCAAGTAGGAAGTTTAAATTGCTTGATCAACTTAACTACTTGAAGTTAAAATAATGAAAAACATGATAGGTTAAGATATTAGAGGTAAAAAATTGAGGTATAATGATGAATGAGGATTATCTTCCATTGAGTCAGCACTTGAAACAAAGAAATGAGAAGCTAATTTGAGGTTTAAGTTAATTTTGAGGTTTACAAGCATAAAATGGCATGAAAAATGATTGTATTCATGTGAAAAAAATGAATTAGCTATGTTGCTTTAACAATTCAGTCATGATGTGTTTAAGGCATGATTTATGTTCATTGTTCGTTTATGTTTGCATGCATACTTAATTTATATGGAATATGTAGTTGATGTATTATTTATGTTACATGTTCTCGAGGTTTGGAAGTATGCATGTTGAGGGCTATGTCAATGCATTGTATTTATATTTAAATACATTTGCACATCATAATCACGAAAGAGGTTTTACATTTATGATTTTAATGAAAGAAAAAGGAAAAGGAAAGGTTTTCAAAGAGAAATGGCTAGGTACTTTATTGAGGTTATGTGAGAGAAATGATCATCCTCTCTTGAGAAAAAGAAAACAAAAACGAAAAATTTTATTGGAAAGTGCCTAATACTTTTTATAAATTTTCACAAATTACATGTTTTAAAAGAGTGTTGATTACATACACAATCAACTTGGTACGCCCGAAGAGGAAAATGAATTTCAAAGGTATGAAAAGGTTTTTATAAAAGTTGCATAATTTTCTTTACATGCACTCGCATGGATTAAACTCACTAAGCATTGCTCACCTTTGTTTTTTATTGTGTAGGAGAAAAGAAAGATGATTAAGAACTGTCGCCGAGAAAAGTTGAAAACTTATCTTTTTGTGTGCTTAGTATGTTAAACTCGTGAGAAACTCGTATCTTTGCTTGAATTAGTTTTGGTTATGCATATTGGTAATAATTTAAGCAAATTTTGGTCCGTAATAATAAATGATATGGTTAGAATGTTAAGTTTAATATTATGATAAGGATTGATTATTAACATAACTTGGTAAACTAATTGGTCACTTAGCTAATTAATATGATTAAAATGAATTAATTGATTATAGAAAGGAACTAATTAAAGATAGAATGAAGGTAATAAATAAATGGTTAGTTAATTTAGTAATTAATGAATTAATGATAAGAAGTATGGAATTGAAATGGTATGGCAAAAAGAGTTAGTAAGGCAAAGGTATAAAATGAAATTAATAGTTAATGAATAAATGCATTTAATGGGATAGCTTTAAATAAATTAGGAACCAAAGTTTCATAAGTCCTAAAAATGTTTTAAATGACTAAAAATTTAGTAAAAAATGTAAATGAATTTATTAAATGATTTATTGAATTTATGGAATGAATTCTCAACCTATGGAAATTTTATAAAAATACTACTATTAAATCTTGATTTAATGGGTTACTATTCATTGATTATTTTCTAGTTAAATACTAGTTTTTTTGCCTACGCTATGCTTGCGAGTTAGATAAAATATATAAAATCATTTAGAAATTATCTAAATTTATTTTTCAAAAGAAAAAAATAATCATGTTCTAAAAATTTATTCCAAAATCCATACATATAGAAAAATAAATCAAAACTCGTAAATAAATATAAATAATAAAATTTTAAAAAATTGAATGAGAATTTAAAAAAAATGATAAATTAAAGTAGTAAATTTTAAATAATAAAAATAATTAACAAAAAAAACTAAAACAAAATGAGACACCCAAGGTTGATAAACGAGTGATTGTGTTTTTTTATAAAAGAAAATTAACAAAAAATACGATAAAAAAGCAAAAAAAATTAATTTTTCAAAATCTTAACACCCAATTAAGTAAAAAAGAATATAAATTGATGAAAAAAAAGTAAAGGAAAAAAAAACCAAAGAAAAAAAGAAGAAGAAAAGGCATGTGTAGTGCATGAGTTAAGGGATTAAAATATTTATTTTAAATTTTTAGGGAGTAAAATGAAATAACTTGAATTTTTTTTTAAAAAAAATAAACTACGGTAATGAACGGTATTTATCACTTGTTCATTACTGTTTAAATGATCGTTTTACTTTAGTTATATAGTAATAATACATGATAATTAAATTATTTTGAATGAAAATGATGTCAAATAATTTTACTTTATAGAATGAAATATTTTGAAATGAAATAATCCTAAACTAAATTTTATATGAATTTCTAGAAGGAATTTGAGAAAAATAAGAGACGTGGTTCAAATTAGTTTAATATAATATATTTCATTTTAATAATTAATTTGGATTTCAAGAATATGGATTTTTGACCAAAATATGATATTTAATATTTCTATACATGTTGTAGGATTATTAATTATTGTTTGTTGAATTTTTTTTAAAAAATTATACGAGTTTTATTTAATCTTATATCTTATTAATTAGGGACTTCATACAAAAATACTCACTTTATTAATAATTTAGAAATGATAATTAATAAGATTTGTTGGGTTGCATTCATTGTACTTTGAGTGTAAGTCAACGTTGGTAATACTCTCGGTCTATTTAGGTCATAGGTCGAGGGTATTGCATTATAACATTAAATAGTTTATCAAAAGTAGCAAGTATCCATTAAATGCAACCAAGAATGATAGAAAGACACTAATGAGGTTAGTAATGAATTTTTATCTCGATGACAAAGTCCCGTACAAAAAAAAACTTTGATGGCTCTTTATTGAGATGCCTAGATGAAGTTGAGGCAAAGAAGACCATAAGAGAAGCCTATGAGGGGATTTGTGCTACACATGCAAATTGACACATGATGACTCGACAAATTCGGTAAGGTGATTACTTTTGGACCACCATGGAAAATCGTTGTATATACTTATGTGTGAAAGTGTCACGGGTATTACATTCATGTTGATAAGATAAATGCTCCTCCAACACTTCTTTTCAATATGGTATTACCTTAGCCGGTTATGACATGGGGCATGAATGTGATTAGGTCAATAAACCCTAAAACAAGTAACGAGCATCGCTTCATCCTTGTAGTGATTGATTATTTCACAAAATAGGTTAAAGCTATTTCTTTGCACACGTGACTAAAAGTGTGGTACATTAGGTTTTTTTTTTTTTAAGGATATTATTTATAGATATGGCTCTCTTAAAACTTTGGTAACGGATAATGCTTAGAATTTCAATGGCAAAACGATGATAGATTTACGCTAGTATTGGAAGATAAAACAAGCATAATTCTTCTCCATATTTGGCTTGAGAATGATACGGTTGTGAAAGTAGCAAATAAGAATCTAAAGAAGATTATCTAAAAGATGGTGGTGACATACAAAATTTGGCATAAGATACCATTTGCATTGCATGCTTACTAAACCGTTGTTAGAACTTCAACAAGACCAACTCCTTACTTTCTAGTATGTAGAATAGGGGTGATGATGCCTTTGAAACTAGAAATACCTTCTTTAAGATTTTTGAAAGAGGCGGAATTAGAAGAATCCGAATGGGTGAAGATCCGATATGAACGAGTTAAATTTGATAAGTGAGAAACGACTTGTTGCTACTGTCATGCTTAAGCTGTATCGAAAAGAATGGCAAAAGCGAGATGATAAAAAGATGCATCAAAGAAGTTTTTAAGAAGGAGAACTTGTGTTTAAGA
Organism: Dovyalis caffra; assembly: GCA_963924115.1. Lineage (NCBI taxonomy): Eukaryota > Viridiplantae > Streptophyta > Magnoliopsida > Malpighiales > Salicaceae > Dovyalis > Dovyalis caffra. Next base: position 2,294,009 of record CAWUPB010000351.1, read on the forward strand.
AAGTTACGCAAATACTAGGATCGAGTAAATGGGCTATAAATTATGAAGGTCCATATATGATAAAGAAGGATTTTGAAGGGTAGCTCTCGTTCTAACAAACATGGATTGTAACAAATTTCCAAAAGATGTGAATTTAGATGCTTTGTGAAGAAGTATTACACATGAATCATAGCTCTTTTTGTTTAAAGCAATAAAGATATCTATCAAAATTTTGGCCAATTCATTTTATGTGTTAGCATTCTCCTTTGCTTCTCAATTTCTTTGATTGCCTTATATGATCAAGTACATGATTTTCCAATCTTTTAAATTGCCATATTTTCAAATGTCACCAATCCCTAAAAGCTTTCTTTTTTAGTCCTCTACCTAATGATGTATTAGCATTGTCTATAAAACATGATAAACGATACAAAATGTGAAAGAATTGCATGATAAAGATGTTTATCAAAGCTTGTAGCATGATAGGTCCTCCTAATCGAATTCATAGAAAAAGTGAATCGTGGGGAGTTACAAACAATCCGATAAATTCTAAAAAGGATTTTACAAATAACAAACCAAAAAGCTGAAAAAAGAGCAAAATCTAATGGGAAAAGAGAATTTGCCACCTCACAAACACTAATCGGATGATTTTGGCATAATCTAGTGGGCCATGATGGACAATGATAATAAAATGAGCGAGATAGACCAACTTGAGAAAAATAGTGAACTTGTGCTTCGACTTCAAGCAAGAAAAACAACATCCAAAAGAAAAGGAGGACATGTAGTTTAGATGGTGACGAATTATGTTTCTTGCAAAAAAAAAAAAAAAAGGATACAACTTACAAGTCATGAATGCATATTGAATGACAACCTCTTTGTTTTATTTGGTTGTGCCACCCATAGGAGGCAAGTCACCCTAAATAATAGGATGAAAGAATGATATGTTTTTTAATTTCTAATTTCTTATGCTTTGTTTGTTTTCTTTCATTCTTTTTTTTTCTATTTATAAAACCTTTTATGCAAAGTCAAAGAATGACCTTTTAATAATTTTAAGGTAAAAGCATTATAAAGAGGGCTAAACTGTTAACATCTATCTTTTACTCGCACCAAATTTTCTTAATTTTGTAAGAAAATATGAAAAAAAAGATGAAAAAGAAGAGAAAAAATAACTAAATAATAAATGAATAATTATTTTTCTAGGTTGTCTCTAATTCTGAACCATTTCAATTTTACTTGGATCTACCATTTGCCATCCTTCATAACCATATAACCCGGAAAGGCCACTTGATCCAAACACAATGCACACTTTTAAAGCTTTGCATATAGTTGGTGCTCCCTCAATGTTTGTAGAGTGATCCTCAATTAATATGTATGCCCTTTCCTACTCTTGAAGTATACTAAGATATCAGCAATGAAGACAATGATAAACTTGTTTAGGTATTCATAGAACACTCAATTCATGAGGTCTATAAAAACTATAAGAGTATTTGTTAGTCTAAAAGACATCACTAGAAATTCATAATTTTCATACCTAGTTCAAAAAACAATCTTCTTCACATCGTCTTTCTTAATTCTTAAATGATGGTACCTTAACTGTAAATCGATCTTAGAATAGATCGATGTCTCTTGCAACCGATTGAATAAGTAATCAATGCAAAGAGGGTTAGTTATTCTTAATTGTTACTTGATTCAAACCTAGATAATCTATGCATAACCTTAATTTCTTGTCATTCTTCTTTATAAATAACATCGGTAGATCCCATGGTGAACAACTTGGCATTATGTACCCCTTATCTAGTCACTTTCGTATTAGCTCTATCAACTCTTTCAATTTTGCTAAGGTCATCCTATAAAGAGCCTTAAAGACTAGAATGGTTCCCTGTTCTAGCTCTATCTTAAAATAAATTTTTCTCATTAGTGGTAATCCCTTCATCCTTATGGAAATACTTCTATAGACACCCTCACTATCTCAATATGCTTTAGTTTCTCCTTAATCTCCTTACTATTATCTATTATATTAGTTAGATACCTTGTATACCCATTCCCTACAATCCTTTATACTTTTATAGTAGACACCATTGATACCAACTCACATTCTCACTCGTCTTAAACTCTAAAAGCTCTTTGTTAAGTGGTTGGAATATTACCATCTTTATTTTACAATCAATTATAGCTTCATACTTTGATAAATAAATCATGTTTAGTATTATATAAAAATATCTAATACTAAGCATTACTAAGTCCAATTTCATTTATCACTCTTCAATCATGAGCTCGCTTCTCCTCATAAGCCCCTAGACTCCATTATGTCCTTAGATAGTAACTTTACTTCATAAACAAATTCTAACATTTCAGATTTCACACCTAATCTTCTTATTAAAGACCTCGATATAAAAATATATGTTGCTTCGAATCTATCAAAGCATATGCAACAAGTTTAGAAGTTAGGAAGTTATGACAAACTACCACTGTATCATTATGATCGATTTAGGATTTGAATGGTTATTCTTTAGGTGGTTCAAAAGTCTCATAATCTCAAATGGTCTAATAAATCTTAAGCTCAATTTTTCTTTCTTTATATATATATATATATATATATATAAGTTCACTAGATATAATCTTAGTTTTAACTCAATAACAATCATCATTCAATTAGGCATTTGTTCAACCTTAACATTCTATCACATCATTATTCATTATTGATACAAATTCTAGCAGCCTATAGCATAATCATCACTATATCATTTAAATTAGAAGAAGAATCAAATATCATTATATGTATCATATACATACTTTTAACTCAATTCTATACTACATATCAAGTAAGAAACCACTTACTTGTTAACGTTGCTAAATGGCCTTGAACTCATATGTGTCATCATACCTCAAACATTTAATCCTTATCTATTTTTACAAAATCAATAACCTTATTTTCTAATTAAGTCTGTAAAATCTATTTTACTCGATACCATGCTTTAATACCGGTCGTCCGATACTTGAAGGGTCATGGCCGGACGGAGTTGCTAGGAAAATCCATATCTTTCATTATACTTAAATCTTGTTCGTAGTTTAATCTCATTCATCATTAAACATATTAATTAAAACCTATAATCAATAGTATAACCATATGATCATATCATTAATATAGCATAAGCATTTTGTTAAAATTTCATAAATATTTTATCCCAACATTACCACAACTCATCATTAAATTATAAAAACACCTTTCAACATTCATAAATAATTTCAACCTACCGTTCCTATTTAGTTACCGAGCAATAATTCTCAATGTTCAAAAACTTAACATTCTTACATTAATATTCATAAAAGCATTCATAAATTTTTTTAAAAAATAATAATCTCATATGTATTCATGAAAACATAGTCGATTCATCACTCTTTTAGAGATATTCAAAAGTAAGCACGTGAGTCACTAGTCCCTAAAAACGAGCATCAACATCCTTAACATTTGTATCGGTACCTACATGATAGGACATACATGAGATACAAATATCCCAATAAGTGAAACATACATAACTTTAAATTAAAAATTTACATTACATAATTTTTTTTTAAATTATTTTCCTTATTTGGAGAAGATGTTAACCTAGTGCATCATAGCCTTTAAGTTTTATTTTTCCTTCATGGGTGAGTCATCTCATTATAGCCATTAGGCTACTGGGGTCTAGCCTCAATGAAAACTTATAATCACATTAACCTCAACATTTAACAATCAAACTTCAATATTTAAATCTCAAGATTTAAGCCTCGATAGGCAACCTCAACATTTAAAACCTTAACAATAAATCTCAACGATCAACCTTAACAATTAACATTTACTTTTAACATTAAAACCTTGACATGCATTCAAAATATTTTCTACCATAAAAAATCATTTGCATACATACCTCATTCATTTACTTAAAATATTTCATTTCATCATAGTCAACATATAAATCATGTGTATGTATATGAATGCATTTCAAAACCATCATAACACATCATTCATATTAAACACATAGTATTTATGTCTATAGTGTAAATGAGTTATACTTACTCGATTCTCTTAAAACTATTATTTACCAAAACCTTTCTCTAATAGTCGATACTTTAACTCGATTTAATACCTTAAACATATATATCATATAATGTAAGTAACTCGAAATTCATATTATAACTCTAACATTTAACTTTATTAGTTCTTGTTCTTTATCCAATTATGTTTTATCATCAATTAACATTCAATTTCATACCTTATTATCATCATTGATTGAACCCTAATTTCATCATCAATTCTCAATTAAATCATCAATTATATTCTAATTCACTCAATTCTTCTTTCATTCATCTTTAATTGTATTCCTAGAGCCTATTTTTTTTATTTTTCTTATATTTCTTTTCAATTCAATCTTTATATAACTTGTCTTTATAATCTATCATCTCAGCCCACTTTGAGATTTCTTAAACCTATAATGCAATGATCAATCAATTTCACACCACTATTATCTCATTTCAAGCATCAATTAGTATAAATAATCATTAAATCATTAAATTTCTAAATTCAACTCAAATCCTAATCCTAACATATCTCAATTTTTAATCTATGAAAAATATAATATATAATAACTCTAAAATGATCAATAAACATATATAAACATCTTACATTTAAGACTAAAAAGCAAAAATTTCATCTTTTTCAAATGGGTCTTCAAACCCTAACTTTAATCTTTCAATCCCTCCAAACCTTCCAAGCTTTAATCTAGATAAATATTACTCTAATCATTTTGTTTTTATAGTTTTCTAAGGCTTTTAGGCAAGCTTTTTTAGCATAAAAATGAAGGAATTAAAGGGAAATCTATAGGTGAGAAGTGAAGTAGAAGAGAATAAACGAAATGAGGGAAAAATACAACCGCTTGTTTTTTAAATCTAGGTTATCGAAATTTAAAAAAAAAAAAATTAATTCACCTTAAAACTCATTTCATCCTTACTTCTACACTTCCATTTAAGAATATTTTTTTTTCTATTTTGATCCATCTCTCTTAATAAAGTTAATAAAACTTAACTAACTCTAATTATCTCATGTTTTCTTAATTTTAAAACACATTTAATCTAAAACACTTCATATAACAAAAATAATTACAAGATATCAATCATATCCATAAAATAAAAATAAAATTAAGACACACCCACAAGCATACACATACAGATTATGAAAAAGAAAATTTTAGAGGTTATGTTGTTCTTCGATAGCTCCATCGTTCTCTTATTTTGAGGTCATCTTCACATGACATCTTGTTCAAGAAAGATTTGTAAGGTCGTTGTCCATGGCTAAAAAATTTCTTCCTTTGTGATTTTGCTTTAGTGGCTAGACAAATGGCTTCACTAAGATTGCACGAGTCTTGGATCTCAACCCGCTAATGAATCTTGTTGCTTATTGGAACTCGATTTCAAAAAGATTATTTCTATTTAATTGTAAAAAAAAATTAGTTGAATAATTCCCTTATCGATAATTTTGGTATTGGTGGAATAGAATTTGATCATATCACGTGGTAAAAAAATAGTTTTAAAAAACGACTTCATTTGCTATCAAAACCTAATTTGTGATTTTTTTCATACCAATTCGTGAGATTTATTCTTACTCTCACCAAGTCGAAGCACCTTATTTTAATTTATATGCCATCGGTTTTACCTTCTTTTCTTTAAAATCTCTAAGTAGTCAAAGAATCGTTCTACCTTACTTAGTCAACCTAGAAACTCCTCGATATGTAATTAACTATTGAAAGAAGGAAGATCCATTTCTAATTGATAACCACCTCGGCCTTATTGATGATTAATGTTAAGTTAGTTTTTGTTGTAACCTCATATTTGGTTATTCCTTAAACCTAAGTCTTCTAAAACCCTTTCTTCTTGATCATTATTATCATAAAAAACCGTTGGGATATGCATATATATTAGAACATCTAATTCAATAAGCTGATGATTTAGTTGGTCTCGTGGCATTTGTGGTCTAGAGATGGAGGTAATGGATCTACCCAATCACATGCACCATCATTGATAGGAATAACGACGGACTCACAATCCTTCAAATGATGTTTGCAAGCCTTGGAGAACCCAAATTGTCTTCCTTTACAAGTCAATCATGATTCTTATATTTTTTTATGAAACGGGGATGGTACCCTAGAAATTTATTAAATAAAAAATGAAAAATGACAAAGAGGGACAATACAATCCTAGCCTAACATTCTTAGAGGATAAGGTAGCTTAAATCCTTAAATGAATAACTATAAATATGTGTGTTGAAAAAAATTAAAAGAGAACTAAAGGCTAAGGAAATCTAGACAATAAAAAATAACACAAAAGAAATCTTTGTTATAATCCTAACTAATGAGAAATAATTATAGCCCCATCTTGAGATAGCTTAATGTGGATGAAAATTATATAATCCTAGCTTGTCATTCGAAACAACGGATCAAGTATTTGAAAAGAGAACCTTGTAAGAGGAATGCTTGGAATACCCATTCTATAAGTCTATCCGTAGCCCTATTACCCTCCCTAAAAGGTGTTGTAAGATAGTACCTAAACGAATACTTGCTTAGTAAGATTTGAATATGACGAGTAAGCTACCAAGGACAAGAAAAAGAGTGAGATAAATAGTCAAAGACCAATGAAGAAACAATCTCCGTAATGTTAAAATACAAGTTATTCTCATTGCATAATCCGAAGCCTTTTAATAGAGCAAGAGTTTCCCTTTTGGAGTTGATACTAGGAACATATAAGCTTGAAAATGCCATCACCAAATTACCTTTGTCATCACAAAAAATGCGAACCCCACTACACACATTATTCCTAATTGTCCATTAGTGTTTAACTTTACCTTACCCATAAGTGAAAACTACCATTTAATCCATCTCCTTCTTATAGGCATAGTATCTTGCAAATGAATACCCAATGCCTCGCAAACATAAACTATCATGAAAGGGGGATGATTTCTTTGGAAAAAATAGCAATGTTAGCTCACTCAAGCAACTAGTTTGATATTAAACTAATTCATACTCTCACTTTCAAATAATGATTTATTCCTAGAAAGCTAAAATTCTCATAGAATATAATTAAATACTATTAGATGAAAGAAGGTTTTTTTAGAAAAAATAATACCTTTTGTTAACCAAGTCAAGACAAGTCGTATCAAACTTTATTTCTTAAAGCAACATCTAAAATGTTATCAAAGTGACTCCAAAGTTATCTTGCAACATCTTTATACAAGAACAAGTGGTCTCTAGTTTCTTCCTAAATAGACCTATAGTATTGACATTTAGATACCAAAGAAATGCCACAAGACTGAATATTAGACTTTATGCCATAGTATTGTATAAGAGTTTCCAAATAAAGACACTAATTTCTCTTAGTAACCATTTGTTCCATAGGCTTCTCCACCATTCGAACTTAGGAGCATTAATCCTATTAGCCTCGTGATATGCTTTGGTTTTAAAGGTTTCATTCTTCGAATCTATGTAATAAATTCTATCATCTACACTATCATCTAAATTTACTAAGTCTAGTTCATTCTTCACTTGTTTACGATAAAGTCATATAGAATGAGTGATCCCTTTTGCTTGAGCTAAAGAAACATCTATGTTAGTTGTAGGAAAAGACAAATCAACCATAGTCCATCTATCTTTCTATAGCCTAATATTTCCTGAACCAACCACCCACATGGATCGATTCGGTAGAGAACTAATAAGAGGAATTATGCTTTTCCAAATAAGTGATCCCTTTCTATGGTTGATCCATTCAAAAAAGATGGAACCCTATATTTTGATCTCACAAAAGAATTCCGTAAGGAAGAGCTAGTTAGATATGACCAAGCAAGCTTTCCTTTTATGGCATTTATAACTTCATCCGGGTTTCTAACACCTAATCCACCCTCTTGTAAAGGAAAAGATATAGTTTTCTAGTTCACCTAATGATGCTTGTTATCATCTCCATTATTGTAAAAGAAATTAAAAATGTAACATTGTATTCTATATAAAATGGCTTTTGGAATAGGTAAACTCCCATGGTGTAAATGGGAATAGAGGTTAACATACTTTGTATTAAGGTCGGCTTTCCTACCATATATAGTAACCTTCGTTTTTAACCTACCAATTTATCTTTCACCTTGTTTTCTAGATTAACAAAGTAATCTATATGGGCTCTTCCTTTAAAGAGAGGCATGCCCAAGTAAGTCATAACATCGATGGATATAAAGAAGCCTATCTAAGTTAAGAGTAAAATTTTTCTATTTAAAGATAACTTGCTGCTTTTAGTATAGAGCTCTTTAGAAAATTAATGGCCCGACCACTTACAAAGGAGTAATAATGGATTAGAGACATCGGTTTGTCTACATTCATTTTACACCATTACAAAACATCAACATATCATCGGTAAATAAAAGATGTCGACATTGATGTTATTGCATCTAGTGTAGTAAGGGATAACGGAACCATTAACGACACGAGTATTTAAACTTCTACTAAAAACTTCTTGAGCTAGGATGAAGAGTGCTAGAGATAGTGGATCCCCCTGTCACACCCCACGGTAGGATTTGAAGATACTAAATGCTTTGGAGTTCAACAATAGTGAGTCCCAATAGTTACACATGAAGGATCATGCATCCTATAAAAATACAAAATAAAAAAAAATTCTCCATATAAGGCTCCCAAGATTATATCGTTGAATTAACTAATCATACATATATGAATAAATAATTAAAGCAAGTGTTTACATCTTATAGCATAAAAATATCTATACGGAAAGATGTTGTCCAAGTGTCCAACCTTTATTAATAATTCATGCAACTCAAATATGCATAAGAGAAGTTATAGAAATTACAGAGTGTTAGCTATTATAGAAATTGTAAAGTGCTAGCTTTGATCCTTTTGTATAGTTAATTTATTCTCTAGGAAATCGGTGAGGTTTTTTGCGATAACCCTGAGAGAGAGATGTATATATGATAACTTAGGATTTTTTTTCTTGCTGCCTTATTTTTCTCTTCTCTTATTCCTTAACTCATCTTGCCACCTCTCTCTCATCCATCTTTATATAAGGGGGCGATAACTTTTTTTATATGTCAAGGAAATGTTGCTTATATGAGCTTTGTTTAACCTTATTCTTGTAAACCATTAACCTTATCCAATAGGACTCAAGTTTATCCTTCTATCAAAATATCTTATAGGTTTTTAAATTAAGCTTATTGGCCTAAACTCTTTTGGTCTAACTAATTATCAATTAATTTGGACCATCTAAATAAATTAGATCAGATATTTTAGAAGGCCTACATTAGGAAACAATTTCTTAAATTTCTCTTAAACCTAAATTAGGAAACTAATTTCTATTTTAGGTAACTATCTTCTAAATTCGGAATTGACTTTCAAATTAGAAAACTAATTTCTAAAATAGAAATTTTTTTTCAAAATAAGAAACTTTCCAAAGCGGGAAACTTGCCTTTTTCGAAAACCTTTTCCAAAATAAAAAATTTTCAAAGCTGAAAATCTTTTCCAAAATCTTTGTTTATTTATTTATTTATTATATCAATGTTTAAATTTATGCATGTGACTCAATAGGCTCTTAGATATATTAGCAATGTATCAAATATAAAATAAACCTTTTATCTCTTGATACATAAATCAAGATTGACTTCTATCAAGGCATCATGATTACCCAATTCTTTAGAAGGATTAATTAATCTATAATTATTTTTTATGAGTACGGTTACCATACAATTACATCCTCATGTCAATTTATCACAATATGATCTTAAACTTGGTTTATAATATGTTTGATTATGATCACACAAGTTTTCTTCAATTCTCAAATGTCTTAGCTTTAAAGTAAACCAACTATGCTCTATTGGTATGCTCTCACTATAGCCATAGATTCCTTAAGTAGATATTCATCGAAGTATAATGTGATAACTTTTTTAGCATACAAGGAACGACATGTCTTATTTTAGTCATCCACTTATCTTCATTAGATTCCTAGTGCACCCAACAAATTGCCCACTTGCAACTCTTAACTAAGCCCAACAAAATGAGTGTCAAAATATATAAATCCTTTAATAAAATTACCATAATGACTTCAAGTCAAATAACTAGTTGTACCTATCTCGTATGAGATTCTCATAAACTAAACCAAATAGATTCTCACGGTGCATCATGTCCAATGATATGTTCTCTAACATAAATAACTTAAGTACTTGCTTTGACATCACTATGTTAATAGGTGTGAGATCTCCTATTGCTATCTTATAACATAAGCATAGTACTCACAAGTCTTACTACATACGATCAATGTCCATTCTTGAAAATGCTATAACTTGGGATATTTAACAATGCCATTTAAGTATATTAATATTTATCTTACATCTTTCGATTAATAATTAATGCAATGCATATCATATGGACTCTATCTCATTCTATCAAATTGTAAACAACAAGAATTAATAAAACACTTATTTTATTAATAAATAAAAATACAACATTATAATAAATCGGATCATCCAAAAAAAATCGGATCTTGGGCACCTATACTAACAACACAAGTATTTTTTAATCAAGTCGATCGTTTATAAGGTTTAGATATATTTACCTTAAAGAATCTAAATTACCACATCACTTTGAGAAGAAAATGCCACTCCAATATGTTGTAAGCTTTAGATATATTTACCTTAAAGATCACATTACCCCATGGATTTTTCTATTGATATCATTAAACAACTCCTAAGTTAGAGTAACACACTCATAAATAAGCCTCCCTTTCATAAAACTTGACTATTCCTTTGAAATCGGATTTGACAATACCACACTCGATCTGTTTGTAAGGATACAAGATAAAATTTGATAAGTAAAATTATACAAACTAATTGGTAGCAAGTTTGAAAAGTTGGTAGGTTATGGACATTTAGGGATTAACACTATAGAAGTAGCAGTAACTCCCTTTAAAATCTCTCCTCCTCTTAAAGCATCCTAAATTGCCAAGACCATATCCTTATAAATAATATCCCAGCAAGCCTTGAAGAAGGCTCCTATGAAATCGTCCGGACCTAGAAGCACTAAGCTCATTTAACTCAAAAACTATTGATTTAATCTTCTCATGTTAAGGAATAACCCTCAATTCATCATTTTGAGAGTTTGTAACCAGAGAAGGCACAATATTTAAAAAGGTGTCATCCATTATATTGGGTTCACTCATGAAAATTTTCTAAAAATAATCTATAATAAAATTTATAAAAAGAGTATTATCGGTACATATTGTTCATCATCTAAAGCTAAAGCAAATATGGACTTGGCATGAAAGAAAACGAGTGTTATGATCCCTTGTTTCTAGCCATTTGATTTTGGGTTTCTCTTGTATCAATTGTTCATCTTGTTCACTAGCCTAGTTAGATTCTCTTTAGTCGTCAATGATTTTGTAAAATTTTCAAAACTCTACAGTTCTACAACGTAGCTTCTACTTGAATGACCTCATCCTTAGCTTAATTAATTTATAGATTAATATCTCCAAACACATGCCAATTTTAAGACTTTAACTCCTCTTCAAAGGTTTGAGTTTATGCTATAGATTGAAAAAAAGAATCGATCGAAATTTGTATTCCATTTGTTGTGAACAAACGTAAAAAAGTTATCATGGGATGTCCATATTTTTTTAAAAGAGAATCTCATAGGCTTAGGGGATTCCACGAGTAAAAGACAATAGCAAAAGACAATGATCAAAGTATTAGTGAGCTAAATATAACCAAGTTAATCTTGAAATAGTAGATAAGAATATAACATTAAATAACACCCTTTCTACCCTTTTCCATATACGAGCCCTCTCTCTTGATTATTACACCATGTAAATTTGCTTTTAATGTACCCAATATCTTTCACCTCTAGTAGTTGGATGCCATAATTAAAATCGAAGATAGACCCCAACCCTAATCGTAAACCCTAGCCCTTTAAGAGATATCTGCTATAGAGTAAAAATCACCTCTTATGATCCATGGTAAAGAGACACTAAGAGAGTGTATATTATCCCATATACTCCTTCTATCTATCCTATCATAATTGGTATATACTAAAATCAATAGAAGCTCTTTATTAATCATTGAATCCCTAATACAAACTATGAGGGATTACAATCATACAAAATGTAAATCCACTATAAGTATGTCTTTTCAAATAATCCGGATGTGTTTTTGGTAAGGTTTCCATGTAAAAAACCGGAAAACGAAGGGGCCTAGCAAATTTAGGTAGCTTATCACCCAACTACTTAGGCTCTAATATAATAAGAAGAGTAATCTAATGTTGCCTAATCGGATGTCTCGGGTATCTCTTTTTTTCTAGGACACAAATACCTTTTAAATTCCATATCAAGCTATTCATAAGATAAAGAGAAAAATGGTTCTCCATTATGATCCTCTTTAGATCTATTAACACATCTTTCACAATGTTAAACCATACTCTTAAGCATTTTTTATTTATTTTTTAATCATCACTTTACCTTATTTCTCCATATGCTCCAATCTGTCTTTAAACTTTGAATCCACCCAAGATTATTTATCCACTAATCCTTTTGAAACGAGTATAAGGATAGAGCTCGGCCTCGACGTGATCAATCGAGCCCCGACATCTATGCTATAATGCATCAATGTGTTCGGAGAATTAAAGTTTTTTAGAGTTGTAAACTCCTATATCATATATGTGATAGGTCGTATATCTGCTTCTATTATGGTAATATTGTCTAATAAGGATCGAGCAATATTTTCTTCATTATTGCATGTATTCAATCGACTACTAGCCTATTCTATAATTTATGCAATAGCTTCTGGGTGCACTCGATCATTCTCTACTTGAGTGGCCATGTTTTTCCTTTTAGAATAAGAGGTCTGCTCCTGGATTTTCATCAATTTTTTATCGAGGGAATTCATAAGCGATTGAAAGACTAGTACCTCTTTTCCTTTTAAAAGGTTCGAGGTTGTTCCATCACTATTTAGCATAAGGTGGTTCTTTCTTTATAACGATATTGGGGTAGAATGAGCCTTTTGCATCCTGGCCTTTTTCTACATAGTTTGCCGGACCTACTCCTTGGATGACTTCTCTGTATTTACTACTTTGGTTTTATATATATATATATATATAGGAGAGCTTTCTAAGCTGGGGCTTGAGCATGTTGAGAGAGCTTGTGATAGTTATTTTTTGAATGACCTTATAAGTGACGGTAATTATAGAAAGATACTTTGGATTATACTTGAATAGGTTGCCAAAAACCTTTAGATTTATCTAGACCAACTAAAATCCACACTCTTGAAGGACTAAAAGTCGTCAAATCCACTTCCACAAAGACCACTAGCATGCATAGTGTGTGAACCATTCACTATCCATTCATCGGGATGTATAAATTTTCCAAATGGCCTAACAATCTCTTGTAAGAATGCTAATGGGAAGAAGAAGAGAGGGAGGCATGGAAGCCTCACCCATATTACAACCTTAGTTGATTCAAGCCATATGCCAAAAGCTTCATCCCATTTAAATAAACGAAAAGAGAGTTTTCAATCAAATGGGAGTCTTGGGACCGAGCTTTGATGAAAACATCTCTAGAGAATAACCTAATTAAAACATGCCTCGGATCAATCAAGCCTACCATAGGAGTCTCGGACAAAGCCACGATGTTGTTGAATATGCGATTTGATGGTGTTAATAGGAGGATGTCATTTAGGAAATTTAGTTATCAATAAGAATTCAAAGATCTTAGTCGACTGCTACGGATCTACAATGGAGAATTCTACTGCTGGTTCTCCTTTAAAAGAAGATGTGGGTTTAGGTGTAATAGTGATAGGGTGGAAGGAACACCGAGTAGAAGGATCATTTAGTATGACGAGTGCATAAGGAGAGTAGGGTTTTAATTCATTTGTAGTTTTGGTTCGGTAGTTGTAGGAGTCGAAACGAAATGCGAGATAGAGGGAGAGAAGAGCTAGGTGAAGGAGGTTGGATTGAAGGCACTTCCCCCATAGGGAAACCTTTAACAATGAAGGATGTTCGATGTTAGGGGGTTTCCTTCATGACCGCCTCACTAGAGAACGTTTTCCTTGATCGGTTGTTCTCTATTAAAAGATTAAAAGTATGTTTGATTCTCGTGTCATTAGAGATTGGACTTTCACGTAATTTAGCCATCTCCTTCTTTGCACAAAGTGATTTTTCATAAGGAAAATCTCTGCTCTAATGTGATTGAAACAATTAGAAAAGATAAAAATTAGAATATAATAAACCAAAATATGCTAAAACGCACAAAAGAGCTAAGGCTGAAACAACCCTTAAAATCCATAACTCCATGCCATTGTGACAAAAATACACTAAGTATTTTTTATTAATGATTGAATGATGCTGAAAACAAATAAATACACATACTACTAGTATTTTATTAAAACTGAAGTATAGCATATATCTTGAAGTAGGCGTAGAAAATACGAAATTTCAATTTGAAAATTTTGTTCCGACACCGTTGGAGGCCCTTGCTAAGGAGGTGTTTTTGTCATGTGTAATTTACTCGTTGATTTGATATTTATCTGTAAAATTAAACCCCATTCCAGACCTGTGGCCATAAACCTATGCCCTTAGAAGGGCCACCCGGCCACAGTCCTCATGCATGCGCCACGAATGCAACTGAAGAGGGCGGCTAGTTTAATCGGATCCCACATGACGCAAAGCAGAATCCCATTGGTCACTGAAGTGAGTGGAAATACGTCATCAAGTATATGGTCGCAGAATGGTTTCCCCCGAATCTAATCCAAGACCCTTTCACAAGATAAATAGCAATCGCACCTATTCTGAAAATGTAGCACTAGCACCCGCACTAGAACCAGCATAACCTGCTCAATTATTGATGAGGTGTCTCTTTTGCATTCTTTTGCTGCTTTGGTTTCTCAAGCTCTGCTTCAAATATACTCTTTTGTTTTGGTATGCTAGTTAGGTGAACGTGAAACAAGTTATTATCTTTATATATATATACAACTTCTTTTATGGAGCTAAATTTATATTTTGGTTGGATTGGACAGAACTAAGGTTGAAATTAGTTTGGAGCCAGATAGACATATAGGCAGTTGTTTAATTTGCTTACAATTAGAAAAATATGTAGTATTTTCATTTGATTCGTAACTAAAGCTAATAAATAGCTACCATTATCATTCATTTGTATGAATTTTGGTGATCATTTTGGCGTTCAAGCATCATATGTGTTGGTTGTGTTTATGATAGCATTCTTGTCATTTAGCAGAACTGGGATATGAAATATAGCTGTCGTTGTGTACAAAATCAGTTATTTACATTTTGTGATTTCAGCTATGGTTGGATCCATGACGGTTTCAGTAAATTCGACACCGCCAGTGGATTTGTATGCAAGTGGTGTTCATCATGCTGAATTACTTCCCGCATCTGATGATGATCATGGTGGTGTCATTGTGGAAATGAAGGAGCCTATGGATCCGGATATGTTTCATGCCAAGCTCAGAGCTTCATTATCGTTGTGGAGGCAGCAGGTGTTTATTTTAACAGATCTTCCTCCAGAATTTCTTGTTCCTTTTAATTTCAGTCATGGAAAACTAAATTTGTTGGTTGACTGTATATATGGTGCATAATCGCACATTAATACTTCCTGCAACTAACATCTGATTGAAACAAGGCAAGTTGATTTACTAACGTTTGAGTAAAGCCTGGAGAAAGGATTTTTATTTCACTTAAGTCTCAAACTGTTTAGTTATACAATAGTGATACTCTTTGTTTCTCATTTCATATTTAATATTTTCTTTTCTTTTCTGAATATGTTGTGTTGGTGGCTAGTTTAGTTAGTGGTATTATCTTTTGTTTTATCTTTTCAGGGGAAGAAGGGAATTTGGATCAAGTTGCCAATTGCACTTGTAAATCTTGTAGAGACTGTAGTTAAGGTAATTACCCTCTGCTTCTGTGAAACCTAGATCGCCATAAGTAGAGCCAGCAATGGACATCAGTCATCTAACAACCTATAACCATGCTCCCTTAAATTGAATTCATCTTGTGCTTTTAAGTTTGTGAATGGAACCATGTAACTTGATTATTCTCCAAACTATCTCAACAAGCCCATCTTATTGGATCTTTTGTGTATTAGATGTTTTATTTTCCGCAGTCAATTGGAGGCAGCTGAAATATAATCATCCCAGCATCAGAATAGAATCTTTTCATTGCTTTTGAGACATACATGTTGATCCCTCTTTTCATAATAGAGCACCAGCCAGGAAGATGGACTTGAGACGTAGATCTTATAATCTTTCACAAATTCTCTTATTGTACTTCATAAATTTTACATATTTTTCTCTGGGCATATGACGAAAATAGTCCTGTCGCCTACGTAGGTACAAGATGAGTGCAAACATGAGCCCGTGAAATGATAAAGATAATTAGGTTGTGATTCTCATAAACTGGTGCTCAATCAGTCTTTTGGCATAATCCAAGTTCCAACTTTTTAATAACCAATTCTGAACATAAAACCCCTTTTTTTTTTTTTTAACTAAGGTGTAAATTACCAACTGTATATTCATGAAATGTTACTCTTACCTGTTTTCTTTATAGAAGTTAAAAGATTTGTTGCATACAGAAATAGAATTTATGTGCATAAAAGATGAAAAATGATGACCTCTCTTTGTACCTCTGGTGTCGTGATGACAGAAAGGATTCCAGTACCACCATGCTGAGCCAAATTACCTCATGCTTGTTTATTGGATTCCTGACACCCCAAGCACTATCCCTGCTAATGCCTCGCATAGAGTAGGTGTTGGTGCTATCGTCTTGAATGATAAACGAGAGGTATTTACTACTTCTGCAATAAGCTCTCTTGCTTATTCTGCTTGCCCTAATTCTACTTTCATCTTCTGTTTATGTTGTTTTTAATTTCAATTTCTTGTTTTGTCAATTTGTGGTATCATTCTTCCTTTCTAAAAGTCGAGGTATACATCTTTGTTGTTGTTCTGAATTGCCAAAATCCTCTTTGGTTTATAGGTACTTGTGGTCCAGGAAAAGAGTGGTAAATTTCAAGGAACAGGCGTGTGGAAAATCCCTACTGGAGTTGTTGACGAGGTACCTGCCTAGAGTAAGGAATTTTAATTGTTCAACAATAAATGCATCACCTTAATCATTTTAAATGAGATCTTCAACACACAGAGTGAGGAGATCTTTATGGCAGCTATAAGAGAAGTAAAAGAAGAGACAAGAGTAAGTAATAACTGTATACCAATATCCGTCTTCCTCCGTTTTAATTTTAAATCACATGTTTCTAAAAGCACATATTTTCATTGCTCAGATTGACACAGAATTTCTGGAGATTCTAGCATTCAGGTGTGAAGTTTTTGTTGCTGCTGGTGGTTTTTTCCCTGTGATTCAAACTACTGATTATATTTAATTATTTGCTTCTGGACAAATAAGCTGCATTGTATGAGTCATTGAAATTGACTTGAAGTTTGACCACCAATTTTCTTTGTTCTAATGTTTGTACTTTGACTTTTAGACTTATTCTTGAAGATGGTTTTTAATGGATAAACCAAGATATCGATTCAGGGTGATTTTGTTTAGGCAGAGAATGGAGCATGTAGAGTGTCTCCTTGTAGATTCCCCTTATAATGGTTATACCCGTTCACTGTTAAAATAAAGCCATTCATTCCTGGGAAAATCAGGTTGTCCAAATTTTTGTTGTCTTGTGAAGAGATCACTTGCATTTGTCCAAATTAAATATCATGAATCCCTTTGCCACACTTCTTTAAAATACATCCGGTCCAAAAACTCAGATTTCCTGACTTTGCGTTGAATGATGTAGATAATTTGGCATCGCTATGCTTTATACGTGATTTGATGGCCATCTCTGTCTGTATATTTTTATTCGAACTTAAGTGAGCATAAAGGTTTCAATTTTCTTCTTGTAATTTTTCAGGCTCCTGATGTTTTAAATACCGATTTGTTGTCAGTTTGGTGCCTTGACATTTTCCTCCCATGTTTTGGTCATGACTAGCAGGCAATGGCACAAATCATTCTTTGAGAAGTCAGATTTATTCTTCCTCTGCATGTTGCGTCCAGTATCGTTTGACATCGAGAAGCAAGAATTAGAGATTGAAGCAGCCCAGGTAATCTCAGGCAAAGTAATGTGGCAACACCTGTTACATGACAACTGTTTAACTTTCAACATTCTCGTTTCTAGCTTATTGCTTTCTGTGAATTAGTCTTTAAAATAAAACATGACAAACTCACGCAATCTATCTGCATTGCTTTATCTCTGCGTCAATCTGTTATATTCAAGATAATAATTTGAGAGAAAGAGAAACCAGTACTCCTTGTGCTCAATACAATGACTACATGGCATATTTCGGTGCTAAGATCTGCTATTTGTTCCTTATCTTTGGGTTTTAAGTCCTGCCTTTTCTGTTACACAAGAAGATCCTTGAGCAGCTTGAGCAGTAACAAATTGAGTCAAATGGTTTTGCCTGCTTGCCCTTCAGTTTAGTTAAGGGTCATATGACAGAATTGCCATTTCTCTTCCTACTAAGAAATTCAGAATTGGGGCTCTACCTACTGCCACTCTGTATTCATGCA
This sequence comes from Dovyalis caffra, assembly GCA_963924115.1. Taxonomy (NCBI): domain Eukaryota; kingdom Viridiplantae; phylum Streptophyta; class Magnoliopsida; order Malpighiales; family Salicaceae; genus Dovyalis; species Dovyalis caffra. Next base: position 2,312,608 of record CAWUPB010000351.1, read on the forward strand.
ACATCTGGTTAACTGTTGCTTGTTCCCTGATTCTGTTGTGTTTTAGTTATTCATCACGTTTTTTCCTTGAAGAAGGAGGGCTTAGGTTTAAAGGATGCAACCGCTGACTAAAGTGTCTCATGTGGTTGTCATTTTTTTCCCCAGTGGATGCCATTTGAGGAATATGCAGCTCAACCTGTAGTCAAGAACCATGACCTTTTCACCTATATCACTGATTTATGCTTGGCAAAGGTAGACCGGAATTACACTGGATTTTCTCCACAACCAATAAGATCATTGCTTAATGATCAGATAAGTTTCTTATATGCAAACGTCAGTGATTTGAACCAGTCAAGCTCTGCTGATCGCCCATAGAAATCAAGCTTATGTTGATTATTTGCCATGTAATATTCCTTTATTTATCGCCACTGCACTCTTGCATGATTTTAGCAAGTGAAAGTGCATTACTTCGAGTCAGAAATTCAAAAATAAAGAGCGCTTGTGGGAGGAAGAAAATATCCTGAAAATGCAGACGCTAAATGGGGAATCTGTAGGAGTTACTGCCTGAATAGTCCACTTTATTCAAAGCTTGCCGCAAAGAGGAATGAATACCCGAAGGTAAATTTGTCATCTAGTCCACTGGGGATGGGTCCAATGGAATGCTTTATCAATAATTGGCCTTGGAGTTGCCGAATGTTATAATAGTAGTGTCAAAGCAGACTCGATTTTTCTTGTGCTGTAAAGGCTCTCAACACCTTTGTGCTTCTGCAATATTTTGCAGTAACTGTACTTCTTTTCACCTTTTCTCTCCGACAGATTCTGCCCCTTGTATTCAATCTGTGCAACTGTGTTTACCATAAACCTTAGCGATAATCATACATTACAATGATTTGTTTTTAGAGAACATGGCGACCTTTCTTCAACTAGAGGTCTTTGTGACAACATTTTACCACTGAGGCTGCGTTTGTCTAGAACTTGTTTTCCCGTTTATTGTGTTACCCCTTCTTGTAAATTGTTGCTATGTTATTTTGGATCTTCAAAACCAGAGAACCGATCCATTGCGCCAAAACCTATTTTAATTCTTGTAGTTGTCAAGTATTAATACATCAAACATCTTGTAAAAGTTTTTGTCTACTGTGAAAGCTAGTTGTTAAAAATTGACTCAACAAGTAAAAGAATAGACGTAAATGGGATCTGGAATCAAATATGTTGCTGCTATTTTATTTCAGAGGAAACATTGAAATTATTATATCCTAGAGAGTCTAAGCATCTGAGCCTGTTTTGTATTCAAGGGCAATGTTCTCTTGGTAGTTTTTATTAGGATATCATATTAATGTGTTGGCAACTTGAGAAATCAAGAAGGGCATGTTGTTGGATTCTATTGTGGAGAGGTGCTCATGATGATAATTTTCAATACCTATGCTCCATTGTAAAAAAGGAAGTGCCATTAGGGAAGATGTTAGCAATAAAATTAGAATAGGATGTTTTTTTTTCTATTGCTTCATTATTAGTTTTCCCTATTATTGAAATTACCATATTGGATCCCTTTGGATAGGTCATTCCGGATACGGAACATTCCGCTAAGGTATAATTCTCGTGAAAATTCTCAATCATATATATACTAAATGTGGGTGTAATTCATATAAGATATTAATATCTTTACGGTTTTAATATATTTGGTGTTTACGTGATTATTTATGAGAATAAATTTTTGGATAACTTACTTAGTTGTCAATTTATTTTTCCCTAGCGCGTATCTAGAAGGTGCCATGCAAAAAAAAAAAAAATCATCTAAACATTATGAGGGTGCCGAAATTCTTAGACCAAAATACCCTAGGATTAATTTTTACTCACATCACCTATCCTTTGAGTAAAACTTACCACCTAAGCTTCTAAACTCTTCTACTACTTTACAACTCATGACTTTTAATTAAAATTCGTCACCTAAGCTTCTAATTCCTTCTACCACTTTACACTTCACAAGCTTAGATTAGGACACTTGTTAAGTTCATTAATAAGGGAAGAAAAGATGAATATATATATATATATATATATATATATATATATATATATATATATATATATATATATATATATATATAAGAGAAAGCTAAGGAATGGTTAGCCACTTTTAGAAGATTTTAGTTCACTAAAAGAAAAAGAAAGCCGAACAAGAAGAGGAAAACGAAAGAAGAAAAGAGAAAGAAAGAAATAAGGAAAGGAGAAGAAAAAGACTAAGAGATTTTCTAGGAAATTTGAATCAAGTAAGTAGGGATCTATTTTAAACCATAAATTCGAATTTCTAAGTGTTTGATTTATGTGAATTTCTTGAGTTGATAATCATGCTCTTATGGGTTGCTTATATTGATATTGTGAGTTTTGATGGCTTGATATGAGTTTACTAGTTTATCTTGGGTATTTGATGATTTATTGATATGCTTACTCATTAAAGTTTATAAAGCTTTGTTTTATGCTTAAATATTTGTTGTTGAGTTAGGTTAGTAAATTGATGGGCTTGGACCGAAATTATTTGTAGTAAATAATTATTGATGTGGATATGGGAGGAATAAATTCGAAATGGTAGATGATGGATGATGGGTTCCTAGAGTTCCTTAAAGGGTACTATTCGGCCTAATCGCTTGAATTCGGGATTTTGATGCTTTCATGTGATTGATGTTCTATAGCTTAATTATGGCTTAATTAAGTATGAATTAGTGTTTAGGAATGAAAAAAAACTTTATTTTAATTGAAGAAAAATCCACGCAAATCCTTAGGGTATATTCGACCTAAACTTTGATTTTTAGGCTTTGAGTTTCACTTATCCAAATCTCGAATTGTTGGTTCAATTGTAATTGAGCAACTCTAATTTGAAGTGTAGGAAGGTAAACTGTCAAGAAAATTGAAGAAAATGGCTTGAATTAGTTAATATCTAAATTCGGCCATTAAGGCCAAACTCGAGTTAGAGCAAGAAATTACACCTTAAATGTTTAGTCAATTGGTCCCTATGATTGATGTGTATGTAAGCTAAGTGGTATCAAAATTATAGGATGAAATTAATTATATGGAGGGAAGATACTTATTAAAGGAGTGAATTATATTGGTTGATTAACTATATTCGGTAGTAATTGATTTTCTTAAATAAATATTTATGTCGGATATATGAGGCATATATGTGTTTCTATATGTGGGTTGAATTTCAAGAATGGTTTAAGAATGTAGGATTTGGTACCCATAACTTGACGGATATGGTAAATAAAACATCATTGTGCATCACATGTATTTTTGGGTAGATAGAAAAGTCGGATGGTTGATAATCGATAAGGTTTAGTAATCGAAAATGGATTAAATGAGTATTAGCAATGAAGTTATGTGCGTGCTCTATTACTTAATTACACCGTTAGGCGATGAAAAATTTCGCTAGTCGTGTGCTACAACGATGGATAATTCCGTTGATAGAAATAGATAATAAGTCAATCACTCGAAAGATGGAAATGGAGTGGACTTATTAATACCTAGGATACTCGAATTAAAATTAATAGATGAATTCAAGGTAGCAAGAAATCATTGCATATCACATGCATCACCGTACTTACTAAGCTTTGGTTCATATTGTCATTGTTATTTCCTTGGTGTAACGAGTAGAGACAAAGGCGGTTCTATTAAGGAAGTTGTCGATTCTCACTAAATGGGCTTATGTGCTATCCAAAATTATAGGAATCTTTTGAAGGGTTGTAGATATGTTATATTGTTCTCCTATTTGTGGATAGTCGACATCGTAGATATTTCAACGCCCCTAACTCACTCACTATTTTCAAATAGGAGTGACTAGGTTCGTTACATTATTAAGCCTAAAATCCCGACTAGTTCACTATAATATATAACCAAAATTAAATAAAATAGTAAACGAGTGGAATACGTATAGTAAAATTTATATGGTATTAATAATTACATCCAAAGGGATTACAAAATATCTACAATGCTGACTACCCACAAATAGGAGAACGAGTAACATTTATCTACAACCCTTCAAAAGATTCCTATAATTTTGGGTAACACACGAGCCCTTTTAGTGAGAACCGGTAGCTTCCTCGATAGAACTATCTTTGTCTCTACACGTTACACCACGGAATAACAACAATATGAGCCAAAGCTTAGTAAATAGGTCGATGCACGTGATATGTAATGATTTCTTACTATCCTGAATTCATCCATTAATTTTAGTTCGGGTACCCTAGGTATTAACAAGTCCACTTCATTTTCATCTCTCGGTGATTGCCTTATCACCTACTACTAACAACAAAAATATCCATCGTTGTAGCACACGGTTAGAAGAATTATCCATTGCTTAATGGTGTAATTAAGTAATAGAGCACGCACATAGCTTCATTGTTAATACCCATTTAATCTAGTTTCGATTACCAAACCTTATCGATTTTCAACCATCCGACTTTTCAATCTACCCACAAATGCATGTGATGCACAATGATGTTTCATTTACCATATCCTTCAAGTTATGGGTACCAAACCCTACATTCTCAAACCATTCTTGAAATTCAATCCACATATAGAAACACCTATATGTCTCATAAACCTTACAATAAGTATCTTCTCTTCATATAATTAATAAGTAATATCATTGATTTCATCCTATAATTTTGATATCACTTAGCTTACATACACATTAATTATAGAGACCAATTGAATAAACATTTAAGATGTAATTTCTTACTTTAACCCGAATTTGACCTTAATGGCCAAATTTAAATTTTAACAAATTCAAGCCATTTTCTTCAATTTTTTTGAAATTTTACCTTCCTACACTTTAAATCATACTTGTTCAAGTACAATTGAACCAATAATTTGAGATTTGGATGAATGAAACTCAAAGCCTAAAAATCAAAGTTTAGGCCGAATATACCCTAAGGATTTGTGTGGATTTTTCTTCAATTAAAGTAAATTTTTTCATTCATAAACACTAATTCATACTTAATTAAGCCATAATTAAGCTATAGAACATCAATCACATGAAAGCATCAAAATCCTCAATTTAAGCAATTAAGCCGAATAGTACCCTTTAAGGAACCCATCATCCATCATCCATCATCTATCATTTCGAATTTATTCCTCCCATATCCACATCAATAATTATTCACTCCAAATAATTTCGGTCCAAGCCCATCAATTTACTAAACCTAACCCAACAACAAATATTTAGGCATAAAACAAAGCTTTATAAACTTTAATGAGTACGCATATCAATAAATCATCAAATACCCAAGATAAACCAATAAACTCATATCAAGCCATCAAAACTCACAATATTGACATAAGCAACCCATAAAAGCATAATCATCAACTCAAGTAATTCACATAAATCAAGCACTTAGAAATTTGAATTTATGGTGTAATATAAATCCATACTTACTTGATGCGAGTTTCCTAAAAATCTCTAAGTCTTTTTCTTCTCCTTTCCTTCTTTCTTTCTTTCTCTTTTCTTCTTTTGTTTTCCTCTTCTTGTTCAGCTTTTTTTTTTTTTTTTTTAGTGAACTAAAATCTTCTAAAAATGGCCGACCATTCATTAGCTTTCTCTTATATATATTCATCTTTTCTTCTCTTATTAATGAACTTAACAAGTGTCCTAATCTAAGCTTATGAAGTGTAAAGTGATAGAAGAAATTAGAAGCTTAGGTGGTGGATTTTAATTAAAAGGCATAAGGTGTAAAGTAGTAGAAGAGTTTATAAGCTTAGGTGGTAAGTTTGACTTAAAGGATAGGTGATGTGATTAAAACTTAATCATAGGGGTATTTTGGTCTAAAAATTTTAGCACACTCATAATGTTTAGATAATAATTTTTTTTTCATTTGCATGGCATCTTCTAGATATGCGCTAGGGAAAATAAATTGACAACTAACTAAGTTATCCAAAAATTTATTTTCATAAATAATCACATAAACACCAAATATATTAAAACCATAAAAATATTAACATGTTATACGAATTACACACATTTAGTGTCTATATATATATTTTATGGGAGTTACATTTTTTTCTCCTTAAAGAAATTTCATCCTCGAAATTAACTTATCCGAATAATTATGGATATTTATCTTTCATTTCTTCCTCTCGTTCCCATGTCATTTATTCGAGGCTTTGATTCTCCCACAGAACCTTGACTAAGGCAATTTCTTTACTCCTTAGTTGTTTGACTTGTCGATCTAAAATTTGGACTAGCCTATCCTTATACGTTAGGTCTATGGCCAAGTTCGACGATGCTATCTCCAAGACTTGGTCGGGCTCTCTAATGCATTTTCTTAACATGGACACATGAAATACATTATGAACTCTCGATAAGGATGGCGGTAGTAACAAAAGATACGCCTTGTCGCCCATTCGATCAAATATTTCGAACGGTCTAATATATCGTGGGCTTAACTTTCCTTTCTTTCCAAACCTCGATACACCATTCATCGATGCAACCTTTAAGAACACATAATCACTAACTCGTAAATTCCGGATCCTTCTTTCTTTTGTTGACATAGCTTTTCTCGCCTGCTTTGAGCCGTCTTCATCCGTTGGCGAATTTTATCCACCACCTCAACCATTTGTTACACCAATTCGGCCTTAATAACTTTATTTCCCCTACTTCATCCTAATGCATTAGGGATCTACACCGTCGTCCATGCAAAGCTTCATAAGGAGCCATCTCGATTGAAGCTTGACAGCTATTGTTATATGCAAACTTTGCTAGAAAATATTTTTCTCATTTTTTGGACCAATCCAAGATGCACGCTCATAACATATCCTCGAGAATCCGAATAACCCATTCGGATTATCCGTCGATTTATGGATGATAAGACATGCTGAAATTTAATTTTATACCCATGGCTCTATGTAAACTCTTTCAAAATGTTGAAGTGAATCTAGGATCTCGATCCGATTCGATTGAGATCAAAATTTCATGCAATCTTACAGTTTCATCAATATATAACTGGGCGTATCGACTCGGGTTGTAAGTTGTCCTAACAAGAAGAAAATATGCCCACTTAATCAACCTATCCACAATTACCCGGATGGCATCCGTCCTCTTTTTTAACCTCGACAATCCTATAAAAAAAATCCATAGTTATGTGCACCTACTTCTATTCCGGAATTGTCAATGGTTTTAACGATCCCGAGTGTCTTTGATATTCCGCCTTCACTTATTGACGATATGACACTCGTCACATAATTAGTTACATCTTTTTTCATTTCGACCACCAATAACATTGTCTTTAGTCCGATACATTTTTGTACTCCTTGGATGTATCAAGTATGAAGTTGCATGTGCCTCCCTCAATATCTTTTCCTTCAAGTCTTCTACCGAAGGAACACACAATCTTTCCCTAAATATAATCACTCCTTTGTCATGAACAATAAATTTAGACTCCTTTCTAGCCTTCATAATTTTCCTTAATCCATTCAGCCTCTCATCTCGTTTGTTGTCCTATTTGAACTCTTTCTTGTAGAGTCGACTGGACTAATATGGTCGACAAAGTACTTCCGTGGCCTATAGAGATTATCTCTAATTCTAACTCTTATAAATCCCTTAATATCGACAACCGAATTACATGCATCATCTGCTATGGATTTTTTACTTAAAGCATAGGCAACGACATTGGCTTTTTCGAATGGTAGTTGATTATGCAATCATAGTCTTTCATCAATTCTAACCACCTCCTTTGCCTCATATTTAATTCCTTATATGTGAAGATATATCGTAAACTTTTATGGTCCGTATATATCTCACATTTTGCTCCATATAAATAATGTCTCCAAATTTTTAAGGCAAAGATTACCGTTGCTAATTCCGGATCATGCGTGGGATAATTTCATTCATACTCTTTCAATTGCCATGAAGCGTAGGCCACTAATTTTGTATTCTACATCAACACCGCTCCCAACCTATTCTTGGAAACGTTACTATACACCACGAAATTGCCATCTTTCGACGGAATGGTTAGGATCGAGGCCGTGACCGACCTTTGTTTTAACTCTTGGAAACTTTGCTCATAAGCATCCGTCTATTGAAACTTAACACTCTTTCTCATCAAGTTAGTAAGGGGCATAGCTATCTTAGAGAAGCCCTCAACAAATCTTCGATAATAACGAAGTTAAACCTAAGAAACTTCGTATCTCCAACATATTCTTCAAGGTAGGTCGAGTTTTGGATAGCTTCTATCTTTTTGGGTCCACCGTAACGCCTTCCTTCATCACTACGTGGCCTAAAAAAGCTACTTATTCCAGTCAAAACTCACACTTGAACTTTTCATACAATTGTTGCTCCCTTAACATCCGTAAAGTCGCTCTTAAGTGTCTCTTATGCTCCTCCTCACTTCGGGAATAAACTAAATTATCATTAATAAATGATGATAAATTTATCCAAGAATTTCCTAAAAAATTGATTCATCAAGTCCATAAAAGCGATTAGGGCATTAGTCAACCTAAACGGCATCACTAAGAACTCATAGTGATCGTATCTCATTCTAAACATCATTTTTTTTACATCTTCCGACCATATCCTTAATTGGTGATACCACGATTGCGAGCCTATTTTGGAAAATATCATCGTGCCTTGTAACTAATCAAACACATTCTCAATCCGAGACAATGGATACCTATTTTTTATTGTCACTAGATTCAACTCCCGATGATCTATACATAGCCTCAGTGCTACTATCTTTTTTCTTTACATACAATACTGGAGCTCCCTAGGGTGAGGAACTAAGGCGTATAAATCCCTTATCCGAGTAAGTCCCGTAATCGCATCATCAACTTTTTCAACTCGACTAGGGTCATTCTATAGGAAGTCTTAAAAATCGAGTCGTACCCGACTCTAGTTCAATCTAAAATTCTATCTCCCTCTCGAGTGGTAACTTAATCAAGTTTTTTGGGAATATATCTAAATACTCTCGTACAACCTCGATGTCTTCCGGTTTCGACTTTTATTCTACTCGGCTATCTACCACATACGCTAGGTACCCAATACATCCTTTTTCCGGCATCTTTCAAGCTTTTAAGGCCAAGATGATCGATATGGATTGAAGCTTTGAATTAGCCTTAAACTTTAACTAGCTGATCCCTAAGTAAATCAAAAGTTACCCTTCGCATCGACAGATCTATATTGCCACCATGCCTTGTGAGCCAATCCATCCTTAAAATTAAATCAAAATCTTGAACATCCAACACTATCAAATTGGCCTCTAAACTTCTATCCTTAACCCACACTGGACATTCTCTAACTATAACTCGTCAACTCCATATATTCTCCGGAAAGGACGACTATAAGATACCCTATAGCTAATGTCTCAAGTTTAACTCCTAGGCTTTTCACTAATGTTTTTTATATAAATGAATGTGTAGTACCAAAATCAATGAAAACATAAGTAATCAAGCCAATGATTGAGACATTACCACAAATCATCGTTGCATCCCTCTTATTGGCCTCCTCCCGCATCATCATGTAAACCCGAGTAGGTACCCTCTCCGATCCCGGTTTTCTCACTCGAGGGCAATTATAGGATACGTGCCCTCGCTTATGACAAATATAACCCTCATGTTAGGTTAGCACTCCTCCGTATGGAACCTCCCACATTGATTGCATCGAGGTTGGCTACCCATAATCGATTGTGGCTAATTACCCGAGCATCGACCTTGGAATGTACGATGCTAGTTTGACGACTCATGCATTTCCTTAACCACCACCTCGATTAAAATTCCTAGTTGGGGCTCACCTTACTAGCTTGGATGAAGAGGCTTCCGACTTAAATACTTACCTCTTTTGCTATACTTCCTTTATAATTTTTTTTTATCTTTATCCGTTAACATTATCTTATTTACCATTTCTAAAAAAGTGTTGATGATCGACATCCGCACCATACTGCGAAATCTCGGGTATAGCCCTATTAAGAATCGATTCTTTTTAAAATTTTCATCTCCCGTAATGAATGGGACAAATCTACATCCTTATTCGAATCTCCATATATATTCACCCACGGACATCCCATCCCGTTTCAATTCCAAGAACTCCCGAGTCTTCCTAGCCTTCACATCCGCGATGATGTATTTATTGTAGAAAACTTCATTAAACCCTTCCTAGGTTAAAGTAGGTAAGTTTATCATTAATCGTACACTTTTTCACCATGTGCGGACGTCTCCGGTTAACATAAAAATAGCACATGACACTCGCTTGTTATTGGTGAATTGTAGATACTTAAATATTGCCTCTAGAGATTTAATTCATTCCTTTGCTACCATTGGATTAACACCCCCGTAAACTCCCGGGGATTCATTTTTTGAAATCTCTCCACTCGCATCATTTCTATACCGAGGGCAAGGCCGCTCGTTGCATAGTTAGGAGCTACCTCATCCGCTCCACATGGGCTTGTTGTTGTTGTTGTATCATCTTCATCATATGATTCAACGCCCCTTGTTGATTCCCATTATTATTACCAAAGGTCCTTTCTCCTTCTTCTCGCACAGGATTCCTCTTTGGCGGCATGATTTGACTTCGCGGACATCACATTATGTTCGGAGTTAGTCTTGGCATCAAAATCATTTCCTTATTGCATATGACACATAATACAAGGCATCCATGTACATATATAAAATTATATATACTTTTTCTTTTTTTCCAAGCATAACGTATAAAACAAACATTCATATTAACAAACACTTTACATCCAAAGGTTTTTATGTCATACCTATAACCAAAAGACACTTCTATTTACATCAAAAGATGTCATACCGTACGATACTTTTTCCTTAGTAATACATATAATCCATCGGGTCAACATATCGGACTCGGTAAGAAAAGGAATACTCTACTCTTCACCAATCAATGCCATTAACCGATGCGGAGTTTACTATCTCGCGAGTGAGACATAAGGGTAGGCCCTAGTTATATAACAATCTAATGAGGGTCCGCCTAACTCGCATCGGTAAAAAGGCTCGAATCAAGTCTCAATAAGAATTTCGATCCACCTCATTCTCCCAAACCCGATCTAATAATAATTGATTCCATAGTAAAAGAGTTTAACGCAATATCATCCTCATAAAATTCACACTATGATACCAAACAAAAGAGGCATCGACAAACACTATTCGCTGGATCAAATCATGCACTCTAATAACGTGCGCCACCGGATCCCGGTCCGGTGTCATGGTAAGGCCGCTTAGTTTAGCCCGAGTAAGTGGCTAGGGTGGTCCTCTGTCGGTGTGTCCTAGCGAGCTCGGGGAAGCAAAATAGGTACGACATCTACAACGATAAGATTTACAATTCATAACAATCTTTGATAATAACTATCTACTAACATAAAAATACATAATAAACACACATTCACTAGAAACAAGGAATCGAAATTTAATTGTCGAGTAGCACACCAATTCTCAAGCTCATGTGACACTCAAGACTCTACCCGGTTAACTAAACCTAGGCTCGATACCATCTCCGTAACGCCCATAACTCACTTACTATTTTCAAATAAGAGCGATTAGGTTCATTATATTATTAAGCCTAAAATCCTAACTAGTTCCCTATAATACATAACCGAAATTAAATAAAATTCTAGATCGACAAGTCAAACGACTAAGGAATAAAGAAATTGCCTTAGTCAAGGTTCCGTGGGAGAATCATAACCTTGAAGAAATGACATGGTAACGAGAGGAAGAAATTAAAGATAAATATCCGGAATTATTCGGATAAGTTAATTTCGAGGATGAAATTTCTTTAGGGGAAGAAATGTAATTCCCGTGAAAATTCTCGACCATCTATATACTAAATATGGGTGTAATTTGTATAACATATTAATATCTTTGTAGTTTTAATATATTTGGTGTTCATGTGATTATTTATGGGAATAAATTTTTGGATAGCTTAGTTAGTTGTCAATTTATTTTTCCTTAGCGTGTATCTGAAGATGCCATGCAAAAAAAAATAAAAAATAATCATCTAAACATTATGAGGGTGCAAAAATTCTTAGACCAAAATAACCCTAGGATTAATTTTTACTCACGTCATATATCCTTTAAGTAAAACTTACCACCTAAGCTTCTAAACTCTTCTACTACTTTACACCTCATGCCTTTTAATTAAAATCGCCACCTAAGCTTCTAATTCTTTCTACTACTTTACACCCGACAAGCTAAGATTAGGACACTTGTTAAGTTCATTAATAAGGAAAGAAAAGATGAATATATATAAGAGAAAGCTAAGGAATGGCCGACCGCGTTTAGAAGATTTTAGTTCACTAAAAGAAAAAGAAAGTCGAAGAAGAAGAGGAAAACAAAAGAAGAAAAGAGAAAGGAAAAAAGAAGGAAAGGAGAAGAAAAAGACTAAGAGATTTTCTAGGAAACTTGCATCAAGTAAGTAGGGATTTATATGACACCATAAATTCGAATTTCTAAGTGCTTGATTTATACGAATTACTTGAGTTGATGATTATGCTTTTATGGGTGCTTATGTCAATATTGTGAGTTTTGATGGCTTGATATGAGTTATGAGTTTATTGGTTTATATTGGGTATTTCATGATTTATTGATATGCTTACTAATTAAAGTTTATAAAGTTTTTTTTATGCCTAAATATTTTTGTTGGGTTAGGTTAGTAAATTGATGGGCTTGGATCGAAATTATTTGGAGTGAATAATTATTGATGTGGATGTGAGAGGAATAAATTTGAAACAATAGATAATGGATGATGGGTTCCTAGGGTTCCTTAAAAGGTACTATTCGACCTAATTGCTTAAATTGGAGATTTTGATGGTTTCATGTGATTGATGTTCTAGAGCTTAATTATGGCTTAATTAAGTATGAATTAATGTTTAGGAATGAAAAACTTTACTTTAATTGAAGAAAAATCCACATAAATCTTTAAGGTATATTCGGCCTAAACTTTGATTTTTAGGCTTTAAGTTTCACTCATCCAAATCTCGAATTGTTGGTTCAATTGTACTTGAGCAAGTATAATTTGAAGTGTAGGAAAGTAAAATTTCAAGAAAATTAAAGAAAATGGCTTGAATTTGTTAAAATCTAAATTCGACCATTAAGGTCAAATTCGGGTTAGAGTAAGGAATTACATCTTAAATGTTTATTCAATTGGTCCCTATGATTAATATGTATGTAAGCTAAGTGGTATCAAAATTATAGGATGAAATCAATGGTATTACTTATTAATTATATGAAGAGAAGATACTTATTAAAGGAGTGAATTATATTGATTAATTAATTATATTCGGTGGTAATTGATTTCCTTAAATAAATATTTATGTAAGGTATATGAGACATATAGGTGTTTCTATATGTGGGTTGAATTTCAAGAATGGTTTGAGTATGTAGGGTTTGGTACCTATAACTTGAAGAATATGGTAAATGAAACATCATTGTGCATCACTCGCATTTATGGGTAGATTGAAAAGTTAGATGGTTGAAAATCGATAAGGTTTGGTAACCGAAACTCGGGTTAAATGGGTATTAGCAATGAAGCTATGTGCATGCTCTATTACTTAATTACACAGTTAGGCGATGGATAATTTTGCTAATCATGTGCTACAACGATGGATAATTCCGTTGTTAGCAGTAGGTGATAAGGCAATCATCGAGAGATGGAAATGATATGGACTTGCTAATACCTAAGGTACCGTAACTAAAATTAATGGATGAATTCGGGGTAGTAAGAAATCATTGCATATCACATGCATTATCCTACTTACCGAGCTTTGGCTCATATTGTTGTTGTTATTCCGTGGTGTAATAGGTAGAGACAAAGATAGTTAGTTCCGTCGAGGAAGTCAGTCGGTTCTCACTAAAAGAGCTCGAGTGCTACCCAAAATTATAGAAATCTTTTGAAGGGTTATAGATAAGTGTTATTGTTCTCCTATTTATGGGTAGTCGGCATCATAGACATTTTTTAATCCCCGTGACTATGATTATTAATACCACATAAATTTTATTATACGTATTCCATTACTTACTATTTTCTTTAATTTTGGTTATGTATTATAAGGAACTAGTCGGGATTTTAGACTTAATAATGTAACGAACCTAGCCACTCTTATTTGGAAATAGTATGTGAGTTAGGGTCGTTACATAAGGAACCATGAATAGCCATAGAGCTTATGGCCGCAAATGAGAAATTCAAAAACATGTTTGAGTTATGAATATGAATGCTTGATTATCATTAGCAATTTAATGTATCTAGTCTTTCTTACTTCCTATTGGCATCACAAAGTTTCAACATACATCACTATCTCGTTGTGCTTCAAAATTAATTATTTGAGTTAATAATCATTAGCCACGTGAAAATCAATAAAAGTGCCCTTCTTTCTTTTATTACTTGCTATTGCCGACAAAGTATCAATTGTCAAGACAACACCGAGAAGTGATGCTGGTTCTTTGATATAGTAATCTCTTTCTAGCAAAGACTTTTTAATTGAATGTTTGTCTTCCGATGACCATATGATTAAAGAATCCGCCGAATGGGCCAAGTTGGCCATCATTCGTGCCGTTTCGTTTGAGGTTATTGTTATTCGGCATGTTCTTTCCTTTTAAAAGTCCCCGTATGCATTTGGGTGTATTGAGTTGGGGTCCGGGGTTGTATTTCGTCGGGTCATTAGTTGTCTGCTATTTTCAAACAATGGAAGTCATCGATCTTTAGTATGTCACTAACTCTCGCATCAACACAGTGAGTTTGGGTTCTCGATTCCGTCATGGAGGAGAAGTGGGTGGGATTGCTTTGAAGATATGGTGAAAGTGGTCTATCAAAAAAGTCGAATAAATTATGAATATAGAGCATAGAATTAGTGGAAATGGGGGAGAGGCCACTTTTGATTTATCGAGTAAATACAAGTCGACTCAACATACGATCATTGGTCGTTTGTTCTTCCTTAAAATGGTTAACCTCTTCTTGTTAGACTTACCCTACTACCTTGGTTATCGTCTTTGAAGTACCTTAGGTTGTTGGGATGCATTTCTACGATGTGTCGTGTCAAAATTTTGTTGAAGTTGAAGACCACCTAGGTGCCGCACAACGGAAGACCCGCATTTCATTCTAGATTTTTTCTCGCTTTTTATTATTATTATTCATGTCCGTATTAGTTTATCATAATGTATGTATTAGTTTATCATAATATCGGACTTACCCTACTAAACTTTTTTTTTTTTTTGGTTTTCATTATCTTCGTAGGTCTCAAGTCAAATGTTACATACATTTTGCATAGTTACATTCATTAAATCATATACTCGCTCTCTTTTTTCTTCCTTTTTTTTTCACAAATATAGGTTTCATCCTCTTCGAGTGTGTAATGTTTTGGTGATGAACTATGGTGACATTGTAAGGATTGAATGTCCGATAATTTGAGAGGCATTGCGGTTGTATTTTGTTGTTTACTTCATCTTTGAAGCAGGACTTTGGGGTTTCCTGAAAGTTTTTTCTATTTGGCTCTAGAAATTTCATTAGAAGTTTCCTTTTCTTGTTTTTTTCCTTTTGGCGTGAATGTTGTGTATGATTATTATTATTGTTACTTTTACTTTTTATGGGGGCTTTAATTTTCATTATGAATTCTCGTTGGGTCTTAAAATTCCAAGGGAAAGCTCTGTTCTCCCTAACACAAACGCAACCAAAGTATCAATTGTCAAGACAACCAAAAGGAGGTTTTAATTATGAGAATAAATAAAAGCTTACTCATTGCTAGCTGTAGGCTTTCCTTTAATCTCTTATAGAATGGAGCAAGAGATTGAATTATAAAGCTCAAATTTATAAAGTTATACTAGTTCAAAATTTGCTACCGCACATAAATTTTACCAAAAATATTCAACTCAATTTCATGAAAATCAAACATTGTTATAAAGTCATTTTAAACAATTTCCCATATGGTGGCCAGTTTAGAGAAAGAGTAAATTACTCTTTAGTTCATGAGTCCGAAAACATTTATAACTTAGTCCTTTATAGTTGAAAATACACGAGTTTAAGCTTAATTTTAGTTAACCATTGTCTTTTGGAAAATCCAACGGAATTGTTTTCGTCCTAGAGCTCCAAATGGAAATCTCTAGTTCTAAGCATTTGGTTAAGTTATAAACTTAGCAATGATTTTTTTGCTTTTAACCTACGTACGAAGAAGGAAGCTTCCTAAAAAATGGATATGCAAAGTCTGTAATTCTCTATGTACTAACGTATTTTGTTGTTTTTCATATTGAATAAAATTCATTTAAGAAACTAAATTGAGTCCACATTATGCATCTTCATTTTAATATATTCTATCCACTTTGTGATCCTTTTTCTTTTTCATGCATGTATATAATGTGAGTGATGGGTTTAAGCTCTTCAAGCAAGTTAATAAGACACAAAAAAAGGATTTTAGAAAGGTGTACTAATAGTTGGACTTCACTAAGACTATTAAAATAATAGTATTTTAGAGAGATTTAAGCATTAAATTTGTTGTACGGACATGCATTATTTCTTTATTTATTCAATAAAAATGAAAATTAATATATATGATGAAACCCATTTTGAGTTTTGCTTTTGTTGCGATTACTTTGCCGTTGACTAAAGCTTATCACCTTATGTGCCTTAATTAGCCAAGTTTTGAAATAAAAGCCGATGCCACCCCTAACAGTTTAGTTTTTAAATTATAATTGCTAAATATTTTGAGTTATCATCCTACCGTATACATGTTACAATTTTAACAAATTTTTTTTTGTCATTTGGAGTTTATTGAATGAGTGATGATGTTATTTGACTATTTCACTTGTTTTTATTTTTTGAAATTCTGTTTATTGGCAATGCTTGTAGAAATGAGAAACACAAAGCAAGAAAAAGCTAAAGCCAAACAATTTAGGTGGATAAAAACTATGTCTCATATGTTGCTTGAGATTTTGGCCGAGGAGATTGTGAAAGGGAATAAACCTTCTTCCATTTTCAAACAAAATAGCTTTGCACGTGTAGCAAGAGAAATCAATTTGAAATTTAGATTAGATTGTTCGCTTGATCATGTTAAAAATCATTTGAGGACAATAAAAAAAGAATGGAAGATTATCGACCAATTGCAAGAGAAAAGTGGTTTTGGATGGAATGATGAGTTGAAAATGATAAGCTGTCTCAAAACAAATTTATGATGAAGAGATAACGGTAATATATATATTTTTTCAATGTCTCAACTTGTTTTTTTTATATTTATAAGATGTTTTCTAATTTCTTTAAACATAAAGGCACATCCTAACAACGAGAAATACTTGAACAAGAAAATTGAGACGTATAATGAGATGGCAATTAGTGCTTGGACAAGATATGACCATAGAAAGTTTTGCCAAGTCCTTTAATGATATTAACTTGGTCGAGACTTTTGAAATGGAATCTACAGACACCGGATGAAGTTGACATAGGCAAAGTAAAAGAATCATCGTCAACTAGTATGATTTCGGAAAGAGAAGTCACCGAATAAGAGGTCGTGAAACTCGAATAATCAATTACATCTCGTTTTAGTTGTGGAAGTGAGAGAAGTGGCCAAAGCAATTCATGCTTTACCCAAAAATGAAGTTGATATAGATGGGCTTTATGATATGGTGATGAAGATTACTGATTTTGATGATGGCATATTGAATAACGTGTTTGATTACTTTGTGCAAAATGAAAGGTTGGCAAAGGCTTTTATGTCAAGAAATGAAAAATATATAAAGCTTTGGATTGGAAAGTTTATCAATGACCATGGTGGATCATCTACATATTGTTATGTGTGACTTTCCTATTATATATTTGAATTTGTAAGAGCATGAATTTTATAGACGGTTTTTATGTTTTTTGGATGTTGGATCTTTACGACTACCATTATAGCTATTATTATTGATGTAAGATATTTTAATTATGGATGTTTCCTGGTGTACAAGTTGTTGTGATGCATAGATGAGATTCGACTTTTGGATTGTGAGGAATTATGAGTCAAATTGATAAAATTGAAAGAACTATTTATTTTATTTATACAACCAATTTTTTCATTATAATTTTATTATATGATATTTTTTATAAATAATTATATTATATTTTTTATGTTTCGAGTTGTCATATTAAAAAATTTCAAATCAATTTTTTATCCTTTATAATTATATTAAAATTCATCTTATCAAAAAAAAATTTAAAAAAATTATAAGTAGTGTTATTTCAATTACAAATATTACATTATTATTTGTTAGTTTAAATTTATGAATTTTAATATAAAAATTTTCGAAAAGATTAATGTTATTTCTTTTCTCATGTTAAAACTAAAACTTGAAAAAGTACATGGTGGGTTTGTAATCATAAATATATATATATATATATATATATATATATATATATATATATATATATATATATATATATATGGATGTGAGATTTTTTAATAATTTTTATACTATAAGATTGTCAATATGTCTTGTTGAAATTCTTTTAAAACTCGTTGATATAACAATCATAGTCCGTTTTTGCATTTCAATTTTCCGTATCAAACAAATACTAAAAAATATTTTCCAACCGTATTCTCATATAATTGCCAAACGTCAAAAAATATTTTCTTGGAAAACAACTTCCTAGAAAATAGCTTTTCCAGAATTGATTTTTCTACCGAAAGTTGTTTTTCGCCAAACAAACGGAGCCTTAGTGAAGTTGTTCTTTAGTGTCATAAACGGACATTTTGAGAAGTTAATCTCACTCTTCCGTAAAAAAATAATTGAGTTAAACACATACAATAATTAAGAGTATAAAATAAATTAATTATAAGAGCATAATCACATAAATACTAAATTTACATGTGATTTTATTATATTGTAAAAAAAAAAAATCATAGAACTAATTTGGAAATTATCCATAATAATAATAATAGATAATAAAATCATTAAAGGTTCTTTGTGAACTTAAAAAGTAAAAATATAATTAGTATAAGTTCTCTAGCTAAATTCGTTTTACCATGAAAACTTTAAATCCGTTAAATCTTATTGTTTTTACAAAGTCTAATACTCGTGTGAGATCACTTTGAACGCTATAAATTTTTGTGATCATAGTATTTAAATATCAATTCTAGAGAGAATTATAATATTTTGCACGTAAAAAATCCTTACTTTTTTTAATGGGTTCATGGTTGAGCGTTCTTTCTACTCTTTATTTTTCCTTGATCATGTTGCTTTATTCTTTTTAGTCTTAATGTGAACATAAGAAGTAAAAATATTGAAGATAATATAAGTTATCTCTCCGACTAAATTTTTCTCACCATAAAAATCTAAACTCTATAAAATCTCTAGGTTTTCAATACTCACCATCTTGAACACTACAATTCTCTCGTGATCGTAGTACCAAGAAATCAATTTAGAGAGAACCCTAATATTTTGTGCATAAAAAATCATTGCTTTCTTTTCTAGGTTAATGGTTGCACGAACCATCTACTCTTTATTTCGTATCATGTTCATCTATCCTTTTTTGTCTTGATATCATTCCTTAACGTTTGGTTTTTGTCTTAATCATGTTTTTTCGTTAACATTTTGGGCTAACGGTGTTAAATCACAGTATTAGCACAATAGAATTATGACATGTGTCAATTTTTTAAATCAAATTTTAATAAATAAATTTTAGAAAAAAATTATAAAAAATCTATATAAATACTTTGAAAACCCCCAATTCAAACCCATTAAAATCTATATTTTTATTTCTTCAATTTAATTTTCATAAAAGTTTTGATTTTATGTGTTTGAGATTTTATAATTTTTTACATAAAATTTCCTCTTTTTTCTCTTTCTTTTAAATAAAATAAACAATCATCTAGAAAAATAAAAATAAGAACATATAAAAACTAGCATAAATCAATAAAAAAATTAAAAACAAAATTTAATCATTTTTTTCTTATAAAATAAATGAAAAAAATTTGTAATTTAAATTAAATTTATATGAAAATTAATCTCTAGCAATAAATAAATATAAAAATTAATTGGGTCTGAATTGGGGTTTTCGAGTATTTAGATTGCCTTTTAAAAACAACAACATTTATTCATTTTTTTGTCTCTATAAAATAAATGAAAAAAAAATTTTGAAATCTAAATAAAAATATATGAAAATTAATTTCTAGCAATAAATAAATATGAAAGTTAGTTGGGGTTTAATTTCGGGTTTTTGAGTATTTATATAGATTTTTTTTTCAAAATTTATTTATTAAAAATTGATAAAAAAAAAGTTTATATATACATGCTACAATCTTATAATGCTAACATTATGATTTAAAATTGTTAAGTCAAAATGTTAAGAGAAGGATATGATTAAGGCATAACCCAAACGCAAGAGAAAAAATTAAGATAAAAGATGATATACAGAATCGTGAGACCTCTACAGTTATTAACTTTTTATTTTCTGTAGCAATCAAAGAAAAAACTTTATATTTTTCCTTTCCTATGTATTACTCTACTTAGTAACATTACATGAAAAAAATACATATATGTCTAAAAAAAAAATTTCTTTTTAGTTTCGCAATAATCATTTTTTTGTTTAATTTAATTGTTCATGGATTATTTCAAGGCTCTGTTTGTTTAGCGAGAAAACAACTTTCATGGGAAAATCAATTCTTGAGAAAGCTATTTTTCAAGAAATTATTTTTCAAAAAATATTTTCTCGCCATTTGGCAATTATATAGAAAAACTACTGAAAAATATATTTCGACGTTTGTTTGATACGATAAATTAAAATATAAAAACAAGTAAATGATTGTTACATCAATAAGTTTTGAGAAAACTTCAAAAAGCCATATTCATAATTTCACAATATAAGATACATTTGAAAAAATTTAATAAATTTTCATAAATACCGACTCTAAATTTTTAATTCAAAAAAATAAAATATACCTTTTTAACCGTCAAACCAATTCATCAAAATTACTTAGGAAAAAATCAAGTGTATATTTACATTTAACAAATAAAAAAATTCTAAGTAACCCTAGCATTGTTATTTTGGTAACTCAATTAAGAAATTTTTCTTTTTTTGAAATTGAACTCGATAATTTAGTCTAAAAAATAATTTTATAAATTATTAGTTATTATTTGTAGATAATTATTCATTTGGTTTCAAAAGATTAATGTTGAAATAATTTGTAACTAATTGCTCACTACAATTATCAATAAAATCTTACAACCGATTAAAATTACAAATTATTGATTTAGTTACAAATGAATAGTGTTAAAAAAATAATGTATTTATTAACAAATTAATTAATTTCAATTTTTTTTACAAAAAATTACGAGTTTGTAATAATCATTTCAATCATTTAAGTATAGTGTAAGTGGTGTTTAAGATAATAGTAAAAAAATAAAGATAAATTATTGAAATATTTATCATAAAAATAATTTTAAGGTGTAAAAATGATTTTTAAGAATATTTAATGTATCTATAAATAAAAAAATCAAATATCAGTAGAAATAGAGAAAAATAATTAAATAATAAATAATAATTGATAAGGAATGATTAAAAATTAATTTGATATATTTTATATAAAAAAAGATAGAAATTTTTTTTAAATATATCGAAAAAGAAGTAAGTAACGCGAGAGCGAGACCGCTCGTGGGAAAAAAAATGTTTTTCTTTTTTTAAACTGAAAAAATAGTTTTTCAAAAATACTCTATTATTTTTCGTTGATTGAAAGTTATTTTTTATTAATTTTTTTCCTAAACACAAAATAAATACTGAAAAAAAAAATTATTGAAACTTGTTTTCCTCCCAACAAAATTGATTCAATAACTGGATCCATAGTATATACGCAACATGTGTGTATTACGTGGATGTGATAGTACGCATACATTTGTGAATACACCCTCTCCCTAGTCTCCCCATGTGTGGATGTGTGCAAATGTAGACCACCTCTGCCGAAATATGACAGGTGGTCTGCCATGCGGCACAAAAGGCGGAATACAGAAGAAGAAAATGGTGCGAATGATCCAAACCACAGTGGATAGCCCATGGTTATAAATCCCAGCAGAGTTGTAGAGCTCTCTTCAGCACCACCATATTTTTTATGCCCAATAGTTCATAGAACTGCGGTTTATGGTGGCGAAAGAAATGTCGCAGACAAGTTTTGCTGTCCTTGTAGCGCTGTGGCTGTCGGTCTCCAATCTAGATTATGCAGAAACCAGAAAAGTTTCCAAAGATGTCTCGACTGATTGTACTAATTGCACATTATGCCAATATCCATGCCAACCTCAAGTTCCACCACCTGCCCCACCAGTTCCAGAACATCCATTATATGGGACTCCACCTCCTCCACTTCCTGGCTACCTTTCACCGCCATCTCAGGCCAATTGTCCACCAGTTCCAGTTCAGTGCGGCCAGCAACCCCCTCCCTATGCTTATGGATATCAACCCCCTCCCTATCCTTATGGGTATCAACCTCAAGACAACTATTCTATATCACGTTCGCCTATAAAATGCATTTCAGTTATAGTTTTCTTCTGCTCCATTGCTACTTTGCTCTAGGTTTACGTGTTTTCTTTCAGGTTTCATTATACTAAGAGTACACACATAAAATGCTCTTAAATTTGTAATAAAGCCTTACAGTTGGGCACTGTACTGCTCCTTTCATGGATCAGCGTTGTACTTGTTCTAGTAGAACAGCTATACAGTCTTCTGCTTTTTCGTTTTCGTTATGCAAGAGCACATGGCTTCTGATAAGATTTTGATTGGTAATATAGCCTTGGTAATAAAGCCTTGTTGTAAGGCACTGTACAGCTACCATTTACAGCAATGTTCAGCAGATGGATTGATGGGAGGGTTTTCCTGACAGTGCTATTAAATGAAAGTACGAATATTGTGTACTCTCTGTCTCTGACATATGTTCATTTCCTGAGGGTGTGTGTCTGTGTGTGATCTGGCGGGTTTTGAGACAAAGAGTGTTTAGTCGGTGACAAGTAGCAGAAACTCAATTTTAATATTCTTTCATCTGATTGTTACTGTTGTTTTCTATTTTGGATCCTTGTTTGTTCGAGAGTTTGGATACTTGTTTGTTACTTTAACAAGTACCGCTTCATTAGAAAGGAAAAGGCCAAATGGGATAGGAATGCCATTTTAGTAATTGAAAATTTTACTGAAATTCTGTCTTTTCCTCCGCAGCATTGAACATCGGGAACTATGAGCTCAAAATCAGAAAGAAAGGGGAAAAAAAAAAAAAAAAATCTTCGTTCTAAGATAAAAGATTAGTTTACTTGTAGAAAAGATGTAAAGTCTAGCATGATTTTTGGTTTCGGAATAGTAAAAGTATGTGCCAACTTAAATGGGTGTCTCACCTAAGACTAGATGTATATATGTAAAATATAGTATGATTTTTGGTTTAAGATATAATAAAAGAATGTGCTTGCTTAAATGTATTTGCCGCTAAATTAAAAACGATCCAGTAAATTCGAGATTTAGCCGGTCAAAAATCTTATCGTACGAGAAAAACAAGTTTTAAGCTAGGAGTTTTGAATGAATTAAAAACAACTTAATAAAAATGATTTTAACAAAATAAATAAACTAATGCCAACATCGTAAATTAGGATTTAAGAAGATGAAGCAAGGTATTCATTATTTGATAAAAACTAAATAATTGAATCGAACCAGTATTGAAATATCAATTTCGATATAATTTAAAAAAAAAAATTGAAATACTTTCCATTTTCGGTTTAGGGTTCGATTTATTTATTTTAAAAAATCCACTAAACCAAATAACTAAAATTATTAAAATATATATATATATTTATTTTAATTTTTTAAGCCAACACAGGAACACTTATCGCACTGTCACTCATCACTTCCAAGTTCTAGCTTCCCTCACGCCAATTTCTAAAATAGCTAAAACTAAACCTCCCCCAATTCTAAATCGCAATCACCAAATCATCCCTCTTCAGTCTTCACTTACTTCGTTACCCACCTTCTTCCTCCTCCCTCGCTACTAGTGCCCACTGGCCAATGCAAATGTGGAATCCCTAAAACGGCTAAACCTCTCCCAAATTGCAATCCTTAAATTGTCAGCCACATGCCCACATCCCCTCCCCCCTTCACTTACCCACTTTCTTCCTCCTCCTTAGTCCTCACCCAGATTGTAGTGGGTGCTAATTTGTTGGGTTTGAGTGAAGGGTTGGTTTTAGCTGAGAAAGCTGGTTTGGATGCGAGGAATTTTGTGGATTCAGTGAGGACAGGGGCGACGGGGTGAGGGGTCTATGGACTATGGTGATGGAGTTGTGTTGGGGAAAGAATGATTGAGAGGGATTTTAGGGCTGGTGGGTTTGCTGGGTATATGGTGAAAGATATGGGAATGCGTGTGGATGTTATGGAGGAAAGTGTGGATGAGAGGGTGCCTATCTTGCCTGGTGCTGCTTTAGGTAAGCAGTTGTTCGCTGGGATGGTGGCAAATGAAGATGGACATCTTGGCACCCAAGCTCTTATAACTGTCCCAGAGAGGCTTAATGGCATGTAAGACTGTCTAGTGTCTTATTCTGGCTTATGAGCTAGCAGCAGCTATGTGTTTGAATTAATCCATTTAGCTTGAATATACCTATCTGGACTAAGATGAAGAGGTTGGTGTAGTGTAGCATGTATTATGTTCTCTTCTGCCCATCAAAACTACATAACTCTGAACTTTGTGAATAAGTTGCTAGACTGGTTTTGCGTTCATGCAAGTGACATTAACTTTGTGAATAAATAGCATCTGTCATTGCACAATAGCTTATCTCAAGGATCAAATAGTAAAATGCTAGAATGTGTTAATTATGGTTTGTATTTAGATGGAAAATAACGCTAGTTAGACCCAGGGTTGATTAAGGTACTTGGTAAATATCTTGATATCTCATGTGTTCGGTTGACAAGTGTAATGTTGCTATTGCATAGTAGCGTTGATCATTGGCACAACTGCTGCCTTTTCTTATCTGTGACTGCGCAACTTTTTGTAGTTAGTTTTACAAAAACTTCAATATGTATTCTATCTTAAATTAACCATGCATGAAAATCAATATGTACAAATTTATGTTTCTGTTAGTGTTTGAAAAATTAGATATGAAATAGAAAAAATGATGGTTTATACTATAGTCAGTTACTCTCAAGGTTTCTGTTTCATTGAAGAATTTCAATATCATAAGTTGGGATTTGAAGAACAAGTCACCTCATTTAAAACAAATGTTGTGCATACAAAATGTTATTACAAACACATCTTACTCATTGATGAGATCACTTTTGTTGTTGTTTTCAGACTCATCTTATTTCTCAGTCAAACTTCAACCTTATTTCTGCACAAAATTTTAATCTGACTTTTTTTTTTAATGAAAAGAATCAAGCAAATATTTTGCAGAGTTTGTACAGCTTCCTTTTTGTACAAAAATGTAGAAGTCCAGTTTTTTCTTATTCATGTGTGGGGGCTCTGAATTCTGATCAATTCTCTTCTCATGGTTCAATTGAATAACTTTTTCTCTGTTAGCTCTCACATTTCTCTATTAAACAAAAGCCTGATTTAATCTTTGTTCCTTAAGAAAGGAATTAGCCTCTCTTATTTTGGTTCATATGACATCTCTTTCTCTTTTTGCACATGTTATCTCTAGCCTTCTGTTTTTATAAAGAAATCGAAGCCTGTTTTATTACTCTTCTGTAATTTCATGAAATTTTCAAAGTATGTCAGAGGCTGAGAATCCAAAATTATGATTATATTGAAAATCTCATGAGTTTCTACCCAAAACTTGAAAAGTTAGAAAATTCTATGAGAATTCAAATATTACTTATTCAATTTCAAAATTGTTGGTCAAAGTTTACTAAATTTCTGATTCAACCAAATTTGTAAAAGCCTCATGGTCGACATCAGATAATCCAATATTTGGACAGTAAGTCAGTAATCATTGAGCAGAGAATGGTCCCAATGGTGGGCATGCTGCATGTTTAAGGCTTTCCTTTTAGTAACAAATATAAGTCTATAATGCTTTTGATTCCTACAATTGTGCCATATACTATAGTTTTTTTATGGGACATTCAACATTAGTAAGAAGTGTTAATTTGTTAGAAAGTGCATGCTCTCTTTAAAAGTATAGATAATTATAAGTAAAAACCGAATTATCGAATATCAAAATCGCTATATTTCAAAGTCAAACTGAAAAACCGAATAACAATTCGTTTTGATTTTGGTTTTTTTTCTTTTGAAAAATTCGATTAACCAAAAACTGTTCGAAAAATTTCGAAACCAAATCAAATAACCGAACGAACACCCTTAAGATGGAGAATCAACAACGACATTGTAAATTAAAGTTGAAAAGATGGTGAATTGAGAACAACATCATAAAAATTGATTTGATTGAGCGACTCGACAATAGAATCGTGAATTAAAATAGAAAAGATGGTGAATCAACAACCGAACAAACACCCTTAAGATGGAGAATCAACAACGAGCATTGTAAATTAAAGTTGAAAAGATGACGAATTGAGAACGGCATCATACAAATTGATTTGATTGAGTGACTCGACAATAGAATCGTGAATTAAAATAGAAAAGATGGTGAACCAACAACGACATCTCAAAAATTGATAAGATTGAGCAAATTGACAATGACATCGCTTATTAAAATTGGAAAGATAGCAAACCAATAAAAGCCTTGCTGAAACTATATCGATAATGAGACATCTAAACCTAGGTTTAAAAAGATGGTGAACCGATAATGACTACGCGGACATTATTTCGATAACAATATCTAAACTTAAGGTTTTAAAAGATGGAGAACTAATAATGACATTATGGAGATTATGTCGATAATGACATCTAAACTTAGGGTTTAGAAAGATTACAAATCGATACCAACATCATAGAGATTATGTTGATAATGACATCTAAAACTAGAGTTTGAAAAGATAGTGAATCGATAACAGACATCACAATGATTGATTTGATAGAGTAAAGTGACAACAATATCACTAATTAAAATTTAAAACGAGTGGATCGACAATGGCATTGTAAAGATTAAGTCGATAACGACATCTAAACCTAGAAAATATCAAGCATCATATGGAAACATAAATTCAAACAAACATTCAAATATTTACACGATCAAATTCACATCGAGATTGGCATTCGTTCTAGATAATATAAAAATAAAATCTCAATCACATCCATTATAAGAAAACTGGAAAATAGCGATAAACTTTTCCATCACTAAATCATCAATATCTATTGCTATTTAAAATAGTCGTCATTATTTTTGTAATGACCAAAAAAAATTTTCATCGCTAAATTAAAGTAAATAGTTATTTTTCGGGTCTAGTATATGTTGCAAAACCATCATTATTCTCTTATTTTAGTCGCTAACTAGCAATAGAACAACCATCACTAAATTACACTCGCTAGAATTCCTTGCAAATCCATTGCTATTTAGTAACTCGTATACGTGTTTGTCATCAAGACGTTTAATTTTTGTTGTTAATTTGATCACTAATACATCATTATAAAAATGAATAAATTAATAATCGTTTAATGTTAATGGTAGTAGCAAATAACTAAAAATAACACATTATTAAAAATGATATATTATTTAATAAAATTAAAATAATATAAATTGAAATTAAATAAATATATAAATGTATTAATGTGTATAAACATATTAAAAACCTTAAAAAAATCTAATCCTCTTCATTATCATCATCTCCTGCATCATCCTCCAACTATTAGATATTAAGATGAACAACCGACACTTGGGTTGTGAGGGTCGGTAGGAGGGATACAAGTCCGATGTATGTCCCGTAACAAACTTATCACTATCTCCATCGAGCCCTATAGAGAGTTGAATTTACCTCATTTTGCTAGATGGTAATCTCTATCCTCTTAATCTTATCTTCCAACTAGTATTAACTCCGTTAATATGACCACTAAGATACTACAAAGTGTCGGAGAAGGAGTTGACGTAAAAATAGGAGTAATACTAAGACGCTTGTGATTTGAGATGGTACACTATTTACTTTTTCTCCTCTCCTACTGACATCGAAATATATCTTGGTCATTTCGATGTTTAAAGACGATGAATCACCCTCTTGTTGCTTCTTAGCCACTCGCTTCTTAGTCATTACTTCTTACAATGACTACAAGCACAATTATGTCATTGAAATAATTATAATATTAAATTATAAATATGTTTTTAGATTATATTGATAGATATATATTTAAAAGTAAAAAAAATTATCATTATTGTCTAAGATCGCCTATCGATGAATGACCCATCTTTCATATTATGAGTGTTCAAGAACACCTCATAAGGATTTTGGTTATGACCCAATGTGTTATGCTGAAAAAAAGATAAAATAATATGAGATGCAATAAATATAAAAATTAATTTTTGTAAAACAATAGATAATAGGATTTATTAAACATTCGGTGTGCTCAATTAAAGAGATGGACCCCTTGTATGTCCGAATGAGCTAGCACAAACACCATTCATCTCCAACATATGGTTTTGGGATGCATGCGAGAGATCGGGCCTAAAACTCACTTGTGGCCTAATTTCGATCCCAAGTATCCTGTACCTATTGTGTAATAAACATTGGTTTGTTAGTTTTTTTCTTTAGCATGTTCGGTATGTAATCGATATCTCCTTCATGCCGGACTCTCCCACTCATCCTTAATTAATGCATCGACACCCACATCTCATAAAAAGTACTTCTATATAAAGAAAAAATAATATTAGTATATTTCATGTTAAATTAAAACTTTAAATGATACACAAATAAATAATTAATATATTATCATAAACTTATTAAAGTAGAAGTTTTTCATCTCTATGGAGACAAAATCCCATATGGAGCTAGCAAGGCTCAATCGCTCCTTAAAAATTACGATAATTTTTGTGAAGCACTTACTTGATGGAACTAGGTTACCAAACAAAAAAAATAAATAATAAATAAGTGAATTAATAATTTCAATATAATATATAAAAATATAAAAATAATTATCATATGTAAAGCATATTACTTACCGAGTTATTAACGATTCGAACGATTTGTCTAGTATCAAATCTAGTAGAGGTTCCTAAAGTTAAGGAAACTATCAAGGGGACCTCTATAGTTGGGGACACTACTAGTGAGGGTACTACTAGCGAGGATGCGGACATGCCGATGCCACTATCGACGATCTTAGACAACGGTACTAGTAGCATCACGACCACGTACAACACCACTATCAATAGCACGATTATAGACATTGCTAGTATCGGTGCCATAACCACAAATAATGTTGCTATTAGAGCGACGACCGGTGTCATCGCAATTAGATTTGCCCAATTCGGGAGATATGACTCTATAATAACACTTGAAATAGATTAACAAATACGATAAATGAATAACAATTCAACTAAAAATATATTATAAATTATTTAAAAAAAAAACAAAATGATTGACAAATTAATAATAAATCATTTTTAAAATGAAAATTAATAAAAAAATCATTTTTAAGAATAAAAATAGAAAGAAAAAAAATTAGGATGTGAGAGAAAAAAAAAAGGTTTGGGATGGGTTTAGATGGAAAATTAAGTAATCAAGCTCAAATTTCCACTTTAATTACTTATTGATAACTTTTTATGCCTCCATTTAAACTACATAACTTTTTTGTGTCTCTGTATCTTAATTAGGAGAGTTGAAAAGTATGTATATCATCTTTAATAGAACTCATGTATTGACAAAATGCTTTAAAATCAAGGGTTAATAGAAAAATCATTTAGGATCAAAAACCCTAAAACCCCATGGCAGCCATGCTCCCTTTTAACCTACAATAGATCTTCTTCCCTGGTGATCCCCAACAGGGGAGACACCTCTTATCCTTCTCCCCACACCTTTTCCTATTCTTGTCATGTCTATTTCTCGTCTTATACAACCAGCTAGCTCAGATCCCCAACTAGGACATACTACAAACCCTACCACTCAGCCCATTATAGCAAGCCCTTCTTTGTAGAATTTCATAAGACCTATTATTACCTATGCAGATGTTGCTGCCCTCAAACATTTAAATCTAGCCATCCTAAATCCTGTCAATCCCACTTTACCCTTAGATCCACTAAACCCAGATCCATCAAACCCTAAAGTATCTTATGTTGTCGCCATTACTCATCGAGCTGATAACCAGCATTATCTTTCCCCCTTTCCATTACTCCCAAACCCACATCTGTTTTTGAAGGAGAATCGGTAGTGGAGTTCTCTGATGAAGATTTGTAACAGTCTAATAAAATTTTTGAGTTCTCCTTGGTGGCTAAATTTTCTAAGGGGCATCCCCCAATTAATTCTATTCGTGATTATATTAAATAGCATTGGGGGTTAGTCGAAACCCCTGTTGTTGGCTTCATTGACCCTCGACGTGTTTTGATCCACTTATTCTCTAGAGAAGACTTCATTAAGACTTGGTCTCAAGATTCTCATCTCTTTGGAAACTACCCATTTTGGATTTTTAGATGGGATCCTACCTTTAATACAAAATCTGAGTCTTCAATGGCAACGGTTTGGATTGGATTTCCAGGCCTCTCCATCTCCTTCTTTTGTTATGCCTTTTTACAAGAGATTGTTGAACTTCTTAGACACATACTTCATCCAGGTGATCGTACAAGAAATAGTTCTCTCCCTGTGCATACAAGGGTTTGTGTTGAAATAGATCTAGCAGCTCATATCCCACCTAAAATATGGATCTCAGTGGGTTCTGATAGAGCCAATAGTTTCTAGTAACGTATTTTTGTAGGGTCCAATATGTCTTTTTATACCCATTGTAGATTATAGGGCCATCTCAAAACCAACTACCATAAACTCACCCATACGAAGCGTCTTTCGAAGTAGCAATTACTCCTTATTCCTAAGGTAGTGCAGTCTCACTAGCCAAAACTGGAGAAAGAATGACATCCTGTCACAAAGAAGGACACACTACTATGACCTCTCTTGCGTATCCAGACTCCACATAATGAAGTACAGTCTCTGTCAAATAGGGGGATTTCTTACAACCCAACCTCGAAAGGTGAGGGAGTAACTAGACCATAGTCCATGAGGCCTCCACCTAAGCCAAATCGCACTTCTTCTTCTAAAGAGAGGGACATAGCACCAAATAAAGGAAATATTCAATGCTCTTAAGCCTTTTCTAAATAGCCTCCTACTACAAACAATATACAGAGCAAGAAGGGGGTTGTTACAAGGGCTACGAATTTTTTTTTAAAAAAAGTTAAGGTAGTATCTAGTGGATATAGTTCCATGCAGAGGGAGATAGATTCATATGCACAATATATAGTTAGAGATGCATCATACATGCATAGTGGCATGAGGATGTGAAAAGTTTTCAATGGGAACCACCCTTCCCTACATAGTTCTTTTGCTGTTTCTACCAAAATGATGACCTACTCCACCTTATTATAAGCCTCTACCACTAGCAATACCCAAACTAGGGACAGGAATAATACAGAGACCCAATCTCTTTTAACTGCTAAACTTGTGCCTATTTCTCATAAGGAGAATAGTGTCATGTAGAAGGAATTGGTTTCTCATGCTTATATGAACTTGGAACAAAATGTGCACAAAACTCATGTTAGTGAGCTGAGGGAAGATGCTAGTTGGACACATCCCTTAACACATACACCCTTTATTACTTCTATCAAAATCATGGCATTTACATCCAATTCAAGGTGAATTCATGTAGAAGTCCAGTCTTTATCAGTGCCTGAACCAAATTTAGCATTGCATGGGATCAATAATACCATACAATCAAAATTGGTGTCCTTTACTCATGGGTCCCCTACACAAGCTACTCCCACATATAGTGCCTTAAAAGGATAGATTCTAACTAGGCAGCATCAAGAGCATACAACGTCTAATACTTCGAACTGCAAACCAAACAATCTAGCTCCCTTACCTCACGTAATGGTTGTAGCTTAGGATATGCTTTCTGTGAATTCTTTCAGTACTTTAGAGAATGAGGTTTTGGATGTTGGGGCCTTAACTATTCATTTAGAGACTGGCTTGTCTTTACATATGGTTTTAAAAGTTGTTATTGAGAAACAACAAGCAATTGATACTTCTCTCCATCCCTTCCATACCCTGTATAGAATATTACAATGCAATTTGGATGATGGGATTGTATATGAGAATTTTGACGTTGACCTCTCTTCTCATATAGTTTTAGAAGGAAGTTTGAACTCACAAGACTAAACTGCATCATTATACCAAGATAAAATACACGATAGGGAAAAACATGGCAAACCATTGACTAAGAAACAGAAGAAAAAACTCCTACAGCATCTGATCTAGCATAATGGCAGAAGGTTAACTAGATCCCATTGGGATCACAATAGAGAACCATTCTTCTCCATTCCTTATAAATATTTTGATTTGAAATATAAGGGGTGTTTGTACCCCAGAGAAAAAGAGATACTTGAGAAGGCTAATTCGACTCCATCAGGTATCTCTTTTAATCCTGTTAGAATGAAAGCAAGAGGGTGATAAACTAACCAACTTTGCAAGATCATTTCACTTCCTTGGTTTTGCTCATAAGAATCCATTCAACAGACATATCTGGCTTTTATGGCCAGACTGATGGTAGACATTCGGTTTAAATGTGCACAATCCGTCACTGTTATTATAAGGGGACCCGGTTATAAATGTAGTCACTTTGTTCACCACTGTATATGCAAGTTGTGACAAGTTTATAAGAAGAGCTTTATAGGATAATTTGTATTCTCTCGATATCATAAATCCTTGAGTTGGAAGTGGGGATTTTAATTCCATTGGTGATATTTCTAAAAAGGTTGCAGGTTCATAGTCTGGTTTGGACTCAA
Organism: Dovyalis caffra; assembly: GCA_963924115.1. NCBI lineage: Eukaryota > Viridiplantae > Streptophyta > Magnoliopsida > Malpighiales > Salicaceae > Dovyalis > Dovyalis caffra. Next base: position 2,345,404 of record CAWUPB010000351.1, read on the forward strand.
TTTTTTACTTTCATTATGGTATATAGCTTCTGGAAGTTTAGGATATAGGATATGAGGTAAGTAAATTTGCTTAGTGTAGTAAAAAAATAAAAAAGGTGAGAATTTAGAAGAGGTTGGATAGAATATTGGTTAATCAAACTTTTCTTCATTCAGCTCCACGACTAGTTTGTAATCACTTGGCACGGATTCATTCAGATCACTGTCCACTCTTGTTAACTATTTCTCCTATAGCCCCCAAGCCTGCCAAGTTCTCTTTTAAAAAATTATGGACTACACATGCAGAGTTTTATCTTTTTATCCAAAGAAAGTGGGATATATCTCTGAGCTAGAATCTGTTTCTCAACCTGTATCTAAAGTTGAAGGCTTTATGATGAAAGCCAAAATCATTGAACAGGGACGTGCTTGGTGATATTAATCATAAGATAGACTAGGTTAGAGATGAGGTTTTGTAGTCAAAAGCTAAGTTACAGGCTCAATAGATTCAAGTTGACATGGCAAAATCAATGGTAGCCAAAGCTCACCTTTCTAAACTAATCGATCAATAAGAACTACTATTATAGAAGAAAGCTATAGTTAAATGGTTAGAAGCAGATGATCGCAACTTTATCTTTTTTCATGCATGTATTTAGAATTATTCTACGAAGGCCAAGTTTAACTTAACCATAGAGGATGGCACACAATGTAGTTATGATGACAGAATTGACAATGAGGTCGTGGCTCATTTTCAAAAGAATTTTTCCAGTGAGCTTGTTACAATAAAGGAATCTTTTCTAAATATGATATCATTGTTGATCACAGACCTATAAAATTAGGAATTAATGGCTATTCCTACCAATGGAAAGGTAAAAAATGTTATGTTTGATCTAGACAATCTAAGTGCACCTGGTCCTGATGGCTTCACTGGTTCCTTCTTTAAAGCTTACTGGGATATTATCTTCAGGGATGTAATTATAGTAGTACAGGATATGTTGAAGGGAGGGGCAATCCTAAGGGGTGTAACAACCATAAATATGATATTGATTCCTAAGTATCAGCATCCCACTAGCTTCATTGACTTATGACCCATTAGTCTGTATAATTTCTCCCATAATATTTTATCTTGACTGCTTATAACTAGAATCAATAGGGTTCTCCCTCATTTAATTTCGAAAGAAAAAATAGATTTGTCAAGGGGAGAGCCATCCATAAGAATGTTACACTTGCCTGGGAGTTATTCAGTGATATAGACAGAAGGATTCATAAGGGTAATATTATTCTCAAGGTAGATATAGCCAAGGAATATGATTGATTGGAAGGGTGTTTCCTTATTAAAGTTATGAAGAAATTTGGTTTCTCTAGCATGTGGTGTGAACTGATAAAAAATGCTTAAGGAACTGCTCCAGTAACTCAAAATCCTTTGGCTTTTTCAAGTCTCGCTGTGGGTTAGACAATGAGACTTTTTTGTCCCCAATGTTATTCATCCTGGCTCATGATGCTTTTAGTAGGTAATTGGATGTATAAATTGAAAGTGGCTTCATTAAGCCCTGCTAATACAAGAAATCTCTTACTATCTCTCATCTCTTATTTGTAGATGACATGCGTCTGTTATATAATGAGAGCAAGAAAATGATTGACAAGGTGCTAAATTTACTTCAAGTATATGCTACTACTAGTGGCTAGACTTTCAATGCTAGAAAGAGTAGTATTCTATGCAGCAATAAGCTATCTGCTAGCAAGAAGGGTCTTCTTTCTTTTTTGATAGACTTCCCTTTAGGCATGCCTCTATTCACAGGTAGAGCCATATTCCGATACTTTGCTCATCTGGAATGTAAAATCAAGGACAAGCTAGTAGGATGGAAAAGGCATTTATTATCGACTAGTGGAAAAATCACATTGATTCAAAATGTGTTAACATTTATTCCTATATACACTATACGTGTGCTTTCCATCCCTAAAACTACTATCTCTAAACTAAAGAGCTTCATCTCTAATTTCTTTTGGAATAATGAACTTGAGAACATGCATCATTGGGTGAGTTAGAGATAAATATCCTTTCCTTTGCAAGAGGTGGGTTTGGAGCTTAAAGATTTAGGAGAAGTCATAAAGGCCATGAAAAGGAAACTAGCTTGGACATATCTTTCCAGCACCTCCCTATGGAGTTCTTTTATGAGGGTTAAATATGTGGATCCTGCTGATTTCTATTCCATGAATCACAACACAGGTTCATTGGTTTGGCGCTCCCTATGTCTCAAATAAAATCTCTTCTGGACAAATTTATATGGGTGGTGGGTACAGGAAAAATTTGGCTACGACGAGAGAAATGGATAATGGCTACTTTTCTTTGCCCCACAACATGCCTAGAAATTTCAATAGCTTAGGCCAAATAGGATCCTTCGTTGTTCAACCTACTACCCTCCTTGGTCCAAAATCAACTAGACTTGCTACACCTAGGTACTGCTACTGCAAACAAATTATGTTACTTGGACTTAATGTCTGATAGTTTTAATACTAAAGATTTGTATGAGGTGCATCGAGTAGTTGGACCAAAATTTAAGTGGCGAAGGAGTTTGTAGAACAAATGGCCTCCCAAAAAAGTTGGTTTCTTGGTTTGGAAAGTCCAGCCTAATGCTATTGTAGTGGATCTTAATATTCAGTCCTGTAGGATCTCCTTTCCATCAAAATGCCACTACTACAGCAGTGCTCAAGTAGAGACAAGGGACCATTTATTCCTATTCGGTGAAATAGCAATGCACCTATGGAGATTCTTTGGTGGAATTTTGGATATCTCTCCAGATGCTAATTCAGTTAGGTGTTTGCTTTCCTCTTGGTTATCCAAAGGTAAACTTCTCTCACAAAAGGCTTTTACACATATGGTTGTCTTTAATTGTGCTATTTAGGAGATTTGGCTATCCAGAAACAAAGCTCTATTTGATGATATTAGAATGAATGTGTCTCAAATAAAATAAAAAGCATTGTACTAGATTAGTGAGCTAACCATGCTATTTGTGTATCTTTCCATGACAGTTTATGCCTCATCACTTTGGGAGCTTCAGTAAAGGTTTCTCTTCCTACAAGAGGACATTGGATCAAATGGCATCCTCCTCTTTTCAGGGTTCTAAAACTGAATATGGATGGTGCCTCTAGGGATAACTTGTGTAACAGAGGGGGTATATTACGTGATGAGATGGCAATATGGTTATGGCTTATTCAAAAAATTTTGGTCTTGGATCTAATAACAAAAGAGAAGCTTTAGCAGTATTGGAAGGTATTAAACCTTACAGAAAATATACTATTCACCTTAAAATCTTAGAGGTCGATTCTTTGCTAACTTTAGGGGCCTTATCTCACTCCCCTGCTATCCCTTGGCATTTAACATATATTTTTAGAGATTGTTGGGCTCATATCCTTACGAAGATGATTTTGTAGCATAATCAAAGAGAAGGCAATAGAGCTATGGACAAGCTTATGGATTGGACCCTCCAACACAAATCCATCAAAGTGCTTTTCACTCCTAATGGATTACCCACTGATTACTATTAGGCATTCTCAGATGACAAATTTGGTTTATTCACCTTTCGAGCTACTTAGAATAGCACCTTTCTTGTATTTAATATATATATATATATATATTACAAATATACATTATCGAGAGGCTACAAGCCATCAAAGGACTGTAAGGAGATTTGTTAGGGCAAACCGTTCCATAAAGTAGTTGAGTTTTAAGCAATATTATAAAATTTTAACTATATCTTGCGACCAGTTAAAAAGGTTAAAACAATAGACATTCCAGAAGTTGGATTGGATAATAAGCAATTGCATCGTGTTAGTTCAATCATGCAAAATTAAATTTGTCACATTAACATCAGGAACAAATACATTTAAGTAACTACTACTGAAAGCATAGAAGATGAAAGGCAAAAACCACATTAGAAAAAATGACAAAGCAACATAAAATTTCCAGCATAGATAAATGCACCAAAAATCTAACGAGGCATCCTTGATAGCTAAAGAAATGAAACGAAATATAGTATGATCATCATTACAGCCAAAAGGCACTTAAAGAGCTTGAATGAACATCATGTAGCTTCAATGAACAATTAAGCAACAAGAATGAAAAGGAAAAAATTCACAAGATCAATCAAATGTCCTTAAACTCGATATTAGATTCATGCTAAAAATGAACTAACTCTCATCCTAGGTAAAGGTTACAAGGGATACATTTTAAACAAGTTCACACCATGAAACTTCAAAGCATCGCTATTTCTACTAGCAATGAAAGCTGGACAAATCAGCAGCTAGACAAGAAGTTTCTACTAACCTCTTCAGTCAATTACACCAAAAAAAAAAAAAAAAATGCAATTTTGTAGCAAAATGACCATCGCATTTACTATGTATTATTAGATGAAGTAAGACATCATCAAATAAGGCAAACAATATAAACTCATATGGATTTTTTTATCATTAAAGCTACAGTAATGGCTGAAGCACCCCAACTTTTAATGCAGCACCCACCATTTAAGAAAACACATAATTAAATTCACCAAAAAGCAAAACAAAACACCTTTCATCAAGAAATTACTATGAAACAATAAACACAAATCATAACAATAAGCTAAAAAGAGGCTAATTATATCATAAATGACAATAATAACAAATTAATAATTAAATATAAAAAAAATTAAAATTTGACCTAATCGAATTAACCTAACAATTATAAAAAAAATAATTTTTTTAGGAAACAAAAAATAGAGAGAATATACCTTAGGACAAGGGGAAAAGATGAAAAGAAAAGAGGAAATCATAGGCTTTTTAGGAAGGAAAAGAGTTTGAAGTGGGTAAGGGTTGCTCGGGAGTAGAGGAGTAGGATTTTGTAATGGTTTCGAGTGGGATGGACAACAACGACTAGAGGAGGAAAGAGAGAGGAAGAAGAAAATGGAAGAAGAAGAAAGAAAAGCTGTGATTTAAGGATTTAGAATTAGCGACGGATGCGACTCATTCATCCATCGCTAATCAATAATGGAAATAAGTATCTCTCGCTAATCTGTCTCTAATTTGGAAGAATTTAAATTACAAAAGTTCACTTATTTTTTTAATATTGGTGATGGAATTTTCGTCGCTAATGAATTTGTTGTTGATGTCTCTTGCAATTCTTTTGCTAAACCATCTCTAAAATATCCACAAAAATTTTTTTACCAAATTTAGCAATGGATACTTATCTCTCACTAAAAATCTATTATTAATCCATTGGTGTTTCATAGCTAATGTCAATACCTCGATAATAGTTTTAGTTCATTTGCTAATCTGTCGCTATTTAATAAAAGACTATATTTCATCGCTGAATTCAATAACTATTTTTTGGTTTTCTTATAGTAATCGTTCCAACTCTATCCTAGAGTATTAATCTCAACCTTATCTCTCCTTAAAATTCTTGGGAGTCTTAGACCCTTTCATTTTGATAGGTAATAATGTATCGTTCACACTTTAAAATTTTTACGACTTGTCAAATAGTCAACATAAAAATCAAAAAATTAGGAAGAAAATGAAAGTCGATATGTAAACTACTAGAAAAGACTAAAGTATCCATGATTAGTCATGGAAATTATTGTTTTACTCCTCCTTGTGAAAAAACGAGATATACCCCTAACTTTCCTCGAAAATTATAATTTTTTCTTTTAAGATTTTCTCCCTCATTCCTTCTTCCTTTTCTTCTGCTATTTACTTGACTTAAAATCCCCTTATTTCTCCTTGAAAACCCTTACATTCTTTCTACGTAAAAATTACATTTACGTTCAAAATGACAACAACCTTACTCGTATTTCTCTATGGATAAAAATGCAACGACTTAGGGTTTTTGGATGAAGAACAACCTCTCCTAAAACTGATGTAACATCCTTTTTAATGATTGTGTTTTTTTTTTTTTTTTAATGTAGGAAAGGAGGTGTGTATGCTGGTGGAAAACAATGACAATAGGTTGACAAACCTACTTAAACTCTTCTGCTATTCTAGAAGAAAAGGGACAGCTATGTTGTTGTTAGGTTTTCATGAACATGGATGAACCAATACTAGTTTTTTAAGGGAAAGAAGACACTCTTAGACCCACCATCACAACTACATCTTCTCAATCACTAAAAGCTAAAATGGACTTATGGAGGAAATGGAAACTAAAGCTGGAAAAAAGTTATGAATCCATTGTGAAAAACTCTCATTCTTTTCCTCTAATCTTTTAATCAAACTCTATACCTTTCACCCGAATCCCCAAACCACCAATACACAATTATCATCAACCCTTATATTTCATTTTTTATAGGACAACTTAGGGTCTAGCATCTAATTCTAACAATAAGTGACAATGTGAGGTATGAAAGGTTTCTAAGGTTTCTAACATTTCATACACCTAAGCTAAATAGTCATAATAAAAAGAAGTTTGCAAAAATCAAACAATAACTTGCAAAAACAAAGGGAAAAAAAAAAGGAAAAAGGAAGGGGCGAACCTATGTAGGGTAGAAAGGAAAGGAACGGACACCGGTATCAACACTACAGGTGTGTTTGATAATCTATTTAAGTAGCTGAAAAAATTAAATTATAATACGTAATATAAAAATTTTGTGTGATAATCTAAATAATCTCATATTTAAAATTTAAATTCAGTCAAAATCTACTTAATTAGGTAAGTTAAAGTTTTTAATCTAAAACTTTTTTATTAACTCGCTCGGTTTAAATATTTTTGAAACTTTATTAATATAACTATATAGCGCTCATATATTTTTATAACCCTACCTATGTAAATTGATTGAGAAATAATCTATACTATCCCCATTGCCAAAACAGAGGAGACCTTCTCCATTATGTGATTATTTCAATAAGATGAAGATAAAGAGTTATAAAATCTTGAATGAGGCAAATATTAATCGGCGAATGGAATAGGATATTGCTAAAGTATTTTTTATCCTCTATGCATCAAAAAGCGAGGCAAGTATCTTACTCTATCATTATAATTTTTCTATTAATAAAATTAATGAGGCATGTTTTGCTTATGAGGATGGGTGATGGATATGGGAATAGGACGAATTTAGGTCTATGGAGCTGGAAGGTCTTGTGGATTTTGGACATAGGCTTATCTTTTGGTGCCTTCAAAACAGCATTTATTTTCTTATTTTAATTGGGATATTCTTATTAATAATTTATAAAAAGAATATATATATATATATATATATATATATATATAACACAACAATTTAATATCTTTTGTATTATATTTTTTTTCATTTTCATTGTTGTTCCACTCAACATTGCATACAAAAAAGAAGGAAAAAAAGTCCACGTGGATGTGTTATGTCATATATTTTCTTATTTTAATGGGTGTATTGTTGTTATTAATTGAAAATGAAAAACCCAAAAGCAATAAGCAAAACATAACAATTTAACCATGTTTATAAAAACATAAATAAATAAAAAACTATATGTTGTTATTGATATCATCAAATCAAATTATATCAATTTTTATTTGATTTGATCAAACGAATGATAAAAATCCAATCTAATTTGACCAAAAACGGATACGTTGGAGGATGAGGGGTTTCACTTACCCGTCACCCAACTCGCCTCGACCTAGTTTTTTATTTTATTTTTTAAAGAAAAATTTGAGTTGTAATTTTATTTTTAAATATAATGCATAAATTTTTATCTTATAATTCATACGAGATGTTTTACGAGTTTTATGTATCCGTTTGAAATTCATATGAGGCGAGTATCTTTCCCCGTCATTATAATTGAATTTTTATTTATTTATTTATACACATAGACACATCTATGTATATATTTTATTTATGTTAAAAAAATCATGTTACAATTGCAAGGTTAAAATTGTCATGTATATAGCTTTAATATGTTTAGCAATAGTACTTATCAAACAATCTTATTATATTCAGCACTTAATTTTCAATAAATATCAAATAGTTTATCAGCAACATATTCAATACTTAATTATTTAATAATTAAAATTTAGTACTTAACGATTCGACACTTAATTTTCAATTTTATCAAACACTACCTAAATCACCGGTAAGATTGAATTTTCAACAAGCTTTTCTCCTTCTTCTTTTTACTCTTCTCTCTTTATTCTCCTCTCCTTCATATGTAACTTTCTTATCTCTTTTTAAAGCTCTCTCCTCTCTCTATCTTTCTTCTCTTTTCTCTCGTTTTCTTTGTTTTCTTTCTTGCTACAACACTTGTTTAGTTTTAAAAAAATCATCCCCTCTTTTTCTCTCACATTTCATCTTATATATTTCCTCTCTTTTTTTAGTTTCTTGCTTTCTCGACCCATTCTTACTTGAATCACCTATCTTTCCATTTTAAAAAAAAAACAACCCAAAAGGCTTTTTCTCCGATTTTTTACTAAGGAAGACATGATTGTTTTCTTTGATCTTGTTTGTGTAGACAATTTTTGGGATGTGAATGGAGGAGAAGGACGAAGAGTTGGCTTATTTTTTGGTGAGTCGACATAGAAAGGAGTACAAGGTACAATAACAACCGAGTTAAGGGAGCGTCTTGTGGTCATTTAAGTGCCAACAAGATGGAATTCAAGATAGGGGAGGCATTTTATAGGAAAGAAGATGAATAGAAAAAAAGGATAAAGATTTAGTGTAAAATTAAAATTTAAGGCAAAAACAAGATCATTTTGGAAAATAGTTTCGATTTCCTTATTTTTTTCTTCTTCTCTTCAATTGGACTCATCAATTCATGGGTTCTCGCTTCATGTTCTTCTAATTTTTGCCAATTTAGCCCTTATTTTCTTTTATTTCCTCTACTTAATTTTTCTCATTTATTCTTCAACCCCGCTTGTTTTATAATTATTTTCAATTTTGCCCCCTTTTATTTCTTTTTTTTTCTTTCTACTAATTCATTGAAGAACCAACTCATTTATTCGGGGCCCCTCTTTTTTTAAAACTATTTTTTAAAAAAAAATTTATAAAATACAAATAAAGATAGAAGGGAACCCCATTGGGTTACAACAATTTATATGAATTTGTAACTCGATTAACTAAACAAATACATCCCAACTCCTAACAAAGTGTAAAATTTAAGGGTACGACCTTTTTTTTTTTTTTTTGCACTTGATCATTGTAAATTTCATTACACAATGAAAGAAGTTTGTAGTTTTCATGGCAAACCCGTCAGCAAGTCTATTCATTCCTATATGTTTTCCTTGGTGATATCCATGGCTAAAGTTCAAGCGAGATGGTTAATATAAAAAATAATAGTGTCAATTTCTTGAAGGATCTTAAGACACGGTATTAGCATTTTTTAATATTTTTGCAATTCTATTTCGATATTAAACTAGTTAGATACTCGCATTATGCTACGGTCAAACAATCGTTACATAAATAGGGTTAACGATTCGTATAGTGTAGTGCGAGTAGAAGTTTTATTTATGTTGATTGATATAAATCGAATCTATATATTGAGCAAAATCATTATATATATATATATATATATTAACAAAATATTTAATAATATTAGCATAAAAATTTATATTTGAATAATTGGGAGGTTCTTTCAAAACATTATCTAACTTATTTTATTTAAAAAAAAATTTAGAATATGAAAAAATAAATAACAAATAATAGGTATTATGTGTGTAGATAAATAGCTAATTTCTAACAAAACTAATGATATATATATATATAGACACACACACACACACACAAAAGCCCACCTAAATTGTATTTTTTATATTTTTCACACCTAATTCCAATATATATATAGCAAAAGAAAAAAAAACGGCCGAGCTCGCTCATGCACGGTTGGTTCGTGCGAGCAAGACGAGCCATATATATATATAAAGAAACGAAGAAAAAGAAAAAAGGCTAGGCTCGCGCTTGGTTAGCTTGTGCAACCAAGACGAGCTAGCACGCTTAGGTCTACAAGTGCAAGCCCGCACACCAAGCCATGCTAGTTGTTCAACCTCTCCCCCTCCAAAAAAAAAAAAATAAAACCCGACAACTTTCGATGAACTCTAGCTTGTCAAAAAATTGCAAGTCAAGTTTTAGACCCTATGAAACTCAATTCGAGTATAATTTTTTTCTCCAAATACTTCTAAATGACCAAAATAAAATCAAAGAGCATTTTTAAAACCTTAAAAATCATTTTAGTGCACATTAAAACAAAAAAAAAATATAATAAAGTTTGACCGATCAAAGTGGCCAAAATAAGCTTAATCGATGCTTCTTCTCTCCTCTAGTCTCTTTCTTATTTTCTCCCTCCTCTCTACACCATTAACCAAAATGTTTTAGTAAATAAAGATATTGACCGAAATAAAACTTTTAAAAATATTAAGAATCAAAATATTAAAAAATTATAATCTACAGTAAATGATCAATGAGCACTATTCAAACATTCTTCTAGTTTTCTTTATAATTAGGCGCATTCTAGAAGGGGCTGCTTTGTTCGTGTGATCATGTGAATGTTGACAAAAAGGTCTGTGATGAACCGATAAGAGCTGGGGGAATCAAATTTCTTTTATCGTTCAATTGTTCTTCGTAATCAAAATGAAATTGTTGAAATCGGGTTATAGACTTCTTTGAACAGAAACTTGCATTTTTGCATTTACTGAAATATATATGGACATATATCCCTGCCTTAAAAAAAAAGATGAAATTGATTTTACATCATTATAAGACTGTCAAATAAGTTTATTGATAAAGTTAATTTAGCTCTCATTGAATGAGGCAGTTGGCAAAGAACATTGAAGAATCTCGTATGTATTATCTGAGATGGGATCTACATTTCAATTGTAAGACATATCGTTCGCCTGAGACATGGGTGATACTTTTAAACAGCACTCAGGCTATCATCAGCTAAAAATGGATTGGAAAAACATGCATTTCCTTTTTTTTCTATATCATGAATACTGCGAATTATGATACTACTAATGTTCAAATATGAGAGAATTGGCCACGAAAGTAGACTTCCCTGCCAATGGTGAGAACCCACAATTTTTCTAATAATACCTATATTGACATGGCAAAAACATGGAACTGAAATTCGCACACAAAAGTTCTATATTACTATGCCAAAATCTTCCTGATCGATAACAATAACAATGTCTTTCGATAGATCTACAGTATCTACCACAAATACAGATCACAAACCGTTCAGAAATCCTATTCCAAATTAATATCAAAAAAGAAATAAAAAATAACACACTAAAATGATAAAACGTGAAAAAAAATAAATAAAACACACGGCCTGACAGACTTATTCCCCACCGTGAGTAGAAAAATTCAATTTAAAGTAACTTACAGCAGCAAAAGCCCTAAGCACAAACTCAATACCGTGGCAATAAGTCTTCCACCACCAAATCTCACACTAGCATTGTCATCAGCTGTTTGGTCTGCTGGGTCATCATCAGGTGAATCAGCTGGCGAGTCCGAAGGGGAATCATCGGCGGTAGGCTTCTTATGTTTGCTAGATTTTGGTGCATCTGCCACCTCCTTTTCCGGGGCAGGTGCCGGAGCTGGTGTTGGTGCTGCTTTAAACAATTCCTTAGGCAACAAGACCTTATCAATGGTATATATAGCCAGTGGCTGCTCATCGATCAAAGTCCCAACTATTTTTGCAGTGGTACTCCTTGTCTTTAGTGTCACATCCTCGCCATCATTTTGAACTGTGAAATCAAACTTCTTTTGGCCATCTGTAGCTAAAGTGTTCATGATCCCATTGTTGGATTTTAACATAGCTAAAGACTGATAAATAGGGAGACCGAAGAATTCAAGGAATGACTCTTTGCCAGAAGCTGTTAAATTCTTGAATTTAGGTAAAAAGGCCTTGAATGGATCGTCAAGAGGGCAAAACACTGTTAATCCTCCATCAATATTGTCCTGATCAAAGCAACCATAGTCATGAAATTTAAGATCCTTGCTACTAGCTAAGCAAATTAAGGGGGAAAAAGGGAGTGCAATTCCATCAATGTGCCAAAACTATAAAATAGAATAAAAAAAATGCCAAATGCTAAATCTAGATGAAGAAAAGAAACATCCAAAAAGAGGAAAGAAGTCAAAAGTTGACATGGGCCACGATCGGCTAACGCACGTAAGGTGATGTTTTCTGTCTTCCACAAAATTCCTCTCTCATTTGGCCCCCATGCCATGTGCGAGTAGTTGAATCTCACTTGTCCTACTCGACTTCTTTTTCAATTTTGAATTTTTGGTATCGTAGCTGAATAAATTCTAGAAAAAAATAGTTTATAAATGTCCTTCGAAACCGATTATACAATTTTTTATAATAGATATAACATATTCGGCGACACTAGATATTTTACATATTTCAATAATCATCGAAGCAATTTTAAACTACTACATAAGCAACTATATATTGTTAAAAGATTATTCATCACAGGATTGAATAATTGATCATCCCAAAAATTTCATTGATATCGCTCATGGCTACGTCTAGGGATTAAAATTTGAAACTTCTAAAATATATGCCATGGGTTTGATAAATACGAGTCAAACCAAACCAAACCAATTATCACCTTATCTTAATTTATTGTACTTGCCAACCATTAGTAATAGTTAATTCATTCAGACAATGGAATGTGTTAATCGATCATTAATCAAATCAATTGCTCCACTCATAAAAAAGATAATAATAATAATAAATCGAGATTAAAAAAATTGAGATTGATGTTCGTATATATGAAGATCTATCTGAGTATATGTTATAGATCAGATGAACCCAAAATTAGTATAATATGTTAAATCATTGTTGAGTAATAATAACTTTTTCTCTTAGAAAGTATTGGTAAACTAGATCTTGGAATAGAAATGAAAAAGTACCTGATAGGTCTTTGAAGCTTCACGATTTGCAATCAAAGTATCAGCAAAAACTTTACACCCATGAGCTGACATTATTTCTGTTATATTCATAGCACTGGGCTCTGGTGTGGGCGCCGCCGCCACATCCGACGGCAACACCTTACTGACCTGTATAACTGAAATGTTGTACGGTAACTCCTCCAAAGACTTGACATAAAACACATCAAGATTCCCTTCATTAACTTCAGGTCCAAAAGCCACTTTCCCTCCTTTAACGTCCGTTATGTTAACGAACCCGGAAGACCCAGGAGCTGACCCGGTGGCCTGGAACATAGTGGCTGCCAAGGCCGAGCCGTCTCTTATCTGGTGGAGTTTCTTGGTACCAAAGTAATCCAAGAGGACGTGGAGGGACAGGATGTTTTTGATGGTGGAGATTGATGGCTTTTTTGAAAGGAGTTCAGACATTGCTGCGTTGTCCACAGCGCAGACGGTGATGGTGGTTCGCCGGTTGATTTCTCCGGCGAGGTGCGTTAGGGTGAGGTAGTGGTTGAAGGTGGAGAAAGATGGGTGGCTGGCAAGTATGTGAGTAATGTTGTGGCCGTGAGTGATGGTAGTGGTGGTGAAGAGGAAGAAAAATAGAGAAAGGAGTACAGTAAAAAAATGCATTTTGCCTGTGTGTGGGATTGAGAGAGAAAGAGAGAGAGAGAGAGAGAGAGTTTTTGAAGCTTGACGTAGATTGGAGTGGCAAGTGAGAGAGAAGGAGAAGGGGAAAGACTGAAGTGATGAGTTGGAGGAGAAGGGGAAGGTAAAGCGGAAGGCTGTATAGAGAGACCTCGGAGGAGAGGTAAATGACAATGGGTTTGGATTTTGATCAATTTACTTGTCATGCCATCGTACGCGTCTAATGTTATCTTTTGTCCTAGAGTGACAAAGAACAGAGATTTGATTTGGGGGACAGAGAGACTACGCTCGTGCACTTAAAACTAATAATCATAAAAAATCAAAACAATCAAAACAATATGTTCTTGATTTGACAGAAGCAAATTATGGGACGCAAAAAAACAAATTAACTAAATATCCAATCAAACAAATTAAATTTTTTCTCCGAAGTTCTGAGAAAATAATATCAAAAAAATAAATTAACGAGTAGCTATATATATGTACACGTGCACATAAAAAAATACTTAGAAAAAAAATTATTTGAACATATTTTCAATCTCCAGGAGTTGAATTTTTTTTTTTTTTTTTTTGCAAAAACTCCAAATGAACGCAAAAAATACTTAGATTGTATCATATAATTGATATAGCATATTAAAATTGATATGATTTCATTTTCATTTGCATATATATTTTTATTATTTTAAATTACTTAAATCATATTAATTTTAATATATGCATTAATTTATTCATGTGATTTAATTTAAGTGGATAATGAGTACCGTAAAGCATGAAGTACTAAGGTTTTTTTTTTTTTTTTTTTTTTTTTTTTCAGTTTTTACTTGTAATGTTAAAGAATAAAAGTAACAAGAAACCTTTGTAGGGTGAACTCAATAATTGAGCTTTGCTTCCATCAAAGCCTTTTTGGTACAATAAAATATACTAGTATAACTTTTGCTAGGCTGTTTTTATGTCTGGTTGTGCTTTGGTTTCCTTAAATATATAATAAAGTCTCCTTGGTTGTTAGTCAAAAATTAAAATAGTGTGAGCCTTGTGATTTGTATCCATATACAATAGTAAACAGATGCCAAACATGCTATAGAATGGAGATACATGGCTTGCTTATATGTTGTTGAACCTGCTTAATTTCAAACTAACAATATATATTAATTATTTAAATATTTAAACCATAATGGATTCCTCTTGCCGCATGTGCACGTAAGAAAAAAAAAGGAAAGAAATTTGAAAAGTAGGTATCAAGTTTAAAAGGAAATTTGTAAACTAAACACTTTGAATTACAATTTCTCACAATATGTTAATTTAGTTTAGCAGATATATATGATTGTATACTAGATCAGCTCATATCAAAGTCCTTAAAGTTGTTTAAATACTTATGATGGTGTAGGTATTCCATTATGTATCATTAGCGTCCTTATTGCTTCAATTGACAACTTTGTAATTAAATTATGATATCAAATGATGCAATTTATATTATTGCTTCAAAAAATTATGAATAATTAAGAATTTAAATGGACTATACATCAAGATTGTTCATTTTATATTAAGATATGATTTTTTAAAATTTGATAACTACTTCTATAACTATCATGTCAATATGCTAATCATATGTCACGAGATATAAACTATGATATCGACTAATTTCATCTTTCATTTGCGGTTATTGTTGAATAATGAGAGTTAAACACTTTGGACAACTACTATATTAAGGATTTATATGTAACTTTTAATGTTTAAGATATTATATATATATATATAAAGAAAAAAAAAAGAAAATGGGAGATAAAGAAGAAAAAAAGGGGGCAAAACATTGCTTCGTGTCCTATACTTTCAATTTTTAGTCACATTGAACCCTCTACTTCAATTTAGGTAATGTCAACACTTAAAGTTTTGGGACTTTTAAACTTTTTCATCTATTTATGTCACTAAATTCCTTCAACAATTGTAAAAAATAGTTAAGTCCTTCATTTTATGTTTTATTTAAGATGAAGCATAAAAAATTAAAAAGCATTAAAACATTATCAGGTTAGGTTTAATATCTTGTTATGCTTTATTTTATTAGCTAACCTAATCTCATAATAGTTAAGTTTTCCATTTTATACTTTATTTTATTAGTCAAGCTTAATTTATTGCAGAATGGTTAATTGGACCGAATTTATATAGGAGAAGGGTATCTAGTGATTTTCAATCAAGCCACGTGATTGTGGATTGGTCAAAAATTGGTTAACTGATGACGTTAGGTCAAATTAACAGGTTTCCATAACGTAAGTATATATATGGAAGGGTTAAAATGTTTCAAAAATTTAAGTAGAA
Organism: Dovyalis caffra; assembly: GCA_963924115.1. NCBI lineage: Eukaryota > Viridiplantae > Streptophyta > Magnoliopsida > Malpighiales > Salicaceae > Dovyalis > Dovyalis caffra. The sequence continues at coordinate 2,361,186 of CAWUPB010000351.1, forward strand.
GAGTTGGTTTGATCCAAAATAAAACAGAGTGTTCAATATACCTAAAAGTCGAAAGTGTAGGAACACGGGTTGATTTTTTTCCAAAAAAAAAAGAAAATTTTTGGAAATTTGTTATTTGGAGATGAATTTTGATAGAAAACGAATGAAGAGACAAAAAAAAATTACATGGAGAGAATAAAAATTTAGAACTAAGGAAAAAAAAAACAAATTTTTATAAATTTTATTGACTTTTCTTTCTTTCATCCAACTTTCATACTTTATTTTTCTAAATATTAAAATCTACATAGAAATCCTTAAAAACTTCATTAATGTTTAAAAAAAAAAAAAAAATCTTCCTGTCTATTCTTTCCTTTTTTCCTCCAAGTTTTATACTTTTTTAATTTCCTAAAAAAGTCAAATTAGAGATAGCGATTGTAAATGTTATAAACTCATTTGATGCATTTTTTAATGATATCATTGCTAATTTTTTTTTTAAAAAAAAAACCTTTGAGTGAATATCCTAAAGTATATTTATTGTTAATTATTTTTATTTAAACCAAATTACAAGTCATGTTGTAAACTTTAAATTAAGATGTATATTATATATTTTTTAAGTGTAAACCGAGAAAAAACATAATGAAAATATATCAAATACCAGTTCAATTAATCTCAAAGTCCTTTAAGTTGTTAATTTTTTGTTTATATATATTATATATGAATTAGATTGGATTTGCATTTACAATTTTTTATATTTCAATTAAGTCCTTCATTGGCAGAATAACAAATGTAATTTTAGCTAATGTTATTCTAATGTTAGTTATGTTTGTTAAAAAATGATGATGATGATTATAAAAAAACAAGAAATGATAGTTAGATAATCGTGTGAATGATTGTGAGGTAATAATGATTATATCAATTGCAAGTGTCGATAATAATGATTATTTTAATATATATTAAGAGTTGATTAGTTTTTTTTTTTTTACATTATGTTTTACTTTTTAATTTTCACTTCTTATATTAGAAATTAAAGTTTCTAAATAATTGATTTATATTGATATATAATAGAATCAGATGATTTAGTAGCTTACAACATATACTGTTTTTTTAATCCATTTATAATTACAAAACTAATAATTGATTGTCATATCTATATAATATTTTAATATTTCATGACGTAAAAATATGTGTTTTTTTTTAATTTGTATATTTTAATAAATGAAAAGAAATATTTAAAGGCATGTGGAAGAGTACGAATAAAAGAAAAACTTAACACAACGAATATTAATTATATAAAAATACTTAAAACCTAATGTTTATATTACAAAAATATATTTATAATTCAATAATTGAAGTATGATCGATTGATCAATTAATATTTTAATTATGATCATATATAATTTAACGTTTGCATAATTAAAGCTGATCCTAATAATGCGGTAGCAATCTACCAGTTAACGTGAATTTGTAAGAAGGGAAACCGTGCAAACTAGGAATTAATATTGGCACTACCCATGTGATAACCACACTCTCTAATCCCTCTCGCTTTCTCTCTTTCATCGTAAAATGATAAAGTTACCCTGTATTAAATATTTTATATTATCCCACTCTTTTTCCTCTACGTAGCGCTAACACAGAAAACAAGTAAATTATAAATTAGTCCCTTTAGTTTTTCAAAATGATTTAAATAATCCATATAGTTTCAAAAACTAATTAATTAATCTCTATATTTTTAAATTGATTTATAACTTAATCTTTTTTTTATAGATTTTTTTATCCTTTTTCTTGTATGTTTTAATTTTTTATTTTTATCAGCTGCCAACCGACTTCTTTCTAATAAATCTCATGTAGATTTTCATTGAAAAGAAAAATCTTAATCTTTTTATTTTGATTTTTTTTATTTTTAAAATAAGAAAAAAGTAAAAGAAACAATGAGAAAAAAATACATTGTTAATTTAATAATACTTTGTTTCAAAATATATATATATATATATATATATATATATATATATATATTAAATTTAATAACACTTATTGGCCATATAAATAAGGTGCCAAATACTGCATAATATTAAAAGAAATTTTATGGTAATCAAAAAATAACTAAAAATACTTACTCCAATAAAATAAGTTGAAAAAGAACAAAAGGATTGAGTTACAAATAGGTTTTAAAATATAACGAGTAATTAATTATTTTGAAAATCTAAAAGGACTAATTTATAGTTTACTCTTTAGGATAATTTTGTCATTTCACAGAAAGGAGATCAAAAAGTGTAAATATGATAGATACAAGGAGTGCTAATGGCACCTTCCGGAAAAAGAGTGTGCAAGAAATGGAAATAGCAAGTACAACAAACTTTAGGAATAATAAAAAACTAATTGAAGGCTGTAACTTGTAACAAAAAAGAAAGAAAGAACCTAATTGAGGATTGATTGAGTGTAAAAGAAGCAGTTGGTAACAGATCATGTGGTTTTGGCATCTCTTGATCAGAAATCAAGGCACTTTAAAAAGTAGACAGTAAATATACACACATGAGAAAGACCCCCGCATCACAAGTCTGGCATATGCCCCCATATCTGGCAAGTCTAATCCTAACTTCTCTCCTTCCCTTTTACAAATTATGACGCATCAGCATCACCTCATACTGGAATCAAAGGTCCCTCCAATGAAGGCCAGAACATATTTTAGGACTCAGGGTCTCAACTCTCACCAATCATCAATTGTCAAATTGCTGACCACATGATTCCTAAACACTGACCACAATGATGATGTTGAAATTAGAAATTAATCAGCAAGAAGCCATTTTAAATTATAAATTGATTTTCCTTCGTGATTTATTTTTATTTAAATTTAAGAAAGTAATTTTTTTTTAGGACAAATCTAGAAAGCGCGAATGAAACATCATGAAAACATAATGAAAGCACTATTGCTAAATACGTACAATTTTTTAAACAATTGTTACCGTGTATATTCGCGCCATGGTAAACTCCGTCGTAACATTTCGTTGCGGAAAGAATCTTTGGCCTTACGTTACGTATATTTCATTTCATGATGTGATAAACTGTTTTATGTAGTCATTACTAATATTTTTATCTTTTATTTGTAGGAAATTATCTTCTTCTTTTTTCATTTATGGTATGTATTCACAATTAATAGCTTTATATTAATTAACTTTTATACAAACCAATCTTAGTATATTAATTATAAAATAAAATTTTTTTAAATAAATTTTTTTATTCCATCTTATCTCGGTCCTTTTGTTGAGCTTTTTTTTTTTTTTTTTCCACAGAATCTCATAATTTTTTGTGTTTTGAGAAAATAGAAAAGAAAAAGAGAGAAAACCAGGGGGACTATTAGGAAATTATCTAGGGGTCCAATTAAGAAGGTTTAAAAAATTAAAAACAAGATATAATTCGAAGAGGTTAAAATTTGAGAACCTTAATTGAAGATAAGGAGAGATTCAATTGGAAGGAATTAAAAAAAAAGGGCTAAATAATATCAATTAAGGAGATGATTGAAAGAAAACCAAACAAATTTGCACCGAAATTGAAAAACATGGAGGAACCGGGAACTAAAATTAATGTTTATCTAAAACCATAATTTTTCTATTATAAATACCCATCTCCTTCCTATTTTCTTAGAGGAGTACCGTTGTTAGTCATCCTCTCAAAACAAAGGAGGGAAAGGCAACAACTTAGAATTGTTTTCTACTAGCCAAAGCCCACTATCTCCACCACCAAACCTTGTCGGATCACCAAACCAACATCATCCAAACATCCCCACGGCCCACCGTGCCAAGGTCGAACCTTAACCGACTGTTGCTATTCAACACCAAAGTCGAGCCCTTTGTCGTCGATCAATGGCCTTTGTCAACTCCCCTGTAGTTGTTTGTTTGTTATCTCCCCTCCTCAAGCTCCAACCATAGTTCCTCTCGTCGTGAGTTTCCATTACAACAAGCTCCTCTAACCAATCGATGCCAACAATGGCTATCCTTATTTCAGATCCGGCTTGATAGCTTGTGACTTGTTTACCGTCGTACGATAGTGGGGGTTATTAACTCCAATTCTATCCGAAGTAATCCGAGACATAAACTTTGTTTTTCCAACGAACTCTTAGCCATAAACTAACCCCATTTCCCTTAATCGAGCAACCAACGACTCCTCGTCTTTTGACCATCATTATCGGAAAACGTATTATTAGCGACATTCTACACCATCGCTAATTCTTGAAAAAACCGTAGCTAAATAAGATTAGCATGATTTTGTGATGGTCTCGAAACCATCCACAAAATGCTTATCGTTAATTATTTAGCGACATTTTTTCGAATCCATCGCCAATTTAGCAACGGTTTTTCGTCGCTAATGTGAAGAAAAACCATCGCTAAAAGTTGGACAAATTTGCAACCATTTTGACAAACAATCACTAAAACCATTGCTAAATTTTGTCAAATTTGTGATGTTTTTTTTTACAAAACCGTCGCTAAATAGCAAAGATTTTAGCGATGGTTTTGTAAAAAGGTTGTTGAAATTGTGATTTAGCCACGGTTAAAACCGTCGCTAAAACCCTCATGAATTTTTTTTAATATTTACCTGAATTTTAATTGTTTTAAATTAACCTACTCCAATTTTAAAACTAAAAAAACCTTATACATAAGGTTTTTAAATATAAAAAAATTAATATAAAATTTAATAAAATAAAATTGATATTATAATATTTAATCATGAAAAAACTTTAAAGTTTGTTAATATTACAAGAGAAAGAAAACATAAAAGCTACAAGCAATCGATAGGGTCGTCAGTCGGAGGCTCGATGGATGAACTGCCACGTTGCATATTCAAGCAACATCTGCTACATCATCGCATGTTGCTCCCGAGTGTACTCTTTCAACTCATTTGTAGTAGCTAAAATCATTATAACGAACTCTCTAGATATTGGATCCCATCTACTAAACGCTAATTTAAAAGTCCATGGGTTAGTCTACAATCAACCCAAGAACGATCCATATTCATTTTACACTAAATGTAATTAGTTTAACAATTAAATTACTAATTTACTTCAATTAAGAAATAACAAACTTGTTTAACAACTAATTAATTAATATTTTAATTAAGTACATAATAATTCTTCTAATTAAAAATTTAATATTTAAATTACAAAAAAATTAACTTAATTGAACTTTATAATTGAAATAACAAACAATTAACAACTAACCCATAATTTTATAATTGAAATTAAATTTTATTAATTTAATTATAAACTCTTAATTTTCCTATTTAACTACCTAATTGATTCTTTTAAACACAAATTAAATAACTTAATTATAAAGTAATTGACTTAATTAACAGCTACAAAACTTAAATAACAAACAAATAAATAAATTTAACACGTGTGTGTGTATATATAATATTAAAAAATATAATTGTAAACTAATTTTATTATTTAACCTCCTAATTAATTATTTTAAGCAATATTTTAAAATTTTTATTGCCACTTAATTATTTAAATTAATGTAACAAAAAATGTAATTACCTCCTAAATATATAATTAAACTAACATATAATTAATTTTTTTAAACTATTAAATATTTTATTTTTTCATCTACAAAACGCTGATTTAAAAGTCCATCGGTTAGTCTACAATCAATCTAGGAACGATCCAAATTCATTTTATGCTAAATGTCATTTGTTTAATAATTAAATTACTAATTTACTTCAATTAAGGAATAATGAACTTGTTTAACAACTAATTAATTAATATTTGAATTAAGTAAATAATTAATTCTTCTAATTAAAAATTTAATATTTAAATTACAAAATAATTAACTTAATTGAACTTTATAATTGAAATAACAAACAATTAACAACTAACCCGTAATTTTATTATTGAAATTAAAATTTATTAATTTAATTATAAAGTCTTAATTTTCTTATTTAAGTACCTAATTGATTCTTTAAAAAAAAAAAAGAAATAACTTAATTTTAAAGTAATTGACCTAATTAACAACTAAAAAAATTAAATAAAAATAAATAAATAAAATTAACACGTAAATATATATAGTAAAAAAATATAATTGTAAACTAATTTTATTATTTAACCTCCTAATTAATTATTTTAAGCGATATTTTAAAATTTTTATTGCCAATTAATCATTTAAATTAATGTAAAAAAAATTAATTACCACCAAAATATATAATTAAACTAACATGCAATTAATGTTTTTAAACTATTAAATATTTTATTTTCCCATAATTTTAAATAATGTTATTAACATGTAAATCACTTATTTAAAAATTAATTATTTTATTATTAAAACTAACACCTATTCAATTTTTTTAAAAAAATTAAATTATTTAAATACCAACTAGTTTAACTTAATTTAATTAACAATTAAATGAAATTTATTTAACACATATTTTATTAAACTAATACTTAAGTAATTTTTTAAACAAAAACTTAAATTAATTAAAAAAAATATTAAATACTTATAATAATAAAATAAATTAAACTAACTGACAATTAACCAATAAATCACTTAAAATTAAATTTAACAACAATTAAAAATTAAAATTTATAAATACCAACAAATAAACTTTATTTCATTAACAACTATATAAATAAAATTTATTTAACACATACTTAATTATATTAACACTTCAATAAATATTTTAACAAAATATTAAATTAATTAACAATTAAAAAATACTTATAACAACAAAATTAAATAAACTAACCAATAAATTAAGTAATAAATAATTAATAACTAAATTAATTTTATTTAAAACATAATTTATTACGCTAACACTTAATCAATTAATTAAATACAAAATAAAATTAATTAAAAAATAAAAAATATTTATAATAAAACAATAATTTAAACTAAATAAAATTTATCAACTAATCACTTATTTAACAACAATTAACGAACTTAACTTTTAAAATGGCAACAAATCAACTTAATATCATTAAAAACTATATTATTTAACAAATAATTTAACAAAAATATACAAATCATAATTATTTAACACATATTTTATTAAACTAACACTTTACAAATAATTTAAATAACAAATTAAATTAATCAACAACAATAATAAACAATTAAACATATTAAAAATTAACTAATAAATAATTAACAACAACAACAATTAACAATTAACAACAAAAAATTAACAAAAAATAAATTTATTTAAAAAAATAGAAAAAAATAAATTAATGCACGGGTTACCAAATTAAGAAGAGTTCTCGCCAAGCTAGAAGGAAGAGGGACTCGCTGTCGTGCATGGAGGAGCTCATGCCGCCATGGAAGAGGTGTTATCACCATGGAGGAACTGCTACCACCGTGGAAGAGTCGCTACCATGGAGAAGAGGGTGAAGGGAGGAGGAAGAAAGGAGAGAAAGAAGAAGAAAAGGGGAAGACATGAAGGAAAGAAGAAAAGAAGGAGATTTAGAGAGTGTTTGAGCTACTGTTCCGAGGAGAAATTAGGGAGAGAGAGAGAATCGGACTCCGCTGGAGAAGAACAAGAGAGAGAGAAAATGAGAGAAAAAAGAGACGAGTAGGTTATTTAGGGATTTAAGTTTTAGCAACGATTTCGGTCTCGTCGTTAAAAATTTAAAAATTTCAAAATATGATGATTTCCCCTAGCAGTCATGAAATTAGTGATGGTTTAAAAAAATCGCTAATCAATTTTAAAAAATTAGGGTGATTTAGCGACGATTCACTAAAACCATTGCTAAAGTCCTCGTTAATAAGCAAATTTTATAAAAATTTAGAAAAATCATTGCTAAATTTGCTAAAATTAGCAATGATTTGCATAAACCATCATTAATTTCAAAATTAGTCATAACTTTTACAACGATTCACCTAAACTATCGTAAATTCGATCTTCCTTGACCGATTTAGCTATGGTTTATCGACTATCGCTAAAATTCATTTTCAAGGACCAGCTTGCTACGATTCTTTAAAAAAATCACAAAAATCCCCTTTTTAAAAAGGTTTTTAGGCCTTCGTAAATTCATTTTTTTCGATAGCAGTACGGGGCAATCTACTCTAGCTAGTCATTTTAATCGGTTCCTAGCCACCTTTCAACAATCTTCCCTATGACCTATAATTATTCTTCGAATTCTTAACAACTACCTTTTTTAACATATAGTAGGACCTATAACGAGCAGCTACGTTTCCTCCTTACTAACCGAATAATCAATTTTTATTAGATTTGAAGAAAGTATAACCGACCTCAATCAAATTTTTTGGCATTTTCAGCATCCTTCGACTTATTTTAGATAACATTTAAATATTTACATCAATTTGATATTATTGATGAAATTATTGTACATTGCTTTATTTCGAACAAATGAAGTATAAAATTATCTTAGTTATCATTATTGAAAAATTTAAAGTGTGATTAAATACACCATGATGTATCAAAGCTAAAAGGGTCGGAGTCACTTGGTATTTTTAAGGTAAAATAAGGCATATTGATCATTACTCTACAATGAAGTTAGGAGGAAAAGTTTAGGTTTTAATTTTAATGGTGTATCTAGGATAAGTTTTGATCTCGATATTCATATTTGAAAATGATTATTATACTTGTATTGAATGATATAATTGATCCGATATGTTAGGTGCAATATTTTGATTACATGATATTGATATCCAATGTGTGACTTAATTATTCCGTTTCGCTGAAACGAAGTTGTCGATGGCTTCCTACCTATGTGGATGGAGCCATTCGTGGCTTTTAAAGATGTTTAATTTTTTTTACTCAATTGAAATAAATTTATTGGTGGCTTCCTACCTATATGAATGAAGCTACCCATAGCTTCCAAAGCAGCTTAGTCCGCTAAATAGAAATGAAGTTGTTAGTGGCTTTCTACCGATGTGGATGAAGCTACCAACAAATTCTAAAGTCGTTTAACTATTTTTTGTTCGATTGAAATGAAGTTATTGATGGCTTTTCATCAATATGGATAAAGCCACGATTTCAAACTTATTTACTTAATGGTCTATTTGTTGAAGTAAAACCGTCGATGGCTTCTCACTAATATGAAGAAGCTACCGGTAGCTTCTAAAACTATTTAGCTATTTTTGTTCCCTTAAATGAAGTTGTCGGTGGTCGCCCACCAATATGGATAAAGTCGTTAATAGCTTTCAAACTATTTTATCCATGTCCCGTTTTCTTAAATAAAGTTATAGGTGGCTTCTAACCTATGTGGAAGAAACTTTCTATGGATTTCAAAGCTTTTTAGTTATTTTATGTTTAATTAAAATGAAGTTGTCAAGGGCTTTCCACCTATGTGGATGAAGCCACTAATGGTTTTTAAAGTTATTTAGCTATTTTTTATTCAATTGAAATAAAGTTATCGGTGGTTTCCTACCTATGTGGAGGAAGCTACCAGTAGCTTTCAAACCTATTTACCTATTATTATGTTCATTAAAATGAAGCCATAAATGGCTTTCCATCTATGTGGTCGAAGCTTCTAGTGACTTCCAAAGTTGTCTAGTTATGTTTTGTTTGCTAAAATGAAGTATTGAGTGACTTCCCACCTATATAGATGAAGCAACTAATGGCTTCGAAAGCTATTTAACTCGTGTTTTATTTAGTTGAAATGAAGTAGTCAATAGCTTTCTACTTACGTGGATGAAGATATCGAAGTTGCTAGTAATTTCCAAACCTATTTACCCATTATTCCGTTTATTAAAATAAAGTTGGTGGCTTTTCATCTATATCGATGAAGTTATTAAGTGGCTTTTAAAGTTGTTTAGCTACGTTCTATTTGATTTAAATGAAGTTGTTAATAGTTTTTCACCTATATGGATGAAGTCTGCTAGTAGCTTCCAAACCTATTTACTCATTATTCCGTTCGCTAAAATGAAGCTACCGGTGGCTGTCCATCTATGCGGTTGAAACTACGAATGGCTTCCAAAGTTGGTTTGATGTGTTCTATTTGCTAAAATAAAGCTACCAATGGCTTTCTATCTATATGGATGAAGCTCGTTAATAGCTTCCAAAGCCGTTTAGTTCTATTCTATTTAGTTGAAATGAAGTTGTCGATGGCTTTTCAATAATATGGATAAAGCTGCTAGTAGCTTTCAAACCTATTTACCCATTGTTCTATTGTTTAGAACGAAGTCGTTCGTGGCTTTCCACTTATATGGTCGAAGTTGCTTGTGGCTTCCAAATCTATTTTTTGTTATGTTTTGTTCAATTGAAATGAAGCTATTGGTGGCTTTCCACCTATGTGGATGAAGCCACTAGTGGCCTCCAAAACTCGTTTAGCTTATTTTTGTTCACTCAAACGAAGCTATTAGTTGCTTCTCTCCTATATGGATAAAGTCACTCATCGTTTCTAAAGCTCGTTTAGCTATGTTTTGTTTAGTTGAAATGAAGTTTTCGAGTGGCCTTCCACTTGTTTGGATGAAGTTATTGATAGCTTCCTAATCTTATGATTTGAAGTCGTTATTGACTTCTTACTTGTGTAAGCAAAGTCGATGGTGACTTTCTATTCATATCCGTATGGACTCTCAATCTTTAGAGACTCACCTATTTATCGATATAGATTTGTAGTCGTTAAAGATTAGCTAAAATTCTAATTCATATCCCTATTTCTCCTTAAAGTATGGATTTAGGCCTCGAATCTTAAATTATTTAGTCATTTTACCTTAATAAAATAAATTTATTCAAATAAGCATAAAAACATAATATAGTAAACTCATATTTTTATTTTTACATACATATAATGTAGCCTACCTCAAGTTAGACGGGATAGGGATGATGTTAATCATTCCCATACGTATTCAATCATTTACCTAAATAACTATATAGATCAATTTAATTTAGGGTTTCTAGTTTTCTCCGATAGCCAAGTGGCGACTCCTTTCGCTTCACAAGCCCCCATTGACAAAATGAGGACTCTAATAGAAGATTTGAATATATGTGTAAAATAATCTCTAGTTGTATGATTATGCTTTTATGCCTATGTATTTTGAGTGAATAATTTTCCTTTTAATTTTTTACATGGTTATATGTGTTGTGAAAATATGTTTGTGAATATATATATTGTTAGCATTATTTTCTCTTACAGACTTCTTTGGTTGTTGGTATCAAAGCCTTGGGGTTATTGGTATCAAAGCCAAAATTGTTGGTGGGGTTGTATGTTTATGGTTTATAGATTTCATGTTTAGATTGTGTTACGTAGTCTAGGATATAGACAACCGAGTTGGTGTGCTGTAGTAAGTCCCGACGGATAGGGCGATAAATCGGAGGAGTCGCCTTCATAACCTCGCGTACCCAAAACCTCCAAACCATAGTCTAGGTATGGATTCTATGTTCTATAGATCTACCTCTTTATCCGCATCTTCTCGCTTCGACTCCTTCGAGTCTAAGAAGATAATCAATAGTGTAGAATATGTCATAGAAGATTTTGAAAAACAAATTGATGATTGGGCAATACCCAAGATTCACAAAGATGAGATTTACAAAATCAACAAATATGGACTTTTTAAAACCGATTTTACAATCAAAACCGAAGAGTGTGATATTCAGCTTTCAAAACCTTTTGAAACAATTCATCTCCTTTCTTCCAAAACTCTTCAAAAACATAAAGAAAAATGTTTCAAGTATATTCATATTGGTTTAGTTCAAGTGGGGATTAAACCACTTACAAAAGAAGGATTGAATACCTCAATCCCGACAGATCTTAGAGACAATAGGTTTACAAATTTTCAAGACTCTTTGTTCGGTTCAATTGAGTCTAGTTTATGCAATGGACCTATTTCCTTTGATTGTTATCCAAATTTTACTCGTTTCTTTGAATGACAAAAATATTCTTGAATCATTGGTTCTACAAGTTAAAACTCATAATTATCATATGATGGATGGATCTATTCCAGTTGCATTAATTATAAAAATTCATTACAAGGCTATGAATTCCGCATTTGTATCTACACACAAAAGGCAATCGACCAAAGGTGAAACCCTTCTTCGCAAACAGATCCGACCAAATCCAATACCGTTATTCCTGGACCCATTAGGTGGAAAGATATAGTGTTACCGGATGAATGGATCTTGGAAGGTATTACAAAACCCGGATCTCTACCGACTTCTGAGGTCCCAAAACCAAACACACAAATCAAATCCATAGAATAACAAATGAATGGGAGTGTTAGACTCTCGTTCGACGTAAAATTTATCGAGTAGTAGATTTTCCGATGTTGCCTCTAGTTCCATGACTTATGACCTAGGAAGATTTTCCGAGATTTCTTCGATCATAAATTTACCAAATGTTAGGAGAGATACGGACTTGGATCGAGTCTGCCATCCCTTAGACAAACATGTAGGTTTTCAACCTCGGATGTCCCTAACCTAGTTCTACAAAATGTTGATTATGGTACTCATATTCCAAAACTCAAATATTCAAACCAAGAGGATTCTCCTCCTTTATCTCCTATCGCATCCGTTATCAATGATAATATTGTGCATGAATGTAATGCATTGTCCGATGATAGTTTTACGAGTAGACAAATAATATTTGCATGATGATTTTTATGCAAAACACAATTCGAAAAATGAATTTGGTTCTTCAAAAACTTTCTGGCTACCGTAAAGGATATTCAAAACGAATTTTATGAATTTGTGAATGCTCATAAAGTTCATATATTGTTCTTTGATTGGTTAAGGTTTATGCTTCGCAAATGATATTTCCTATCGTTTCCGATCCGTGAAACCGATGAATGTTAGGAACAAAACCCCTACATGGGAAGTGGAAGGACATATGATTTAGTCCGACCATCCGCCGCCTAGGAAATTGACATTCTCTCATGGAGAAACCAAAATAGAAGCTTGTCCTTATAAAATTCTCAAAGATGATGACTCGATCAACATCAAAAACATTGTTCAACGAACAATTTTACCGATACCAATCTTCAAACCATAAGAAAACGAACTTGTTAGGATTGAATCCCATATCCAGCAGATAGTTGTTCCTCCTACTCCAAAACCTCGTTGTTTCCTTAGCTCCTGTAGAAACCAAAGACCGAAGCTAAAAAACCCGGTCTTCAAACCCTTTCGGGTTTTTAGATCGAGTCAACAACGGATACAAACAAACAAACCCGAGTTTGTCAAAACCATTAGAGACCAACTTAGTAAGATAAGAATATCTTCTAAGGGAACCTCTAGGCATGTAGCTCCTAATACTTCTCTATCCAATAGTGTAAATGTTTTAGACTAAAAATCGAGACAGAATCGTCCCCGAAATTAATAAGTTTCATTGGCTAAAACCATTACCTATAATCATTGCCTCGACATAAGAGAGATACCGAAACAAGTCGGTGTCTTAACTAACGACCAAAACCTCATATTAGATATTGTTACAAAACTTGAGGATCCTCAATTACAAAAGGAATACCTAGACGGACTCTTAAAGTCCGTAGAAGACAAACCTTGCGACAAACCAAAACCTTCTATCTTGCCTTCTATTAGTACTAGAACGTATGACCTTACTCGCTATCCTAGATAGGAAGAAGAAGACCAAAAAACATATGACCACAATTCAGGACCTTCGATCCGAGATTAAGGTCATCAAAACAGAAGCTCAAAGAGAAACAAACTAGAGACTCTAGTCTCTTGAAAACCCTATTGGAAAACGAAGCGGACGAAGAGCCGGACTCGACTCTAAAAATCATAATGATGACCAAGAGTTGCCAAACCTTAAAAACCCGAAACACGTTCCAAAAGATTTCCTGTTTGTACTTCGTGAAGTTACTTCTAGGAAATATTTGATTAAGATTACTCTTGTGTTTCAAAATGATTTCAAAATTGATACTATTGCCTTATTTGATACTGGTGCCGATTTGAATTGTATTAAGCAAAGCATACAAATGAACGTCTTTTCGCAGCAAACAATTCCAAAATGACCATACATGGTAAGACGAAGCCTCCGTGGTCAATGGAATTACTCATATCAAAAACCATTTTCTCGCTTGTTGAAAATATGCATCATATGGTGATCTTAGGAACACCCTTCATTAATTTAATTACTTCATATTCCGTGAAGCATGATTGCATAGCATTCAAAAATAGAAATGCAAAACTTGTTTTCCCTTTTCTAAAGAAACCTAGAACTAGGAATCTTAAAATCATCAAAGCATGTTCCATTTATAGCTTTGAATTGAATGCTATGATTACCGGCAAACAACGACATTTAATGCATGTAAAGTATGATGTTTCTTTACAAAAAATCCAAGGAAAATTATAGAATGAATTTCTAAAAAAGAAAAATTTAGATTTTCAATGCATGATTGAAAAGGAGATTTGTTCCGATTTGCCAAATGCTTTTTGGAATAGGAAAAACCATAGTATTGACCTACCCTATGAAACAGGTTTTAACAACAAACAAATCCCTACCAAAGCCATACCCATTCGGATGAATGCCGACTTAGAAAAACATTGTAGGTTAGAAATTCAAGATTTAGAAACCAAAGGTCTTATCCAAAAATCAAGATCTCCTTGGTCTTGTGCAGACTTTCTATGTCAATAAAAATGTTGAGATAGAAAGAGGAACCCCAAGATCGGTAATCAATTACAAACCATTGAACAAGGCCCTTAAGTGGATTAGGTATCCTATCCCCAATAAAAAGGACTTATTGCAAAGATTGAATCGTGTATTTGTATTTTTCAAATTTGATATGAAGTCAAGTTTCGAAAAATCCGGATAACCCCTAAGTGATGGATACAAAACCGTCTTTATTGTCCCATTTGGGCGGTATGAATGGAAAGTCATGCCTTTCGGATTGAAAAATGCCCCTTTTAAATTCTAGAAGATAAGCATCTCAAAACTTTCTTTCATGTGGCAAAAAAGAATGGTTTGGTAGTTTCTAAATCTAAGATTTCTTTCTTCCAAACTCGGATTCGTTTCTTAGGTCATTACATTACCCAAGGAACCATTACCCCAATAGAAAGATCTTTAGAGTTTGCAAATAAATTTTCCGATAAAATTCTTGACAAAACCCGATTACAAAGGTTTTTAGGAAGTCCGAATTATGTGTTAGATTTCCGTCCAAACATCAACCATATTGTAAAACCTTTGCATGATAGATTGAAAAAGAAACCAGTTCCTCGGTCCGATGAACATACCCTCATAAGTGCAACAGATTAAGAACCGGGTTTTAAATATCCCTTGCCTTCACTTAGCCGATCCTTCCTTACCTAAGGTAGTCGAAACCGATGCTTTCGACTTAGGTTATGGTGGGATATTAAAACAAGTGTCTACCGATCAAGAGAAAATCGTCCAGCTTCACTTCGCCCATTTGAATGATTGTCAAAAGAATTATTCCACTATAAAAAAAGAGATACTCGGCATTGTCATGTGCATTCAAAAATTTCAAAGTGATTTACTCAATCAAAAATTCATTCTTCGCATTGATTATAAATCTACTAAAGAAGTTTTACAAAAAAATGTTCAAAACATTGCTTCAAAACAAATTTTTGCTCGATGGCAAGCAATCCTTAGTATTTTTTATTTTGACATTGAATTCATTAAAGGAGGACATAATTATATTCCATATTTCTTGACTAGAGAATTTCGCAAGGCAAGTCTTGATGGCCAAGAAAAATAAAGGAAAAAACCCCTTATACCGTAAAGCCCAAAACCCGTATCATCGATAAAACCCATCTCTCGGCGGATGTCGTAGAAAAACAGGAACCGAAACTCCAATCAAAGCCCAATCCATTAAAAATTGGGTCCAAAATCCGACAAAATAGCTAGAACTTCTTCCGGCCCCGCAAAAATCTCGGGTATGAATCTTGAACCTATTTCAAAACTAGAGAAAGGTTCTTCTTCTTCGAAAAACCCCTTTCTCCAAAACCAAGTGATTCTTCAAAACTTATTTCTCAAAATACTACTTCACAAAACACTCGAGTGATTGTTTCGCAAAACCCGCTTACAAAAAATCCACATCCGAGTATCTTCTCAAAAAAGATTTTCAAAAAATTTTTACTATCGAAGATGGCTACTTCTTTGACAAACCTTACAAAATTGTTCGAAGTTCTTTCCTCCTGGATGGCACTTCACTCCTTGGAACTTATCAAAAAACCAAGCATATTATAGGCCATCCTAGAAAAAACAAAATTAGCCACCTTCAAACACTTCCTCACCCCCGATAAAGCCGAAACTACCTATTCCATATGTCGAATCCTTAAGATCATCTATCCTTCCGACCGAGGCCAAGACCTTTCCTTACAAATTGTGTTCCTAGACAATTTCAAACCAAGTGTTAACCACTTTCGTTCTTTCTCCTATCGGGATTATCGACAAGCATGTTTTAATACTATGTTCCTCCAAAACTGCAAGGGAAGTCATTCATGGCTTTTCTACTTTGACACAAAATTCACCTTTACAAACATCCCTATGTGGTTCACCCAATGGTGGAATTACTTTGGTCCTACTCCGGACATACTCTCTCAGCAATTACCGAGAGTTATACTCTCTTCAAAAACAATACAAACCTTCGGAAAATGAAAAAAGATTCACCCCTCTTTTTCTTTTCTCGCATAAAATTCTTCATTCCTTGGGTTTGTTCCCGGTATTATGAAACTCAATATCAAAACCAGGCTTTAATCCTCATCCGAAGGTTTAAAGTAAAATGGTGGGATTCTTTCCAGGTTCCATCATCTATATCCAAAACAGTATTGAAGAATGGCTTACAAAACAAGGATTGCTCAAGCCATCATCCTCAACAAAAAATTTTCTTGTATAAAAATCGTTGCTAATGCCGGACTTGCAAGCAACAAAAATAGAGGAAGAATACTTCGCCATCATGTCCGAGATGGTACAAAACGAGTCAAATTCCTCACAAACAACAGATTCGGATTCCGAGTCAAAACCCATGATAAATTTAGGAAATGACAATGAAGACGACTCGCTATGGTATCTTTTCCCAAGTTCATCACTCGTGAACTCTAAGACAAAACTTACACATTCCGGGCATTTTACTATCCGTCGATAAAACAGTTATCTCCGGAATAAAAATTTTCACAAGACTCATCACTCGTTCATCCCACGTGACACAAGAAGACAAAATTGCTTTCGACGTCTTACTCGTTCATCAACACGTGAAGACACCGTAGCAAAGTTACTATTTACTTTACATTTTTACTATTCATGGTTACTCGTTCATGGTTACTATTCATAACGACTTTCTCTATATAAGGAAAGCTCATTTCATTTGTAATTGAAGTTTTTTGTAAGTTTTTTTATTATCTCTCTAAGTTTTCGGACATTCTCTAGGAAAGATTTCTCTTTGTAATCCTATTCCTTCAAGATTTTGAAAACTTCTCCCGTTCATCTATTGTAAGGCACTTTTGTTGTAAATAAATAAAATTTTCTTACATTTATGTATATATATATATATATATATATATATATATATATCTCTTAAGGTATATCTACTGGAATACTATAACTCGGCTTTATAACGGTACTCGGTATCATCGTAGCCTAACCTTGGTTTAACAACGCCATGTACCTTTCGTTTATCTTGTTCGGTGGCTGGCTCTACGGCCCATTTATCTTTAGTTTTATTTCTATTTTAATTTAAAGTTCTTTTATTTCTTTGTTTTGTTCATCCGCATCTCCGTGGTCGGCTCGTCGCCCATTTATCAATCTGCATTTCATTCATCTTCCATTTCATACCCCGCACCATTTATTAGATCCTTGGGGTTATTGGTATATATATATATATATATATATCTTTTTGTCAACATTTTTTAGGCCAAACCACCGAATTAATCATGTAATCAATTTTTTTTATGTCTCTCTCATTAAAATAGAATCATAGACAAAGTATTGGTAGTTACTATTTGAGTGTTTTAAAAATTTCTTCTAATTATTTTTATATTCGATTATGAATTTTTAGCTTTAAGTAATAATTCAAAAATTATTTTTTGTAATATTTTATGATAAAATAATTCAAATTAGAAATATGTTTGTCAAAAATGACTTTAATTTTTTTTAAATAGAGATGATATAAGGTAAAAGGTAGAAACTTTAACTTTTAATTAAAAACATAATTTAGAATCTAATTTAGATATAATTATTTAATTTAAATGAAATATTACATGTAGCCAAAATATTAAACAATTTCTTAATAAAAAAGCGAAAGTCATATCAAACATACTGTAAGTGATCTGCTTTCTACTTATTATATATGTTGTAATATTGCCTTTGTATTGTAAAATGTATTACTATACATTTCAAATACTCTCAATATACATAAATAGATTGACACCTTCTACACATACAACTGATTAGGTCTCTCTCATAATTCAATCCTTTACGATCAAAAGATTAGAAATTCGAATGTTATATCCCTTAATTTCTTTGAGATTAGAATTAAAATTTCATTTGAAGTTAGTGGTGAGATTTTATGAGTTTACAAGTTAAATATTTTTGTAAATTTGGCTTCTTTAATCTATCAAATTTTTTATTTGGTTTATCGGTTTGGATTTAATTAGTTTTCAAAATTTTAGATTTGGTTAAAAACAAAACCAAAGAATTTTTTTTTCTAATTCTTTGAGGGATTTTTTATTTTGAATTCTTTGATTTTTAGGATTTGAAGGTTACATGTCAATTTTTAAGAATGAGAGCCTATTTTGGTAGTTTTGTATTTTTGGTTTTGACTAGATAATATAAGAATTGAAAAAAAAATTAAAAAAACAAAAAGGTGAAATTTTAGGATTGGTATGGTATAATTTATAATGGTTCAAAATGAAAATTTGTTTTTCGTATGGCTTTCAAAAACTATAAATGGTGACAATGATAAATTTCATATAAAAAAAATTTGAAAATTAAAAAAATAAAAATAAAAAAACCACTTATATGTGTCAATGCAACAACAAGATGTTATTTGTAACAAAAAATGTTATCTCGTAACAAATAGTTTTGTTGGTCATGTTTTATTCATAAAATGAGTTGGATTGATTTTGGTCCGGATACAACAAAATAATTCTCTTAGATTGAATATGTATATTAAATCTCATAATTATCCGATTAATATCTTCTTTAGAAATGTCAAATATAATAAATTCATATAATTTACGATCAATTCATTCAATAGTTGTTTTTTAGAGAATAAATTCTCACATATAAATTATGTGTCGGATAGATTAATATCTTACCCCATCTATCTAGAAAAATTGGTTCAAATACTTTGTTATTGGGTGACAGATCCATTCTCTTTACATTTATTATGATTTTTTTCCCCAAAGAAATTATACTAAATGACCTTTAAAAAATCAGAATGAGAAATTTTACTTTGCAATTCGCTTACAAAATCATTCTTTTAAGTATTCGCCTAACCATTTAAGTATGTAGGTTGATGGTGATTTTTTTTCATGATACATTATTTTACAATTTGCAACGTACATGTGCCCCTTGATGGTGTGCTTGGGTAAACCAATTGATTGTTGTGGAATATGCCATGTTGGCATTGTCGGCACGGCATGAAACAAATGGTGAATAACGGAGGAAAAATGCTTAAACCTGGGGCATTTTCGTAGTTTCTGTGTCCTAAGAGGGTGAAGTTATTTAGAGCAAAGATAGGTGTCAGAGGTTGTCCCGGCTCGAGTTTAGTCACTACTAAATACCGTGGGGGGTCTTTCCTTTCGTATGGCTTTGTGAGTGAGCTCCAAAAATAGCCAGGCTGGTACGTACCAATAAGAGAATGCCACGTGGATCAAGTAGAATCCTCCACCGACAATCTCGGTTGGTACGGTTTGACGGTTAGTATTCTTTGCTCTTGTTCTGAAAATTGTAACGCTTCCTTCCCTTTTACTTAAGACGTGCCGCTGCCTCTTCCAACATTTTTCTTAGAACTTGAAAAGGCTAAATTACATGAAAATCTCCAGAACTATCTGTAAAACTGACATATGTCTGTAATATTTAAAAATTTTATTTGATTATTATGTACTAATTTTTTTTGATAAATAATAGATATTTTAGATATTTTTTCGGCATTAAGTGAATGTAATATCCTATAAAAAGGAACGTGTCACCGATCTCTATAACCCACACGTGTGCTTTCCCTCCATTTTCCTTCTCCCACGACTCATTCATTCTCACGTGGCAGGCCTTTTCCCTCCGAAATTTGATGAATGTTTTCCTCAATCTCTATCATAGTTTTAAATAGCGATCGCGATTGAAAAAACAATCACGATCACGATCGCAAGTCACGAGTTCATCGCGGTTGTAAAATAATGATTACGGCGAGTTAAGTATGTGAATACATTAGCAATCGATAATAAATTTATTCTAACTCACATTTTTTGACAGTTTTACTAATTAAATATAATAATAAGTAATCATATCTCTACTAGTTTAATAACATATAATAATAGTTAAATTTATTATAAAAAAATAATTAATAACACTTCCAATCGATTAATATCACATGAAAAATAATAAAATACATTATAATTTCAATATACACATTACAAAATATTCATCTCCAAAAAGATCATTGTGGAGGATCATAATAATAGTTATTATTTTGTTGTTGATGTTGTGATTTTGGTCTATCAAAATTACAACCATAACTATATTGTCCTTCCAAACCCAATTGCCCAAATAATGAAGCGACGAATGGATGATCCAATTTCTTGATGATATTATGGATTTGAAATTGATTGGTATGATGAAGTTCCATATGAATCATAAGAGACATAACCACATACTTGTGGCCTTGTGGGTGGTAGTATTGTCTTTGACCATAATTAAAGTTAGAAGTCGAACTATCTTCGAAAGAGATAGAGTGATGTCCTTGATCATGCGAGTACGGTACCACTAGATTGTTGTTGTTCTATTATTGGTACTTTATTTCTAGCATCGGATCTAGGTGTAGTAGAACCACGCAACCCACGCCTATATAGAATTGGATTGACACTACTATCAAAAGCTATTCCCTTTCTACGACCTATATCATTGCTATTCGTCGCTATTATCGTTATGAGAAGCTCCTAGATCACTAGGTTCCTTATCTTAATCATCATTATCACCATTACTATCATGCATATTGGTTTGATCATTAGAATTGTTTTGGTCATTTTTTTCATCACCATCGTCATCATCGTTATCATCATTATACACATGCAACCAATCCATATTTTATCCATCGAGGATCGGTTGTTCATTTTCCTCCAACCAAGGAGACAAGTGGATCATCTTCATAAAATATGTAATCCAAATTAATTGGATTAAAACTTTCTCCTAATTCTTTCGACTCTTCCGCAATGTATTTCTTAACCTTAGCTTCATGTTGTAATGAAGATAAACAAGTGTGTGTAATTTTTAATACTTCAACCTGTTTCTTATCTTCGTAAGCACTAAGTCGAAAGTGCTCTAATTTCTCTCATAATTTGAAGTGGAAGTTGTTTGACGTAAAATCCACATTGCAATCTTTCTAAGCGCTGAAGCATCATTTCCATAACTATTCCACCACTCGATCGCATTGAACAAATAAAATTACATAAATTAAAAAAAAAACACCAATAATGTTTACAATATGAAATTTTATAAATTAATAAAGTACTTGAATTTGTTGAGTACACGAACCTTCGAGCTATGCTTAAACCAAATGTTGGTTGCTTCAAACTATACAATTCCAATTGCATATTTAAATTAAAAAAATATTTTAATATATATCATATAATATTAAATATTTTTAGCATCTTATGTTATCACAATTCATAACATTATTTAACTTACTTCATTGATGGCTTTGATTTGGTTATCAAAGCAGGCTCTAATCTCATGATTTTTTTTTTTTGCAATGCTTCATTGATAAACCCTATAGTCGGCTTGTCATCACCATCCATAAATTTCAAAACCTTTACAATTGGCTCCTCAATGGCTATCACTTCACCCGTCTTCTTCTAGAATCTTATTGCTTGTGGATCTTCTTACAAGCACTAATAAGCGAACGTCGATAGCAAGTTGATCCTTCATCCTCCCATATCTAGAATTATTCCAAGCTTCGACTCCCATATCTCCTCGAGTGCATTCTTAAACTTAACAATGCTTTCCAAAGTAACAAAATTGGTGGCAAATCTAGTGATCCCGGATCGAAGTAAGTCACACCCATTAGTAAATTTTTTCATATAACTAACTACCCAATTATAATTATAAATAAACTCGGTTAATTTGTTTTTCCTTCTTAAGCACTTCTTTTACCTTCGATTTTTTTCCAATGTCTTCTAAAGCTCGATCCAAACAATGAGTAGAATAAGTTGACCAATACAAGTGAGGACAAACCCGCATTAACTTTTTTCGATAGCTTTCATAGTAACTTCATTATCATTCATTTTCCGGACCACTCTATGTTCATTAACTTCATCCACCACTTTCTTCATCAACTTAAAATAATATTCAGCATCCTTTGTTAGCATATTTGATGCATCAACCGATTTGATGAACACCGAGTTTCGATTTCAATAAACTAAAAACTTGATGATGTGCATTTTAGTCGATCTAAACCATCCATCACAAATGATTGTGACACCTCTCTCATTCTAGATATTTTCATAATCGTTGATGTACTTCTTCATATTTTTCGTCTCTTTTGTCAAATACACCTGCGAAAGATCATAAGCACTAGGAGTTGGAATTCGGAACCAACTTCAATGACGAGTTTTAAGCATTGTTGAAAACCATAGAGATTCCACGAGTATGGAATGGTATTCTCTCATGAACAAAAAATGTCCAACTACGCTTCTTAATGTTTCTTTCCCAATTTTATATAACCGAGAACTTATTGAGTTTTTTTTTTCTTTTTCCTTCGTATTCTTTTGCAAAACTACTTCATCTTCTTGTAACTTTTCCAATCGTTCCCATGAAGTTGATTGTGGAGGAATTGATGGAACATTGCTATGTCGTCTTCTTAAACTAACTCTTTCATGCAAACTTTATGAATGACGCATGATAGGAGTTTGTTGATGTTGTCCTCTTCTAGAACCGGAACCGAACCCTTTTCATATAATCTCCTCTCGCTTGCTCTATAAATGCCCCTCTCATGTTGCATTATGCTCTCTTGTCTTGCATAAAACATGAGCTCTTCATCTTCATCATCACCGGCACCCCTTTGTTCTCGGATAAGAGAATCCATAATCTCATCCCGAAGTCGACTCTTCTGCTGACTTTATCTTGCTTCATGACTTTGTAATCATTTAAGACTTTCATCATATATTTTTTAACATCATTGGGAACACTTAAGCAACCAACAACATTTCCTTTCTTATGAGCTATATGCTCTTTGATACAAGTGATTCCTCCTTTAATCACCCTTCATTAGTACTTACATTGTAGCTTGCTTGTATAACCATCCAATGAAATAGCAAAATTCCATCCAATGTCCGCACTTGGAGGTTCGTCGTTGTGCTATTCTTTCTTCTCTATCTCGCGGCATTGTTTTAGCACCTAGTATGTTAGAAAAATAGAACAAATAATGTAAATAATTAACTTAAATATCATTATAGTTTTAGAATTATGCAAGCTTAATACAAATATTCACATTATTAAATTGCACAAAATAAAAATATTCAATATATATAGACACACACACACACACACACACACACACACAAGGAGGAATATCAAGTTGTCACTCTTTGTATAAACATCATCCACACACCTAACAAATAAAAATTCTCACCTTGGTAAAAGCCCTATGTGTACAACTCATAACCATTAAAAAAAGGTATAAGCTATAAAAAAACACAAATATATCAATTTTTTTTTACCAAAATTCTATTAAAACTCTTTAAATAAGAAAAATAAAAATCCTAATAACACTAAATATGAAAAAAAAAAGAATCTAATTACTAATAACACGTGTCTAACTAAATAAAATATAACAAATTCTAAAAAAAAAAAAAAACTTAACAATTAAATAGAGATTACAATAAAAAAAAAATCCAAAATTTTAAAATATACTCTCCATGTCATTTGATTATTATAAGTTATCTGATTAATACTAAGTTTTCATGGTAAGTAATTAACTTATATATAAGATTCCATTAACCGAAAAATAATTTTAAAAGAAAGTAACAAAACTTCTTTTTTTAATAACACACCTTTTTTCCTTCTCTAGCTAGCTAAGCCTACTTGATTAAAAGCAATTAATGTTTCGATATTTTCCTATACGCAATATCTTATATAATGACTAAAGTACTAGCTACCCTAAAAAAGAATGGCCAATTATAATATTTGATGGATAAGATAGTTTAGTCATAATTTCACGATAAATAATTACATATGCTTAAGATATGCTTGCAAGACATTAACGAGTTGTTGGAAAGATATGCATTGGAAAGTTATTTAGATTTGTAAGCATGATGATTTATACATAAAAATAGACATTATTTTAATCTAAAATAATAAATTATGGATCTATTTTATATATAAAAATCTTGCTTTTCTTATATATTTTTTTAATATGAGATATTTACCACTCTAAAGTACACTTAATACTTAACAACAACAATAATAATACCCCGCACAAAGTCATGTGTATGCCTAGGGATAATAATATCTTGCACACATTTTCAAACTCCAATAGATTTAACAAAGGTGTTTTTACTGCACAATCTAAATTAAATTTTCTTTTTAAAAGATTTATGATTTTTAAGGATGCATTTTCTAGATTTATTTAAAAAATAAATTTTATAAAATACTAACAACAACGTTGGAACTCCAAAATTATAAGAAGAAGGAAAAAAAAATCCTTCGCTACCATGTCTATTCCTTATCAAAAATATTTTCCAATCCATTATATATATATATATATATATATATATATATATATATATAATAGATCCAACCAAAGTGGTGCTAAAATTAAAGAAAAATCTACAAAACCCAATATTCAAAATGACTAGTAACATGTTTGTTGATATAATTATATAAATAAAGCATACAAATAGGGATTTACATAGAGAGGAAATACAAGTACATACGTGTGCTTCTATGAATCCAAGCTTTCAATTCAAAAGTAGAGAAATTTAAGAATATGCAATATCCATTTTTTCCTGCAAAAAACCACTAGAAAAAGGCCTATATGAAGCTGATTGAAGAGTACTTCACGAATCCATGAACTTGTTTCTTGCAATAACAACTTAATCATATAAAATTAATGATGAATTTTTTCATAAATTAACATAAAAAATAAATAAAATTAATTTAAATGAAAAATTACCTTTATAATTTTTTCACTTTCGGAACAAATTAATAGTTGAAAGTGGTTGATACTTGAAACTTAAGAAGTTAAAAGAGCTTTATTGACGAGTTGAACTTAAGTATTTAAAGTTGAAGATTTGGTTTTTTTTTTAAGTTGAGACATAAGGGATTAAAATTGGTTTACAAATAAATGTATAGTATAAGAACTTGAGAAAGTATGAATGTATGATGACTTAAGAAGTGAGCATTTGAACAAAATTTAAAGAAGTAAATTTACGAATGGTATTGCTTCGTAATAATTGAATGTGTATTATTTATCTATTAAATTCAAAGGCTCCAAGTTGTTACAGATCTTTGAATTTAAAGACTCTACATGCAGCAAGGCTGCTCGCATGCGAGAGCACTTTAAAAGGCCAAATTCAAAGGCCGCACCTTTGAATTTGGTGAGAATCTTAAAAGAGTAAATTATATATTAGTTGTTTTAGTTTTAATAAATTTAATTAATTAGTCCCTTTAGTTTGATAAATAAATAAATTAGTCCTTAATGTTTTAAAATTAATTATATAAGATTTTAATCGGTATTAATATTTTTAACATAATATATTTATTTCATAATTATTTTTTCATCAATCTTTTTACGGTATGGTTTTTTCCTATTTTTTTAAATAGATAAAAATATAAAATGAATAAAAATAACCACGTTATTGATTTATGAAATAAAATGGATTAACTAAAGTTTTTATTTAAATAAAAGGACTTATTTTTAATTTTTTATATATAACGCCGTTATATAACGGCTAATAACGACGTTATATATCGATAATGTCGTTATAAGCCGTTATAGGCGTGAAACTGCGTTGAGGTCTTTATAACGTCGAAAAATGATAACGAGTTATCCCGTTACCATTATATAACAGATAGTTACGCGATGTAACGATCGTTTTTTAAAACCATGATCTTTATAGCCATTTCATCATTTCACCTAAATTCATCTTCCTTTTATAAACCTTTTATAAAACCCCCTAAATAAAATTTGTTTTTTGAACCTTAATTAAAACCTTAAAGAAATTCAAAATTAACACTATTACTAACCTTTTTTTTTCTTTTCAAGTTTAATTTGCTAGAAATCTTGATTGCAAGCACAACTATCAAGTATTTAACAAAATATATTCATCTTTAATTTAGTATTTTGGTAGAACTAAAGAAATTTTTGATGAAACTTATTTCAAATATGTCAACAAATATTGTGATTGTGGTCATAAGTCATTGGAGCAAGTTTCATAGTTTAAAAAAAAAAAAAATCCTATTGGGCTTTATTTTTATTGTGATAGATGTGGGTTCATTGACTTTTGTTAACCAATTAACTTGCTAGAGGTGACGAAGCTTGAAAGGATTACAACACATAATAAGGGTTTGAAAGAAGAAGTGAAGGAAATTGCAACACATATTTGTTAGATGAAATCAATGCTTGGGACTTTGAAGAGCTTAAACTTGTAATTATTTGTGATATTGTTAATCCATATGTTATTTTATGTTGTCATATGAAGATTATAATAAATACTTTAATAATAAAAATAATTAGGATCGAAACACTTACTCGTAAATAGTTTCACTAGATTAAGATAACAATATTAAATCACTATCTTTATTTTCATAATTCAAGTGTCAAGACAATCCCACTTACTTTAGTATTTTACCTGCGAGAGTATTTTTATTCCGTCTATTTTCTCTCCCTTTTTTCTCCTCTCATCTCTCTTATCTATCTTTTCCTAGAGACGCACATATATATATATATATATATATATATATTTCCTTATCGAGTCGACCAGTTATGGGCGACTCGACCCAAATTCTTTTATTTTTCTAACATCTTCCACTTACATATGACGAGCTAGACTCGACGCGAGGCTCTCTGCAATATTGATAGTAAAAAAAAAAGGTATATTTTCATACAAGCAAATGGATCGTGTGACCTAGCGAGCATTCCCGCATTTTGGGAGCTTATTACTATGCATCCGTTAAGAATAACATAGTAGCTACTACCTTAGATTAATGAACGATATACGAGATATAATATATCATAAATCTCGTAATACCCTAGATGGTTCTTTGTATGAAATATCTCATTATATCAAATCCCTTAATCGATATTAATCCAAATTCATATTATATATCCATAATCATGTCCATACTATTCCCAAGCAATGCTTCTTTCAAGCGACATGATTGGTCGACCTATAAATATACCGAACACATCTTCCTTTCTTACTTAAAATTCTTAATTTAGAGTTTAGTTGCTTTTCTAGACAAGTTTTATAGATCGAATCACACATGATCATAAGTAGCTAGCTAAGATAGAAAACACCAAGCCTAGATCTTGAATAGTAGTAAAAAGTGATAAGGGTATTATCTAGAGGATATTATTGTTCCTCCGAAGATCTCATACGATGAAGAAGCGAGGATTCATTCTCCCACTATGTTTTACGATCGTATAATCACACGTTGTATGAATCACATGCTACGGTGTTCCTAGTCATCATATCTTATACATATTATACGGATCTTAGTTCAGCTAGTTGGACACAAGTGATTAACCTACGTTCTCATGGTGTTTTCTCTCAATAGGTTTTAATCATCGAGATCTCAAATCTGGTTTTCACGAGTTATTTGGATCGAGCTTTCCAAATCAATTATAGAAAAAAAATCTATATTAATTTACAATCTCATCTTAATTTTATAATTAAGGTGACACTTTCTTAATCTTATCTCCACTTTACTCGCTCTCAATAGCGATAGAGGAGTATTGTCTCATCTCTACTTGTTTCCATTAACGCTAGAGGCGATTGCTCATGTGAGAGAGCCAATCTAAACTTGTGTGACTTAAAAAAATTGAGCTTTATAAAAGTAATAGACATAACATGTAAATATATGTATCAAATTGCATTCATACAAAAATATGGTATAATATACAAACTCAACTCGTTCATTATCATGAAAAAGTTACAATCTACGTATTCCAAAAGATTTAACATGTCCAAGATACAAGTCTCTTGGTATGGGTTTTGTGAGAGGATCCGTTATCTTTTGATGTGTAGATATATATTGTATTAACACTTCTCTTTTTCAATGATGTCTCTAATGTAGTTATACTTAGTGTCAATATGTTTAGTTCTACTATGATAGTTAGGATCCTTGGTATAAGCAATAGTTGTCTAGTTGTCATAATCGACGGTAATAGGCCCCAAGCTATTATTATTAACTTTTAAATCCTCAAGAAATCGCCTTAATCAAACCGCTTCTTGCACAACAGTCGAACATGCTAGAAATTCAACCTCTATAGTACACAAAGCTATGCGGTATGTTCTTGCTTCGTCAAGAGATGGTGCCATTATTGAGTAGAAAAACATAGCGAGAAGTGGATTTGCATTCATCAAGGTCTCCTCACCAATCAGCATCCGAGTATCCATTCAAATGTAAATTTCTCCCTTGATAACATAGAAAAATCATGCATAGTGCCCTTGAGATATCTCAAGATCCTTTTAACGACCTTCCAATGTTCTCGATTAGGATTTGACTAAAATCAACTAACCAAACCAACGACAAAACATATATCCGGACGAGTACATATTATTGTATACATAAGGCTTCTAACTACACTTGAATATGATACTTTAAACATCTTCTTTTTATCTTGTGGAGTTTTAGGACACATTTTACTACTTAAAGACTTGCCTTTTAACACGGGGGTGTCCATAGACTTATAATTACTCATATGGAATCGTTTTAGAATTTTCTCGGTATAATGTTCTTGTGACGGAGTCGAAAAAGTTTTTGAACGATCTCTAATGATCTTGACTCCCAAAATATAGTTTGCTTCACCCATGTCCTTCATGTTAAAATTTATGGATAACCATGCTTTGATAGACATGACAAAATCTTGTTATTTCTAACTATCAAAATATCATCAACATATAGAGATAGAGTTACGAACTTCTCTTCGGTTCTTTTAATATAAAAAAAATGGTCTTTCTTAATCATTTTAAAATCATAAGTCATTATTGCCTTATGAAAGCAAAGGTACCATTATCTAGATGCTTGTTTTAGACCATAGATAGATCTTTGGAGCTTGTAAACTTTACGTTCTTGGCCTTCAATAATGAAACGTATAGGTTATTTCATGTAAATTTTTTCTTCTAACTCTCCACTAAGAAAAGCTATTTTTACATTCATTTGATGCAATTCTAAATTTAAATGTGCAAAAATGGCTAAAATTAATAATCTTATCGAGGCAAACCTAACAATAGGGGAAAAGGTTTTCTCGTAGTCTAAACCCTCTTTTTGGTTTTAGCCATAAGACGAGCTTTATATTGTTAAATTGATCCATCTATCTTTTATTTTATTTTGAGAATCCATTTATTCCTAATGGCTTTATGACTTGACGGAGGATCGGCCAAACTCCATACCTAGTATAGTTTCATGGGTTCCATTTCCTTTTCTATTGTAACTTTTCATTTTTCTTTGGTAGGTTATGTTAGTGCCTCTTACACTATTCTAGGTTCTTTATCATCTTATGGGGTTACAATGTAGGATTCATTCTTAATTTGATATCGTTTTTGAGGAATACTCGATTGATTGCTCCTACGTAAATAAAAATCGTTACTAACACCAATCGAAATTAGATCATCCTTATTCCTTCTACTCAATTGAGACGAGTGGTGTTGTGCTTTTAAAACTCCTATTAGGAAAAGAGAGTCTTGCACATCTAGTTGAGTGTCGACTTCGATCGACCTTTAGGCATATCATCATCTTCTTCTACCTCAAAAAAATGAAGATCATTTTTATCTATCTCATTCTTTTTAGGAAAAAGATCTTCTAGAAAAGTGACATCTCGAGGTTCTATTTTAGTGGTTTGTCCATCGGAGTCCTTACCAATGAAAACGTATCCCTTTGAGTATTCGAGTATCTTATAAAGACATATTTCTTTCCTTTGGGCCTTAATTTACCATAATTTTGAGAATTATTATGAATATATGTAATGGATCCCCATGGGTGCAAATGATGCAAATTGGATTTACGACCCATCCATAACTAATAGGGTATAGAGGCTACTATTTTTGAAGGCACTCGATTAAGTACATAGGCCGTAGCTATTAATGTATCTCCCTAAAACCCGAATTGGAAGATTTACATGTGCCATCATAGATCTAACCATGTCTAATAATGTACGATTCCTATGCTTCACTACACCATTTTGTTATGGTGTTCTAAGAATCATAAATTGCCTAGTTATTCCTTTCTTATTACAAAGATCCTTAAATTGATCTGATAGATACTCATGACCTTTATTGGCCTCAAATTTTTAATTCTTTTGTCTAATTGATTCTCAACGTCCTTGATATATTTAATGAAACAATCTATTGCTTCGATTTGTGAGAGATCAAAAAGACATAACCAATTGGAGTGAAGTCATCTATAAAAGTATTGAAGTAGGATGTCTCATGTCTAGCTTTAACATTTATAGGACCACAAATGTCCGAATGTATTAATTGTAAAGAAAATGCTGCCCTCTTCGCTTTACTAAATGGTTTTCTAATTGCTTTTCCTCATAGGCAATATTCATAAGTGGGCAAATCAATTATCGTGATAGATCCTAGAAGACCATCTCAAGCCAATCTTTTTATTCTATCTTGCCCTATATGCCCTAATCTAGCATGTCATAGATTAATACCTATATTATCATTGTTAGAGCTAGTTAGCATAGAAAAGTATACATTATTATTCATATTATAATATTTGGTGTTCAATATTACAAAATCATATGTGATATAACCGGATCCTAAATAAATAGAACCAATAAATATGTCTAAAATATTACCATAAAAATGCAAATCATATCTTATTCTTAATAGACCAACTACAGAGACCAAATTTCATCGAATCGTTGAAGCGTAAAGGACATCATGTAGATAAAAGGTCTTTTCTTTTTGAAAATTCAACTTGCACGTACCAATTCCAAGCACTTCAACTCTCATGTTATTGCCCACATATATTCCTCACGTCCCACTTGAAATTCGATGAAATTCCATAAATGCATCTCTATCTCTAACTACATGGTGGGGGGCTCTTGAATCTACGAGTCCACAAAGGATGGGATTCGGTAAGAATTATTGTTCTAAAAACATAAACATTAATAGAATAAGTGTTTAAAGATAATACCTCTCTTGGCCCATTACACTCATGAGCAAAGTGACCTAGCTTGCCACTTGTTGTAATAGGTTAGTTTTGTGTTATCTTTCTTTTCATTGCATTTTTCTCTCTTAAGCTTAAAAACCTTGACTCTTTTCTTTGGTTTCTATCTAGTCTCTTTCTCTTTCTTATTGCCACGCCATTTACGTTTAAAACCCGAAGTTTTCTTAAAGCTAAACTCGACCATATATGCTTAGTGCATTTGGCTTTGCTACCTCGAGGCACTCATCTTCTAGCTCAATATGGAGGGCGAGTGTTAGCAAATGTCCCGATATTCTTATTGTGAGTTATATTCACGTTCATATGTTACGAGCTATTGGGAAGAGATTAGATAATAGCTCGTACTTGATGTTCATTTTCCAAGACATACCCAACTTGCTTCGGTTCCGCAATCATGTTCGATATGTCCCTTAGGTGCTGCTTCATAGATTTGTTTGGAATCTTCTTATAAGTGTCAAACTTTATTGTCAACTCGCTTTAGTTTGGCGACAGTGGTCCCTCTAAACTCCTTCCTCGGTGCTACCCGGATGGCATAAGTAGTTTGATAATTTTGGTACTTGGAAAAAAGATCATCTTTCATAAAACTATTTAAGATTCCCTTTGTAGTGGAATCGTTTTTTTTTCGGGTTCTATATGCTTCGATATCTTAATAATATCTGGGCAAGGTTGTTCCATTCATCGACCGAGGCTCAATCATCTCATGATTAATAGCCTCTTGCTCTTCTAGGACATATTGTATCTTAACATGCCATATGTTATAGTTGTCCTCATCAAGCCTTTCACCCTTATTTAAGTCAGCAATGATGATCTTTGTTGCCATTTTCACAATCAATTACTATAAAGAGACATTATATACAATATCAATATCTATGTATGTATGTATGTTTCACTAATTTCTTAAATTAACTAATATCATATGTTCATATATATAAATTCAAAATGAAAATAAAAATATATAAACACATAATTCAAACTACTATACATAAATAGTTCATGAGATTAAACACAAAAATAATCAATCATCATCAACATGATTATTATCCTGGCAGAATTCTTAGAATAATATTAACTTACCAATAAATTTGAACCAACATGACGGGTTGGTTGAGTTGGTTTGAGGTGACAGATTAAGAATTTTGATCCAATATAACGTGTGTTCGAATCTCACTCTTAATAATCTGTTTTCCAAACATTTGTTTATCCATTTTAAAGTAGTAGTATATTTAGTTGCCCACTAAAAATGTCAATAGGTTAGCATGGTAGAGTGGTCTAAGGCATTAGATTAAGCATCAATAGATGTGGGTTCAAATCCCATTTCGACATTTTTTTTAAATAGGCCTTTTCTTTTGTTAATGAATCTTGTGCCGTGTATCATTATCATTCATACATAATCCTCTATGCTATGTATCATCCAAACATGTCTTACCGACATGCAATTATATATATATATATATATGGATTCGGATGAATATCACATGGATAACAACAAATATCAAAACACCGATATATTAACAACAAATATCGAACACTAACATAACAATAACACACTATGGATAATAATGGAAACTATTAAAACACACTCGATACCAATGGAGATTATAATAAATACTTCAATAATAAAAATAATTAAGATCGAAACACTTACCCGTAAATAGTTTCACCGTATCAATACATCAATATTAAATCACTATCTTAATTTTCACAATCAAAGTGCCAAGACAATCCTACTTGCAAATAGTCTTTTTATTTTGTTTTTTTTCTCTCTCATCTCTCTCATCTATCTTTTTCCAGAGATGCATATATATATATATATACACACAAACACATTGGAGTTGAAGGGAAATAATGTTTTTTTGTAACTCGTTTTTGATAGTTATTATTATTATTATTATTGTTGTTGTTGTTATTATTATATACACATATATTTTTCCTTATCGGGTTGACCCGTTATAGGCGACTCGACCTAAATTCTTTTGTTTTTATAACATAGGTTGAGATTCATCCTTTAATGGATGAAGTAGTTGGTGTTTTTTGTATGTTGTTATAAGCTAAGATTTATCATGCATATAGTAGTAGTAGTAGTAGTAAGTTTAATGATGTAGTGTGAAAGTTAGGAGGTTGGAAGGCATGTAAAATAGATATAAAAAAAATAGCTCATTTTTCATGAGATTGTTGAAAAATTTCTCTCTATGTGTGCGTGTATTGTATCTATTTAAACTTAATATTGAAAATAAAAAAGAACATTATAAGCAAGTAAACAATGGAAAAAAAAAACGAAGCATTTTTAACTTAATTGTAGTCCATATCATTCAAGTTGGGTGTTAGAAGTGTTCGAACTTGGTTTCATCACATGAACCAATCATTTCTAAACTAAAATAAATGGTAGATGTCATATTCATCTAACACTATTTACAACTACATAATAACTCGACAATTGATGGCTAATAAAAAAATACAATATATGCTTGCCAAAATATAACCGAACATCAGCAACACCAATCATTTATCCTATCTCAAATGAACTAAACTTTAACAAATTACAAATCAAAATTTATGTAGTTTTTATGTCCAACACCATATCAAAGCCTTGAGGCAGCCTTCTTACTATGGTTGCCGGAGCATTAGTGGTTTTGGATGTGTGCCTCGGTGGGTTAAACTTTTGCATGCCTTGGTTCCCTCGAGTATAGCTCACCCTTGTATTTGACATGAAGCTTATGTTGACATTATCATTTCCATCACCACAATATTATTCAATCTATGCTAGCATTATCATCACATACACATATCATCACAAGCACATGCATTGACTAAAATAATCCTCAATCTAGTTTAAGTATAAACACTTCAAAGATAAAAATTTTCAAACTCACTTTGGTCTTGGTTGATCAATATAGAGTAATATCTTTCCCTTTTCTCTTCATTTGATAAGTAATTTCAACTTTAATGGTAGTGAAGTTGGATTCTTGTGTTGGTTGATATTCTTTTGGTTACCTTCTTTCTTGATTGTTTCAGCTTTCAACAAACTTGTGCATTCTTTGATTCTTTTTTCATCCTTGTAAGCATTGTATTAGGATTTCTTAGCATATAACATCCCCTAATATTATGGCCCTTGGCCTCACAATTGCTACGAGTCATAATCAAACCAATCCTACTAATCTTGTAAGGATTTAGAGCACGTTGTTCATCTTGTTGTTTTTTTTAACCTGCCACTTTCATTCTTAACAACTAGAGGGATAATCCGATTAAGTCTGTCTCAAGCCAACCATCGGAACCCGGTACATGTCTGATTCAAAACTTGTATGCCTTCAAAATTGTTTCTTTTTTGTAATAAAAATTGATATAATTCTCAATCCTCAAGTTAGTGTACTAGATTACAACACATACATGTATTTATGGAATTCTAGTCATTTTTCAACATATTTAAATAAAAATTTGATGTTATAAATCAACAATAATTTCATTCTCATTACTTGCAGTCACTTCATATGTGTTATCCAATCAAAATTACAATTCAAAACAACTATGCCTCTCTTATTGGCTTAAGTTTTATATATATATATATATAGAATTTTTAGATAAATAGTTGGAATGTCTTTGTTAATCCCTTCTACTTTCTTGTAAAACCTTTTTACGAGTATTCTTCCAATTATCTCCATCATTGTAATTACATCTTTGTCTCTAGCCTTAAGTGTGAAATTGTTGAAACTTTATGCTATATTGTTGAGCAGACAAATCATATTTCACATGGCACCCCATTGCATGCCTTATCCATGTCTCCCATGACATATTCATCAAGTAGTCATATGCACCAATATCTATAATTAACTCCTATCAAGTTTTCATAAAAAATATGTTGTAAACTCTGTTATTATCAATTAAACATACAAAAAACATATTCAAATTGTCGATTAGTTATACAATTAAAATAAACAATAAGTATAATAAAAATCTACAAATAACCAATACCTTCTAACGATCGAAATAAAAGTCCAACTATTATTCGTAAAAGAGCCAATATCTTTAAATAAGGTATCTAAGAAACATTTTTAATTTGCTCTTGTTTCTTCATACACTAATGTGCTAACAATTGGATACATATTATAATTCACAACTTTTCCAACAAAAATTAAAAGATTTACCCTAAAGGATCATTTCAAATGGCATCTATAAAAGCCAATAAATGGTCTGCAAACCGTCAAAAAGCTTTTTTTTTTTTTTTTTTACGAGCAGCTAGACATATGTATGTTTTTCCAAAAACTCCATTTGCTGCCTTAATTTAATAATGTTCTCTAGATTGAACTTTCTAATTATAGCAGGAAAACTTTATAACATTCTAAACTAATCACCATTTTTTTTTCTTATCATCTCATTAGCAATACTAATTGCCATATAACACTTATTTCTAGTGACCTTTTCTTTTTCTCTCTTGTTATCCTTTCTCTAATTACATCTAGATCCATATTAGATTGATCCCTAGTATCCTTAAGATATGTCTTAGTAATCTATGTTGTAGTAGTTTTTCTTAGATTGAAGTCTTTCACATAATTATGTTCATCAATAAATGTTTTTATCTTTTTTGATGTCCTATCTAATTCATACTAAATCTGGATTGAGTGTTTTTTTAAGACCCTTCTTAACACAAATCTATTATGGAACTTCATTTTAGATAAATGCATTATCTTTATTTTAAAATCTACATCAACGTTGGAGTTAGGATGTTTGGCTTCCTAAACCGTCCTCTTCATTAGAATCATCTACACTTCGAGATCATTACTATTGGGATGGTCCGAATCATTATTGCTATCTTATTTATAATCATTCACAATATCAATAGCTTCTTATTGTTTATTCCTTTTATTTTTTCCTCTTCAATTAACTTTCAACTTCTTTATAAACTCCTTTTTTCTCATTATAAAACAAATCTTTATTGTCCTAGTCACTATCATCAAAGTCACTTAACTATTCTTTACCAAAAATATTTTCTTCTCTATCTAGCCCATCTTTACTATTTTCAACATTAAACCCCATCATACTTATTATTTCTACAAACCTTGCAAAATCATATTCATTATCTTCATTTATATGATGCTCTCCCATTCCTCATTCTTCACGCTCAAGCATCATCAAAATCTTTAATGTTATTCTTAACATCATTATCATCACTATCATTACCAAAATCAAGATCCATGATGCGACAATAATTCCATGCTCAACATATAGCTCAAGAATATTCTACTCCAATCTTTAAAAAATGATCATTATTTATTAACACTTTTAATTCATCATCTATGTTCTTATTAGGGTACTTATAATACAATGAAAAAATGTTAAGATACACACCAAGTATAGCGAGATATCGTAAACAAGGGTCTTAGTCAAATAAGTGTTATCTACAACTTGATCAATTTGAGCAATCTTAAGAAACTCATTCCCGAAGTCATACACAAGACGTCACCCACAAAATGTTCTAAAAATTATTAGCATTCTATAATATCATGGACAAGGAAAATTATAATATGTATCTCAATCAAATATAACACTAAATATGAAATAAAACAGTTCTAAAATGAAAAAAAAATCCTAAAGTTTGAAATAAAAGAAAGAAAGAAAGGAAAAACACATTTAAAAATAGATCATTTGAAGAAATCATAAAATAAAATTGATTGATGGGTGATGTTTCTTAAACTATAGGTCAAATATCAATGATTTTCTCCAATTATAAGTCAAATATAGGTGACCTTTCCCAATCATAGGTCATTTATGGGTGACCTTCCCTAAATCATACAATCATAAAGTCAAATAAAAAAATGGCCAACCTTAAATCAAAATGCTAAAAATAAAAAAGGTGATCAATCCTTAAATTTTAAAAGACATTAAGTAAAGAATCATTCCTCATTCATTCATTTGAACATCCCATAGATTTTTCATCATCCAAATCTCTTTAAAATCTTAAAAGTCATTCAATGATAAGGGTAAATTAAGAGGTGACCAACCTCAATTTAAAGTTTATAAAAGAAATCATGTAAAATTCATATAAAAACTACATCATTTGAGAAAATTATTGGTTTCATCACCCAAATCCTTTTTGAAATCATAGGTTTGATACCACTATGATACTATTCATAAAATTAGGCTCATTGAAAGATGATCATGTCCGTACTATTTTTGTAATGATGATAGGATGAGCATAGTAATGTTTCTTTACTTTAAGAAACATATAAAACACTTCTAAAGTTTAATATCTTTCTTTATACTAGATTGCTGACAATGATAGTACACTTGGTGCATCTTGAGATATCATCCTCTAGTTTGCTTGAAACAACTCTTTTTCCTTCCTATTTAATATTTTGATGCTCAATTATTGGATTGTCAACCTCTCATCCTTTCTTTTTCATTGGCTCTAATTTTTCATAATTGTTTCTATTGCATTAGTGTTGTCAATAAGCTCGGGTTTGCCATTTGATGACTTCTCTCTCTAAGTTTTTTTTTTTTTTTTAGTATTTATGGATCATCATTCATCATTCCATCCGAATCATTGAACTATCATGATATGCCCTCATGTATTGATAACAATTATTCATTTATCAAATTTATCTCATTGTCATTGCTCGTTCTCATCTTTCATCTTTTGATATGTAAAACATTAAACTAATCAAGGCATATGCCCTTAAATATTTTTAGTAATAATTTTCATCCATCTCCTACTATTGTTGTTCGTGCTCATCTTTCATGTTTTGACATTTACACTTCATTTTGCAAATTGTTCTTAAAGGTTTCATTGAATTTTTTAAAATAATAATTTTTATTTGTTTTCTTTCATGGATTAAATAGTATACTTGAATAATTTTCTTCAAAAAAAAAAAAAAAAGAATTATTCAAAAGAAATTATAGAGATGTTTATAAAAAATTAACTTCATTCATGAAGATATTTTATTTACTTGGTCAAAGGCCAAAATATATCATTCAAATACCATTACTTAATTTCCTTAGAGAGAACCTTCTTTTATACTAGATGAGCAAAATATATTTGAATCATATTAGAGTTTTGAAAAGAAACTTCTCTTTTTGAAAGGCAACTTGTCTAAAAGTTGGATTCATTTAGAAAGAAAAAAGCTCGAATGGATTTCATGAACGAAAGGGTCTTTTGAAGAAAGTTGGGCTTAAATAGACAGACCTTATCTAAAAAGATCTTGATTTTATTTTTTTTCTTGATCCTAGTTATTTGATACAAATCCCATGATTTGACGCGATAAGTGAATAATTTGTAGTGCACAAAGAGGTTAATTTTTATTCAAAAATATTTTTTCTTCTAGTTTGAAGCTAAAACTCATCAACATAAACAAGTCATATTTGATCATAAAAGGCTTTTAAAGGCACGTAATGTAGGTTAAGGTTTCAATTTATGAATGAAAGGACATAAAAATCTTAAAAGGTGTTTAAGAGTATAAATACTTTGGATCACTTAATTATTCATTGAGATCTTTTTAGACGTGCTTGTTTTGACTTTACCACTTTGACAATTGACCTCATTTTCTTTCAATTTGATTCTCATAAAAAACTTTTAGGTATGCCACCTTGACTTTATAATTTAGACAATCAATCCCGTTCTTTAATCTTAACGCTCCTTTCATATTTACTCTTGTCATCTTTTGGATTTCAAAACCATTTTTTAACTTCTAATCAAGATAGGGAATCCTTTTAATAACACATTTTATTTTATCTAGTGTTATCCTTTTCTTTTTCTTTTTCTTTCTTCTCATTTCCTTTTTGCTTTCATTATTAGGGTTTCGTTAATAAGTTTCTCATGAATCATCATCATTTCTCTTTTCATTTTTTTTTAAAAAAAACATCATCAATTATTCATGAACTTTCAAAATTACTCTCAATGTGAGGAATGATCCTAATTTATGTTATTATCGAAAGAAATCCTTAAGGCTCAAAATTGGATAAAAAAAAATAAACTTTGTTTGTGAAAGTATATACCAAAAATGGACTTTTCCTTTTCATATCAAATCTAATTTGCTCAAGCTAATATGCTCTAGTCTTTTTTTAAAAAATAATGATGCATTTGGAAAAAATCCTAAGGTCAACCAAAGAGAGGAGGCGGTGAGGTTGAGTGGTGATGCTTGGATTGGAAGATAAATCTATACAAGCTTAAATATCCATACACATAAAAAACACCAACGATCGAAACTCATAAACACAAATTTAGTCACTAATCAACTCTAAATGATCAACATACACACCTCAAATAAATAGGAAACTCAACCAACAAGGTTGAGTATGAATACTACTCCTCACAAATATTAAATTTTAAAAAATTTTGATAATGCTGAAATTATTCCTAATGTCTTTAGATTTTTTTTAAAATTTTTAAATATAACCTAAATTGTTCAAAATAGCATAAATTATAAAATTTTATTTCAAAAAAAAAAAACTAATTAGCCAAAGTACTTTAAGGTCGATACTAGCCAAATCAGATTAAATTCAAATTAATCTTCAACCAATTCATAATTAAAATTAAAAGATGCAAGTCCAATTAATCTTCTTTTATAAAACTTATGAGATACATACATTAAGATCTAGTAGATATAGATAACACCACTCAAATAGCTTGAAAACCAAAGTGAACAAGCCTATAAATGATGAGAAAGATGACAAATTTCCCAATTTGATGAAGCATAGCAAGCTCTTGATGGATTAACTAAACAAGACACATGCTCTCGTCTCTCTACTATCTCTAATACTTATTTCTTATCCTCACCACATGGCATGTCGGAAAGTTCTTAACGATGCATGTGTTTCATAAGACATCATCTGCGAATTGATGGAACATTTAGTGGGTAGAGTACATGCTACCAATTATTTATAATTTACTTAATATGAGTTAGAATTCAAAGGTACTAGTCACAACAAAGCCTTGTATATCACTATCAAGTACAATGACTTTATTGTAACTCAAATGTTGATTGACAATGGGTTTATCCTTAATGTGTTGCTAAAATATATGCTAGACCATTTCCTAATCGATTATTCATATATGAAGTCGAATAGTATGATGGCACGAGCTTATAATGGTACCCCAAGTTACATCATTGGTGATATAAATATTGACCTTGACATTGACCTACTTTAGTTTCAAACTACCTTACAAGTGATTGACATCTAGCTAACCTATAGTATATTATTAAAAAGGCCTTGGATCCTCTCTCGCTAGAGTCGTTACATCCTCTTTACTTCAAAGACTAAAATATATATCCAAAGGAAGACTAGTTACCATGAAAGCTGAAAAAGCCTATGGCTATGAGTAAAAATATATCTATCCTATACATTAAAGGAAAAAAAAAAGCTTGTAATAGAAACTTACATGCCTTTGAGGTAATTAATCATAAGCTAGTTCCTAAGAATACATAATAGAAGAAGCATGAGCCATCGAATGTTATGAAAATGATAGCCAAATACATGATGAAAACTAGGTTAATTTTATTTGGCAAACTACCTTACAATTGATTGACATCTAGCCGACGTATAGTTTATTATTAGAAAGGCCTTGGATCCACTCTGCTGAAGTCGTTACATCCTCTTTACATCAAAGACTAAAATATGTATCCAAAGGAAGACTAGTTACCATGAAAGCTAAAAAGCCTATGGCTATGACTAAGAATGTATCTATCCTATACAAAAAAAAAAAAAAAAAAAAAAGGTTATGATAGAAACTTACATACCTTTAAGGTAATTAATCATGAGTTAGTTCCTAAGAATACATAACAGAAGAAGCATTAGCTATCGAATATTATGAAAATGACAACCAAATACAAGATGAAAGCTAGGTTGCTATTATTTGGCATAAGTGGTAATTTTTTTGAGAGTTTTAACTTCATAAAATTAGTATATGTTAACCAAAATTTCAAGTTGGGTTTCAACCATCTAAGAAAAACTATCGAAGAATACTCGAACGAAATGAGAGAAACAGATGGTCGTATTGAAAGATAAGATAACAATAAGAAGAGGATTGCCATTCATCATATTTGAGTTACCTTTACGAAGCCTTTTTATTCAAAATTTATTGATGATGAAGATCTTAATCTAGATTATATGTTCAATGATATAATGATGAACACTCTAGGGCCGATAGAGGCTAACGGTGAAGATCGACATACACCGTCAACATCATCATCATCTAGCTCAAACAAGGTAACCCTTTCGTAACTCATAATCAGCATGTTAGATGGAGCTTTTAACAAGATTAGTTTTTTTTGGAAGTGTGGTGAGAATGAGGAGGTAACCATTTGGTCTAATGAGGAAGCACCAATCATCTATAAGGCCGAGTAAATATCTTTTATCATACGTTTCTTTAATCTTCTAATGAATTTTGGTTCAAATTCTAGGAAAAAAACTCTTGATATGGAGCCTTATCATGTTCATAAATAATATTAATACATCAAACTATGTAGAATTTCTTTTGAAAATATCTTGCATGCATTCTTTTTTTCTTTATTTTATCCGTATTTTTTTATTTATTTTAGAGACATACATTATGATTGCATCTTTAAAAATGAAAACGATCGCATTAAAATTGATTGTTCTAAATTGATAAAACTTTAATTACAATAAATGAAAAATAATGAGATAAAAATAATGTTAAATAATTTGCAAAACTAGTTGAATTATCAAAACGAGTCCATCAAACAACATAAAGAAGAACTATAAGTGATAAATGTGAGAATTGATGAGAATAGATGAGAGAAAAAAATTAGAAACTTAATGGAAGAAGTCGGAAAAAGAAAATATGATCTCCCTTTTAAGAGAATATACATTTGTGTTTACATGGTCATATGCCGATGTTACGGGTTTAGACGCTAAAATATAGAGCATAGATTGTCATTAGTTCTTAAGTACAAGAAGCCAAACGAAATTGAAGAAAACGAGGCCGGATATTCTACTTAAAGTGAAAGATGAGATAAAAAAGAAAAAATATGTTGAATTTCTAAAGGCCACAAATACCCTAAATTAGGTATCGAATATAGTCATAGTGGAGAAGAAGGATGACAAAATTCAGATATGTGTAGAGTTTTGTGACTTGAATAAAGCGATCTAAAAGATAACTTTCTACTCTTACACATTGATGTCCTTATTGACAATGCAATAAAGAATAAAACCTACTCATTTATCGATGGATTTTTTTAGATACAATCGGATCAAGATGGTCTGTTAAGGATAAGGAAAAAATTGGAAAAAATACCTTTAAAATGCATTAGGAAACTTTACGTTATAAAATCATGCCTTTAGGTTGAAGAATGCC
Organism: Dovyalis caffra; assembly: GCA_963924115.1. Classification (NCBI taxonomy): domain Eukaryota; kingdom Viridiplantae; phylum Streptophyta; class Magnoliopsida; order Malpighiales; family Salicaceae; genus Dovyalis; species Dovyalis caffra. Next base: position 2,403,932 of record CAWUPB010000351.1, read on the forward strand.
AAAGCTACCTATCAAAGTGCCATGGTCATCCTATTTTATGATATGATGCATAAAAAGCTGAAGATATATGTGGATGATCTAATTGCCAAGTCTAAAGATGGTAAAGACCATACTTTGATTATGAGAAACCTATTCAAAAGGTTGAGATATATCGATTGAAGTTGAATCCAACAAAGTACAAATTTGGCATAAAGTCTAGAAGGTTGCTTGAATTTATTACAAGCAATAAAAAAATCAAGACGAGTCTCGATAAGGTTAAAGCTATTTAAAGTATGTCGGTACCATCAACCGAGAGAGACATCTATGACTTTATGGGTCATTTGAGTTAAATTGCTCGCTTTATCCGTCAACTAACGGACATATGTGACTCGATCTTTTGGTTGCTAAGAAAGAAAAGTCTTGGTGTCTAGGATGACTTAAAAAACCCTTGATGAAATCAAATAATACTTATAAGAACCACTATTATTGGTGCTCGTCAATGCTTTGATTCTATACTAGATGGTGACATAAGTAGTTATGGGAACTATCCTAAGTTAGCATGATGAATCGAGAAAGAAAAAGCAAGTTTCACTAACAATGAGTTTAGATACAATATGCTTGAGAAAATATATTATGACTTACTATGGTGTGCTCGACGATTGAGAAAATATATGCTCTACTACACTACTTAGCTAATTTTAAAGATGGATCCACTCAAGTATATATTTGAAAGTCATACTTGTCTAGTTGAATTACGAGATGAAAAGTCATGTCATCCAAATATGATATTGTTTACCTAATGAGAAAAGTTATGAAAAGAAGTAAAATGGTCGATCATCCGATAGACAATGAAATTGTTGATTTTGAATCTTTGAAATTTGACATGTAAACTCTACTTTGATGGAGTAGTCAATGTGTCCGGAAGTGATACTTGATCAATCTTGATTTCACCAAGTGGGAAATAATTTTCAGTAGTTGTCATTTGCAATTTAAGTGCATGAATAACATAACGGAGTCAAAGCATGTATACGTAGCCTAGAAGCGACCTCTAGAGATGAAGATAAATGCTCTTGATGTGTATGATGAGTCTTTGCTAATAATCGATCGGGTTAAAAAACAATGACAAGTAAAAAATGAAAAACTTAAGCCATATCAAGAATACTTGATTAAACTAGCCTATTAATTTAAAGAGATCAAATTTACTTCTTTGAGTAGAGATAAGAATCACTTCACCGATGCTCGGCTACTCTCACCTCAATGACTAAAATTAAATATAGAATGAAGATTCAACTAATATGTATTAAAACCAAGAATGCCTTAGCATACTATTATTGTCTAATCGAAGATGAACTAGATAAGAAGCCATGATATCATATTATCAAGAAATTCATTAAGAGTCGTGAGTACTTATCAAGTGTTTTCGAAATTTATAAAAAGACACCCAAAAGACTAGCAATGGATTTTTATCTAAATGGTAAGTTCTTATATAAAAAAGCTTTGATGGCTCTTTACCGAGGTGCCTAGATGTTGAAAAGGTCGGGAAGGTCATAAAAGAAGTCTATGAAAGAATCTACACTATGCATGCCAATGGACATATGATGACTCAAAAGATTCAATGAAATGATTATTTTTATATCACCATAAAGAAAGACTGCATTGATTATGTGTGAAGGTGTCACAAATGTCGATTCATACATATAGAATAACTATTCCTTTAACATCCCTTTATAACATGGTATCATATTGGCCATTTGTGATGTTGGACATGGATGTAATTGGGCTAATAAACCCTAAAGCAAGAAATGAGCATAATTTCATCCATATAGTGATTGATTATTTCACCAAATAGGTTGAAGCTACTATTTTTGTATACGTGACTCAAAAGGTAATGCATTGCTTTGTTGAGAAAAACACATATATCAATATAGCTCTTCAAAGACTTTGACAATTGATAGTGCTCAAAATTTTAATAAAAAATTGATGATTGATTTATGTCAACATGGGAAGATTAAGCATTGTAATTCCTCTCCATACATGTTTAAGATGAAGGAAGTTATGGAAATTGTAAATAAAAATCTAAAGAAGATTATACAATAAATGGTGGAGACATACAAAGATTGATACAAGATGTTGTCATTCACATTACATATGTATCAAACATCCATCAAAACGAGGACAACCCCTTATTCCCTATTATATATGACAAAAACAAGTGATGCCTTTGGAAGTAGAGATACCAACTCTACGAGTTCTAAATAAATGCAAAATTACGAGAGTCAAAATAGGCAAAGATTTGATATGAGTTGTTGAATCCGATAAGAAAAAAACATCTTACCAATATTTATCATGCACAATTGTATCAAAAAGGATGGCAAAGGCATGTGATAAGAAGATGCATCAAAGAAGTTTTTTAGAAGAAGAGCTTATGTTGAAAAAGGTCTTGCAAATCTCGAGGGTAGATAAGAGTAAATAGATGTCTAAATACGAGGGTCTATACGTGGTGAAGAGGGCATTCTTAGGTGGAGCTCTCATTTTGACAAACATAGATGGCGATAAATTGCCAAAACTTGTTAATTTTGATCTTTTTAAAAAGTATTATACATAAAATTATAATTCTTCTTATCTAAAGCAATAAAAATATAATTAAGTTTTTGGTAAACTATTTTTATGTGCAATCATTTTACTTTGCTTCTTGATTTTTATTACCTTTCATGATAAATATATAATTTTTGACTCTTGAAATAACCTTTTTTTCAAATGTGATCAGATCCCGAGTAGCTTTCCTTTGGTCCTTTGCATAGTAATGTATTAGTATTATTCATAGAACATGGTAATACTATAAAATCTCAAAGAATTGCATGATAAAGATTTTTTATCAAGCATTGTTGAATGATAAGGCATTCCAACTTAGAGCTCCTAAAGAAGAGAATCCTAAGGTACCACAAACAATTCTAATAAAATTAAAAGGAAGTTGTATGAGTAATAAATTTCAATGCTAGAAAGAAAAACACCAAAGTATGAAGGGATGGTTTCCTATCTTACAAGCAAAAGCTGATTGGATGACGTCAGCAAAGTCCTAAAGCCTATAACAAATGGCAATGATGAAATGAGCAAATAATGCTAGTTTTGGAAAAGCAACAAGTCTTGAACTTCAACACTCAATAAAAGAAGATAACATTCAAAAGAAAAAAGGAAAGCATAGTCTAGATGATGATGACTCATATTCCCATAAAGAGGGTAAAACATAATTTATAAACTACGAATGTGTATTAAATGACACAATCTTCTATCTAGTTGCATTATGAAAAATTAGTAGCGATAGTTTGTCTCGAACAATGGACTATACCGATAGGTCACTTTAAACAATGGACCATATGGATAGGTTGCCTCAAATAATGGACTTTGGGGCTTAAGTCGCCTTGAATAATAGACCGTGAGGGTAAGTCATCTTGAGCAATAAGCTAAGAAAATGATATGTGTTTCTTTTGTTCGTTTGTTACTTGTAATTTATTTATTTATTTATTTTTTAATTTTCTTTACAAATCTTTCTATACAAATCCAAAGAAAAATATTTTCAATCAATTTATGTTGTAAGTATTATAAAGAAAGAACAACTCGTTATCACCTAATTTTTTACTCCGTTATTTTATAATTTTTTTCTAAAAAATAAAAATATCAAAATCAAATATGCTTTGTTTAATCACTTAACTAGGTAATTTTTTATGATTGGGTTAGGATTTTTTTAGAAATTTCATGATTTTTATGTGTTTAGGAGAATTAATAAAAAAAAACGAGATGGGGGAGCGAAAAATGAAAAATTAGAATTTGGGGTCCAATTAAAAAATATAAGGAAAATTAAAATCAAGAAAAATTCAATTAGAGGTTTGATTAAACAGATCACTATGAAAATGGGTTTGAATAAAAAATGGAAAGATCAAATGACAAATTAAAAGAATGAAAAAAAAAGGTCAAGTTAGGGTTTTCCCTAAAACCCTAACAACCCACATTATATAAGCTCTCTTTCTCTCTCACATTGTGGAAGGAGGGAGGGAGAGACTCTTATTCTTTCACAAAAAAAATTTAGAGAATGAAAATATTTTCTCCATCCACCACCATCAACTACACAAAATCCTTATAGTTAGTACAACTCAAGCTCCATAAACTCCTTTTTTCCTTTAAGTAGCCAATCACAACCCATCTCTCCTCATCTATTTCTTCTATTCATAACAACGACCTTTCTCTTCCATTTCTACTGGCCTAAATAGTAGCCCTTCCCCTTCATTTGCCATTATTGATAACCCCTTTCTTCTTCTCCACCGAGTGGTAGCAACCACGGACCCAAAAATAACCACCAAAACATATCATAAATAGCCCTTAAAGCCATCAGCTTCCATACTTAAAATAACCACCAAACCCCTCCATAAATAGCCCCCAAATCCGCTAGCTTCTAGCCCTAAAATAGCCACCAAAACCTAACACAAACATCCTTATTTTCTAGCTTAATCTACAAGCGAGTAGCTACATCTAATAACTCCTCCAAACCCACCACAAATAGTGATGTTCATGCTATGTTTGCTTGCATGGTTTTACTACTAAAATATTATGTGTGGATATGACAAATCGATATTTAACCCCATAATTATGATTGATTAGTTTATGTGATTGCAACAAATTTTCTCGAGTTAGCATTGAAAGTTGACATTGCATTCTTATTGAATTGAATGTTATATGTTATGGATTTATTAGAGCTAACACTCGCATTTATATATTATTAAATGTGAGACCAAAATCTTAGTGTTTATGGAATATAGTCATTAAGGACTAATCAAGTTTAGTGTTTATGGGTTGCGATCGTTAGAGACCCACTAAGTTTAGTGTTATGGACTACGATCGTTAGGAACTCATTAAGTTTAGTGTTTATAGGCCGCAATCGTTAGGGACTCGATAAGTTCAATGTTTATAGGTTGCGGTCGTTAAGTACTCACCAAGTTTAGTGTTTATGGGAAATAGTTGTTAAGGACTTGCCAAAATTTACGTTATATGGGACGTATTTGTTAGGAACATGCCAAATTCTTATGATCGTAGACCGTAGTCATTCGGAGCCCACCAATTCTTGAATATTTTCTTCTTTATACCTTGGTATATAAAAATAGGGTTTTGACTAGTCTATCTCCCTAAATACTCACTAAATCCAATGTATATAGGTTAAGTCATCGGGGACTCACCAAGTTTAGAGTTTATGGCCACGAGTAGTCGGGGACGTACCAAGTTTAGAGTTTATGGCCACGGTAGTCGGGACGTACCAAGTTTAGTGTTTATAGACTATAGTCGTTAGAGACTTGCTAGACTTTATTTTATATAGACCGTAGTCTTTAGGGACTCGCCAAGTTTTTATTAACATAGGTTGCAATCATTAGAAGCTAACCAATTCTTGAATACTTTTTATTTATACCTTAGAGTGTAAAATAAGCTTTTGACCAACTCTATCTCACCAAATCCAATGTTTATAGGTCGCAGTTGTTAATGACTCACCAAGTTTTTATGATTATGTGCTACAACCATTAGGAGCTCGTCGTTGTTTAAACATTTTCTTTCTTACATTTTAGAGGATGAAAATAAACCTTTGACTAGCCTATGTCTCAAGATACTCACCAAATTTATGTGTTATGGGCTAAAGTCATTAGGGAATCGTCATTTTTTAAATGTTTTCTTTCATTCATTTAGAGTATGAAAATAGACCTTTGATCGCTTTGTGTCTCTAAAATTACTCAATTGTCCTAATAAAACAAATTCACTCAAATATGCATAAACTCATAACATGTTATGACTAGATTTTTCTTAACTTCCACATGTATGCAATGTAACCTACCTTAGATAGAATGTGGTGGTGGTGATCATGATCTTCTCCACTCGTAATCAACCATTTATCTAGATACATGTGTAAACTAATCTTTTATAGAGTTTTTTTAGTTTTTTCGATATTTAATGGCGACTCCTTTTTCTCAATTCCCCATCCTTTCCCAAGAGGCATTCGCTAAACCCGCCAAGCATCAACGTCACCCCTTTATTTGGAGATAATGTCAAAAGAAACAATAGTTACTATCATATGTATTTAAGCTCATAGTTGTGCTTGGTCGAATCTCAACTACATGGAGTTGCACTCTTATTGTTTTCATTTAGCCCAAATATTTAGAAACTTGGATCATAACTATGTTTGGTCGAATCTCAATTGTATGGGGTTGTACTCTTACCATTTTCATTTAGCCTAAACGACTTGGATACCCACACTATATCTGCAGTAAGACAATCGTGTATGTAAGGTTAACGATTTGTATGATGTAGTGTAGGTAAAAATCTTATTTTTCATAATTAATGTAAATTGATTTTAGAACATAAAAAAATAATAAATAATTGGGGTTATATGTGTAAATACATAATTAATTTATAACAAAACTAATGATATATATTTTAATTATTTTATTTAAAAATATTAATTTTAAAATATAAAAAAGAATAAATTATAAATAATTAGTGTTATGTACGTAGATACATAATTAATTTCTAACAAAACTAATTGTGTGTGTGTGTATTTCATATTTTTACTTTTTTTATTCTTCCCCTATTTATTAAAAAAAAATATAGAACCATTGATATAGCATAAAGGACAAAAAAAAATTATTTTTTTGAATCAAAAGAACTAATGGTGTTATGTAATTAGATACATAATTAATTAAAAAAAACTATATATATATATTAAGATTATACTTAGTAGATTCGGATTATATAATATGAATATTTTTTTTAAAAAAAAAACCATCTAAGTTGTATGGAATATATTAAAATCAATAATTTGAAATAAAAACTACTACAAAATTGATTCTTATAAATCTTACTTCTTAATTTATGATGAAAGAGATTCTTAAATTGAAAATTAAATAATAAATTAGTTCATCTCGTTTTGAAAAATGAATTGATTAATTTTTTATTAGTGTTGACCACGAATAATTTATTTTTTTATTTTTAAAAAGTCTTTTTTTCAAATTTTTGTCCTATATTTTTTAGTCTTTCTCTATTTTTTAAAACAAAAAACAAAAACATTGAAATAGAAAAAGGAAAAAAAAATTTTGAACCGAAGGGACTAATAGTGTTATGTATGCGTAAACATAATTAATTTTCAACAAAGCTAAAAAAAATAAATCATATTTATCAACAAATAAAATTTCATAAAAAAATTAATTTGGTGAGAATTTTTATAATAAACAACAAATTTAAAAGATTAATTTTAATCAATAAAAAAATATAATTCGATATATATGTTTGTTCTAAAATTTAAAAAACATAAGAGGACAAAAATATTTTTTAAACATATGAGGAACAAAAAGTGAGGTAAAAATAAACTAAATTAAAAACATGAGATTTCAAAATACTTTTAAAAATACGAGGATTTAAAAATATTTGAAAACATAAAGGACAAAAAAATGAAGTGTAAAATTTGAGAATGAATTGAAAAAAAAACTATAAGGAAATCACAAAAATATCATTGTAGAAAATAAAAATAAAAAAGTTTACTAAAAGCCAAAAGAGGGCCTTGGTTACAGAAAGTGGATGGAAAAAAAAAAAAAGCAAAAACGAAAGAGGGCCTTGGCTAAATTTTTTTTTTTAATTCGATATATGTGTTTGTTCTAAAATTTAAAAATATAAGAGGCCAAAAATATTTTAAAAAAATATGAGGAACAGCAAGTATATTTTGAAAAAAAAAAAGAGCTAAAAATAGACTGAATTAAAAACATGAGATTTCAAAAATATTTTTAAAAATATGAGGATTTAAAAACATAAAGGACATAAAAATGAAGTGTAAAATTTAAAAATAAATAAAAAAATTATAAAGAAGTCACGAAAAATATCATTATAAAAATTTAAAAAAAAAATTACTAAAAGCAAAAAGAAGACCTTGGCTACAGAAAGCAGAAGGACAAAAAAAAAAAAAAAGATCTTGGCTTTAAAAAAAAACAATCATTGTTCAAATGAATAGTATAAAGGGCTGGGAAGTTCACAGTCCCATATCTTTTAGTGTTTAGTAAAATACTCTAAGCACTCATGACATTCTCTTTCACTTTCACTTTCTGCTGATGTGTTTATTGATTTATGTAATGTTTGTGTTACCTAGGATTTTTCAATGCTATACTTTTTCATGTTTTGGAAGTTGAATAATGCTTAGAATTTCTGAAACGAACTCCAATGCACAATTGTTCTTTTTATAGGCAACACTGCAAGGGAAGTTGGTAAGATAAGAAATGGCCCAGTCCATATGCTAAAAAATAGAAAACCTTTGAATAGAGGCTCAAAGCCCATTTGAAATTTTTTTTTTTTTAAATCAATTTAAACCGAAAACCGAAAACTAAAACTTTGATTTTTAATTGAAAAACTGAATTTCAATTCGATTTAGTTTTAGTTTTTATTCCTCATAATTCGGATAATCGAAATCCGAATCAAATTACTGTTTGCTCACCCCCTAAATAGAAAGAATAAGCATAAGAGAAAGAAAGGACTTGCAGGGAAACAACATCAATAATGGCTATGAAAATTAATGGTAATGCAAATGACTGTAAATTAAGGGGATAATGTTTTTTTTTAGAGCACTTATTAAGAGTCGTTTGTTGCTTCAAATCAATATTTATATTTATTTTTAGCTAAATTGTCAACACTTAAAAATGTTTACATATAGATAACACTTGCTTAATATCTATAATCAATACCATTCATTTTAATTAAAATATTTATTTATTTTTATCCAATTCAATAATAAATAAAATACAATAAATGTATTTAGAAGATGTTTAACGAATGTCCTAAAAATACCGTTAGCTTATCAATCCATTTTTTCTCTAAGAAATTAAAGATCTGGTTAAATTTGGCTATTATGAACATTGTGGGTCATCAACAAATAAATGTTAAGAGCGTTTTGGATGAAAGTCCTGATTATACACGAAATTCATCGTAAAGGAGCTCATTTCGTCGAATCAAATATTAGAGAGACTCATTTAATCAAATGACTACAGTAGAGGGACGAGACTAGTAATTAACTCAATTTTATTGTCCTCCCTCTTTGCAATAAAAGCATCGATATCCTTCTAGTTTTCATAAACTTCCCATCCGTTGAACACATTCCAGGCTTGTAGTTGAGGTTTATTCCAGGCTTGCAGTTGAGGTTTTACATACAGGGCTGGGCTTGGGCATCACAAATCACAACAAAGGCAGCCAGACTTGGGTTGCCTGCATAAAATAGATTTGGTATGGTCCAAATTGAAATCAAATTGGTAGATGGTTGGCGGGTGGGTCCAAGTAATGCTGTTTGCTCGTGAATTAAAAGCGCACTTTGAAAATACCCGGCTTTTGGCTAGTGAGCTGAGTGTTCAAGGGCTGCTAATAGACACCGTAATGAAAACGCTCGTGGAATGCAGCTATTACTACAGCTTGGATAGCACTGTTCTAAAACAGAAGGTTTTTTTGGAGTAAGGAGGTGGATTCTTTTCTTTCAGATTGTAGGGTTGCCCATTCCCTTTTTGCTGTCTCCAAATTCCAATGTTGGTCAATATGATCATTCAAATTTGGACTTTTCATATGACACGGAGAAGACGGACAGAGGGAGGGCGGTGGCGGTAGTGCATCCTACTACTGAGGGCTTTCCCTTTCCTTATGAAGCGTGCTTTCATGCATGGTGGCAGCCATAGAGTTCCCATTCTCTCGTGTGCGCCTGGTCAATGAAGACAACCTTCTCTAACCCTGTAGAGCGAGGCAATGAGCATTGTGTGAGGCAATTGCGACTCCTGGGTCTACTTTTGACAACTCAGGGCAAGGTAATGTAAATTTGTGCGCTTGGTCCGTCAAGTATTTACCTGCAAGTGCTTTCTTTCCTCCATACATCGAGGGGATATCCGTAGAGCCGGGGTTGGTTGGTCCGGTGGAACATTGTTCTTATAACTCAATCCTGAAAAGGACTATTATTCACACTTCCAAATCCCCTGCTTATTTATCTCCTCTCTTTTCCATAGAGAAACGCGTATAACAACAAATATACTGATTATACATCTAATAAAGAAAATTGTATTTCAAACTCATACAAATCTAAAAGAATTCATATGCATCTAACAGATCCTTGGCCCATTTGTATTCGAATTTCAAGAATGAAACTATCAGATGGAGAAATGTCATCACTTCCAAGAATGAAACCATCAGATGCAGAAATGTAATCACTTCAAGAAACCACTGATAAGAGTGGAACCTAAAAACTGAGGAATGAATTATATTATTCCACATTAACATAATCCAAATACAAACACAATTATAGCCTCTAAGCGTGAAACTAAAACAGCAACATTAAAAACAAAGTAACAAGCAAAACCCAAAACCGGGTAATCTAGAGAACTTGCCTATCAGCAGCCTCAGCAACAATGGGCAGCCTAGGAATCTGACCCAACAAACAAGAAGTAGACCCATAAATTAAACAAACCAAAAGGTACAAAAACACAGTACTGTCCAAACTCATCAATAAATCCAATCCCACCCCATCTCTTGGATTAAAACTCCTCTCTAACAAATCAGGAAATATCAACAGCACATCAAGCACAATAGCTTGCATCGTATTGAACCTCACATATCTGCTAAAATTGGAATTTCTCACAACAACGAAGTAGAGAGTCAGAAACACTAAAAACCCATTTAAGGGGAAGCTCTTGAAGACTTTTATAGCTGGGAACAATGGTTGGATGAGAGCTTGAATCGGAGAGACTTGGGTTATGACGTATTTGCCATACTGGATTCCATCAAAAAATGGGTAGAAGTAACAGACGGCTGAAATTATCCGGTCTGTTGCGTCTGCTGAATCGTTACCGTTGGATTTGGCTAAGACTGTTATTCTAGGTCTTTTCAATATTTTTGTGTGGTTTCTTGGAAAAAGAAAAGACGGGTTTTTGAGAGAGAGATGGAAAGGCTTGTGTGAGAGGGTAAGAGGTGTTGGAGGAATGGGAAGAGTGGACATGGTTTTGGGGGTTTTTTTCCCCTCTCTTCCTGTTAGAGAGAAGAAGAAGCTAAAATTGCAGAAGATACGTCTTTTATTATCCAATAAAATAGAAAACAAAATTAAATTAAACCCAAAAAGAAAATAAAAAATAAAACGATTTTATGGTTATACGGTGTCGTATTCGCTGTTTTTATCCTGTTCTAAAACTGTTGTCTTTACCTTTTATTTTAGTGGCTCCACTTTAATACCCTACGCTTTTTAAAAATAAAAATAAAAGTAATGGCAGTGTTCAGATAACCCTCATCAATTTAATGAAAAAATAAAAAAGATAAGCAACAATTAATGAAGATGAATTTGACATATCTATGAATAATTTTGAAATGGTCAAATAACCCTCGTCCATTTAAAAAAAATAAATAAAAAGATAAGCAACAATCAATCAAGATGTACTTTGATGTATCTATGCATAACTTCGTAATCCAACAGCTTAGAAAGTATGCCATTAAGAGGAGGTTAAAAACTTTTACTGGTCCGGTTGATTTTTTACTAGTTTTTTTTTCATCTATTTTTAGTTATCATATTATCAAACTTTTACTTTTAAAATAGTCTTTGTTTGGTTCTTATTTGATGGAAGTCAAGTAATCATTCCAGTATCCGATAACCTTTGTCGTAATCTATATTTTTCTCCATAATTTTTACTTTTATACGAAATTAAAAAAAAAATTCAAAAATTGCATGTTGCACACTTTCTTGAATTTTTTTTCATGATTTTTAGGTGTTTTTAGGTATTTTTATAAATTTAATTTTTTAGAATTATCTCCTAATTTTAATTAAATAAAAAAAATAAGAAAGAAAACGAGAAAGAAAAGAAAGAAAGAAGAAAAGAGAATTAAAAAATAAATGAATAAAAATAATTTAAGAGTCCAATTAAAAAGGATTTGAGAAAGCAAAACCAAAAGAAATTCAATTGGGGTATATTTGAAAAAGTTTAAAACTTGAGAGCCTTAATTGAAGATAAGAGTTGGTGCAATGGGAAGAAATTAAAAAGAAAGAGGCTAAATAATCTCAATTAAGGAGATAATTGAAATAAAATAAAAGAGATTTTGCACATAAATTGAAAAGACGTAAGAATCGAGTACTAAAATTAATCTTTACTTAAAACCCGAATTAGTCCTCGTATAAATATTCCTCTTCTCTCCCATTTTCTAACGAGTTGCAACTATTCATCTCTCCATAAAAGTGGCTAAATTGTGACTCTTCATCTTCCTAAAACAAAAAAAAAAGCCTTAATTGTCGTCAATCGAGCCTCACCAATGCCGACCACTCTTTTACGGCAACCGACCATTGGCCACCCTCTCCTCATCCAAACACCGGTTGCCCACCACCCTCTCCTCATCGAAACACCAAGTCGGTCATCACGAAAACGCAACCCAACAACCTATCCGTTATGACTTAATCCAATGACTAGTCCCCAACCGTGAGTTATGGTGTTGTGATCAAAAGTTTAACAAAAAGAAGGGTTTGGATAGAAGCAATTTAGGAGATAATTTTTTGTAATCTTTTGGAATGCCTTTCATGCTCGGAGACAATGTACATTTATATTCACGAGTCTCAACGATACTAGAGATAAAATAGCAACTATAACTAGAAAATAACAAAAAACTAATCGAAGATAGGTATGGCTAAAGAATAGCACAAACTTGTTAAACTTAAGCCCACTATTATATAACTCGCTTTGACCAATAGCAATATGTATGAAAATACTACGTAACTACATGCATGAAAATAGCAACGTGTATGTGGAAATACTACGTAACTACATGCATTACATTCTTTCCCCGTTGAAAGGTCTTTATCCTCGAGGACTAGTAAAATCTAGAAACTGTTCATGAAAAGAAAACTCATCTTCCCATGTGGCGTTAGTTAGTGGAAGTCCTCACCACCGGATAAGTAATTTTCGCTTATGCCCCATTTTTTGAGAATTTAAAACTGCCGTAGGTTGGGGTTATAAGTGGCCCGATTTCTCTAATATTACCTGGAAGACTAGAATCGGCTATATCTCTTGCACCTAACTATTTTTTAAAAAGAGTAACATGAAATACTCGGGTGAATCTTACTTCCCGGTAGGAGGTCAAGTCGGCAAGCAATAGATCCAATGGGCTCTAGCACATGATATGTGACGCCCCGTCTCGCTTGCCTATTACCTAACAAGCGTGACCGGTGCGACACACTCGTTGGGACTAAGTCCCCTACTTCCTCCATCATACACAACGAAACTAAACCGTGGGAAACGTATGATATAATTTACAACATTATTACAAATAGTTCTATAATTTATAAAATATTCAAAATGCCTAAAAATTTACAAACTAGGCCCGTACCCCTTTTTAATGACACAAAAGATATTTCTATTTTTATGAGTGACACATGAGCCTCTTTTAGCGAGAACCGGTAGCATCTTCGATCGGTTTAACGTTGTCATTGCTTGAACAACACATAAATACAATAACGGAATGAGCCAAAGCTCGGCAAGTAGGGTGATGCACCCGATATGCAATGCTATTGTGTTTCCCACATTTTCATCTATTTTAATCCGGGTACCACGGGTATATGTAAGTCCGTGCGCCCAATCTCTCGATGATCGTGTTATCACCTACTCGCTCTATTACTTTTTCTCGGTGATCTCAATATAACCCATCTGCTCGCAACGGAATTATCCCTCGTTGTAGCACACGATTAGCGGAATTATCCCTCACTTAACGGTGTTAGTAAATAGAGCTCGCACTATGGATTCCTTGCTATTACCCATTCCACTCAATTCGATTACCAAACCGTGTCAATTCAAGACTCAATGATTTTTCTCAATTTATTTCCACCCCCAATGCACATGATGCACGTGATGACATGTTTAATCACATTCAACCAAACTCGGGTGTCGACCCTTCTTTCTCAAGCCATACTCACAGTCTAACCAACACTCGGGATTCACTTGACGCTCGGATACCAATCATGGTACACATAGCGGGAACAAAACCTCCGCTCATTAATATTATTCATTAGTTTCATTAATAATTAAAAGAAGGTCCAATTCTTTTTTTTTATTAGTCCTCTCCGAAAGAATAAATTTTCTTTAAAATTTTCAAATCCTTTTTATTTCTATCTAAGTCTACTTATTTTATTCTAAGCCCATTTTCGTTAGTCTAAGCCTATCTACTTTAAAACCAAGCCCTTTGATTTTAGTTCAAGTCCATTGCCAAGTTTATTTTATTTAAGTCCAAGCCCATTAACATTAATCCAAGTTTATTTGTTTTAATCCAAGCCCAAGTCCATTTGTTTTAATCTAAGTTCACTTTATTTTTAAATCCAAGCCCATCTCATTTTACTTAAGTCTATTTAATGGAATCTAAACCCCTTTTTGTTTTGGTCCAAGCCCATTTGTTTTAGGTTAAAATTTTTTCAGCAGTGGTACACCTAAACAACCTATACCAAATTAGCCATAACTCCTTAAATATATATCTAAAACTCACGAACTTTTAAGGAGAGATAGTAGACACAAAGATCAACAACTTTCATTCTTTAAGTTTCCTCCAAAATCATTCTAAAATCCTTAAATAAATTACACAAGTTTCGGAACTAAATAATTTTTTTCCAGTAGGTGATCCATTCAAACTATCCGTACCAAATCAGTCATAAATCCTTACATACAGATATAAAAATCACGAAAGTTTATATACATCTAGTAGACACATAGATGAACAACTTTCCTTCTTTGAGTTCTGCCCAAAAACCACTCTATGATCCCGAAATAAATCACACAACTTTCAGAATGAAATATTTTTTCAGTAGATGGTCCATTCGAACAATCCATACCAAGTCAGTCATAACTCCATATATATATTTCTAAAAGTCACGAAATGTTAAAGAGATATAGTAAACACATAGACCAACAACTTTTATTCTTTGTATTTTTCCTAAAAATCACTCTAAGATCCTGAAATAAATCACACCAAGTTCGGGTTTTTCCACCCTTAAAATTCAGAAATCTTCTCTTAAAGAACATTTCTCATCACACATGCATAACCATCCATCATCAAACATCAAGTGTTTAAATTCATCACAAAATACTATAATCATATTTTACATGAATTAAACAACTCATAGAATAAACATGGAAAGCATAAACAAAGCAAAAAAAAAAAAAATGAAACCTACTTACTTTGGATTAAACTTTCCTAAAATCTTTTTGGCTTCCTTTTAGTTTCCCTTTCTTTTTCCCTTCTTCTTCTTCCCGTTTTTCTCCCTTTCTCCATTCTTTTTCACTTTTTCTTTCTTTCTTTTGGGTAAGTAACGGGATGCACCAGAAAATAAAGTCATCCTTATCCATTTCCTTGCTTAAATTATCATGTTTCCTCTCCCAATTAATGAACAAGCCAAGTGTCAATAGCTTGAGGTAAGATGAAATGTAAATGAGGCTTAAATTGTGATTAATTTGAGGGTAATTTATTTAGTTATGTTTCCAAAAATTTTCACCCAAAATGTTTGACAATTATCACTTTACAAGGGATTTACTAATTAATTCATCCAAAATTATTCTGCTTAAATATTTACGTACACCGATTACTCTCAACAAATATGTACATACCACATATTTCAATACATATTTTGACTCGGTTACGGATTTTTACATATATAACCGATACACTATATATATACGTATGAATATAAATATCTCGATACGTACACTTATACGGTTATGGATTTTACGAAGGTTATATTTCTCCCCTCATTAAAAGAAATTTCGTCTTCGAAATTGACCTATTCAAATAATATCGGGTATTTTTCTCTCATCTCTTCCTCCATCTCCCATGTCATTTCTTCGCGATCATGATTCTCCCACATAACTTTAACTAGCCTAATCTCCTTATTCTTCAACTATTTGACTTGACTATCCAAAACCCGGACTTATTTCTCTTCATATGTCAAGTCGGGGTTAAGGTTCGGTATAACTCGTCTCCAAGATTTGGCTAGGTTCTCCAACGCACTTCCTTAGCATAGAAACATGGAACACATTATGCACACCCACTACGGATGACGGTAGCAATAGGCGATATGCTTTATCGCCTACTCGATCCAGATATCCGAAATGGCCTAATGTATCGGGGACTCGAGCTTCCCTTTCTTTCCGAATCGTAGCACACCTTTCATTGGTGAAACCCTTAGGAACACATAGTTACCGATTTCGAATTCTAGATCTCTTTGTCTCTTGTCGACGTAGCTTTTCCGTCCGCTTTGAGCTATTTTTAGTCATTAACGAATTTTATCCATTCGTTTCGACCATTTGCTTGTACCAACTCGAGTCCCAAGTAACTTTCTTTATCCGACCTCATCCCAATGCACGGGAGATCTACATCGATATCCATACAAAGCTTCATATGGAGCCATTCCAATTGAAGCTTGGTAGCTATTATTATACGTAAATTTAGCTAAGCGTACATATTTCTCCCATTTTTCGGACCAATCCGTAATGCATGCTCACAACATGTCTTCTAGAATTTGAATTACTCGCTCCGATTGTCGATCGGTTTGAGGATGATAAGTCATGTCTGAAGTTTAACTTCGTGCCCATGGCTTTATACGGATTCTTCTAAAATACGGAGGTGAACCTTGGATCTCGATCCGATACAATTGAGATTGAAACCCCATGTAGTCTTACGATCTCATCAATGTACAATCGGGCATACTCGGTTCAAATTGTAGGTGGTCTTGACTCGGAAGAAAATGGGCTGATTTGATCAACTCGTCCATAATCACTCAAATAGCATCCGACCCCTTCTCCGACCTTGGCAATCCTATGACAAAATTCATAGTTACGTGCTCCCATTTCCATTCCGGAATTGTCAACGGTTTTAACATTCCCGAGGGTCTTTGGTGCTCCGCTTTCACTTGTTGACAAGTCCGACATCTTGCTACATGATTTGTCACGTCTTTCTTCATTCCGAGCCACCAATAACATTTTCGTAAATCCCGATACATTTTTGTGCTTCCCGGTGTATCGAGTATGGAGTTGCATGTGCTTCCCTTAGTATCTCTTCCTTCAAGTCCTCCACCGAGGGAACACATAACCTTCCCTTAAATTTAATTACGTCTTTATCATCCACCTCAAAATTAGACTCCTTTCCGACCTCTATACTCGTTTTATTTCGATCGACTTTGCATCCGTCCGTTGCTCCATCTTGATTCTTGTAATAACCCAAATTTTTCTTATTTTCTTATTTATTTTATTTTATTTTATTTTTTATTTTTATTTATTTATTATTTTTGTTTTTTTAATTTGAAGTTTATTAAGGAAAAAAAGAAAATGATGAAAAAAATAAAATAAAAATTCATTTAGGGTGCAATTGAAGTAATTAGGGGTGTAATCGAGTCAATTAAAAAGCTTAGACCTTAAATTGCACCTCCGGGGACCTAATCGTTCGGATTGTACTGAAATTATTTCGCGAGAGGCGTAATTGCTGAAATAGAAATGCGAGGACCAAACCGGAAGTTTGGAGCGAACGACAGGATCGAAATGGAGCAAACGACCCGTCATTCGCTCCAAGGCGATTCTCTCCGGAAATCTTTGGGAGAATCGCCCAAATCCTCCATGAATTTTGTGTGTTTTGATTATGTATTAATCATGGATTTTGTTGCCAAAACCAAAACTAACAGGAATCAATGAGAATTTCCTGTTTTGATTTCACAATTAATCATGAATTAAAGAGGAAAAGTTTTGACAAAAAATTCGAGGATTTCGTTTCAATTTTAGGAAATTTGTTGGCTATAAAACATTTGATTTTCACAAAAAGAAGGGGTTTTTTTTGTGAATAATTCAGGTAGAGAGAGTTCAAAAATCGAAAGCAAAAGATTTAATTTGGATTTTTGGCGACTGAATTTTTTCGGGTTTCGGGTTTAGTGTTCTTCATGTTCTTGGTGTTCTTGAGGGTCGGGTTTTGGTTCATAAGCTATCGGTCGCTTTTGGTGTTTGATTTTGGGTTTCTAGGGGCTAAATATCCATCCTCACTTTTTCCTTCACTCATTTTTCCGAATTTCGAGGTTCAATTGCTGCACTTTCGACCCTTCACGTTTCTAGGTAGCATTGCGGACATTCTTATTTTCTAGGTTTGTTCTTCATCTTTGGGTTTTGATTCATCATTCCCCGGGTCGTTTGAAGGGTGTTGAAATGCAGGTTGGGTAAAATATCATATGCTTGGGTTTAGTGAACGAGAAATCAACAAAAAGGGTTCAAAATTGTGAGAAATCAGCAACTTTGGGTTCCGCATTTTCGAATTTTTCCGGATTGGTCTTCAATAATTCCGAGTCGACTTAGGCTCTAATTCCGCTTGCTTTTATTTTATTCATTCGTTTTTATTTGCATACTTGTTTTCTTTTCTTGTTCATGTTGATTTGCCTAATTGATTTAGTTAATTGAAGGTAATTTCCTAGCAAAATTAAGGTATTAGGTAGAGAAGATTAAAGACTAAGAACGAGGAGAGAGGGAGAATTGTTTCGGGTGTTTGATCCATTTTTGTTTAAGTTGTTTACTCGGGCTCGTTTATGGGCTTAAGCCCGAGAGAAGAAAAAGGGATAAGAAAACGAGTTGAGCTGGATCGATTTCGAGCCACCCAAGCTCGATGCAAAAAAAAAAAAAAAAGAGAAAAGAAAAGGGAGTCTGGGCTCGTACCCTTTCTCCAAAAAAAATAAAAATAAAAAAATAAAAAAATAAAAAATAAAAAATAGAATTAGGAAAAAATAGGTAAAAAGTAAAAAATAAGAAAAAGGGGGAATGGGTAAAAAGAAGAAGTGAAAGTGGTAGGTTAATATTTTAAGTATAGAATTTTTTTTTCTTTTTACTTTTATTGTCGGTTATTTTTTTTTACCCGTTTACATAGGATGATTTTTCATTATTTTATAGTTTATTTTTATTTAATTTTTAGCCTATTTATTTTACTTCTTGTAGTTTTTTTTCTTTATTAATTTAGACCTTTTATTTCAGTTTTCTAATATGTATTGCTAGAAAATTATATATATTTTGACGAAGTCTCCTATCCGATAGGGACCGACGTCGCAAAAAAAAATGCTAAAAAAAATTGGCGAAGTCTCCTATCCGATAGGGACCGACGCCACACAA
Source organism: Dovyalis caffra (assembly GCA_963924115.1). Classification (NCBI taxonomy): domain Eukaryota; kingdom Viridiplantae; phylum Streptophyta; class Magnoliopsida; order Malpighiales; family Salicaceae; genus Dovyalis; species Dovyalis caffra. Next base: position 2,423,098 of record CAWUPB010000351.1, read on the forward strand.
AAGAAAAAAAATCACCTTTTAATCAAGACGTCCTCCGACACGTCGGTTGTGTCGAGGCTTTTAGTGGATCCGATGTTTGAATCGATGTGTCACCCAACGAAGGAGACCGACGATCGTTTCAATATGATGCCACGTCCAAAACTAAAAATATTTATTTTGTCCGAAAAATAGGAGTTTTAAAAATTAGAAAATATCTTGACTTGAATTTTTAGGAGATAATTTGAGACTAAACCATGCATGGTACCGTTTTTCGAAAAGGGCGCTTTTAGTTGATTAAAGATCTTCCTAAAAGCGTAACCAACTCCTTACCTTAAAAATCTCCGAACCGAGTGCTACTTTTAGGTTCCTAGTTCCCGAAATACTAGGTGGCGACTCCAAAACTCTATAAATAATTTTGTAATTAATTAATGCTCGAACTCTTAATTTTTCTTTTGGGGGGTCCCGTCCGAGCGTCATGTAGCGACGGAATGGCGACTCCACTGGGGATTAGAGTTAGGCCATAGGTTTAGTTTTTAATTTATCTCCTATGTTTATTTTTTGTCATTTTATTTTCTGAATTTTATTTATTTATTTATTTGTGTATATATTTAAATTTTTTTCATTTATTTCTTTTTCTTTTTCTTCGCTTGTTTATTTTGAATTGGGTTGAATGCTTTTTTTTAACTGTTGCACACACCACGAAGGAAACCCCTAAAAGCTCCGGACCCGAGCTGAACCCTAATAGGAATTAGATAGAGGGATTTGAAGGCGAGTATGACGAAAGTCTATCGATGCTCTTCCAAACTCTCGTTTAGACCGAAAATCACCCTATACATTGGAAATGGTGGAAAAATCTTCCCTACCTCCTAACGTATAAGGTTAGAGGTCGGATTACCCTACTCGGTAATTTAGGCGGTCTAGAGACTTGAAAAATCATTAGGACTACTCAAACTTCGCCCAACAATAGAAAAGCTAGATCCTATCCGTTAGGGTTGACTCGATTAAGACACGAACTATTATCAAGTAAATGATGAACTAACCCTTGGTTTTACGAGTTATCCTTCTTATTAAATCATGACGAAGAAATCGAAATGAGGTCGATGATTTTAGGGTCGGATCCGAGTGGGCCCAAAACGAGAAAAGAGATTGTCTACCTTCGAATTTCGTGTCGAAACTACCAAAAAGGGTTAAGTTAGCCGACGGGATGGCCAACACCGATCCGTTTCTCGGTTGTTGGGAGACGCTCACTTCCAAAGACCAACTTGATTTTCGGAAAACATATGGGGACATAGCTTATCTCGCTCAAGATCAAGGCCCGGATCGCATGCTTTCAAGCCATGATAGGCCATTGGGATCCAGATTATTGTTGCTTCACCTTTGGGAGTGTATTTTTATCACCTACGCTCGAGGAATATGAGGCTCGCTAGCATTTCCCAAGACAGAGGTCGTCTACTTCTATAGTCCGCCGAACATGCTCCATCAAATTTTGCATGGTTGATTGGGACTAACACCACTTTAGCCAAGAAGCAACTAACCCAAAGGGGTAAATCTCAAGGTTGGTTTTGGGACGTCCTTCAAGTGGAATTCATGAAGCATTTACAAGATCCCGATAATAAAGTCGGACTTCGAATCTTAGCACTAGCAATATATGGACTAGTGTTGTTACCATCAGTCGAGACCATGATCGACGTTGAGGTAGTCAACATATTTAAAAGTGTAGTATCTCCGAAGGTTAATCCCACTGCAAGCAATCCTAGCATAAACTCTCTCTTCATTAAATTTCCGTCGAAAAAAGGAGATGGGCATTTGAGGTGTTGTGTGCGGTTGTTTTTGTTTGGACTGTGAACCATATGGTGACTGGGGAAGCCTCGGGTATTTTTCGCACCCCATGGCACTTGCATTCTAAGTTGGAGAATTTTGCTTGTCACGCCCTCAATGAGTTAGGCAAGACAATATAGGCCGAATTATTCTTTAGTTTAGAGAAATTAGAATTTCATTGAAGAGCACGATATGCTTTCTTTTGGAGTTACACGACCTTTTGTGGCAAATTCCCTTATGTGCCATTAATTGGAGCTCGTTGTTGCATCGATCATCGTTCAAACATGCTTTTAAGGCAATTGGGGTTCGAGCAATTCATTCCAAGGACGACCGGTCTAAATGAATATTATGAGGATCCGAGGGTCTCTAAAAAGTTCTTAGAGGAAGCTAGGGTTGCTTAGAGAAATAGAGGGATTGTCACTCCTTAAAGAAGAGTGAATGGAAGAACCTCACTCGGATATCCGAAATGGCAAAGCATTAGAGAGAAGGGATACCGTGTGCCACCATTCGAGGGCCCATCTCGATTGATGAATGAGACAATGGAGGATGTTCGCCAAGAAGTGAATGCCCAACATGAGATACTCAATGAAGACCTAAATGCTCAAGTGGTTAGACTAGCTCAAAAGAAGAGGAAGTTAGAGGAGATTCCGGATACTAAAGATCATATGATGAAGGCTCTAAAGGACGAAAACAAAAAGCTTCGTAGGTAACTCCAACTAACAAAGGGAGTTGTTAAAAAGCTTGGAGATAAGAAGGATAGCCTCAAGGAATTTAGAGACACGACACGAGCACGGATGGTTAACCAATCGGATGTAATACGTCATTTGGGTACTCGAGTAGAGGAACCGAAAAGAAAAGATAGGATTAACCAAGAACGACCGGTTAGATCTAGAGAGGAGCACGCCATGGCTATGCGAACGATGATAAAAGAAAGGGATGTCTTAAGAAAGGAAGGCTGCTGCGTGGGGAAGTAGGACCATGAAGTATCATTTACAAGATCGAATGCTAAAGACTATGCTTTGGGAATGCGAAACACTATAGAGCTCCTAGCCGACGGCATTCGCCCGGAAGATGAAGCGATTCAACTATTTTACAAAAAGCTCCGAAGGCTCATAAATGGCATGATTTCCTATGAAGGCTTGGGTCCGTGACCAAACTTAGAATAGGATTTTCTATGTAATAGGGCTTTTATCTCATTGTAATAAATCACATTTAGAATGTGATAAAGATTTGGATTGCAATAAAAATATTATTTCTATTCTATTTTTTGGGTCGTTAATAAGATGGTTTCAAGATCCGATTACGATGAGACGGTTTCAAGATCCAGTCATGACTAAAATTTGAGCAATTCATATCTCTCTAATCGTCTAAGTATCCGTGGGGTAATTTGCCCTCGGCGAGTACTAGCTTGATCCGACCTATCCTCGATAAGATTCTATCATGATTTAATGTGCAACAAATAAAAGAAAGGTATTCGACCCAATTCAAAAGCATGCATTTGCATCTAGTATTTATATATATATTCTTTGTGTATATCTTCCAGGAATTAAACATAGGCCGCTCTGCTCAATCCCCTCGCGTGTCTACAACACTCGATTTAGGGCTCGCCAAATGGAGAACGAAGAAAGACCACGAAAAGAGCCAATTAGCTAGCAAGAGTTTGACACGTTGAAAGAAAGTATGGCTCGGATGACATCCCTGTTAGAGCAAGCATTAAGAGGAGGAGGTAGCTTGAATCAAGGACAACCCGAAGTACAACATGTTGTTCCATCACCTTATCGGTCGAGGCCTTCCAATCGAGCAACTGTTCATGCTCGAAGGTTCATACCCTACTTGGGACATTTGCTTACCCTATAGACCCGAGAGTCTCACAAATGCCTCCGGTAGATCCTACGGAAGAAGAAGCTCATAGGCCTAGGGCGATTAAAGGCCCAAGTATAGACGGACTCATGGCATTAGAAGAACACTTAAGAGAAATGGAGGGGAGGATGCCTACGATCCGATTAGGGCCTCCGAAATGTGTTTGGTACCCGATGTAGTGATTCCAAGAAAGTTCAAGGTGCCGGATTTTTCTAAGTACACGAGAACCCGAGTGTCCCACGACCCACTCGAGGGTTTACCGTAGCAAGATGGCGAAGTGATCCAAGATGAGAAGCTACTAATCCATTTCTTTCATGAGAGCTTGGGAGGTTCGGCGTTTAGTTGGTACATAAGGTTAGAGGGGTCGAAGATTCGAAGGTGGAAGGATTTAGCGGATGCTTTTCTCAAGCGAGTATAAGTTCAACATGGAGTTAGCACTCGAATAGATCGGATCTCCAAGGGATGGAGAAAGGGCCAAGAGAAACGATCAAGGAATATGCGCAAAGGTGGCACGAGGTGGTCGCTCGGATTCATCCGCCGTTGCCCGAATATGAATTGATCTCAATTTTCTCAAACACATTCAAAACGCCATACTTTGAATATCTTATTGGGAATGCCTCAACCAACTTCACCGATTTAGTGGTTATCGCCGAGAGAGTTAAATTAGCTATTAAAGCTGAAAAGATCTCTGGAGGGATGAAAAAGAGAGCAAATGTGAGGGTGAGAAAGAAAGAAGGGGAAGTTCACCAAGTCGGCTCGCATGGGCTTATAAGCAATTGGAACAATTCAAGGCCGTACACCCATCAAAGCCCATATCAAGTACAACCGCTACCCTACCCTCAAACACCTTACCAAACATATCCCATAGCCGCTACCTTTCCCGCAACACAAATGAGGCCCCCATGCCAACCCAAACCTACCTACCTCATCAACCGAATCCATTGCCCCAATACTACCCAACCGTACCCATCTATCAAAACAACTAATTTCCTCGCTCGGTCGAGACCACCCCGAGGTCCTCCCAACTACAACCATACACCATAAAACCAATCCAACCGCAACAATAACTACAACGAAAGGACTACGAACCATTACCACCTCTCCCATTCTCTTTGAAAGAATTGTTCCATCGAGTTGGTCAACATTGGTCGAGTGGTCCCTATTCCTGCGAGCCCGTACGACCTCCTTTCCCATCCTAGTATAAAGATAATAAACAATGCGAGTACCACGGTGGTATCATTGGCCATTCTATTGAAGATTGCCTAACTTTTAAGAGGAAGGTGAGGTTCTTTATCAAGTACAATTGGATAAGTTTTGACGATTCTAACACACCCAACGTCAACACTAATCCACTTTCAAATCATGCTAATGGAGAGGGGAATGTAAGCATGATAACATTTGAAAAGAGGAAGGTTGATAGAGAAGAGAGGAAGGTTAGAGTATCGATGGATAGCTTATTTTCGATGCTAACCCAAATCGGCTATCTTAGAAGGCCGGTTGCTAATTAGAATGAGAAGGACAAAGGTCGGTATTGTAGATACCATCGGATGGAAGGACATGATATTGACGAGTTGCAAGGAGTTCCACGAAGAGGTGGAGACCATGGTGATTTTGGGAACTTTACAATTCAAGAAAGATGGGGAAGGACCACCGGTAGATATGGTCTCACCAACGGATGAAGAAGTTTATAGGTATCAACCAACGGGTAATGGGCCTCCTAGAATGATTCTATCCGGGTCGAAGAATCATCTAGCTCCGCCTTACAATACCGTAAGCCACGCTTATCCGGTATTAAATACATCATTTAATACTAGTATCGTTGGCCTCACCCAAAGCGTTAGATGTTATACCTCGGAAGAGTTGAGGGGAGCTGAAAAGGGCAAGGAAGTAATATACCTTACTAAAGTGGGAGAAGTAAACAAGCCTGTCGATGATGAAGAAGCCATTGAATTCCTCAATGTGATGAAGAACGATGACTATAGTGTGGTAGAGCAACCGAAAAGGACACCGACTAAAATCTCTATACTATCACTAATCTTAAGTTCGGAACCTCATCGGAAGGTGTTGTAGAAGGTTTTGAATGAAGTGTATGTCCCTCAAGATGTTACTTCGGATAACGTGGAGCATTTGGTGGGAAGGATTCAACCAACCAACTACCTGTCGTTTTTGAAGATGAGTTAGGCCTCGAAGGAATAGGACATAATAAGCTATTACATATCACGATCAAATGTAAAGACCATGTGATTGCTAAGGTGCTAATTGATAATGGGTCCGCCTCGAATATCTTGCCTAAGATGGTTTTGGATCGATTGCCCGTGGATGCATCTCATATGTGTCCAAGTAGCATGATGGCTAGAGCTTATGATGGGTCTCCAAGGCAGGTGATAAGAGACATCGACATTAACTTGGACATTAGACCTAACCAATTCCAAGTCACTATGCAAGTTATTGACATATAGCCATCATACGGTATGCTTTTAGGAAGGCCATGGATCCACTCAGTCGGTGCTTGTGGCATCATCGCTACACCCAAGATTGAAGTATGTGGCGAATGGCAAGTTGGTCATAGTAATGGTGGAAGAAGCATTGCCTCCGTTTAAAAATGTGTCGGTACCTTACATTGAGGCCGGAGGGAGTCGAGACGATGATCCGCATGCTTTTGAAATCATGAACACGGATTGAGTACCCAAGTATGTTGTATTAAGACAACCGAGAGTACCTAATGCTTGTAAAAATGATAGCAAGATACTTGATGAAGTGTGGACTCTTAGTGAGTAGAGATCTCGGTGATGGAACATGGGGAGCGATAAGTGGAGCCAATTCGGAGCATCATTTTGGGCTAGGATTCAAGCCCACTAGAAAGGATTATCTAAGAGCCGTAGAGCTAATAAAGGAAAAATGATTGGCTAGAATCGAAGGTCGAGAGCCTTATGAAGAGAGGATGTTCATTCCTCATATTCGAGCTACCTTCCTCTACCTCGCTTGCGTCATCAATCGGAATCAAGAAGTGGTGAACTTGGGGGCAAAAATGGTTGATCTATCCATCAACTACTCGGACGAAGAGCTGGAGACGAAGAGATCGTTGGCCTTGAGATGTCGGTGGTCGTTCCTCGAGCAAGGATGCTGCCACGATGACCGCCACCACCATGGAGGATATGCTCTGATCAAGAAAGGAACACCGGGCGAGGTTCTCAACAATTGGGAAGAGAAGAGATTTTGCCTACATACACTATTGAGTAATTCATTGTTTTTTGTTTTTTATCTTAATCTCTCGGTTATCTAGCTCAAGGTGCCGAGAAAGATTTGTGTGGAGCATTTATTTCTAGTATTAATATGAGATCATGAATTTTCTTTCCACTTTACATCCTTTCTTTTCCATCCCTTTTATTTTCGCATTTTTTTTACTTTCGGGGATGTAAAAAATGAATATCCTCTAAAAACCCAAAATAATTACATCAAACATGTTTGGTCTAAATTTGATGAGAATTTGATTGTTATGGATGAAGAAGAGAGAGATGTGGATGAATTTGCTAAACTTGTAGAATTATCCGAACGATCCATAAAACCCCATCAAGAGGAGTTAGAAATCATCAATGTGGGGATAGCGGAGAATAGAAAAGAGCTTCAAATTGGGACCCTAATTTCAGAAAAAGAAAAAGAGAGTCCGATCGCTTTACTTGCATGAATATGTGGATGTGTTTGCATGGTCGTATGAAGATATGCCTGGTCTAGATACTAGCATAGTGGTGCACGGGATTCTAATATTACCCAATCATAAATCGGTAAAGCGAAGTTAAGGAGGATGAGGCCGGATGTCCTTATGAAGGTTAAAGAAAAGGTCATCAAATAATTTGAGGTAGGTTTTCTTAAGGTGATCAAATACCCAACTTGGGTGTCAAACATCATGGTAGTTAGTAAGAAAAATGGAAAGATCAGAATGTGTGTTGACTTTCGAAACTTGAACAAAGCTAGTCTTAAGGATGATTTCCCCTTACCCCACATCGATATACTTGGTAGACAATGCTGTAAAGAATTCCACTTACTCCTTCATGGATGGGTTCTCGGGATACAATCGGATCAAGATGGCGAGAGAAAGATATGGAGAAGATCACTTTCATCATACCATGGGGGACTCTCTGCTACAAGGTCATGTCGTTCGGTCCGAAGAATGTCTGGGGCAACTTACCAACGTGCCATAGTCACTCTTTTCCATGACATGATGCATAAAGAAATTGAAGTATATGTCGATGACATGATTGCCAAGATGAAGCTCGAAGAAGATCACATTCGGACAACGAGGAAGTTGTTTGAACGGTTAAGAAAATATCGAGTTGAAGTTGAACCCCGCCAAGTGTACTTTTGGGGTCAAGTTTGAAAAATTGTTGGGTTTTGTCGTAAATGGTAGAGGGATAGAAGTGGATCTCGATAAAGCCAAGGCCATCCAAGAAATGCCGGCACCCGTAGCGAAAAGGAAGTTCGAGGTTTTTTAGGCCGATTGAACTACATAGCTCGATTCATTTCTCAACTCACGGTGACGTGTGAACCTATCTTTAGATTATTGAGAAAAAACAATCCGGAAATTTAGGATGATGCATGTCGATCCGCTTTTGATAAGATCAAGCAATATCTATAAAAACCTCCTCTACTGGTCCCACCGGTGCTAGGTCGTTTTCGATTACGTATCCGACGAGTAACCAAGTTTGTAATGGTTGTGTTTTGGGTCGGCATGATGACACTCTGGAAGGAAAGAGCAAGTAATTTACTTTACGAGTAAGAAGTTCACGGATTGTGAGTCCCGACATAGTACCTTAGAAAAGATGTGTTGTGGCTTGGTATGGAGTGCCCGATGAGCGAGGAAATATATGTTGTATTACACGACATGGCTGATTGCAAAAATAGATCCCCTCAAATATATCTTCGAGAAACCATATTTGTCAAGCGAATTGCAAGATGGCAAGTGTTATTGGCGAGAATACGACATTGTGTACATGACCAAAAAGTCGGTAAAAGGGAGTACGATTACGGACCATTTGGCGAGAAAATACGATCGATGATTATGAACCGTTAAATTTTGACTTTCTCGATGAAGATATCATGGCATCCGAAGTTACATTGGTCGAGTTAGATGATGAGAAATGGACCATGTATTTTGATGGGGCGAGTGAATGTATCGGGTAATGGTGTAGACGATGTTCGATCTCGCTAGATGGTAAGCGGTATCCAATAGCTATCCGACTTTATTTTGATTGTACCAATAATATAGGCGAGTATGAAGCTTGTATACATGGTCTGGAGGCGGCTAGAGAGAGAGGGATCATAAAGCTTGAGGTATATGATGATTCGATGCTGATAATCTATCAAGTAAAAGGGGAATGGCAAACAAAAGATGAGAAGGCTGAAGCCTTATCGGGTTTATCTTACCAAATTAGCCGAGGAGTTTGATGAAATTGAATTTGCTCATATGGGAAGGGACAACAATTAGTTTGCTGATGCATTGGCCACGCTAGCCTCGATGACTCGACTTGATCCTGGAGTCGGGGTACGGCCTATTTGTATTGAGACTAGAAACGCACCGGCCCATTGTTGTGCTATTGAGGAAGAAATAGATGGGAAGCCATGGTACCATGACATTCGGATGTTCGTTAAAAATCGAGAGTATCCTCCGGGTATTTCTAAGATTGATCGGAAGGCCTTGAGGAGGTTGGCTATGGATTTTTACTTAGATGGTGAAGTGTTATACAAACGAAGTTTTGATGGGACATTGCTTCGGTGTACGAATGTAGTTGAGGCTAGGAGAGTGATTGAAGAGGTCCATGAGGAAATTTGTGCAACTCATGCAAACGGTCACACTATGACCGTCGGATACAACGATGTGGATATTTCGGTTGACAATGGAAAGGGATTGCATAGAGTATGTTCGCAAATGTCATAAGTGTCGGGTTTATGGAGATCGGATTAACGCTACTCCTGTTCCACTCAATAATATGGTATCACCTTGGCCTTTCGCCATGTGAGGTTTGGATGTCATTGGGCCTATTAATCCCAAAGCAAGCAACGGTCATTGTTTCATCTTGGTGGCGATTGACTATTTTACCAAATGGGTTGAAGCGAGCTTCTTATGCTCATGTCACTCGGAAGGTGGTCTAACGGTTCATAGAGAAGAGCTTGGTTTGTCGGTATGGTTTACCGGATACGATAATCACCGATAATGCTCGAACTTCAATGGAAAAATGATCGAAGAATTATGCGGAAGGTCAAAGATTAAACATCCGAACTCGACACCCTATCGACCTAAGATGAATGGGGCGATTGAAGGCTGCAAACAAGAATATTAAGAAGATCGTACGGAAGATGGTGGTCACGTATAGAGACCGGTATGAAAAGCTCTCATATGCCCTACATGCATATCGTATGATGTAAGAACATCCACGGGGCAACACCATATTCTTTGGTTTATGGGATGGAGGCGGTGATGCCTTTGGAAGTTGAAATCCCTTCTCTTGGGGTACTCATGGAGACACGGTTAAAAGAAGCGGAATGGGCTAAGATCGGATATGAACGAGTTAAACATGATCGGTGAAAAGAGATAGCGGCCATTTGTCATACAAGAATGTATCAAAAAAGGATGGCCAACGCATACAACAAAAAGGTTTGATCGAGAGAATTCCGTGAGGCGAGATCCGGTGCTAAGGAAAGTTTTTTCGATACATAGAGAGAATAAAAGCAAGTGGTCGCCCAATTATGAAGGCCCTTATGTAGTGAGAAAAGCATTTTCGAGGGGAGCACTCCTTTTGACTAGTATGGATAGGGAGGACATAGTCAAACCTGTAAATTTTGATACGGTTAAGAAATACTATGCTTGAGAGTTGTTGTTTTCTTCTTCATGAAATAAAGAATGAAATTCGGAGCCAAACATGTGAATTGCATTTTTCTTTCCATCTCTCGTTTCCTCGACCCCATAAACACCTCACATCTTTTATCATTTCATGATCTCTATTAATATTATAAATAATGTGCAAGCTAATTAAGATAGTAGTGTTTTACTTAACGAACGACGAGCTCGATCTTCTCCAAAAAAAAAAAGCCGATGAACCCCGGAAGAACTTAGGATCTATATGCCTTTTGAACTGGAGCCACCTCAAATATAGCAAGATTACTCCGGACTAGGAAAAGCAACCAAGATGTCAAGACGAGAGGTAATTCGGGTGAAAAGGAATGAGTACGTCTTGTCGACACTCGAGGCTCGTCATGCAATATGCAAAAAAAAAAAAAAACAATAAAAAAATCGAGCCAAAACCTTTTTCATTGGTACATATCCCAAATTGCTCCTATTGCGCCACCCATGAAACTGACATAGCAAATGTTTAGATTTGTAGGTCCTATCTTGATATTATTCTAAATAAAAAGGGTTCAAAAAATAAAGCTCGTACGGATCGGATACTCGTTGTTGATAGGATGAGGAAAGGCCTTCTTAAGAATTCTATCATACTTATTTGAAACTTATCTATTGAAAACCAAGTTTGAGCTTTCTATTTTTCTTCATAAAAACCGAGACTAGGATCATCCCTCACACTCGGAGGCATAAAAAAAAAAGAAAAGAAAAAGATTTGAGAGGCATGTCACCAAACAACTTGTGATCTAAAAAATCAAAAGGGGAGTCACTACTAAAGGTGATTGGGAATGAAAGAGGAAGAAGGTCATGACCTTTCCAAGCACTTAAAAAAAAAAAAGGTTCCTACCTACTTCATTAGAGAAAAGAGTAAATCACCTCACAAACCCTAATCCCAAGTTAGGTTGGCAAGATCACAATCAAACATGCCTCCGATCAAATCGATTAAAAAAAAAAAGTGGTTCTATGTCAAGCGAACCATGAAACACTATTTGAGCCTATTTTATCCATTTTTCCAGAAACCATGCCTTAGCCTACATTACGGACCAATAAAAGTCCTTTATAACTAGAGACAAGTAACCGATCGGACGAGTGTTAGATTCGCGAGCCCCTACAAAAGAAATTTTATCGAACGGATAGTCAAAATCAAAACGGTTGGTGCCAACACTTGGGGGCAAACATTACCTTCCATCATCGAGCTCGTAATTTTCCACTCGTTAAAGTTCGGTATTCAAATAAAAAAACACCATTATTTCTATCCTCAAAACATTTGCATAACAAGTCCATGAGTCCAATGGGTTTTACTCGACTTTAAATTCAAAACCTTCGAAGGAAATCTACCTAGCTTTCCTTAAGAAGGGAAAAATTCATGAAAGGGAGCGAGTGTCCAACAGTTTAAAAGGTATATGGAGCCTCAAGTGACAAGGAAGGTCACCAAAGCGAGCAATCAATCTAAAACGAGCAACAAATCCACCATCCTCCCCATAAGCGGTCGAGTAGGCGGTCGATCGAGTTAGGGAGCGACCATTACCATCAACGGACCGAGAGGAATACCGTACTCCTCGTAAACTTCGAAGGATAGATCAATCGGGTTCATAAGAAAGTAAAAACACAATCGAGGGCGGGGCCACGAAGCTTAGAGCACCGATAGCCGATCGATCGCTAATAGTTGAAAGAGACAAGTCAAACAAAGGGATTCGAGCGGGGTGGCCTAGACTAACCGGTATGCCGAGTTTGTTTTCGGGTACATTACAATCCTAACGGATACAAAGGAAATAGAGAAGCAATACTCTTCAAAAGTCCACCTCATAATAGACCATCGCCTAAGTGCGAAACCCTAAGTTGAACCACCACTTTCGAGTAAGCACAATTAACTCAATTCAATAATCAATATTGCAAAGTTGCTCTCAAATGTTTAATTTTCGGGGTAGGTCGCCCTTTACAATAAGGCCATGAATCTTCACGTTTAATTTTCGGGGTAGGTCGCCCTTTACAATAAGGCCATGCATCTTCATATTTAATTTCTAGGGTAAACTCGCCATTTACAATAAGGCCACGCATTTGCACGTTTAATTTTCGGGATAGGTCGCCCTTTACAACAAGGCTATGCATCGCACGTTTAATTTCTAAAGTAGGTCGCCCTTTACAACAAGGTCATGCATCGCATGTTTAATTTCTAGGATAGGTCGCCCTTTACAATAAGGTCACGTATTTGCACGTTTAATTTTCGGGGTAGGCTGCCCTTTACAATAAGGCCACACATCTTCACGTTTAATTTTTAGGCTAGGCTACCCTTTACAATAAGGCCACACACTACACGTTTAATTTTCAAGGTAGGTCGCCCTTTACAATAAAGCCATGCTTCGCACATTTAATTTAGGGTAGGTCTGCCCTTTACAATAAGGCTACACATCTTCACGTTTAATTTTCGGGGTAAGTCGCCCTTTACTGATAAGGCCACACACTGCACATTTAATTTTCGGGGTAGGTCGCCATTTACAATAAAGTCATGCTTCGCACATTTAATTTAGGGTAGGTCGCCCTTTACAATAAAGTCATGCTTCGCACGTTTAATTAGGATAGGTTGTCCTTTACAATAAGGCTATGCACAACATTTTAATTTTTACAATCATTCCATAATAGCTTTGCCTTTGGTTTAAAAAGAAACCTTTTCTTTACAAGCTTATTAAACAAAGTCGGTGAAAAGCAACCTTTTCACTTGACTTTGCACCATAAGCATTGTAAAAAGGAGCAACTCGTAATAACCCAAATTTTTCTTATTTTTTATTTTTTATTTATTTTATTTATTTATTGTTTTTGTTTTTTGTTTTTAATTTGATGTTTATTAAGGAAAAAAAAGAAAGAAAATGATAAAAAAAAATTCATTTAGGGGTGCAATTAAAGTAATTAGGGGTGTAATCGAGTCAATTAAAAAGTTTACACCTTAAATTACACCTCCGGGGACCTAATTGTTGAGATTGTACTGAAATTATTTCGCATAGGGGTGTAATTGCTGAAATTGAAACGTGAGGACCAAATTGGAAGTTTGGAGCGAACGACGGAGATCGAAATGGAGCAAATGACTCGTCGTTCGCTCCAACGCGAATTCTCTCCAAAAATATTTAGGAGAATCGCCCAAATCCTCCATGAATTTCGTGTTTTTGATTGTGTATTAATCATGAATTTTGTTGCCAAAACTAACACTAACATGAATCAATGAGAATTTCCTGTTTTGATTTCACAATTAATCATGAATTAAAGAGGAAAATTTTTGATAGAAAATTCGGGGATTTCGTTTCAATTTTAGGAAATTTGTTAGCTATAAAACGTTTGATTTTCACATAAAGGAGGGTTTTTTTTGGTGAATAATTCTAGGTAGAGAGAGTTCAAAAATCGAAAGCAAAAGATTTAATTTGGATTTTTGGCAATTTGAATTTTTCTAGGTTTCGGGTTTAGTGTTCTTCATGTTCTTGAGGGTCGGGTTTTAGTTCATAAGCTATTAGTCTCTTTTGGTGTTTGATTTTGAGTTTCTAGGGGCTAAATATCCATCCTCACTTCTTCCTTCACTCATTTTTCCGAATTTCGAGGTTCGATTCGTTGCACTTTCGACCCTTCACGTTTACGGGTAGCATTGCGGACATTCTTATTTTCCAGGTTTGTTCTTCACTATCGGGTTTCGATTCATCATTCCCTAGGTCGTTTGAAGGGTGTTTAAATCTAGGATGGGTAAAATATCATATGCTTGGGTTTAGTGAACGAGAAATCAACGGAAAAGGTTCAAAATTGTGAGAAATCGGCAACTTTAGGTTCCGCATTTTTGAATTTTTACGGGTTGGTCTTCAATAATTCCGGAGTCGGCTTAGGCTCTAATTACGCTTGCTTTGATTTTATTCGTTCATTTTTATTTACATACTTGTTTTCTTTTCTTGTTCATGTTGATTTGCCTAATTGATTTAGTTAATTGAAGGTAATTTCTCGACAAAATTAAGGTATTAGGCGAGAGAAGATTAAAGACTAAGAACAGGAGAGAGGGAGAATTGTTTCGGGTGTTTGATCCGTTTTTGTTTAAGTTGTTTATGCGGGCTCGTTTCGGGCTTAAGCCCGGCGAAGAAAAAGGGATAAGAAAACGATCCGAGGCTGGATCGATTTCGGCCCGACCAAGCCTAATGCAAAAAAAAAAAAAGAGAAAAGAAAAGGGGGTCGGGTTGAACCCTTTCTCCCAAAAAAATAAAAAAAATAAAAAATAGAATTAGGAAAAAAATAGGTAAAAAGAAAAAAATAAGAAAAAGGGGGATGGTAAAATAAAATAAAATAAAATAAGTAAAAGTGGTAGATTAATATTTTAGGTATAGAATTTTTTTTCTTTTTACTTTTATTGTCGGTTATTTTTTTCCTCGTTTACGTAGGATGATTTTTTATTATTTTGTATTTTATTTTTATTATTTTTATTTAATTTTTAGCCTATTTATTTTACTTCTTGTAGTTTTTTTTCTTTATTAATTTAGAACTTTTATTTCAGCTTTTTAATATGTATTGCTAGAAAATTATATATATTTTGACGAAGTCTCCTATTTGATAGAGATTGATGTCGTAAAAAAAAATGCCCAAAAAAATTGGTGAAGTCTCCTATCCGATGGGGACCGACGCCACACGAAAGAAAAAAAATCACCTTTTAATCAAGACGTCCTCCGACACGCCGGTTGTGTCGAGGCTTTTAGTGGATCCGATGTTTGAATCGACGTGTCACCCAACGAAGGGGACCGACGATCGTTTCAATATGATGCCACGCCCTAAACTAAAAATATTTATTTAGTCTAAAAAATAGGAGTTTTAATATTTGAAAATATCTTGACATTGATTTTTAGGAGATAATTTAAGACTAAACCATGCATGGTACCTTTTTTCGAAAAGGACGCTTTTAGGTGATTAAAGATCTTCCTAAAAGCGTAACCAACTTCTTACCTTAAGAATCTCCGAACCGAGTGCTACTTTTAGGTTCCTAGTTCCCGAAATACTAGGTGGCGACTCCAAAACTCGTAAATAATTTTATAGTTAATTAACACTCAAACTCTTAATTTTTCTTTTGGGGGTCCCGTCCGACTTCGTGTAGCGACAATTCTCTCCTCGCGAGTCGATCGGACTATCAAAGCCGATAAAATATTCTTGTAGCCTACATGAGTTACCTTCAATTTTAGCTTTTGAAAGTCCCTTGCTATCGGCTATTGAATTAATTGCATCGTTGCTATCGATTTTTTACTTAAAGCATCGACAACAATATTGGCTTTTCCCGGGTGGTAGTTGATTATACGATCATAGTCCTTTACTAGCTCTAATCACCTTCTTTGCCTCATGTTCAACTTTTTTTGTGTGAAGATATATTTTAGGCTTTTGTGATTCGTATATATCTCACACTTCTCCCCGTATAGGTAGTGTCTCCAAATTTTTAGGGCAAAGACTACCGTCGCTAACTCCAA
The DNA here is from genome assembly GCA_963924115.1 of Dovyalis caffra. Classification (NCBI taxonomy): domain Eukaryota; kingdom Viridiplantae; phylum Streptophyta; class Magnoliopsida; order Malpighiales; family Salicaceae; genus Dovyalis; species Dovyalis caffra. Next base: position 2,439,118 of record CAWUPB010000351.1, read on the forward strand.
ATCATGTATTGGACAATTTTGTTCATATTTCTTCGGTTGTCGCAACGCATATGCTACCACTCTTCCGTTCGCATCAACACCGCTCCTAGCCTATTTTTAGAAGGGTCGCTATACACCATGAAGTTTCCACCTTTAGATGGAATGGTTAGCACTAGGGTGGTGACTAACCTTTGCTTTAATTCTTGAAAACTCTTCTCACAAACATCCGTCTACTCGAAACTTGATATTCTTTTTCATTAAGTTAGTAAGAGGCCCGGCTATCTTAGAGAAGCCCTCCACAAGTCTCCGATAGTAACCAACTAGCCCTAAGAAACTTTGTACTTCCGTCACGTTCTTCGGGGTAGGCCGGTTTTGGATAGCCTCTAATTTTCTTGGATCTACTGCTATACCCTCTTTTGTCACCACATGGCCAAGAAAAGCTACTTGCTCCAGCCAAAATTCGTATTTCTTAAATTTAGTGTATAGCTGTCTTGCTCCCTTAATATCCGTAAAGTAGCTCTTAAATGTTCTCTATGCTCCTCCCGGCTTCGAGAATAAACTAGAATATCATCAATGAACACAATGATAAATTTATCCGGGAATCCTTTAAAGACTCGATTCATCAAGTCCATAAAAGCGGCTAAGGCATTAGTCAATCCAAACGGCATTACTAGGAATTCTTAGTGGTCGTATCTCGTTCGAAAGTCGTCTTCTTCACATCCTCCGATCTTACTCTCAGTCGGTGATATCCCGATTGCGGATCTATCTTAGAGAACACCGTCGCACCTTGCACTTGATCAAATAAGTCATCAATTCAAGACAACGGGTACTTATTTTTAATTGTCACCCGATTCAATTCCGAATAGTCAATACATAACCACATACTGCCGTCCTTCTTCTTCACAAACAAGATCGGAGCTCCTCATCGTGAGGAACTAGGGCGTATGAATCCCTTATCCAGTAATTCCCGTAGTTGCATATTTAACTCTTTCAACTCCACTAGGGCCATCTTATAGGGAGTCTTAGAAATTAGAGTCGTGTCCGCTCTAATTCAATCTCAAATTCTACCTCTCTTTTCGGTGGTAGTATAGTCAAACTTTCCGGGAACACATCGAAATACTCCCGTACAACCTCTATATCTCCCGGCTTCAACTCTTGTTTTACTTGACTATCCACCACATGTGCTAAGTACCCTGTACACCCTTTTCCTAGCATCTTTTGAGCTTTTATGGCTGATATGATCCGTATGGCTTGATCCTTTGTATCAATCCTAAATTCTAACCGTTGACCTCCGAGTAGATCAAAAACTACTCTCTTACCCCGACAATCGATATAGGCGTCGTGCTTCGATAGCCAATCAATTCTTAGAATCAAATCAAAATCTTGAAGGTCTAGTACTATCAAATCGCTTCCAAACTCCTATCCTCAATCTGTATTGGACACTGTTTTACTAGGCTCGTCGACTCCATATATTCTCCGGAAAGGACTACTATCAAATATCCTACTATCAATGTTTCGGGTTTAATACCTAGGCTTTCTACCAATGTTTTTGATATGAATGAATAAGTAGCACCGGAATTAATCAAAACATAAGTAACCAAACCAAGGAGTGAGACATTACCATAAATCACTACCGAGTCCTTCCGGTCGACCTCCTCTTGAGTCATCGTATACACCGGACGGGTACCCTTCCCGGTCCTCATTTACGTACTTAGGGACGAGTTAGAGGTTATGTGCCTTTGCTTGTGATAGATAAAGCAAGTTCTCAAATCCGATGGACACTCCCCGATGTGAAACCTCTCACACTTATTGCATCGAGATTGGTTACCCAACATTGGTCTTGATTGACTTCCCGGTAGTGGCCTTTTGGCATATGGTGTCGGTTTGGCGGCTCGTGCACTTCTTGGACCACTACCTCGATTGAAGTTTCTTGACGGAGCTCATCTTAATGGCCTAGAGGAAGAAGCTCCGGACTTGAATGTTTGCCTTTTCTATTATATCTTTTTTGAAATTTCCTTCGATCCTCGTCTGCTAGCGAGTGCTTTGTCTACCATTTTTCGAAAAAATATTGACGATAGACATCCGTACCATACTTCGGACTCTCGGGTTCGGTCCCGTTAAAAATCGATTCTTTTTCAAATTTTTTCCCTCGGTAATGAATGGAATAAATCGACACCCTTTTTCAAACATTCGTACATATTCCCCTATCGACATTTCATCTTATTTCAATTCTAGAAATTCCCGAATCTTCCTAGCCTTTATGTCGGCAGTGAAATACTTTTTGTAAAACATTTCCTTAAACCTCTCCCGAGTTAACGTGGGTATATTAACTATTACTTGTACACTTTCCCACCAGTGCGGGCATCTATGGTTATCATAAAGATAGTACACGACACTCGTTCATTATCATTAAAGTGTAGATACTCAAATATTGCCTCTAAGGATTTAATCCATTCTTCTGCTATCATTAGGTTAACACCTCCGGAGAATTCTTGAGGATTCATCTTGCGGAATCTCTCCACCACGTCATTCCTATGCTCGAGGCGGCGGAGGTGGAGGTCGTTGGCGCATAGCCAAAAGTTGCCTCAATTGCTCCGCATGGGTTGTTGTTATTGTATTACTTATTGTTGTTGCTTGTAGTATGTCCAACATACGAGTTCAATGCATCTTGTTGGTTCACGTTATTATCATTGGAGGTTCCTTCTCCTTCTTCTCGCATCTGGGTTCCTTCTTGGCGGTATGTTTTAGCTTTATACATGTCATGTTATATCTAGGTTAGTTATGATATCGACATTCTTTCATATCATAAGCAAGATATAATGAAAGTCATTCGGATACATATAAAAATTTACACATTTTTCATATTTATATGTTAAGCATTTCATACAAAATCGGCTTTTATAAGAACTTCCCCTCCTAAGGGTTTCCGTAATCAAAAGTGTATAAAGGCTACTACGTCGTACATCATATGTCTAAGCGAGTGAGGCTAACATATTAGAATATGTATCGGATGCGTTGTGGAAAGGCACCCTCTACCGTCCACCAATTGATAGCATCGATCGATGCGACATATGCGATTTCTCGAGCAATGCATACGAGTAGACCCCAATTAAACATCGGCCTAATGATGGTCCGCCTAACTTGGATTGGCAAGAAAGTTCGGATTAGGTTCCGTTAGGAATTGCGATCGATTTGACCCTCCCATACCTCATCTAAGCAATCGCTGATCCTTGGGTAGGAGAGTCCTACGTAAAGTCATCCGCATATAATCTAGGTTGCGGTACTAGGTAAAAGTGGTGTTAGCAAATACTATCTCGTCGAATCGGGTCATGTACTCTAGTCACGTGAGTAACTATATCCCGATCCGGTGTCATTGCAAGGTTATTTAATTCCACCCAATAAGTGGCTAGTGTGACCCTCTACCTCCGGGTCCTAGTAACTCCGAGGAACACATCGTATACACGGCATCTACAACGAGAATATTTCTAATCGTCATTATTTTACGATGTATGAGTATATACCAACACAAAACATATACAATAATCACATAAATTTATTTACCCAAACAAATAATGAATTAGAATTTTTTTTTCTACCGTCGAAGAGGGTACCGGTTCTCGGGCTCATGTGACACTTAGGACTCTACCCAACTTACTAAACCAAAGCTGCGATACCACTAAATGTGAAGCCCCGGCTCCCTTGCCTATTACCTAACAAGCATGATCAACGCGACACACTCGTTGGGACTAAGTCCCCTACTTCCTCCATCATACACAACGAAACTAAACCATGAAAAATATATGATATAATTTACAACATTATTACGGATAGTTCTATAGTTTATAAAATATTCAAAATGCCTAAAAATTTACAAACTAGGCTCCTACCCCTTTTTAATGACATAAAAGATATTCTTATTTTTATGAGTGACACATGAGCCTCTTTTAGCGAGAACCGATAGCATCCTCGATCGACTTAACTTTGCCACTTGCTTGAACAACACATAAATACAATAATAGAATGAGCCAAAGCTCGGTAAGTAAGGTGATGCACGTGATATGCAATGCTATAGTGTTTCTCATATTTTCATCCATTTTAATCCGGGTACCCTGGATATATGCAAGTCCGTGTGCCTAATCTCTCGGTGATCATGTTATCACCTACTCGCTCTATTACTTTCTCTTAGTGATCTCAATATCACCTACCGCTCGTAACGGAATTATCCCTTGTTGTAGCACACGGTTAGCGAAATTATCCCTCGCTTAACGATGTTAGTAAATAGAGCTCGCACTATGGATTCTTGCTATTACCCATTCCACTCAATTCGATTACCAAACCGTATCAATTCAAGACTCAATGATTTTTCTCAATTTATTTCCACCCCCAATGCACATGATGCACGTGATGACATGTTTAATCACATTCAACCAAACTCGGGTACCAGCCCTTCTTTCTTAAGCCATACTCACGGTCCAACCAACACTCGATATTCACCCGGTGCTAATTATGGTACTCATAGCGGGAACAAAACCTCCGCTCATTAATATTATTCATTTGTTTCATTAATAATTAAAAGAATGTTCAATTCTTTTTTTTATTATTATTCCTCTCCGAAAGAATAAATTTCTTTAAAATTTTCAAATCCTTTTTATTTCTATCTAAGTCTACTTATTTTAGTCTAAGCCCATTTTCGTTAGTCTAAGCCCATCTACTTTAAAACCAAGCCTTTTGATTTTAGTCCAAGTTCATTACCAAGTTTATTTTATTTAAGTCCAAGCCTATTAACATTAATCCAAGCCCAAGTCTATTTTTTTTAATCTAAGTTCACTTTATTTTTAAAGCCAAGCCCATCTCATTTTACTCAAGTCCATTTAATAGAATCCAAACCCCTTTTTGTTTTGGTCCAAGCCCATTTGTTTTAGGTTAAAAATTTTTCAGCGAGTGGTACACCTAAACAACCTATACCAAATTGGCCATAACTCCTTAAATTTATATTTAAAAATCACAACATTTTAAGAAGAGATAGTAGAAATACAGAGAAACAACTTTCATTCTTTAAGTTTCCTCCAAAAATCATTCTACAATCCTTAAATAAATCACACACGTTTCAGAACTAAATAATTTTTTTCAGTAGGTGGTCCATTCAAACGATCCGTACCAAATCAGTCAAAAATCCTTACATACAGATATAAAAATCACAAAAGTTTATATAACTATATTAGACACATAGATGAACAACTTTCCTTCTTTGAGTTCTGTCCAAAAACTACTCTATGATCCCGAAATAAATCACACAACTTTTGGAATGAAATATTTTTCCAGTAGGTGGTCCATCCGAACAATCCATACCAAGTCAGTCATAACTCCATATATATATTTCTAAAAGTCACAAAATGTTAAAGAAATATAGTAGACACATAGACTAACAACTTTTATTCTTTGCATTTTTCCTAAAAATCACTCTAAGATCCCGAAATAAATCACACAAAGTTTGGGTTTTTCCACCCCTAAAATCTAGAAATCTTCTCTTAAAGCACATTTCTCATCACACATGCATAACCATCCATCATCAAACATCAAGTGTTTAAAGTCATCACAAAATGCCATAACCACATTTTACATAAATTAAACAAATCATAGAATAAACATGAAAAGCATGAACAAAGCAAAAAAAAAAAAAAAAATGAAACCCGCTTACTTTGGATTAAACTTTCCTAAAATCTCTTTGGCTTCCTTTTAGTTTCCCTTTCTTTTTCCTTTCTTTTCCCCTTCTTCTTCCTGTTTTTCTCCCTTTCTCCCTTCTTTTTCACTTTTTCTTTCTTTCTTTTGGGTAAGTAACGGGATGCACCGGAAAATGAAGGCATCCTTATCCATTTCCTTGCTTAAATATCTCATGTTTCCTCTCCCAATTAATGAACAAGCCAAGTGTCAATAGCTTGAGGTAAGATGAAATGTAAATGAGGCTTAAATTGTGATTAATTTGAGGGTAATTTATTTAGTTATGTTTCCAAAAATTTCCACCCAAAATGTTTAGCAATTATCACTTTACAAGGGATTTACTAATTAATTCATCCAAAATTATTCCGCCTAAATATTTACATACACCAGTTACTCTCAACAAATACGTACATACCACATATTCCGAGTACATATTTTGACCTAGTTACAGATTTTTACGTACGTAAGCGATACACTATATATATACGTACGAATATAAATATCTTGATACGTACACTTATACGGTTACGGATTTTATGAGGGTTACACGATATGGGCCATAAAATCTAAGAGAGAGCTTTTATGATCATCGTAAAGCCAAAAAAGTCCGTTGATATGTTTGCGGACTCAAATACACCTAGTCACTAGCAAAAAACTCCCTCTTGACTCTTCCCTTATCATATGTAGCCTTTATTCTAGCTTGTGCTCGTTGAAGTTGGGATTGTAGTTTTTGCATAATTTGGTCCCTTGCTTGCAGCCTACCGATCTACGAGCATCAACTTTATTAGTTTTAGGAACATAAGACGAGTAAGTTAGGTGCACTTCTACTATATGCCACTTCAAAAGGAGTTTTGCAAGTGGAAGTATGGAAACTCGTGTTATAGCGAGAATTCGACCTAAGGAATCCATTGGCTCCATTCGGTCGGCTTGGAACTAGTAAAGCAACGCAAATACATTTGAAGGGTTTGGTTAGTCGGCTTTTGTTTAATCTTTTGTTTGAGGGTGGTAGGATGAGTCTGTAATTAAAGCTAGTTCCTTGTAATTTAAAAAGCTCCCTCCAAAAAGCACTTAAGAATATATATCCCGATCACAAACAATAGAACATGGCATTCCATGGAGTTTAAATATATTCTCAAAGAATATTTATCCCGATCACAAAATAATAATTAAATATATACACAATCATAAATCAAGTAATTAAACTTAAATTAACCTAAAAATTACAACAAATCATTAACTTTAATTAAGAAAATAAAAGAGAGGAAAAACATACCTATTTGGGTGAAATTACACTAAAAAGAGGGAAAAAGCTGGAGTTCTTTTAAAAGAAAAGACCTTGGAATGGCTATGGATCGATTGAGAGTTAAGGAGTGGTGGTGAGTTGGAGGGGGTGGGAGAACGAAGACTAAGGTCGGAGAAGGTGAGGAAGAAGAAAATAGGGGAGGAGAAATAAGATGAGGGATAAATTAAGACTGAAAAATAGCAATGGAAGCAATCTTTTTATTAATCCATTGTTAAATAACGACGAACGTAAGTATCCATTGCTAATCCGTGTCAAAATGGACGACTAATTTTGCACAACTAGCCGCCTATTTTTTCACATATATCGATGGACGTATGTATCCGTTGCTAATCCATTGCAAATTAGGTAGTTTTGTATTTCAAAACGTTTGTCCAATTTTGCCCAAGATCTCACCATTGGCGATAGATTTTCCTATCGCTAAATCACAAGGGATGTGTTCGTTAGCAATGGAATACCCATCACTAAGTCGTGACATTTAAAATAGCAATAGATTTTCTATTCCATCGCTATTTTCCTTAGTAAATTCGTCGATAAACCGTCTCTAAAACTCCTAGAAAGATTTTACCACCAAATTTAGCGACGGAATAGTGTCCATCACTATTCTATCTCTAATCCATCACCGATTTAAAAAATCGTTATTCGATCGCTATTTCCTTTCTATTTAGTGACGGACGTACGTTCGTCATTAATTTTCGTCGCTATTTAGTAAATTTCTAATAGTGGGTGTAGGCCTTCAATTGGCCTAAACTCCAAATTACTCGATCAATTTATCTAAGTAAAATAAATTCACTCAAGTAGGCATAAAATCATAACTTAAAAAGACTAGACCTTAGTTTTCATATGCATATGATGCATCTTACCTCGAGTAAGATGGAATGGTGGTAATATTAATCTTTCCTATATGTAACCAACTCTGTTATTTAGATATTTGCATAGATTAGTTTGTTTTAGGGTTTTCTAGTTCTCTTGATTGCTAGGTGGTGACTCCGCTTACACCTAGGATCTGTTGAAAGTTGGAAAAGACGCAATTGACATTATAATTGCCATTGTTATGCTTTGTTCAATAAGAATTGGAGGTGGCTATTCCCAATGCTAGTTGATGATATCGAAATGTTAGAACAAAACAATTGGATATTTATTTCTAATAGGTAAAAGGTAACTATATACATAATTTTATAACTTTTAAGTTTATTTGGATTAATATATCGTTAAGTATGTTATTTGTTTATTTATAGGGGTTAATTAATTTTTTTTTTTTTAACAATGAATTCGAAAAAGTAGATCATAGGTATTGTCTCGGACACCTCTATGCCAATTATAAGAAGCATTGGGTTAGCAAGAAGTTTAGGATCAATTGTGGGATATGCTGCTAGGGTTTAAACGGTTACAAAGCTCAATTACCATATGGAAGATATAAAGGACCTTAATATTGAAGTTCAAGATTGGTTAACGAGGACACAAGTTTCTATATTGTCAATGAATGCATTTTATGAAAAAGTGAATTTTGATTTGTTCTTCGATAATAAGGAGGATGTCGACGAACATATTTCTCCAGAAAAAGGATGGTATACTTGCATATAATGGAAACATTTTTCCCAGGATATTAATTGTTTTTTTTTCTTTGTTTTTATTTATTTATTTAATGAGGTGTTAAAATTTTAAAAAATCAATCATTACTTTTTTTCAACACAAACTGATGATTATGTAATATATAAGATATTTTTTACATTTATTCGTTGTGGTTTTAGATTTTAGAATAAATATAAACTACTCTTATTGTATAAAATTGATTTTTTCGATATAAACTACTCTTATTTTTTTTATAATTTTATTTATTAATAAATATGACTTATTTTCTCTATGTATGGATTTGAATAAGTTTTTTTTAATACCTATTTTTATTTACTTAATCCTTATATAATCAAATTTTAAAAATTAAATATATGTATTTTATTTTATTTTTTTATTTTTTACATCATCAAATTTTATCGAAATTAGTTTTATAGTTTCTACTTGTACTCTATTAACTTCAATATATATTTTACCATTTAATTGTTTAAAATATTTTTTTGATTTATTTTATACATTCTCATATATTGAGTACAATCATGATATATAAAAAAATAATAACATTAGAATAATTGATTTTATTAGAAATCAACTATGCATCTACACATACAATACCAACTATTTGCTATTATTTTTTTAATATTTAAAATGATTTTTTCAAATAAAATAATTGAAAAAATATTTTAGAATAACTCGCTTAATAATTCAAATACAATTTTGTATACTAATATGATTCATTATTTTGTAAATAAATATATATAAATCAAATGTACATATTTTAAAAAAATAATCTTCTCATCAATAAAAAAGTTTCATTTGTTAATTTTTATATAAGTTTTTACATTAATTGTTGCTCGATTTCTTCAATGCAATGTAATGAAAAAAATATTAAGAAGTTTTTTTAAAAAACAAATATATTAAAATCTGTTTATTATGGGTTTTATTTAAGAATAAATGTATAAGAAAGAACAAATCATGTTCTTTTGACTTCAAAATTATATATATATATAATACGCGTCCTAACCTTCTCTCCTAAAAGGGTTAATAAACCCGCAAGAAATTTTTCTTTCCATAAAGGTTGGTTGGAATCTTCCCTTAACATGACTGCGGTGAGGAATATGGTTTTGTAGTATTAGAAGTCACCGAGCTTTTTACACTTAAGGTTACTCGGGAGTTCGGCATTTTTGTCTTCCAAGTGTGAAGGGTCTCCTATGAAATGAAGGAAAATAGTTAGGATGAGTGTTGACACCGCATCTTGAATTGGTTCACCTAAGTCATCTAGGATAGGGAGTCCTTCTTAGTCTCGTTTGGATGGAATTCGGGATTTCTAAATGTTGTTGGGCGGTGAGATAATAGTCCCACCATCCTTTCAACTGTCCCGAAAAACCTGCTATAAGAAGTTCGGCTATGGCTCGGTCCGGGGTGCCAATTTGGGTTTTGTAGGCATTAGTCGTCATGGTCATTCGTTGAAGCAAACTCGGGATATTGTATTCGACATTCCATCTATGTTCCATTCATAGACGGAGGAGGCATTGAATCTAGGTTGGACAAGTTTTTTGGTATTTCTCCTATGTCGGGGGTAGTGATCATGGGTAAGGAATTTTTCCAATAAAGTTTGTTATATATATATATATATATATATATATGTTAAAAAGTATAAAATTAGATGAAATTTTTATCTTTTATATTTAATTTAATATAGTTTAATTAACCGATAATATAGTATGTGCTATCAAACCGAAATAAATATGTTTAGTTTGCTCCACAACATAGCGTGAGAATCCAAACTATTGATATCTCTAAAATTCCTATTCACTCACTCGTTCATATGCATAAAATTATTATTCACTTGATGACAATTTAAACAATTTTTGTTTGTCGTTTTTTTTTTTTTGTGTTTTTGGGCAATAATATGTAAATTTAACATTTTTTTTCTATTTTTCATCCCTTATGTTGTAACATTTTTTTTCAATCCTTAGTTTTCATTTTTCTTTTATTTTCACACTTATATATACTATCTTTTAATATTTTAAAATTAGCATCTACGTCGACTTGTATTACTCTTATCGTTTAAATTTTATTCTTTGAATTTCTCATTTTTTTATGAAAAATCTCATCCAATTAATATTTTTTATATAAGATTTTATTTACTCGATAAATATAATTTATTTTTCTCTATTTGAATTTTAGAATAAAGTTTTAAATATGATTATTTTTTCTTTTTTTAAAAATAAATTGGTATAATATATATTATGAATTCTTATAATTTTTAAATGATAGTTGTGCATGTATAAATATATAATTATTTTATTTTAAAAGGTTAAAAATGTGTTTCAAATAATTTATCTCGGTTTACTAGATATGGTCAAGACATATAAAAAACTATTGAATCGCCGATTTTATTAAAAAGTAACAATACATTCTCTAACATAATACAAATTATTTACTATGAGTATTTTTTTTAACATTATAAAATCAATTTATTTGTAATAAAATAATTAAAATAATTTTTTAAAGGAACCAACGAATTATTCAAATATAGTTTTTTTATGCTAATTTTGTTGATTATTTTGTAAATAAATATATATAGATCTAACGCATATATTTTTTAAAAATAATCTTCTCACCAAGATTAAATAAGAATAAATTTTTATTTTTTTCATTGGTTAATTTTTATGCAAGCCTATACATTAATTGTGACTTTATTTTTTCGGATACATTCTTATAAGAATATATATATTTTTTTAAAATATTTTCTTTTGAATCCTTAATTAATATTTTAGATTTAAATTATTACAAGTTTTTATTTAAGAATCCTTGAATAAAGAATAATAAATCATTTTTTAAGAAAAAAATTTATGATAAATACAAAAAAAATATTTTTGTAATAATTAAATAAAAAATAATGAAAAAATTATAAAAAATTTAAATGATTTTGCTCTATCTACCTGTAGTATTGTATGGATAATTTCAAAAATTAATCTTCTCATTAGCATTAAATAAGAATTTTTTTTTCATTTGTTAATTTTTGTAAAAGTCTCGTCCATTAATTATAACTTTAATTTTTGGAACACAATAATATGAAAATTATATTTTTAAAGTTTTTTTAATTCTTGATTAATATTTTAGTTAAAATTATTATATTTTTTATTTTAAAATCAATCTATAAAGAAGAATTATTTATGTTTTTTTTAAGCAAAAAATTTATTAAAAAATTGAATTAAAATATTTAAAATTTTAAAATGTTTTTTTTATCGAACATGTGGTGTAGGGTGGTCAAACGGCTAGTTTGTGATGTGAAGAAAAAGACTTTTATGCATGGTAATGGGATATAAAAAGAATACCAAGGCATATGTAGTAATTTTTAAGTCCAACGTATAACATGAAAACTTTGTCGATAAATGCTATTTCAAGCAGACTTTAATGAGATCATATGAGCATATGATTAAGCCTATCTTAAGTCATGATCGATGACTGGTCATTCATTAAGCCTAATAATTGGAAAAAAGTTTGGTAGGCCAAAGAAAGTAAGGATCATAGATGAAAAGGACATAATATGACTTGCAGTAATTACAAGAAGAAAGGACATAATATGATGAGTTGCAAACAATCAAAGATGGTCCAATATCTTTAATAAGGCAGAGGAAAAGAGAAGCAATAAAGTAGAAGAGGTAAGGTAATCTAGTAAACTAGCAACTAAAGCAGCAAATATAACCAGTCCAACAGCAACCGTGCTTCAAGTTCAAATAAGGAATGGTAAAAAACTTACTATTGATGGCGAACCTCTAAAACAATCGGTAAGCATCACTTATATTACATGCTGAAAATTTTATTTGTCAATATATATTGAATTTTACTTTATATATATATATATATATGTTGTTGGCTAAGTTTGATTTGCTTGTTATTGCATGTTGAAGTAGCAGAGAATATTGATGAGTTCATATAAGTCTTCAGTTGGTTGCTTATGTCGAGGAATCATAAGGGTAGTACTGGAAGCAACATTGAGAAGAAAACAACTTCATCATCTTAGCTGAAAAAAAAAAAAAACAACTTCATCTTCTTAATTAGTTGAAGAGAACAAGATAATCCTCTCAACCTAGTGGAACCTTGTCAGCCAATAGCTAATTAAGCCAAGTAACAAAAACAATATTTGAAAGTCTTGAATATTTTTCATTTAATTATTTAGATCATTGTTTTTTTAATATTCATTTATTTTAGATATTTATAACTTTTATGGGTTGTTTTAGACTTCTAACTAGCCGATTGCCTGCGTTACGCTACGGATTCGGTAAAACAAAATCATTTAAAAATTTTTAATTATAATTTTTTCTAATTTTTTTCATTAATGTTCTCCTTAAAAAAATATAAATAATTCTTCTTTATGGATTGATTTTAAAATAAAAAATTGTAATAATTTTAACTAAAATATTAATCAAGAATTAAAAAAAATTAAAAACATATATTTTTTCAAAATATTGTATTCCAAAAAATAAAGTTATAATTAATGGGCATACTTTTATAAAAATTAACAAATGAAAAAAAATTCTTATTTAATGTTGATGAGAAGAATAATTTTTGAAATTATTTGCGAGTCTGTCAGGCGAGGTAAAACAAAATCATTTTATAATTTTTTCATTAATTTTTTTATTTAATTATTACAATTTTTTTCGTAAAATTTTTTCTTAAAAAAACATGATTTGTTCTTCTTTATACATGGACTCTTAAATAAAAACTTATAATAATTTAAATCTGAAATATTAAATAAGAATTCAAAAAAAATTTTAAAAATATATATTTTTTTATAAGAATGTATCCAAAAAATAAAGTTACAATTAATGTATAGACTTGCATAAAAATTAATTGTAATGAAAAAACATGATTTATTCTTCTTTATTCAGGGACTCTTAAATAAAAACTTATAATAATTTAAATCTGAAATATTAATTAAGAATTTTTTTAAAAAAAACTTTAAAAATATATATATTTTTATAAGAACGTATCCAAAAAATAAAGTTACAATTAATGTATAGACTTGCATAAAAATTAAGTAATGAAAAAATAAAATTTTATTCTTATTTAATGTTGGTGAGAAGATTTTTTTTTTTTTTTTTTAAAGTATATGCATTTGATCTTTATATATTTATTTACAAAATAATCAATAAAATTAGCAAAAAAAATTGTATTTGAATAATTGGTTAGTTCCTTTAAAAAAATATTTTAATTATTTTATTCCAAATAAATTATTTCTATAATGTTAAAAAATTCATAATAAATAATTTATATTATGCTGAAAGATGTGTTGTTAATTTTTAATAAAAATAATGATTCAATAGTTTTTTTATACGTATTGACAATACCTAGTGAACTAAGATAAATTATTTAAAAATACACTTTTAATCTTTATATATATATATATATTTGGATCATTTAAAAATTCTTAGAATTCATGATATATATTATACGAATTTATTTTTTAAAAAAGAAAAAAAATCATATTTTAAAATTTTATTCTAAAATTCAAACATAGAGAAAAATAAATTATATTTATCAGTAAATAAAATTTTATATAAAAAATATTAATTGGATGAGAATTTTCATAAAAAATAATAAATTTAAAGAATTAAATTTAAATAATAAGAGTAATATAAGTTGAAGTGTGTGTGTGTGTGTGTGTGTGTGTATACACGCTATGTGAAAATGGAAGAAAAATGAAAACCGATGATTGAAAAAATATTACAACATGAGGGACAAAAATAGAAAAAATTATTAAATTTTCATATTAATGCCCAAAAAACACAAAAAATTACTTAAATTATCATCAAATAAATAGTAATTTTATAGATATGAAGAGTAAATGAATAGGAGTTTTAGACATATAAACAATTTGGATTTCGCACTACGCTATGGACCGAAATAAACATATTTTTTTCAGTTTGATAACATATATTATATTGTTGGTTAATTAAAATATATTAAATTAAATATAAAAGATAAAATTTCATCTAATTTTATAATTTTTAATCAAAATTTTATGTGTGTGTGTGTGTGTGTGTATTTGAATAAATTTTGAAGTCAAAAAAATATGATTTGTTCTTTCTTATGCATATATTCTTAAATAAAAAAATAATTTTAATATAAATTTTAAAAAAATGTCTTAATATTTTTTTCATAACATTACGAGTGAAGAAATAAAACAACAATTAATGTAAAAACTTGTATGAAAATTAACAAATAAAGTTTTTTACTTGGTGAGAAGATTTTTTTTTTTTAAATATGTACATTTGATTTATATATATTTATTTACAAAATAATGAATAATATTAGTATACAAAATTTTATTTGAATTATTAGACAGTTATTCTAAAATATTATTTCAATTATTTTATTTGAAAAAATTAATTTTAAAATATTAAAAAATTATATAAAATAGTTGGTATTGTATGTGTAGATGCATAGTTGATTTCTAATCAAATCAATGACTATAATATTATTATTTTTTGTACATCATGATCATACTCAATCGGTGAGAATGTATAATATAAATTAAAAAATATTTTAAAAAATTAAATAGTAATATATATATATATATATTGAAGTTAATATAGTGCAATAAAAACTATAAAATTAATTTTGACAAAATTTGATTATATAAAGAATAAGAAAATAAAATACATATATTCTATTTTTAAAATTTGATTATATAAGAATCAAGCAAATAAAAATAGGTATAAAAAAATTATTTGAATCCATAAATAGAGAAAATAAATCATATTTATTAATAAATAAAATTATATAAAAAATAAGAATAAAAACTAATTTGATGAGAATTTTTATAATAAATCGAAAAAATCAACTTTAAACAATATGATTAGAATATATTTATTCTAAAATCTAAAAATATATCGCATATATTATATAATCGTTAGTTTGTGTGAAAAAAGTAATGATTGATTTTTCAAAATTTTAACATCTAGTTAAATAAAAGAAAAAAAACATAAGTTAATGGAAAAATCAAAGGAAAAAAAAACAGCATGTGTAGTGCATCAACTAAGGGATTAAACTTTGTATTTTAAAATTTTAGAGACCAAAATGAAACAACTTAAAAATTAAAAAAAAAAAAAACTAAGCTACGAGTAAATAAATAGTGAATTGTGAGGGGACGAATAGTGAAAATCACTGTTCAAAACCCTCGAGTGGTGTTTAATAATTAGGAATAGAGTGGTGGGAATGAAAGTTTTATTCTCACATTGCGAGTTGTTTGGTTAAAAGGAATGAAGTGGAAATGGGAATGAATAGTGGAAATGAGAATGAAAATTTACACATAACTTTATTTCCACATAAGACGTGGGAATAAAAAAAAAAGAAATGGGAATGAATTTTTTTTTCAAAATAATAATATATTTTATCTATTTATTGTCTATTAACTACTTTTACTAATATCACCACCACCATCACAACCATCACCAACACAACTACTACCACCACCGTCGTCGCTACCGTCACCACTAGAATAACCACCGTCATAACCACCATCACCGTTATTATTTTTACAATTTCTATAGTTTGATAAAATTATTTTTTAATCATTATTTTTATTTGTGTAAAAAATCCGATATTAAAAAATTTAAATTGCATTTCGATTCCTCATTAGTATTCCAAACATAGTATGAAAATACAAATGTCATTCCGATTTCTTAATTTTTATTCCGATTCCTACATTTTCATTCCCATCACTCTATTCCCGATTACCAAATAGTACCTTTTTTTTTTTTTTAGTTTCTTTGTAATAGCCTCACTTCTATTTTGGATTATGAATCCTTCATTGTTTATTATTTTGGATTTTCAAGCCCTGACGGCTTCTTCTTTTTTTTTTTCTTTTTTTTTGGATGGTTTAAAAATTCAGTATAGCCTTGGAGGCATATATTTGTACTATGATTGGAATATGACTTTTTGTCTTGATGTTTTTTTCAGATGCTACCAAGTTCTGCCTTTTCATCATGTTGCTCAAAACATGTATTCATATGAACATAAGTTGAATTACTCACACACAAGCACATATGGCATTTCCATTCCATAAGCCAACTTTATTCATAAATACGTTCTCATTACATGCATTCCATTGTTCACCTCATAAATATTAATACAAACCTGGAAGCATTGATCTTAATCCCAATTTATTGCTTTTCAAACTTAAAAACTATAAATTGATCCCTTGAACAAACATTTTTTAGGATTTTCACCTCATCCCTCACTTCACCATTTGTGCCAAAATATTTTTTCATGTATTTGCACCAACCAATAAACCCACAATTATCACCATAATAAAACTACTTCTTAGGAATGTTTGCAACCTTAAAAATCCTCAATTTGGCTTTGTGTCCACAACATGTTTGGTTGACATAGTTTGTATAATCACCATCTTACCCAGCTTACCACCTAGACTTTCCTAAAAAGTTGATGGAGTACATAAAGGACGGAGACAACTTAGGTTTAGCTAGTTTTATAACTTCGAAGAAAGGTGAAATTGATTTATAAAATAGAATATAAACTCTGATTTCTTAAATAACTCTTTTATAACATGGTTGTGAAAAATGAAGTTTTCCAAGAATTTGTAAAGTTTTTTGAGAGAACTGGGTGAATTTGAGGAAATTTAGGTACGTTAGTTTTCTTTTGGTGGGTTTTAGAATGAATTAAAAGGTCACGATGTCACTTGACCTGCTTATGTTAGGGATTCGGATGGTTCTCTGATAGAAAGACTAATTACAATTTTTTTTTCCCCTTTTTTCGCGTTTCCTAAATCTTTCCTCTCATTGTTTGGCTGCAGGAAGAGAAAATGATGATCCCAAAAGGTCTTTGTTTAATTAGAATTAAAACTAAAAAAAATAAAAAAACTTTTATTCTAAATTAGAAATTTAGAATTGAAATAAAAGGTGGTTTAATTGAAAGGGATAAAGTTTCTATTGTTCCTACCACATAAAAATGAAACAAAATTAAATAATGAAAATCACATGATAAATTAATAAACCATTGTGAATTAAATGGAAAAAAAAGAATAGAATTTTTTTCCCTTAATCACCAAAAAAATTAGAAATTAAATTCACATTACCATAGTCTCACGGAATATAGATGATTAAACCGTCAATATCATTATAATAAAATAAGTTGAAAAGACTAGGTCAAGACACGAACAAGATTGCTTTTTTAAAAAAAATAATATGCTCCGTTTGTAGAGTATAATATGATGTAGTAAATCAATAATATATCACATGTTATCTCAAGATATCATAGATCAATTGTTTTTGTCTTTGTCGTAACTTTATAAGTTGCATTATTTATAAAACGAGAATAGCTCTCTTTACTTTCCTTTAGCCAAAAAACCATCACATAAAGTAAAAAAAAGAAAATTAGTGTACCAAATTTAATGACACCATATAACAAAAAAAACATGTCATCATATATTTTGTCATCTACCCAATTAAATTAAGCACGTAGTTATATATATATATAGAGAGAGAGAGAGAGGTAGAAATGCCATCATTAAATGTATGTCTTTATTTAGTGTAGCATCATATTGCACAATAATCACAAAACATTTTTTGGATATAAATTTACATTTGATACATTAAAAAAGCTTATATAAACTGTCTATATCACTCAAATAATGATGATGATGATATTTAATAATTACGACCAAAATTAATTTATATAATAAATGTTATTTTTTATCCAAAACAATCCAACAGTTTCCCTGTCTATCTTCACCTCCACGGCTCCATCCAAACCAAAACTGTTTAATTCTCAAAGCTCTAGCTCTATGGACCAAGTCCATTCACTTTTGCAACTAACACAACGTACGTTGGTGGATGAGACCGTTTTCCAAGCCACTAGCTAATTATTCGGTCTCTAATTTCTTGTGTCATTGCCACCACGTACGCATCAATGCAATGTGAGGTTTCCAAATAGAGGAGATTTTACAAGCCAAAACTCGTTGCTACCTTGGCTAGTACTATCTTTCATTTATCACTTGCCAACATGATGGAAACCAGCTTTTCCGGTGTCATTTAGATTCCACCGTTATATTTGTTAATTTTGCTGAAAGCAATGCAAGTTCAATCCAAGAAATACTTCGATAGTTGTATAAATTCAAATATTTGAACCACTATCATAGTGTAGCAGCTATTAAAACACACGTCTATTCCAAGACGATATACCTTTAAGATGCCAACATTCTCCCTCTTCTTCCTAGTCATGATCTTACATGCCACTACAACTTTCTCTAGACATCCTGTGGTAAAAATACCAGAAGCAACCAAATGGTGAGTACTCACTAACAATAAGTGAAAGTTTCATGCTATGCATTCACAAGATATTTTGTATTCCAGTGAATAAAATCAATTTCTGAGCAACTGGTTCCGTATTAATTAAGCAGGAGCAGGAGCAGGAGCTCAATGAGAAGGCAGCTGGGAAAAGATACATGCAGAACCGGTAACCCTATTGATGATTGTTGGAGATGCGACCCTGATTGGCAAACCAACAGAAAAATGCTAGCTGATTGCGCAATTGGGTTCGGACGCAATGCTGTGGGGGGACGAGATGGCAACCTCTACGTAGTAACTGATTCTGACAACGATGACCCTGTAAACCCAATTCCAGGCACACTCCGCTATGGTGTCATCCAAGAGGAACCTCTCTGGATCATCTTTGATCAGGACATGGTTATCAACTTGAAGGAAGAACTTGTCATGAATTCACACAAGACAATAGACGGTCGGGGGCATAACATCCAGATAGCGGATGGTCCTTGCATAACCATTCATAACGTCAGCAACATTATTATACATAACATCTACATACATGGCTGTGTACCAGGTGGAAACGCCTTAGTAAGAGACTCCACAAAGCATTATGGTTTGAGAGGTAAGTCGGATGGGGATGGGATAACGATATATGCAGCCAGGGATGTTTGGATTGATCATTGTACACTAGCTAACTGCCAAGATGGACTGATAGATGCTGTATTTGGCTCAACATCTATAACAATCTCGAACAACTACATGTTCAATCATAATGAAGTTATGCTTATGGGTCATAATGATGATTTCCTCGATGACAAGAACATGCAAGTCACAATTGCCTTCAATTTTTTTGGTGAAAATCTGGTTCAAAGAATACCTAGGTAACTAAAGTAGTAGTTATTCTATAACAAAACTACATGAGCAACTGTGAATATTAAACATGCTTCCTTTTTCTTCTCTGCATTCCTAGAATTATCAATGAATTGCTATCTAAATCTAAAAAGCATTACAGATGCAGGCATGGTTATTTTCACATTGTGAATAACATATATACTGGTTGGGAGAAGTACGCAATTGGTGGTAGTGCCAATCCAACAATCAACAGCCAAGGGAATATTTTTATGGCATCAGACAACAATGACACAAAGGAGGCAAGTCTTTCTATCTTAAAGTAACTGAATAATCACTTTCATTCACGCAAGATCTTATGAGCAATAAATGAATAGGCTTTAGCTACAAATAACTAATCACTTAGACAGTTATCTCATTTCCCCACAAGACTTACTTTTTATCCCACTAAGGGAAGGGAGCAGTTCATTCTCACAAATGGAGAAACAACTGAAGTAAAGTTTTAAATGATAAAAAAGGGTTAGTGTCAAATCACTGACCCCTTTCAACCATCCCACCTAAATAGTTGTGCAACGTACCAGGTTAGGTCCAGTAATCCAGTTAGAGACGTGCTCAAACTTTAACCATCATAGGGTCAGAACAGAACTTGAATTCATGAACCAGCAGAACATACCCTTTTGTTCCTAAAAATTTTTACTTCACGTTCAGGTGACTTGGCATGACAACTTGACTGGATACGAGTGGAAAAGTTGGAACTGGAGATCAGATGGAGACATGATGCTCAACGGTGCTTTCTTCACACCTTCTGGCCAGAAAAGTCCTGCAAGCTACATAAAAGCATCAAGCATGGTAGCAAGACCAGCTTCCTATTTAACTAACATGTCTCCGCAGGCCGGAGCACTTAATTGTCAGATGGGTTACCAATGTTGAAGGCAGGGCACCTAACTTTATGCTTCCATCTGTTTTTTTTTTTTTTTTTTTCATTATTTAATAGCTGAGGCTCAATAAAATTTTCATTACTTTGAATTCTACCACTATGGTAGAATTAACCAAAGCTTAGGAATGCACTATCAATGGGTATTGAAGAGGCACTCAATTGGGATGTAGTCATAAATCAGTCAGGATTAGTAATTAACTGAAGCTTTAACAATCTCCATGTCATAAAAATCAAGGGATAAAAACACCAGTACTCTTCTTGACAATTTAGTAACAAGTTCTGGTTAGACTAGGTTGAAAAAAATAAAAATAAAAACTTTGCCTATCTTTATAACAAAGGAAACACAATTCTTCTGTTGTTCAAATTTAAAAATCTTACCATTCAGTCTGAAACACGTATCTTACAGCTTCCACCTGTGTGTGGTAACTGTTTGCAAGTATTTGCATCAATACTGTCTGCAAGAAAATGCAGCCATATGGATACACGAAATAAAAGGGGAGCAGCATAATATGAAAGCTTATTTATCTTTTTCATATAAAAATATTAAGGAAAAAAAAATAAATATGCAGTTGATTGTTGAGGTAAGAGAATAGCTCTCCTCTGTCGGACTATGAAATGAAAGGAACACCTCTCACCCTTTCCCGGGAAAAAAAAAAGAAGAAAAAATGGATGAAATAACAATAAATTTGACCCCGATTTGGTAAATCTAAGTGAACATAAATCACAGTACCAGAACAATAGAGAAAGAGAAGAACATACATTGTTGACAAGATATTTAGCACTTGTTATCTTCATGTTAGCTAAGCAACGAAATTAAGAACCAAAAAAAAAAAAAATCCAACAATTTTATTTTCCTCCACATTAAATCCACATCAACATGCTGTTGAGGTTTTGCTATTTCCCTTAAAAAAAAATAAAAGTCTGGTTTAGATACGAGTGTCCATGTCTTTTTCGGTAAAAATGATTGTGAAATTCAGGATGCAATTCTAAGAAATCCTATAATGCTGGCAAGATTTCACTTATTCTGAATATTTGCTTTTTTATTTTACTACTTTTATTTATGCAGAACGAATGCAAACATATGATCTTGTTGATATCGTCAATTGTTCTCATAGATAGAACATATCCAGAAAAAACACCAGCCAGAGTATTATGCATACTTATAATCTCTGTGAAATTCTCATACAAACACCACGCTGAAGCTCAATGTCCAAGTTCTCCATCCAATCTACAAGCTGTTTCCTTCCGTAAAAGCATGCCATGTGTGAATCTGCCACTCCCAAACAAGAACAGTATGTAGTTCCAGTTTCCAACAAGAAAGGTTCTGTGATCCTAACTATACCATGATTAGATGCCAAGGTTCCAAAAGGAAACATCTTTTGTTAACTTATGGTAAGTAAATCTTAATGCTCCAAATAACAAGGCATGTTCAAGATATGAATCATAGCCGTGTAACCATCTGCTTAACTGGCTTATTAATAAGATGAAATTCAGATACATGGGAAATAAGCAATTCAAAATGATAGGGACTTCAGAAAAAAAAAATAAATAAAAGAACTTCCCCTAACCAAAGAAGGAAAGTAAATTTTACTCATTCAAGGTGGACTCACACCAGTTCAAGTAAACCTTCATGGCTGCACAAAAAAGGTCCTAGGGTTTCGGTATCTGGTAAAGTAAGCATGCATACAATTATAAGTTACATGGGTGGTCCACAGGTATGATATATTATACAGGAAAGAATCGAGAGATGTGAGTGTACCAAACAATGTACTCCAAACCAAATTGATGCAATATCATAACTGGATAACTCTTTCATCCTTTATCCTATATCCCTCCAATTCTTGCATCTAGCAAAAAGATAGACTATGATAGTTGGCAGACCAGACCGTTTCACATAGGAGATTCACAGTGCGCTACCCATCAATCCAACAGCTATGAAGCTAGTGTGTCAATCGATTCTATCACACTGTTACCATGGAATCTTGTATAAATTTCCATAGCCTTCAACTTATTTAATAAAAAAGAATCATCCCAGCTAAAAAATGAGGATGGGGATGCAGAACTTATGAACAAAAGACTTACGAAATATGCAAAGCAGCTACATCACGAGACAACAATGCAGCAACGGGATCATAACCATCCTGAGAGCACAGTTGTAGTAGCCATGTGTAAGTTCAGCTGGGTGTGATACTGACTACCGATGTATTCCTCCAACTTTAGTCACTAATATCGCCCCAGGTTTGATTATTTAGTTGATATTTCTTCAGCACCTTAGCTACCTTTGCAGGGATAGCAACTGAAAGACAAATCAACATACCAGTGTACCATTCCTACAGAAGTTTTCTTGTTTTGATAAGTAATGGTAAACACACATGTATTAAACGCACCTACAAGTACATGAGAACAAAAGTAAAAACTTCATGTCTACTTTAGTTTTAGCGTACAAACTTAATGATAAAAAAGATTTCAGCAATCAGATTTGGTGTGAAGATTTATGCTAATAACAGATTTCTTGTACCCTGCATGAACGTAAAATTATTTTTAAATCCTATGGCACCGGGTATATATTATTACCCGATAGGATTTTTGAGCAAATTAGTTTTGAATTTGAGAATCATGTCTTGTTAGTGGTGGGCTGCTGGATGGTGTAGTAAGAAATAGTCAAATTATTTTTAAATCCTATGGCACCGGGTATATATTATTACCCGATAGGATTTTTGAGCAAATTAGTTTTGAATTTGAGAATCATGTCTTGTTAGTGGTGGGCTGCTGGATGGTGTAGTAAGAAATAGTCAAAAGAGAGGCATGAGCCTGATGGGATACAAGATGGAGGAGATAAAGTAGAACATGATTGGCTTAATCCCATTTTTGTTTTAGCTAGTAAGGAAGAAATATAACAGGCAAGGTCATTTAAGACAAGCTTGGCGAAAGAAGAAAAAGAAAAGGTGCCCGGCAATTTATGTCAAGAACAAATTAAAGTTGCATATACACACAAACACACCAGGTTATGAAGCCATTGTTTGAAGTTTTTGGTTAATCAACAATACACAGGCTTAGAAGCACTATCCAATTGAGCAATTTACAATTAATTCTATAACTAATTGACAGTTTAAACCAATTTGACTTACACACTAGCATATCTTACAAGAAGTTGTTGTAATATTTGTTTTGTGTAAAATTTTGAAATCATTTAACAGAGCTACAAATAAAAGGAAGTCTGAAGATATCTCATATACACAGAAAGAGGGAAAAAAATAAAAACACCTTGATGATCGTGAGGAGGTGTCTCGTCCCAGCTAAGATCCCCATTAGAGTTGTGGCTTTCCTTCTTCCTGCAATTCCAAAGGGGAAAAGAAAAACAAACTGCTGGAATTCACCCAGAAGGATGCGTTGAACGGATGGTGATGTAACACTCCTAAGCCTAGGCAACAACAAACAAACTACCTAAAAATACCGCACTTTCTTTCTATTTGGTATTTCTGTTGATTGAAACGTTTCGAAGATTGTTTCGCGCTTTTCTCACATCTCAACAAAACCCATAAAAGGCCAATTGTCTGCTACTCTCACTCTCTCTCCAAGTCTAATACACTCACTGTCCCTTTTCTCTCTTCGTTTTTCTAAGGTTCCATCGAACCTTTCTAGTTTGTATTATGCAAGTTGCAAATTAGAGGCAGTCCATCACAGAGTATGGTTTGAGATATTACATGCCACTCGATTCATTTGGGGTCCATCAATGTCCATAATTGTCTGCCACATTTTAACTGCAATAACTTTAGATAATTTGAGATCCAACAAACATGCACCAGGGATTTAGGGTTGTCTTAATCCACGAAACAAGCCCTGTTTCAACTCACCATTAATACTTAAAAATTTAATAAAATAAATTAAAAGAATATAATAACAATAATCATTGTACCAAAAAAAAAAAACAATAATATGATAATAATTTAAACTGCCAAAGCCAAGGCAGACCCAACACCCACCAACCCACTCAAAATGACCCCGACTTCATACAAGGACCTTGAACCCGACTCGTCATTAACCAACGGACCCTCTGCATTTGCCGGTGGCAAACTCGCTGTAGACGGGCTCGTAGTAGGGCTACTACTGGAAGGGAAAACCATGGGGGCCTCCCCTGGCGTCGCAGAACTTGACGGAATGTTTCCAGATGCCTCCGGAGTCGCTGCTCTAGTAACCGGACCCTCTGACATTGGCGGAGCCCCCAGTGGTGCAAATGCTGGTGACAAAACCGGAGGGGAGCCACTTGGAGATGTGGCAGCGGCATTTGGTGAGGGCGTTGCCGGGGCGATAGCCGGAGATTTTGAAGGGGAGACTGTAGGACTTGGTGGGGACGTGGATATTGGAGATGTAGCAGGAGATTTTGAAGGGGAGACGGTAGGACTTGGTGGGGACGTGGATATTGGAGATGTAGCCGGAGATTTTGAAGGGGAGACGGTAGGACTTCGTGGGGACGTGGATATTGGAGATGTAGCCGGAGATTTTGAAGGGGACACGGCAGGAATCGGTGGGGAAGTGGATGGAGATGTAGCCGGAGATTTTGAAGGGGACGACGATTTAGGACTTGGGGTAAATGAAGTTGTGGATGGAGAAGGAGAAGTATTAGAGGGTGGTGTTGGAGTTGATGAGGATGCGGGTGATGGCGTAGGCGCATTGTCCCCACTTACCATAAAATTAGAGTTCGAAACACATAAAGCAAAAAGGAGAAAAGGTAGAACAATGTGCTTATGCAACATCTTGGTTGGTTCTGGTTCTGGTTCTTGGAAAATGTTGTGTTTCTGAAAACTTGGGGATTGTTGTTGTCTGTGATTTGCGGAGTTTGGAGGGAGGGAGAGAGGTATATAAAACGGTGTGTGACTAAACTAAACGTTGTGGTTTTTGGCTCCTATTGAGAGAATGTGACCGTTGGTTTGGTAATGGTGGGATTCGATTGTATGACAGGATACAATGGGAAGGAGATAAGTAGCCGTTACTGACGGGGGCGGCTTCTTGTCTCGTTCAAAGGACATCTGATAAGACTTCTCTCTCTCCAAGAGAGAGGAAAACAAAAAGGGTTATGTTTTTATAATGAAAAATTCTAAATTCATCAATAAAATTATTGTTCTCACTATTTTTTTAAATAATTATTAATACATCATTCATTAATTACTAATAACTATTATATAAAAAATATTAATAAAAAATTTTATTAGTAATTTAAAAAAAAGGTAATAGAATAATAATTACATTGATGAATTTGTGAATTTAGGAATATATTTTTATAATGTCTAAAAAAACTAACTATAGTAACAAGTTATTGATTTAATAATAAACAAGTTAGTTTTTAAGTGATTTTTTTGTCCATATACAGAGTCTAATCTTGAAATTATACTTATTAAGAAAAGTTAAATTTTATTGTTCCTATCCAAAATATTTTTATCTTTATATATGATAGAAATACCTAATTAAAAAAAAAAAAACCAACTACTACGGCTATTTTTACTAAAATAATAATAAATAATAGACTAGTACCTAGTACAATTTGTTTTATGCCCCATAAATTTCAAGTGAAGGAATTTTCCTAAAGTTTAAACTTCATTTGCCCGATCACATTATTTGGTAGGAATTTTTCTTAAGTGAATTTTTTATCAATACACGGAGTTCTAATCCTAAAATTGTACTTGTTGACATGAATTAAATTTTATTGTTCCTGTCCAAATCAGTTTTATCTCTAATATATGATAGAAACTACTATGGTCATTCTTATAAAAATAATAATAAAAATAATAATAGACTAGTACCTAGTACGGTTTGTTTTATGCCCTATGAATTTCAAGTGAAGGAATTTTTCTAAAGTTTAAAATTTATTTGTCCGATCACACTATTTGGTAGTAATTACAATTGTGTTTGATAAGAAAATGGGACGTTTAAAAATAAACAATGTCATCTCAAAATACAAGAAAAACTTTTAAACAAGTATTAATGAGAATTAACTTTTTTTTTAATTCCTAAGGTATTTCAAATCCAAATATTTAGACTAATCCCTCGATGTTATATTAGATGCACAAAATAGGCACAACTACCCAAGAAGTTTTTTATATGCATAAATACTCGAACTTGAAATCACTTATTTAAACAACTAAAGCTCATTTCACACAAGCCAACCTTAACTTTAGTTAGTCAATATTGTTTATGTCCAACATTAGATTAATATATATATATATATATATATATGAGATCTAGCTTGTTTAAGTTTCATCTTTCATATTGTGTAAAACTTCTCATCCCTTTTAGTTTTAGTTGCCTACAAGCTAGGCTTATAAATCCTATTTTAACTAATAATTTTGTTGAGTTGGCTAAACTCGTAACCTCGCTTTCTAAAAACTCTTTTGCCTATTGGACTCTTTACCATTGGTTAAAGGGTTTTCACCATTTCATGGTTTTCTGTTCCTTTCTTTTATTTTCTTTTTTCTTGACCCATCTCAAAACACATTAAATTATTTTAAGGATAATAATTTCAATTAAGAGATTTCCTACTTCCCTTATGTGATACTCATCTAACACTTTGTCCAATAAATTTCAATGTATCTATTTTTTAATCTTGAAATTCTAATCTATCTTTGGTGCCGTTTTAATCCATTTTTGCACCCTTTTTTTTTCTTCTCACCTATATATATATATAATGAAACCTTCAAAATATCCTATATTTTTCTTTTCTACTATCATCAATTTCATTTAATTTACTTGGTTTCTTTTCTTTGAGATTGTAATAGCTATATAAAATCATGTAAAATAATTATTTTATAATTTACTTTTATTGGTAAAAAAACAAAAATCTATCTAAACATGTCTTCTTTAAGCTAGGGTCCCTAGGTTTTTAAATGGCCATACCACTACTCGCATTAGGGAAAACTCGAATTATGATTTGGTTTTTCCTCCCTTCCCAACCCCTCCACGATGGCTAATGATGTAAGGGTGTTAGAGAATTCTACTATAGTGATGCTATCCCCAAGGTGAATGCAACCTAATACCAAATAATCCATCTTTGGATTGCCTAGGTACTATGATGGTAGATTGACTAGTTAAAAAAAAAGATGGGAAAGAATAGGAATATACCATCTACATCTTCATCGAAGAAATTAGAGTTTGTCCTTTGATAACACCTTTTATCATAGTAGTGAATTATGCAACCACCTTAAAGTTGCAACCCTTGTCCTTCACCATTACTATATCAATGGTTGTTGTAACCTTTCTCCTTATACGGGACATACCTCTCACTTCTCAACAAGCCACCATGATTATTGATGAACTAGCATGCCTTTTTTCCCTAATAGAATTAGAAGCAATCGCCTCATAATTTTATAATGCAATCATATTAAAATTTCTAGGAGAAAGACCTTCAATTAGGGAGGCTCAAACTCATATCTTGAAATCATGGTAGCTTTAAGAGCAACTAATGGTAGGATTAATGGATCCATGACATACTATAGTGCACTTTGTGTCCGAGTTTGATTAGTAAGAGTGATAACTCGATCAAGTTGAGTTTCTCTACCATCATCAAAGATACAATGTTCATAACTCTTTCATCAATAAACAAGTTACACACCTTTCTAAGAGATGCATCATGTTTGAAATATGTTGTGTCTAAGTGATTCCTCTTCATTTACCTTTTCAATATTAAGAACTCTACGAATCACTAATGATTCACCATCATCCGCATAAATTCCTTCTCCAACCAAATCAAGTAAAAGTCTTTCTTCCTCATTATTCTTCACCATGCTCATGACTCTTCGGTTTGGACGAGTTGAAAGTAATGTGTTCAAGGACATGGCATTTGAAACACCTTTTAAAATTAGTGTTTAAACCCAAAGTGTTGTTAAAACCATATGTGGCTTCAATGTCTCTACTCGACCATGACCTTCCTTGGGTTGATCTTGATACTCTATGATGAGTGCATCATTAGCATGATTTTTATGCTCTATTACATGAAAATTTTCAGTGTATATTGTATTATATTATGTTGTTTAAGAATAAGATAACAATTTTAGGTTTTGTAGGAAAAATAACGAATCAAAGCAATGAAATCCAAAACCCAAGCAAGGAATAGAAAAAACTTCAAAAAGGCTTAAAAGAGTCACATGGTCATGTAAAATAACAAAGAAAATAGCTTCTAATCGTATGACTTAAAGGAAGAAACCATGTGGATTCTCAAGCAAACACAAGCCAAACGAGCGAAGCATTCCACACGACCGCAGCAAGAAATACCACACAATTATCCGGGTGTCCCAACTTAGCATAATGAAGGAAAGAAAAAGCCCACACGAGCGAAGGTATTGCATATAATTTATAATGCAAAGCCACACGCTCGTGTCTTCAATGCAAAGTAAGTTTATACGAGCATAAGAGATTTAACACAATTTAAAGAAAACATCTAGGAACTTGGTAACATGGAATGAAAAAAGCTGTACATAGTCATCCGCACTAGTTAGCAAACTATGTAATACTTATTTTCTTAGGCTTCAAATCGTGTAATATCAAGCAACAAATCATGTAACTTTATGTATTAAGCTATGTGACCATCCGGGGTTGACACACACGTAATGTAATCCTAGTTTTAGATATAATTAACAAAGCTATGGTATTATTTAGGGCTCTTTCTCCGAACTCGTTAGCGACCATTGTTTATAGAAACTTCTTTATAATTCATTATAAGCAACTACATTCTATTTTTAGTTGAATCAAGTTGAAGTTTTTAGTTAATTGTCTGTGAGAATATAGTTTTATTTCTAAACTTATCTTATTTGGGTATTTTATGTTTTTCTATATGATTGGTTTATAATTATATGAGTAAATCGCTTAGATTGCACATTATTTGTTTAGTCATATTAACTTATTGCTAGTTAAGTATTCTAGTTAGTGTAATTATTTGTCTAAACTTGCCTAAGGTAGTAATTAAGGATTGATGATTATTTTTCATATTTTCGTTTAATTCCTTGAAAAACATAAAACTAAGTTACATCTTTTCTAGCACTTAGAAAGGTGGCTTAGCTACAATTATCTTTTTCTATCAATATTATTATTCAATTAAATATATTTAGCACTTAGTAGCTTTTTTAATAGCTAAGAAATTAATTAGGTATCATATATTTGGTTAACGACTAAGTAAGGAAAGATTGAGATCAATATATATGTTATTGTCTTACGATGGATATTTATATTTAGGATAAGTTAATTATTTATTTGACGATTAGTAACCAAACTAAAAGTAGATACCGAAGTTTAACCAAAGTTTTCTTAATATTGTTATTCTTTATTCCTTTCTATTATTTTCAAGCATTCCAAATCACAAATCCCCTTTTTATACTACAAGAATACTCAAGCAACCAAAACGATCCATTGATTTTATTTCCTTATGGGTTTGACCCTTACTTGTCCCGATTATATAACTATGATTGAAAGCTCTATAAGAAAAATATAAATTACTACTTTGTTAGCGAGTATAACACGCCATCAAATTTTGGTATCGTTGCTAAAGAGTACAATTGAAGTTTATTATTTTTAAGTATTCGATTATTCTTGTGCGTTTGTTATTGTTGGTATATGATTAAGTTTTAATCAATAGACTTGAATTTCAATCCCAAAGCAAAAAGAGAATTGAGCAAGTTGAGAAAGGAAGCGAGGTTAGCTTCGATTGAGAGAATTGGATCATCCGAAAGAGTAGTTTCACCAACTATAACCACGATTCTTGAGTTCTTATCATCGAGTAACTCAAAAGAAGAAGATATGGCTAAAACATGATAAATAGGATATTAAAGAAGCTAGCTACTTCCGATCTAAATCAACGACCTCTATGTATCGAGTTTCATAATTTAAAAGTGGCATTTGAACTAAAATCAAGACTGATACATCTCGCTTCTTAAATTTTAGGGTCTAGTTGGAGAAGACCCTCATAAACATTTAAAAGAATTTTATATGGTCTACTCAATCATGAGACCACAAGGAATATTAAAGAAGGAGATCAAATTAAGGGCATTCTTTTTTTGTTTTGTTTTTTTGGATGGGATGTTAAGGATTGGTTATATGATCCCCTAATTGGATCAATTGACTCTTAGAATATAATGAAGTAAGTATTTTTGATGAAGTAATTTCCTACTTTAAGGTCTACAAGTATAAGGAAAAAGATCTATAAGATTCAATAGTTTACCGGAGAAACACTTTATGAGTACCTGTGAGTGATTTAAGAAGTTGCATTCCAGCTTACCCACACCATTAGATTTTTTATCGGCTATTGATTATTTTTATGAGGCTTTGCTCCCTATGAAGAGAAGCATGATAGATGTGGCTAATAGCAGAGCACTAATGGACAAAACCCTTAATGATGTAAGGGTTTTGATACCAAACATGGTTATCAACTCATAACGAGTTTGGTGTGAGGATTAATCACACATAAAAAAAGGTTAATGACATCAACATTTCAAGTTTAGAGTAGCAAATGTCGGCTTTCACTTCTTTGGTAAGGTAGATGGTGGTTAGGAATCTATAAGCGAGTTAAGGATTATGAAATTTGTTCTACTATCGGATATATGACGGATGCATGCTCGACCTTACAAGAGGGGTACACGAAACGAGTTCATCCGATTAAAAACTTTAAGAGTGGCCAACCAATGTCATATGACCTTTACTTCAATACTTATAATCCTAGTTAGAGAGATCACCCCAACTTGAGGTATGGGGATAATAGGAAAGGAGGGCACAACTTTTACCAACAAAGGTAGCAAGGGTACCAACCTAGGCCTTTTTCAACAACAAACCCCACCACATTTTGACAATTCTCTAGAAAAAATAATGAAGTCTCTTACTTTAAGCATCAAATAATTCCAACAAGAGAATAGATCAAGCATTCAAAATCGAAGAATCAAATAAGTCAATTGGCGACTCATGTGAGTTATCTAGAGGCTCAAGTTGGAGGGAAACTATCGTCCTAAACGGTGATAAATCCCAAAGAGGATGTGAGTGTAATTACCTTAAAAAGTGGTACTCATATGGTGCAATCAAGCAAGAGAATGTCTAAATTACTAGAAGAAAAAATAGTAAAGATGGAGGAAGAGAAGGAGAGCATAACCATTGATAGGGCTACACTAAGCCATAAAGTAAATTTTGACCCTTCTAGTCTATTTTTAATCGATCATATACCCTTTCCTAGCGAGAGTTAGAGAAGCCTAGGAAAGAATAGTTGAATAAAAAGGAAAAAGAAATCTTTGAACTGTTCAACAAAATAAAGGTGAACATACCTCTATTAGAGGCCATAAAATAAGTGACTTGATATGCTAAGTTCTTGAAGGACTTATGCACCAACAAGAGGAGGCTGAATGTGAATGAAAAGGTAAGAATAGAGGAGAACGTTTCGATGATTTTACAATAAAAAATCCCTCTTAAGTGCACAAATCTAGGTATGTTTACTATACCGTACCAAATTGGTAGTAAAAAAATAGACAAGGCTATGTTAGATTTAGGGACATCGATTAATGTAATGCCATACTCGATATATGTTGTACTAAATTTAGAGCTTTTGAAAAAATAAAAATGTTATCATCCAACCGGACGATCATACTAATGTCTACCCCGAATGGGTAGTGGAAGATATTCTTATACGATGAACCAATTCGTGTTCCCAATAGATTTTTATGTCTTGAAAATGGAAGATGAATATCCCTATATAACCTTGTACTTCTCTTGTTAGGGATGTCATTCCTCAAGATAATAAGAATGAACATAAACATCTCGTGAGGGAGCTCTCACTATAGGGTTTGACAATGAGATGATTCGGTTCAATATCCTCATTAAGGATAGTGCTAACATGCAAGAAAGCTCAAAATCAAGCTTGATAATGAAAGATCTCCCTTGATTGGGAATGGTAACGTTGAGCCAATGACGTTAAAAAAAAATACTTATTAGAAGGTAACCCAATGATTCTTGTAAATTTTGTGTTTTGATTGAAATTTTAATTTGGTTATTTAATTTTATGTTTAATTTTGACCTACATTTGACTTGATTGAAATGATGTATAGCATAGATAATTAGGTATGTAGATTTAGCTAAAATTTCAAAGAGTGGAGAGACACATAGGTAATAGCCAAAGACATGGTTTGTAGACAAAAATAACATGTTCGTGTGCCTAAAAAAAAGGTGAAAATTGAAACAACGAGAGAAATGCAACACGAGCAATAGCCATATACATAGTTTACAAAAGTAAAGGGCGCGCCCATGTGCCTAAAAGTTGATTGAAAATTGAAACAAAGGAGAAAAGAGACACAAGCGAGTAGAGTTTTACACGGTTTGTGCGAGTAAAAGGTGCACGATCGCATGACTCAATTGGGACAAATCAAATTCTAAAGGAGAAAAAGAGACACGGGTAGAATGGCTTGCACACAATTTATGCAGTAATTTGACACGACCATATGAGTTGAATGGAGTTTTTCAAATTTTAAGAGACACAAGTAGAATGATTTCATATGATTTGCGGAAGAATTTCCACACGATCATATGAAATTTGAAATGTTACACTAGTTAGATAGAAGAAAAGACACATGGGTATAAGGAAAGACATACAATTTGTATGTAACACCCACACGAGATGTGTCTCTCTTTAGGCCAAAAGTCACACGATTTGCCTTCCCCAAAACCTACCCTTATATAAACAAAAACACTAGTCATGTTACTTTATCTTCTCTAAAAATACATTACTTTCGTCATCTTTTCTCGCTATATTCTTTCATCTCTTTTAGATATATAACTCTCTTACATATAACCCGCAATCAAACTACTATTACAAACCACACCTTCATAAATCAACACCACCACTTTACAAACCACCAAAGAACCCTCCTTTTTCACCACCCAACTAAAAACCCTCATCCCTTCTTTACCCAAAGCTATCCCAAAAACAATAATATCTACTTCAAGAGATAAGTGAAAACAAGTTGTGACACAATAAGAAAAGAGCACTCATCGAAAGGAACCCGCCTAGCAAGAAGGCTACCCTTTTAGATCTTACCCAATGATTGAATTTGCAAATGAAGAGCAAGAATTCCACTATAATATTTTAAAAAATAGAAAAGTAATAGAAAATAGGTATATGGATATTCAAGCTTAAGAAGTGAAGAAGATGCTAGAAATTATAGGAGGGGTAAGCTTGTTGAGGATGGATGCTCCTTCTTATAAAGAGTTAACCTTGAAGTTCTTGACTTT
Source organism: Dovyalis caffra (assembly GCA_963924115.1). NCBI lineage: Eukaryota > Viridiplantae > Streptophyta > Magnoliopsida > Malpighiales > Salicaceae > Dovyalis > Dovyalis caffra. The sequence continues at coordinate 2,473,016 of CAWUPB010000351.1, forward strand.
ATTTCAATTAGAAATGATAAGAGAGGATCAAGCAATCGACTCGTGATTGTTTCACATTTCAAATAGCCTATAAAAAAATATAGTGTTAATATGAATACTATGATAGATATACTTAGTTAGTCGTATGATGGAAAAAAGCAACCATTTACCGAGTTTGAGAAGCCTTCTGTAGGGGCATTACAAGTTTACTCGTAGAAGGTATATAATCCATTACGATCGAAAGCATCAACGATCATAAACCTAGCTTTTCAATACATACATTAGGTACTAACATCAACATTATGTGGTAGAGAAAATAGCAATCGAGTGGAGAGAAAATTAGAATTAACAATCATATACTTCATCACTTAAAAGGTGAAGGTCGATTTTACCTATATTTTAATTGACCACTTCTTGATGGTTAAGAAGTTAACCGATGATGAAATTGTCATAGGTGGGTTCATCATCCATATTATTGACAAAGTGAAGATCTTCAATAAGAACACCATCGTCTTAACGCAAGAAAAAAGGGTTAGAGCGATTAACTCATAAAAAATTAATAAAAATCGATCTCGCTAAAGAAAAAAGGTAAATGGTACTTCATTTAGCCAAATAAGAGATAAATACGAGTGGCCAAAGGTGACAGGGAGGATGAGGCACAACCCTCAACCAAAAAGGGTCCACAAGCGAGTGCCTCGAGTGAATATCTAGAAAGGATAGAGCAATTTGCATCGTTGCTGGATGACTTCCAAATCAATATCAATAACCATTTTGACTTATTGAACGAACAAGGCAGTACCATGAACAACAATTCTAATAGTTGATTTGAAGCACGTAATGAGTAAATTCAAGCTACAAACATCAATACCATAGTCGACTTTTAAGTGGTCAATGCCTAACTTGGCCATCTCTACATCGTCTTTATGGTGCATTTGCCACCACCGCCACCACCTCCGTTCGAGGGCCTCTATCCAGATTTTCCTTCTTATCCCTATCCTTATCTTTTTATGCTGTTTTTAATTTGCTAATCTATACGCACATCAAGGATAATGTATAGTTTAAGTGTGGAGGTGCGTTTAGCATTTAGGTTTTTATTGTTTTTATTTTGTTTTGTGTAATTTGTATGTTTATTTTTGTACCCCTATAAAAAATAATAATAAATGAAAAATGAAACAAATGCCATGTTTGGTATGATATTCTTCTTTATTGATGTATAATGTTGAATCCGATAAAATTTGATGAGATGAATAAAAATGTTTGAGATATTATAGTTATAGAAATACATGCATGCTAGAGAACTTTATGTGTCTTCATGATGGAATATAATTGAGGTAAAAATACTAACTTTGAAAGAAAATCAAACCCTTTAGAAACTAAACCTAAGCGCAATTTAAATAATTAATATTTTCTAATATTTATTTGAGAAAGAAATATGAAAAGCATTCCCTTAGGAGTTTAGCCTAAATAATTAAAAATTCTACTTCAATGATTTGAGTTGCTTAGTAACTAGAAATATTCATCATAAATATTTACTTTTACATCAAATGATGATTCAAATTATAAGTATGCAAAACCATCTAGGTTGATGACTTGCTATGTAATCGATTACCTTCACCACAAATATCGATAATCACATAAAAAGGCAAGTGAACATTTGAGGAAAAAAAGCTATAAAGGCCTTAAAAAAATTAGGATGCTTAAAATGGAAAAGTTTTGCTTAAAGAAAATCTCGATTTATTGCTTTACTTGTAGTGGTAGAAAAAAGTAAAAGTTAAGTTGGTGTTGCATGTCCGAATTATGTTTGGTTATGAAGATGCAGAAATCAATTTAGAGACATGCATTGATATGATAATAATATCTTAAATATGATCTAGTTAATAGTTGAATTTTACTAAATTCTGAATTGAGCATTAATATTGAAGAACAATCATACTAGCATGATATTTTTTTGAACGATTTTATGGGTTTATAATCTTAAAACCCTCACAAGACATAGCTCATCCACTAGGGGTAACCTAGAGGTTTAAAGGCTTGTTACATATGCTAAATACAATCATAATTCCTATAAAATTGAGTTACATTTTTATTTTATTTGTTTTGCTTGAGGACTAGCAAAGTTTAAGTGTGAGGGTATTTGATGAGTGTATAATTAGCATAATTTTTATGGTTTATTACATTGAACTTTATAGTGTATATTGTATTATATTATGTTGTTTAAGAATAAGATGATGGTTTTGAGTTTTGTAGAAAAAACAACAAATCGAAGTAAGGAAACCCAAAACTAAAATAAAGAGAGAAAAATTTAAAGAGGCTTAAAAGAGTCATACGGTCATGAAAATAATAAAAGAAACAACTACTAACCATGTGACTCAAAGGAAGAAATCATATGGATTCTTAAGCAAACATAAGTCACACGGGCCGAAGCATTCCATAATACTAAAGGAAGAAATATCACATGACCGTATGGGTGTCCCGAACTAACACAACGAAGGAAAGAAGAAAGCCATATGGGAAAAGGTATTACACACAATTTGTAGTGCAAAGTCACCTTATGTCTCCAAGCTAAAATAAGTCTCCACAGGGTGAAGAGATTTAACATGATTGGAAGAAGAAATCTACATAGGCGGGAACTTGATAATACGTAATAAAGAATAACTACACACGATCATGTGCCTTAGTTAGTAAATCGTGTAATATAAAGCAATAACTCATGTAACTTTATGTATTAAGCTATGTGACTATGTGGGGTTGACACACATGTGATGTAACTCGATTTTTAGGTATAAATAGCAAAACTAGAGTATCATTTAGGGCTCTCTTTTTTAATCTTTTAGTAACCACCATTCATAGAAACTTTCTTTATAATTCATTATGAGTAACTAAACTTTATTCTTGATTGAATCGAATTAAAGCTTTTGGTTAATTATTACGAGATTATGATTTTATTTCTAAACTTATCTTATTTAGGTATTTTATGCTTTTTACATGATTGGTTCATAGTTATATAAGTAAATTGATTAGAGTGCACGCTAGTTGTTTAGTCATATTAACTTATTGCTAGCTAAGTGTTCAAGTTTGTGTAATTGCTTGTCTAAACTTGTCTAAGGTAGTAACTAGGGGTTGATGATTATTTTTCACATTTTTGTTCAATTCCTTAAAAAACATAGAACTAGGTTACATCTTCTATAGCACTTAGAAAGGTGGATTAGCTTCACCTATCTTTTCCTGTCTAATGCTATTATTGGATTAAATCTATCTAGCACTTAGTAGGTTGTTCAATAGCTAAGGAATTAATTGGGTATCATATATTCAGTTAATGACTCAGTAAGGAAAGGCTGGGGACAACATACATATTGTTGTCTTATGGTGGATATTAATGTTTAAGATAAGTTAATTGTTTAATTAATGATCAACGACTAAACTAAAAGTATATACTAAAATTCAATCGAGGTTTTTTTAATATTGTTATTCTTTATTACTTTCTATTATTTCCAAGTATTCTAAATGCATAAACCCCCTTTACACTACAAGAACACTCAAATAATAAAAATGATCAATTGATTCTTTTTTTCTATGAGTTCGACCCTTACTTATCCCGATTACATAATCATGATTAAAAGCTCTTTAAGAAAAATATAAATTACTAATTTGTTACCGGTATGACATGCTATCACTTTAGTCGAAGCATTAGGACTAGAATGTGCCTTCCTAGCTATGATCCTTCCACCACTCTATCGAGATTTCTTTTGATGTCTTTCAACCTATAAGGACAACTTGATAACATTATATAAAGTATTGTATTGTTGTAATTGAACCATGCTTGCAATATCAATTCGTAGGCCTCTTAAAAATTAAGCAATGTTTTTTTCTTTTGGTTCAAAAATTTAAGTTATTCAAATTTAGTGCTGTATGCCTCAATAATCAAGGCTTTTTGATTAAGATTATGAAATTTAAGATATGTTTCTTGCTCATAAAAGTCGAAAGATACTTACAATTGAGAGTTTTCTTCATCTTCTCTCAATAAGTGATTTTTTACATATCCTTTCTAAAATGTTATCTCTTTAAGTTCTCCTACAACATGAAAGTATTATTTGTAAGCATGATAGTAACAAGCCTAACCTTTTTTTCATCAAGAACCTTCTTAAACTTAAAATCCTCTTAACAATAGATGCATCTAATCGATGGAATTTTTAATATTGAGTCTTCTTTCAAAGTCAAGTATGTCGACCTTAATTCCTAAGTCTTGATTTTGTTGTTGTAATCTCCTAACCACATGTTCTAGCTGCAGAACAGGATGTCTATCCTTCATAGATGAGTCAAATTTCAAAGCTCTAAAAGGATTTTCACTTGCAATGTCTTCCTCTTGGTCTTCCTCCTCTTACTCAACCATAGCCTTTTCTCTTTTAAGCTCTTACAGCCTCTTAAAAAAATGTGCATTCTTCTTCTCCAATTAGCCATGGTATCAAGTCTTAGCTACTATTTTTTGGGTGCAATCTTCACAAAAACTAGTCAAAGAACACTCAAGGAATCAACTTTAGCTTTGATACCAAATTAACATTGTTTTTGTATAGAATTAGACAAGCCTAAAGATCCTAAATCTTTCATATGTTGTTGTCAAATTCTAATCCTTTAATAAACAAAGAATTTGTGACTTTATTTTGGAAATTAATGAATGAAAAGAAAGTTTCAACCTTCATGTTTAGGTCGAAACTAAGAAATAGAACTTGAAATCAACACAAACATAAAATTTAGCGAGACTCGTCTAAAAAAGGATATGCATTCACCTAGCAAATCAGATTATAATGACCTAAAAATTTGATAGAATATAGATGAGATATATACAAAGCTACTCTCAAAATTTTGCCTTAATCTAATAACTTTTGGCTCCTTTACTACCAAGTCAAAATTCTATCCAGATTCTATTTTAATCCGATTTTAGGTATATAATGAAACTAACAAGTAAAGGCCTAACTCCGTATATTGCCCAACTTGTTAACATTTAACCCTAGATGATTTTGGTAAGATTCATAACCCCACAACATATTTAGGTTAGATTGTGATCAAAGAATCAACCTTGGTTGATCAAGTTAATGATGTAACAAACCCTAAACAAAAGGATTCAAGAGTTTAGAGAAAAACTTTTCGAGTATTTTATTAATTCTCGAAGTATGAAAGTTATCGAGCTACAAGCACTAGACCCTTATTTATACTAGTCTAAGGTCAACTATACAAGGCTTAATTGTCCTTGTGGAATACAACTAACAAGAAATAAGGATAAAATTAAAGAAAAAAATTTCCAACATGGACCATTAAACTCTAGTCTCACCTATCTTTATGACTCTCTCATTCTAACTTTATCTAATTTAAATAAGAAAAAACCTCTTACTCTATTAGACTTTATGTTATATTCAAACTCTAAAAAGTACAATTATCCTTACACAAGATAATATTAAGGATAATGTTACAAAATAATGTTAAGGATAATGTTAAAACAACCTTATCCTCACAAAGCATAATTTTGGCCCATTTAGGATTTTTTTTTTTAAAAAAAAAAACCCTCTTGATCCATTTGTATTTGATCTTAAGGTTTATTTGAATATGTTGGACAAAACTCCATGTCAAGTACTCCAAGTTGAAGAAAGCTTGACCTCGAGTTTTAACCCATTGTAGTCTTAACTTTGAGATCAACTTTTTGGCCCATGCTATCTTGAAAATATTTAGCCCAAGTTCTTCCAAACTCAATTTTAATGTTAGTGAGTCTTCAACTTGTTGAATTTGAATCGGAATGAATTTTAACTTGGAAGTAAAGAGGTCTAAAGTTATCAAATTAAGTTAAAGTTTGAATAGTAGCTTTGTAGATCTCTCAAATAGGTTCTTTCAATTTTTTAGGTCATTATGATTTGATTTTCTTGGTGAAAGCATATCCTTTTTTATATTTCTACTTTGTTGATTTCAAGTTATACTTTTTAGTTTCAGCCTAAACATCTAAGATTGGAACTTTCTTTTCATTTATTAATTTCCAAAAAAAAAAAAAAAGTTCCATTAAAAGATTAGAATTCGATAGTAGCATATGAAAGAGAGAGGAGCTTTGGGCTTTTCTAATTCTTCATAAAAATAGTGTCACTAGATGGAGAGGATTATGGCTGATTCCTATAGAACTCGGTAGGGGAACCTGGGCGTCATTGGGTTGCAGGGGTTAAATTTTGTAGACCTCTAGAGGAGGAGGGTTTGGGTATTAGAAGTCTTAGTCAGATTATGAAAGCTCTTTAAGCCAAGTTGATTTGTTTGTATCTACAGGGGACTGGCTTCGAGGCATAATTTGTGAGAGCTAAATAGAGAGCTCTGAAAAGCTTCTTCGTTCACTCAGTTGGAAATAGGTCCCCTCGTGTGTGGAAATTTATTTCGAATCTGATTGATCCGGTTATAGAGGTGAGCACTTGGATAATGGGTAGAGGTAATATGGGTTTTTTGGTCTTCAAATTGGTGTGGTTTGGTGCTTTAGACACCATTACCTCTAGACAAAAAGCTCACTGTCAATGAGGCTATATAGAATATTGAAGAATATTCAAGCTACTTATTCCCCCTCAGCTTTGGCCGACTGTTGATGAAATTCAGGTAGTTGAACATGTAGATGATTCTTTAGTCTAAACTTTGAATTCTGATGCATGTAAGGACTTTTGGAATCATATACGAGTCAAGTTTACTCAAATTAATTGGTGTAAACAAGTTTGGGCTCCTTGGATTCCAAGCTATGCTGGTGGATTTATCTAGAAATGGCTTCATCAAGCGATTCCAATAGATTTTCAGAGTAGAGCCAAATGGAATCAGATGATCTCAATTTGAAATTGTTGTGCGGTTCATTAGTAGGAATCTTTTGATCACATTTTCACTCAATCTCAATTAGAGCCAATTTTTTTTTTTTTTTTTTTTGGAAGAATAGATGTCAAGTTCGGTTTGAAGGTCAACAAATTTAGTTATAAAACCAGTTAAATTTCAGTTGATTGACATGTTATCACTTTATTCACCAAAAGGTGAGCCAGAAGAGTGAGTTGTAGTGGCTTAGTAACTCGAGCATCCCAATTATGTCGATCGATCCCTTTGAAGGGAGGGCAATTCATTGCTGTGTTTTCTCTTTAGTTGCGGTTAATGTTTTGAATAAGAAGATTAAGTCTCCATGGAGATATATTCATCGATTTCGTCAGTGTTAGTTGCTTCAAGGGTCTCACATAATTATTCAACAAATTTACTTTGCCAACAAAATACAGTAGCGGATAGTCTAGCAAGTTTAGATCATAAGCGTAAGACTTTTTGTACTTTTTTTCTAGTTATGCTTATATGTGTGTGTAAGTGTTTTATTGCATATAAAGCATTTGTGGATGATTGAGAATAAAAATTAAATAGAATTATTATCCATAAAAAAAAATTCAAATATTAAATCACCTATATTGAAAGAGATTAAAGTACGTAATAAAAAAAATTAAAATTTATGAAATAAAATTGAAATGGAAAGCCTCTAATAATATGAGGAGTATCTGGTTTAATTAAGAGTTAATTTTACCTTCATCAGGTATACAAGGAATTACAACAAAAAAAGCTTTAATTAAGTAGCAGGAAATTTCATATTTTCGTAGTTGAATTCTATGAACCTCAAGGATTGGCCTGATAAATTTATTAAATTCCTCCTAATGCATTAGGTGATATGAAAAATATGTCTTTAAAATAATTCGGAAATAGACTTAGTTTTGCTTGAAATATAAATTGACTCAAAATATTCTTAATATCGAACACAAAAAAGTTGAATTCTATTGACAAAGTTTGAGAATTCGAGTAAAAGTGAATAAATAAATAAATATAACTTAATTTTATTTTTTTCAAAACAGTATTTTTTTTTTCAAGGTTTTTGGTTGGAGTATCTTTTAGTGGATTTTTTTTCTTTCCTGTCAGCTGAATAGAATGGCAAAACCCATTATTTGTGCTCTTTTTTCCCCGGTTCGTCAAAAAATCTCTCTACTATTATTTTAGTTAATTGAGCTCTTTTTTTTAAAAAAAAAAAAAAAAATTCAATCAATTGAGTATTAAAAAAAAAAAAAAAACTATTCAATAAGGGAGGTGAAGATAATAGAGGTGAGTGATGATATTAACGGGATGAAAGAAAAATTGATGATAATGACTCAAGTTGTGAAAAAGATTACTCAATTGGTTGAAATTAATTTTAAATTTTGACAAATTATATTGACCAAAATAAAAAATATAGAAACTCATTGAATCAAATTAATAATAAAAATATTTTGTTATGAATTGGTGAAAACACAACAAGCAAATAATGAGTTTAGTCCAATAAAATTCAACTTTCTATTTAAAGATGATTGACAATGGATCAAGTACCCATCGATTCGGTTTATCCCATATTGGCACCCAATTACATATTTATTTGGAGGTGTACAATGGTGGGCTGCCCATACACAGAATATCTAATCATGCTCCGCCCGTCGCATTAACAAATAGTGTCAAGCTCGGTTAAGGTTCTATAATGCGCAAAATGGTATGTATGATCCACGATAGGCTTGTGCCGATTTTTTGACAGGCAAGACATGCTTATTAACAAATTTTGTTTATCCTAATCTTGACACTTCTAAAGAAAATTCAGATAGAAAGTAGATATTTATGTACAATTGTATTAGTTCGTAATTCATGAGTCTTGTTGCAGGTCCACATCAAAACAATGTGTTTTAAAATAGATAAAGGATTGGAAAAAGAAAATTATCATTTAGTATTAGAAGTCACTAGTTTTTTTTGCCTACGTTATGCTACGGATTAGATAAAATATGTAAAATTATTTAATTTTGATAGTCTTTTTTATTAAATGAATCTATAAAAATATATGAAATTAAAGGTGAAAAAATTTATTATAATTTTTTAATAAAAAATTTTGTATTTAACTATTTCTTATTTGTGTTTTTCATAATTTTCCTTTAGAAAAAGATTTATCCTTATTAATCTATGGATTATTAACTAAAAAAATTAAAATTTTTTTTAAAAAAAAGCTTTAGTATTTTATAAGATTGTGTCCAAAAACATAAATAACAATTATTAAAAGCTTACATAGAATTAAACAAATTATTTTTTATTTAATGTTGATGAGAATATCAATTTTTGAAAAATATGAATTAAATTTTTATATATTTATTTAAAAAAGAATGAATAATATTAAAATAAAAAAACTATATTAATTTGAATCATTGAGTGGTTAAGCCAAAATATAATTTTAATTATTTAGTTTAAAATAAGTTAATTTTAAAATATTCACAAATAAATAAATAAATAGTAAATGCTTAGTGTAGTAGTAGTTGCACGAGTTAATTTCTAAAAAAACAACGATTTAATATTTTTTTATACATCATAACTATACTAAGTGAGTTCCAAATTTTTCAGTCTAAAACAAAAATTACTATAAAAAAAAAAAATTTAACTTGCAAGGAATCTATTGACTCAATTTAAAGTTAGTAAACTAAAATAAAAATGATTACAAATTTGATTTCGATTAATTTTGATTATATAAAGAAGAAACAAATTAACAAAACGTGTGAATTCTTTTTTTTCCCCTCCTTAAATATTTTTTTATTTTTATGCTATGCATGACTAGTCCTTGAATATAAGCCTCACATGCAGAGTAGCCATCTTCTTTTTATTTTTCACATTTTACTTTCAACTATTAATTAATTAATTTGAGTTCTTTCTAAAAAAGCTAAGAAAAAATTATCTAAAATACACTTTTTAATCTAAAAATGTATTTTAGACAAATTATATAAATATTAATCATACCATTATAATTTAAAAGTTATCTAAATCTATTCTCCAAAGCAAAATAATCATGTTATAAAAATTTATTCCAAAATCCATACATATAGAAAAATAAATCAAAACTATCAACAAACATAATTTTAAATTAATTGGATGAGAATTTAAAAAAAAAATGACAAATTAAAGTAGTAAATTTTAAATAATAAAAAAATGATACAAAATCACAATATAATCAAAGTTTGAAATTGAAAAAGAAAAAGAATTTTTTAAAAATGACAAATTAATGTTCTAAGAATGTATTTTAAAAATTATTTGAAATACAATTTTAATCTAAAAATGTATTTTAGACGATATATATATATATATATCATGCCACTATAATTTAAAAATTATCTAAATCTATATTTCAAAAGAAAAAAAATTCATGTTCTAAGAATTTATTCCAAAATCCATACATATAAAAAGATAAATAAAAACTCGTTAGCATATATAATTTTAAATTAATTGAATGAGAATTTTTTTAAAAATAAAAAATTAAAGTATTAAATTTTAAATAATAAATTATTAAAAAAAATTAATGGATCAACTCATGGTATAATTAAAGTTTAAAATTAAAAAATGACAAATTAACGTAGTAAATTTTAAATAATATCAAAAAAAAAATCGAGAAAAAATTATTTGAAATACATTTTTAATCTAAAAATGTATTTAAAAAAATTATATATATTAATCATGCCACTATAATTTAAAAATTATCTAAATCTATCTTCAAAAGAAAAATTAATCATGTTCTAAAATTTATTTCAAAATCCATACATATAGAAAAATAAATAAATATTATAATTAAATATAATTTTAAATTAATTGGATGAGAATTAAAAAAAAAGACAAATTAAAGTAGTAAATTTTAAATAATAAAAGTAATTAACAAAAAATATTAAAACAAAATTGGATCAAATCACAATATAATCAAAGTTTGAAATTAAAAAAGAAAAGAGAATTTTTTTTAAAAAAAGAGAAGATAAATTAAAGTAGTAAACTTTAAATAATAAAAATAATTAAAAAATTAAATTTTGAAATGGAAAAAAAAAAGAGTTTAAAAAAAGGACAAATTAAAATAGTACATTTTAAATAATAAAAATAATTAAAAAAAATACTAAAACAAAATGGGATCAAATCACAATAAAATTAAAGTTTTAAATTGAAAGAAAAAAGTATAAAAAAATTGAGGACCAAAGTGTTATAAAAGTGACTTGAATAATGAAAGGAATAGTGATTTGTCGGTGTTTGAATAGTATTTTAAATAGTGATATGAATAGTAAAAGATGGTTTTACTTTAGTTTTTTTAATAATTAGAAAAAAAAATTTGTCCGGTAAGAGTTTTTAAGCAAGAGATTAACTACTTGAAGGAAATATAACAATCACTCTTCATCATGCTACTTGAAGTAGACTATGTTGTATGCAAATTTAAACATCGTTTCTAGTTTTTAAAATAATGGAAATCTATGTCTATTTTGATATACTTACCATCGAGATTGAAATAAAAAATTGAGTGATTTAAGATTTAACCAGTCAAAAGTCTTATTCTCACCATAAAAAAAAGGGTGTTAAGCTCGAAGAAAATCTAATCAAACTATCGAAAAACTAAGGAAAATTTGGAGGAGATTAAGAAAATGATTTAAAAAGACACAGACTCGTATACATTATTTTGAAATGACATGTACTCAAATGCCACGATTTCTAAGGAAAAATAAAGAAAAACGATTTAATGCGACACACACTTATATGTTGAAGTTTTAAAACAAGATAGACTTAGATGCCATGATTTAAAAATAACTCAGCAGTTGAGATTTAACAAGAAAGCAAGTAAATGATTTTAAAATAACAAAGACTCGGATATTACAATTTTATAGAAAAAAAAAACAATCTAAAACGACTTGAACTCAAAAATCAAGATTTTAAAATGACACAAACTCAATAGTCCCCATTTACAGTAAAGCAAGTAAAATATTTAAAACAACATGAATTCAAAAGTCAAGATTTTAAAACAACATGAACTTAGAAGTCGTAATTTTTTCAGGAAAACAAGTAAACAATTTTAAAACAACATGAACTCGTAAATCAAGGTTTTAAAACGACACGAACTCACAAGTTGCAATTTTTTTTTAGGAAAGTAAATAAATAATTTTAAAATAACATAAATTGATAGGTCAAAGTTTTAAACGATGTGAACTCGAAAGTCGTGATTTTTTAAGAAAGCAAAGAAACAATTTTAAAACAACATGAATTTAGAAAGTCATAATTTCAAAATGATGCAAACTCATAAATGGCAATTTCTCACGAAAGCAAATAAACAATTTTAAAATAGCATAAACTCGAAGTCATAGTTTTAAAACCATGCACACAAGTTGTGATTTCTTATGAAAGCATAAAAACGATTTCAAAATAACACAAACTCAACGAATCAAGATTTTAAAACGAGCAAAACTCAAAAGTCACGATATTTTAGAAAAATAAATAAAAATTTTAAAATAAAATGAACTTAGAAGTCAAGTATTTAAAATAATGAGAACTCAAAAGATTCGATTTTTTGAAAAAAAAAAACAAAGTTTAAAAACAACATGAACTCGAAGTCAAAGTCTTAAAAAAATGTCAACTCAATGACAATTTCACAAGAAATCAAATAAACAATTCATAAGTCGTAACCATTATAAGCTTTATCAAAAAGTTCTTGTCCATTATTAAGTCAACAATGATTTCATGAGTGGTTTGGTTAATTAATATGTGCAATGATAAAAGCTTGGCAAGGTGGGGTTTTGGTGCTTGGCTCTTTTAGCCATCAAAGAATGGTGGATTTTTTTGGCTATTCTAAGCCTATGTAGTGACAAGCTGTGGTGTGGGTTGATATTGGTATGAGTTTTGGACTATGGTTTGTAATTTGAAGAACTCGATTGGGGTTAGGGGGTCTAGCGAGTGTTAATACTGGTGAGTGAGGATGATCGAGAGGTAGAAAGAAGAAGGAAGATAACACTTTTGAAGATTAAAGCCATGGATGTTGGTAAAAAATGTCTCTATCCAATTCTTGTTGATTTAGTGATTTAACTTTCTTACGTTACAATGATTTAGGTTGGGATAAAGGGGGTGAGGGTGATGTTGTCTTTCCAAATTTATTTTTAATAATAAGTATTAATTTGTTAATTATTATTATTATTATTTTAATTTTGGATGGAGACACTATTCACTTGGATCCATAAAACCACATTCTATTCATGAATTGGTTGTCGTTAATGGTAACTCGTCACATAACATAAATAGTTGACAGAGTATAATGAATGGTTTGAATTAATAAATTTTAAGAGTAAAGGTTTTAATCAAGATAAAAAAAAAAATTAGAGAGTCTCAATTTAAAAAATTTAAGTGTATAGGGTCTGAATGTGGGGTAAACCATTTTCAATTCTTAGTACTAACATATATTTTTTCTACGTTAAGTTAAGATTTTGGATTTGGTTTGTCAGTATTTTAGCTATTAATTATTGTGAGGTTCGCTTCATAGTTAAGATTTATAATAAAGAAATAGAATTTGGAAAAAAAATATTCATTCTCTTTTCTTTACTACCACTCCTTAACCGCTGAGAAATTTCTAACCTATCAATTTCAATTGATTTGATTTTGCTTTTAGATGTTAGTATATGGCTGGTTTAGTTCATGAAGGCGATGAGAGATGACAAGAGAGAGATGGTAGGAATGCTCATTTCCTTATATTTTTTCTTAGAATTTGTAAGCTTTTGTATCTTTGTAGTAAGCCTTTCTTCATCTTCAATTGTGCCATCGTAGCTCTCAAGCGCTGCACCGTCATTTCTTGTCAAAGGTTATGCCATAATGCTTAGACTAACATATGAAAAACCATTGAGAAATTATTTCTTAATCAATTCTATCTAAACTAAACAAAATGCTTTTCTGTATTTGTGGATTTAGGAGCGGAAGTAGCCATGGTGAATTGTTGGTAAAGAAAGGATAACGAGGATGGAAAAGAGAAGAAAAGAAAAATAAATGACCAAAAAACCATTTTTAGATTTGAGATAATAGAATGAAGGTGAAGTTTCCTTTTCTAATAAATTTTTAATTATAAATATTATTTTATAAATATAAAAATTTTTATTTTTTTTTGGACATTAAAACTTTTATTTAAGACTCACTTAGTCATGTGGGTTTCAATGATTGATCATTGTTAACGATAACATGCCAAATCAAACGAATAGTTGATGACATTATAAAAAAGGATTTGAATTAACAAATCTCAAAAGTATAGGGTTTCAATCAATTCAAAAAAGAGTAAGGGTCTCAATAAAAAAAAATCAAAAGTATAAGGACAAAATATGGTATAAGTTCTTTTCGATCATAGGTTAGATGTGAGTGACCTTCTCCAATCATAAATCAAATAAGGGGGACCTTTCCTAATCATAGGTTAATTACAAGCGACCTTTCTTCAGTAATTTAATGATAAAGTCAAATCATGAGATGATAAACCTTAAATAAAAATTATCCAAATCAAAAGGTGACCAATCCTTAAATCAAAGTTTTTAAAAGAAATTAAGCAAAGAATCATTTATCATTCATGTATATGAATATGCCCTAGATTTCATCATCCAAATCTTTTCAAAATCTCAAAATTCATTTAATGATAATATCAAATCAAGAGGTTGCCAACCTCAATATGAAATTTGTAAAAGAAGCCATGTAAAATTTGTATACAATGAAGATCATATGTAAAGCACGTCATTTAAGAAAATTATTAGTGTCATCTCCTAAACTTTTTTTTTTTTTTTAAATCATAGGTTTGATATCGCTACGATATTATTCATACAATAAGGCTCATTGAAATATGGCCATATTTACAATAATCCTTCAATGATTATAAGATGAGAAAAGTGATGTTTCTTTACCTAAAGAAACCTAGACCACACTTTGAAAACTCAATATCTTTCGCTCTACCTGGATTGCTCATAACAACATTGCACTCAAAACGTCTTGAGATATCAACTTCTAGTTTGCTTGAAAGTGCTCTTTTATTTTCCTTTTTAATCATCTTGCAACTACTTCATTCAATGCTTAAATATTGGATTGCCAAACTATCATCCTTCTTTTTTCATTGACTTTGATTAGTCAAATTTGCTTATGTTGCATTCGCATTGTAAATAGGCTCATATTTTTCATTTGATGACTTCTTACTCCAAGTGTTATAAGCTTTATGGATCATCTTTCATCATTGCATTTGAACCATTGAGTTAATCTTTGCATACCTTTAAGTATCGATGGTGACCATTCATCTACCATCCACCTTCCATAATCATTGCTCATGCTCATCTTTCATTCTTTGACATATGTACCTCATTTTGCAAATTAGTTTTAAAGATTACATCAATTTTTTCAGAAAAATCATTGCAATTTGTCTTGACTTTCATGGATTAAGTCATATACTTGAATAGCTTTTTTTTTTTAAGTAAGTTAAATTATTAAAAAAAAATCATAAAGATGTTCATAAAAAAATAATTTTATTCATGAAGATATTTGATTTACTTGGCCGAAGACAACATATATTATTCAAATTCTATGATGCATTTTTTTCAAGGTGATCTTTCTTTTATTCTAGAGGATTAAAACATTTTTGAATCACATTAGAGCTTTGAAAAACAATCATCTCATTTGAAAAGGTAATTTGTCAAAAAGTTAAGTCATTTTAAAGAGCAAAAAGCTCAAATGGATTTTATTAACAAAAGAATTGAGAATCAAAGAATGGGAGCCAAATCACCCATTAAAGGGTATAATTAAACAAATGTTCTGGTAGTAAAAAAAAAAATAGAGAAATTAAAAGACCCAAAAAACTTCTCTAGTTATCCAAATAGCACTTATTTAGCCACCAAAGACCAAAATAAAAAGACCAACCAAAATGAAAAATGATGATGTTTTGCCTTTTTGTTAGACATTATTTATCTTCTTTCCCTACTTCTCTTATCATGAATTATGACAGTCTCTCTAGCACCCTCCCTCCTCCCCCCCCCTCCCTTTCTTTCTAGCGAGAGAGACTCTTAAAAACTTTGACCTTGGCTTTATCTCTTCATTTTCTCTTAGCCATCCATTATTGTTTAGGAGGATCCCGACCTTTTATTAAAAATGCTAGAGAGGCTTCTCTTTAGTGTTTTTATTTTATATGCATAGTTCATAACTCTCTTTTATTCCTATTCTTTAGACAATTGTTATTTAGGGTGTGAACTAAGGAGAAGGATAATAGCCGGCTTTGTTTTTTTATAGATTCGAGTAGCATTTGAAAAAGGTAGATTGATTTTTTCCGTGAATTGTGTCAAAATAAATAAATAAAAGAGGGAAAAACATATGGAACAACAAGGAAAGAAGATAAAGGTGGGATTTGGATTTGAAGGGCAAGAAAACAAAGAAAGAAAAACAAAAAGATAAAAACCAACATTTAGAATCACGACATAAAGGGAGATCAACGAGTCCCTACGAACTTCAAAACAACACTATTTTTTGAAACTTTTAAGTTGGTCTCTCTATTTTAGCATCTTTTTAATTTAGTATTTGTACTTTTGAATTCTTTACAATTATATCCTTACATAGTCCAATTTTTGTTTTTTCTTCAATTTCAATTCGTCTTGATTTTTATTTATTGAATTGTACTCCGACTAACCTTAATTTTCACCTTTTATTCTTTTTAATTTCATTCAATTATGCCATGATTATTCTTAATTTTCATCCTATTTCCTTTAGATGGTTCAATTGTGTCCAAATACTTTCAATTTTTTTCTCCTTTCATTCATTTACATCTAAAAAATTAATTTCTTTTTATTTTTTTATTTTTTATATTTTTTGTTTCATTTCTTTTTTGTTTTTATTTTTCTTTATTTTTTTATTTTGTTTCTTCTTTTTTTCCTTCTTTTTTTGCTTCAAATTAGGGATAATCTCAAAGTGTTTGAATCATACAAATTTGTAAAAATACCTAAAATTAGAGAAAACTCAAGATACTAAGAAACATGTATTTTTTAAAAACATTTTCATAATGATAATTTATAAGAGGTGAAAAATAGGTTATGACACATTTCCCCATGTGAACCTAAACATCAAGGTTAAGTCTTTGCATGGACCTTACTTTTGATAATTGAAACTTATGGAATTGATTGTGTTATAGTTATTTTTAGCCTAGAACTTACCTAAAGGAGGTTTTGGCTAGTTTGGTTTACTAAAGGAAAATTTTAAAAATATTAAAATAAATACCTAGTAGTTTTGGATTGATTTGAAACTTTGACCATTAATTCTATTAAGTCTAAATTTACTCTAGTTAAAATTTTAGCAAATTCGGGATTAATTATGTAGTAAGGTATATCAATGCACTAATTGCATTAAGATATGGTACTTCAGGACTAAGTAGTATTTCTTTGTTATCTTCTTGAGATTGAAAAAAAGTCTTTTTGGATATCAAGTGAATGAACTATCATTGAGCTAACCAAAGAAATGAGCTTTATATAGAATCATTGTCGAAATTTTTTATATAAGTTGACTCGATGAATAAAAATCTCTTTCTCTAAGTG
The DNA here is from genome assembly GCA_963924115.1 of Dovyalis caffra. Taxonomy (NCBI): domain Eukaryota; kingdom Viridiplantae; phylum Streptophyta; class Magnoliopsida; order Malpighiales; family Salicaceae; genus Dovyalis; species Dovyalis caffra. The sequence goes on from CAWUPB010000351.1 coordinate 2,490,397, forward strand.
CTCGAATTTCGATCGACATCAAATTTTATTTTCTAAAGTATTTCATATCAAATTCTTCTTTTAGATAACTTATAGTACTTGAAATCTCTTTAAGAGTTCCAATAATATTTAAACCATCAACATATACAGCAATTATCACAAATTTTGAATTTTTTTTATAAAAAATACATGAAAAAATAGGGTTGTTTCTATAACCTTGTTTCAATAAATATTCATTGAAGCAATTACACCACATGCACCCAAGTTACTAATAAAGAGTGGATATTTAAAAATAAAAAATAAATATAAAAAATATAACATAAATTAAATTTCTTAAAACTAAAATAATAAAAAATATATTAAAATAATTTTTAAGAGATCTTTATAATTTAATTGAATACATTTTCAAAAAATATGTATTACATGTTTTAGTCATCTTGAGTCCTTCTAAAAATTTCATATATATATCATTTTAAGTGAGCAAATAAGTTGTGATCACATTCATTAAATGCATGCACATAAAGTTTTTCATATATTTTGTCGACCTAACGGGATAACAAATTGTAATTGCATCCATTACAAGAGAATATGTTTCTTCATAGTCAATGCCAAGTCTTTGTAAAAACTCTTATTTACAAGTCTTGCTTTTCATCTCACAATCTCATCTTTCTTATTTTGTTTTCATTCAAATACGTATTTGTATCTCATTGGCTTAACATCTCTAGGTCTTTTGACTATGAGTTCAACAACTACTCGTTTTGTAAAGAAAATATAATTCTACATAGATTGCTCTTTTTATTTAGGCCAACTATTTCTATGTCGACATTCTTTAATAGATTTAGGCTTATGATTCTTATTTTCCTTCAAAATATCAATTGCAACATTAAATGTAAAAATATTATCAATAAATGTTTCTTTCTTATCTTATTTCTCCCTATATTGATATAATTTATCAAAGTCTCTTGATTTTACTTAAACATCCGGACTTCTACCGAAAGCTTATTATCGAAACATGTTGGACCATTTTATAAATATCCGCTTCTTTGATATTTTTATCTTGATTATTTGCCCTTTTTTAAGGAAATTTTTATCTTTATATTGATCCGTCTTTCATGCTTCATGTATGTTTCGCATTCATTTGCTATAATATTAATAGATTATCCTTTTAGGATATTAATTTTAATATGAGCATTCTCAATGGGAAGATGCGTTTTAATTATTCTTTTTAGATCCGAGAATGCATCTAATAGTTAGTTTGTAAGACTATAAATAAATTATCTTCCGAACTCCTAGTTCACATTATTCTATGCAAGGATCCAGGTGATGTAAAGATGAAGAACTCCATGTAATCTTTTTTTCTAACATTTACAACTACTTATTTTGCTTATTCTCTCTCCCTAATGTTGGAAAAGTTGTTTCATCAAAATGACAATCAATAAATCGAGCTTGTAAAATATCTCTTATTAATGGTTCAATATATTTAATTACTAAGAAGATTCATCCTTCATATATTTTTAATCTTCTTTGAGGGTCTATTTTAGTTCGTTGTGGAGAAGCAATAGGAATATATACTACATAATTAAAAAAAAATATTTAGTTCATGGCCATAAACCAATTGAAATGAAAGAATTTTGATAACTTATGAATCCGATATGGACAAGTTCCGTTATATATAAGGTGCATGTTTTCCGTAACTCCCCGTCCTAGAACCAAGATAGGTCGAGAGTATTACTACCATTGACCTACATTTGACGTGTAGCAAATGCAAGCCAATAAACCTTCTCTATTATCTTATCTAATGCGTTAGCGTAGTGGGAATTTAACCATTAATAAGGTCCCTAATGAGTTCGAGAGACTAGGTCCACTCATGCATAATTTGAGTATAAATTTTTTTTCCTTTTCTTTAGATTAAGTTAACCTATATTAATTTCATTTAAAACTCTTCTAATAATTTACTCATTTCATTTTCTTTTAGTCTTGCTCTTAAAATTCTTACCTAATTCCTTGTCATTTTGAACTCGCAATTATTTCTTTGACCTTACAAATTACCTCATTCTAGTCACATTAGTCATTCAAGCATCTATAATCTACAACTAACCAAAATTGACATACTAATGACTTAACCTTCAATTTATATTTTTATTTACACTAAAATAATATTTTTTAGTTAACTTATATACATACCGTAAATACCTAACTTGCTACGTATATACCCAAAAATCAAGCTAAGCCATACATGATTTTCCATACTCACTAACCCATAGCCAAAGCACACAAAATGAAAAGTTTGTCACCGTCTCAATAAGTGGCCCTTCATTTTTTTTATATCATTTTCTACATCATAAGAGAACAACAATGAGCAAGAGGATGCTCAACAAGTATAATTCATGCAATGCATGTGATGTTCTTTATGCATGAATGCACATAATGCATCTTTCATAAAATCTTTTTTATGTCTTTGAAACCTTTTTCCTTTTTCCTTTGTTTTTTATTTTTTGGGTACACCATTTCCGTTATCATTTCTTTGGTTGGGACCTTTACCAAATTCTCCAATTGTTGAGGCCTTTATCGAATCCCTTGACGAAGAAATGTCTTTACCATGTTCTTCGGCTAGGGCCTTCACTAAATCCCTCAACTCGTTGAGGCCTTTATCGAATCCCTCAACGAAGAAATGGGCCAATTTCTTCGGCTGGGGCCTTCACCATATCCCCCAACTGTCGAGACCCGTATCGAATCCCTCGATGAAAAAATGGCATTATCATGAAAAATCATAAAAATTATGAAAACCTTTCACAAAAATCTTTTCTTTTTCCTTTCATAAAAAATTTTTATTTTTTTCCTTTCATCAAAATCATGAATAAAATTCCTCTTTCATAATAATGATGTGCATATGTATTTTTAAATGAAATACAATGCCATGAACATTACCTCATTATGCATACCTTTCAAAATTCCTCAAGAACATGTATTCATATGATGTATTCAAACACATAAGTTTGCATGCAATAGGAATATACACCATGAATAATCAAATGTCATGAAAAGTATCGTAATCAAACATTTCTCATACAAACATGGCCAATCATAATAAGCATCATAACCATCAAATTTTCATATAAATGCATTCATTCCATTCCTCTTAGTCCTCTAAATCTCACATTTAACAATTTTCTCTTTCTCCTTGTTATTCATATTTACCCAAATTTAAGCTAAGTGAAGGACAATTCTCATTCTTTCATTCTAGCTTTAGGAATGTCTCTAAAACATTTCATCAAACATTTGGTAGGCATGGAACAAGTAACTACTAATATATGCCTACTTAAGGATTATTCATCCACCTTGTTCATGGAACAAGGACATAATCCAAACTCAAAAATTCACATCATTCAAAAGTTTCAATATCATTTTCTTACATTATAAACACATCATAATCATTGAAATTCAATCATCAATACATAATTTGTAATAATTCCATTTACTTACCCTTCATCAATTAACTCTAAAGTTAACCCTAATTGACACCTCAACATCTAATTCTTATGGTGTAGGTGAGGAATTATACCTAGCTCGCATGGAATTTAGGCATTTTTCCTTCTTTTTCTCCTTAGCTTCTTCCTTCTCCTTCCTTCTAAATTTCAACCAAATTTTAAAAATTCTTCTTTTCTCTATGCTTAGTCTTCTATGAAGGTTAATTTAAGGTGTTTTTAAGTGGGTTAAACTGATCGAAGGAGTGGATTTGGATGGGTGAAGTTTTTCTTATTTCAATTTAGGGTTTTTCTCTTTTTCTTCTCCCTTTCTTTTCCTCTTTATCTCGTCCCCATTCTTCTCTCTTAAAAATCTAGATTCTAACTTTTTCCACCACTTTTATTCCTTTTAGTTGAACTAGAGGGTCCTCACTTTGTTGACTCTTAACACCTTAGTCTTTAACTTTCAATACTTGCAATTTAACCATGTAATTTCAACCCATAAATTCACTCACTTATTCAATAAATACACCCTTTTATTAATTTATAAAATATCTATAAAATACATTTACATTTCTAGGAGGATTTTGGGTAACGGATATTGTTTCCTCCCTCTTTATAAAAATTCCATCCTTGGAATTCCTAACTAAACAATTCAGGATATTTTACTTTCATTTCCTCTTCTTTTTCTCATATTGCCTCCTCTATGTTATGGTTTCTCCATACCACTTTCACAAGTGGAATCGCTTATTTCTTGGTTGTTTCATCTCCCAATCTAAAATTTGAATCAATCCTTCTTGATAGCTAAGATCAAGTTGGAGGTCCAATGACTCATCTATTAGAATATGGTTCAAGTCCTCCATATATTTCCATAACATTGACACTTAAAATACGTTATACACTAAGAGAAAGATGAAGATAAAGCTAATCCGTACGCACGATCCGTAATTCTCTCTAACACTTCAAATGGCCTAAATATACCTTAGACTCAATTTTCTTTTACTCTTGAACCATATTACTCTTTTCATTGGTATTACCCATAGGAATACCTTATCACCAACCTCAAATTCTAAGTTTCTCCTTTGAACATCGAGCATAACTCTTTTGCCTACTTTGAGTTGTCTTCATTCTTAACCCGATCTACTCAACCACTTTGCTATTTATTAAACCATTTTTAATCCTAACAGACTTTCATTCTCCAATATCATCCTAATGTATTGGTGATTGGCACATTTTTTCATATAAAGCTTCGTATGGTGTCATACCAATGCTAGCTTGATAGCTATCATTATAAGCAAACTCTGCATGTGTTAAGTATCTTATCCATCTAGCGAGACTAATCTAGAACACAAGCTCATAATATGTCTAAAATTTATTCACCCTCTTTGTCTATCCATCAATTTGAGGGTGGAAGGCTATACTAAAGTTTAGATTAGTTCCCATCACTTGATGCGGACTTTTCCAAAATTATGATGTGAACCATGGGTTTTAGCATGAAACAATTTAGATTGGAATACCATGCAATCTTACAATCTTTCTTAAATATAGTTTTTTATATTGTTACATGAAGTATGTGGACTTCACTGTAAGAAAATGACCCGACTTAGTCAATCCGTCAACAATCACCCTTATATTGTCAACTCTCTTCTCGGATCGAGGTATTCCAAGTATGATGTCCATAGTGATGTGCTCCCATTACTAGTCGAGTATTCAAGGAGTCTTAACAATCACAATGGCATTTGATGCTTGATTTTGACTTACCGATAAGTTAAGCACCTTGCTACAAAATCGGTAATGTCTTGCTTCATCCCTTTTCATCAAAAATTCTTCTTTAAATCCCAACACATTTTAGTACCTCCTAGATGGATAGAATAGAGTGTAGCATGAGCTTTCTTCAAAATATCCTCTCAAAGCTCTTTAATTGTGGGAACACATAGCCTTCCTTAATAGTGCCAAATACCTTTGCTATTGATGGCATATTCCATAACCTTTTCTTTAGCTATATCTTTTTGAACTTTGATCAAATCTGGATCCTATAGCTATCCATCTTTAATTCTCTTTCTTGTGTCGATTTGTAACATCATCGCACCTAACAAGCATATCACTATCTCCTCTTAGTACCACCTTTAACTATAAACCTTCCATGTCCTTAACAATTTCAACTCCGTGTAGATGTTAATGTCTTTCAACTTAAAGCATATATCATGATATTTGCTTTAACGAGATGGTAGTGAAAAGGAATATCATGATCACCTCAAGCCATCTCCTTTGCCTCATGCTTAACTCTTTTTAGTTGAAGATATAATGAAGGCTCTTATGGTTAGTGTAGATATCACACTTGACCTCATATAAGTAGTGCCTCTAAATATTCAAGGCAAAAATTACAACGGCTAACTCCAAATTGTGAATGGGATAATTCTTCTTGTAGTCTTTTAGTTTTCTAGACACATAGGTAATGACTCTCTTATGTTGCATCAAAACTACATCAAGTCTAATTCTTAATGCATCGGTATAGACTATAAAGTCTTCATCATCCTTTGCTAGAGATAAAATAAGTGTTGTGGTTAACTTAACTTTTAGCTCCTAAAAGCTCCTTTCACAACCATCATCCCACTCAAATCTAGCATTCTTTCTTATCAATTTAGTTAGTAGAGTAGCTATCTTAGAAAACCCTTTCATGAACTTTCGATAATACCCTATCATACCAAGAAAGCTCCTTACCTCTCGACATATTTTTATACTCTCTCCATTCTTACACTCGCCCGCACTTTGTTAGGATCAACCATCACCCTTTCTTTAGAAACAACATGTTCGAGGAATGCTACTTGCTCGAGCTAAAAAGCACACTTCTTAAACTTAGCATATAATTTGTGCTCACGTAAGTTTACAATGCCTTAGCCAAATGCTCCATATGTTTCTAATGAGTTTCGGAATAGATGAGGATATCATCAATGAAGACTATAGTAAAATTATCTAAGTACCGATGGAATACTTGATTCATCAAGTCCATGAACACGATAGATACATTGGTTAACCCAAATGACATTACAAGAAACTCATAATGCCATATCGAGTTTTGAAGGCCATCTTCCTAATGTCATCTTGTTCATAAATTAGTGATGTCCTAACTATAAGTCAATCTTAGACGAGCATTGAACTTCTCTTCAACTCGTTTAAACAACTCATCAATACGGGGAAGCGAGAATTTATTCTTGATGGTCACTTAATTTAGGTCTCAATAATCAATGTAAAACCAAAGTGACCCATCCTTCTTCTTAACAAATAGTATTGATGCTTCTTATAGAGAACAACTAGGTCGGATATAGCCTTTATCTAGTAGCTCTTGCAACTAAACCTTTATCTTCTTTAATTCTAATGGAACCATTCTATATGACGCCTTTGATATGGGTGATGTCCTCAATTCTAGCTCAATCTCAAAATCAATCTCTCTTTTAGGGGGTAATCCGGACAAACTATCGGGAAAAACATTAAGAAAGTCCCGCACTATCTCAAAATCCATCAATCGAGCTCCCCTCCTTAATAGTATTAACCATACCTATCAAGTATCGTAAACATTCCCTTGCATTAACTTTCGAGTTATCATTATCGAGATAATGCTTACTAATGCAACCTTAGTCTTGTCTAATAACTCAAAAGATTGCTCTCGTTTGGAAAACTATCTTCTTTCCATATAATTAATTGTTGTAAAATTCTTAGACAAGCCATCCATGCCCAAGATGACATCAAAGTCTTGAATCCTCGGGATCACTAAGTCCACATATAAAATATCATCTCTAATTTGTACCTCATAATTCCTCACCATATGACGGGACTCAACCGACTCTCTTAATAAAAGAGCCACTTCATCCATTACTTTTAGTAATTCGGGTATTATACCTAATCTTCTTAAAAATATCCATGCAATGAATAAATATGTTGCACCTAAATCTATCGGCGTATATACAATAAGATTTTGAACAAAGACATTACTCATATAATATTTACCTTTCATTTGCTCGTCTTATTTGTCCGCTCTCGAGTCATATTATAGACTCTTCTCGAAATTCTTTTTTCCACCATTACCTTCCTCTTAGGATAATTCATTGCCAAATGCCCAGCCTCTCTATGGAAATAACACACATTGGTGCCAATAAAACAGCTTATCGGTATGTGAATGGCCATATTTCGGATAACTTGGCCTACCCCTCACTTCATTCTTTGGTGGTGGAGCGAGAGCCTAAGCTTTCTTAGCATTTTCCCTAGGATTTTCTTACCAAGGCCTCATGAATGTCTTCCTTTTCCCAATGGACCAGTGGGCCTACCGGGAATGTTAGGCCTTCTCATTAGTGGAAACTAGACCCACTTTTCTTGATTCGACTCAATTTAGAGAGCTCGACCGATCGGCTCCGGATAGCTATCGGTCGATATCCATATAAGACTTTATATCTCAACCTTCAATCCTCGAAGGAAGTGCTACTTAATCGTTCCTCATTGCCCAACATAAAAGTGGCAAATCAATAATCATGCTCAAATTATCGAATATATTCAGCCATCCTCATATCTCTTTGCTCAAGTTTTAAAAACTCTTAGATTTTTCAAGACTTAACGAGTGTTTGAGAAGTATTTTTATTAAACACTTTCTTGAATGGTGCCTATGTGAGTTATGGCACATCTAGGGTAATTTTCACCAACTCCCACCATATGCATGCATCACCCACTAAAATAAAAGTATCATAAGTATCTGCATCCTCCGGTGCCAAGTGTTCAAAGATTGTTTCCATAGAATCTAACCATTCTTTAGCGAGCCATTGGATCCGGCTTGCCTTGAAACTCCTTTGAATTAAGCTTCCAAAATCGCTCAACTATGTTTACTCATTATGGCTATCTAGTCACTTTTGGATTCATTCATCGCTACTATTGCACCTCCATCCTCCTTTGCATATTTTGCATCATGTCTTGCTCGCTATCTAAGTAATGCTATAAGTTATTCCTCTCTATCCATGACATCTCTACTCGAACCTACATCGCTATGATCATTGTTATTTCTCCTTATAGATGGCATTCTCACTCACCACACATACATAATCACACACCTAATTAGTCTCTTTTTCTTAATTACTTAAGACCAATTCAGCTATATCACATTCACATTCTCATTTATGTTCACATTTACATTCACATTCTTATTCATGCCTCATAATTCATAGAATTTCCATATCATTACATGACATTCAAACCATGGCCAAGTATCATTCAATCATATTCATACACTTCACATTAACTTAACTAACGAGTCATTGTATTTTCTATGGGTTTGAAGTGAATAAACCAAGCCACAAAAGGCTAAAACTAAAGTCACTAAGGACTTAAGAGAAATATATGGCTATTTGGAACTTCTCAATAGGAAGTCACACGGGTAGAATACTCTTACATAGTTTGAAGAACATTTGGAATACGTTTGTGCTTGTTTATTAAAGGATTTCTATCCAAAGAGGGAGTTTGACACATGAGTGGTAGCCCTTCACATGCTTTGGTGTTCATTTTGGACACAACCGTGTGTGTTTCAATAGAGAAGCATCATTAAAACAAGGAAAAAAGGACACGGGGCATAATTGATCTACACGGTTTGAAGAACAATTTTCATATGCCCGTGTACATACATTAATAAGGCATACATTCAAAATGAAATTGAAACACATGGCTAGAAACCTTTAGGCATGGTTTGGAGAGTAATGCATGCCCATGTATGTACATTAATTGAAATAAATCATTTAAAGGAAAAGTTGGTCACACGATCGGAGTAGCCCACACGGCTTGAAATGGAAAATGTCACATGACCATGTGTGATTCCTCGGAGGAATTATCATTCAAAATGAATTAATACATACAATCAGAATTGATTCTACATGGTTTGGAAGACAATTCCAACATGGTCATATGTGTCCCAAAGAAGGATAGCATTCTAAAGGGAAATAATGTCACGCGAACAATGTATTTTCACACGGCCAAAAGGAAGATTATTACATGGTCGTGTACATGAATCATTTGACACACACACACACACACGCACACACACACACATATATATATATATAAAAGCATGGTCGTGTATGCCTATTGTCATTCCCATTTAAGGAAACGAATGGTGCATGGCCGATTTATACCTTTAATGTTAACTTTCTATGTAAAAGACAAAGAGAACAAACAATACAGCCATGTAATCCCCTTTTGTCATTACTTGAAATGAAATATCACATTATCATGTGTGTGATTTAAAGCTAATCTTTATACCTTAACTCTAACTTACCCTAAATGTGTATTAATTATAATATATTCGCCATATATGCATACACTTCAATACAATTTATAATTTATAAGAAAAGATAAATACATGGCTTGAAAAAATATATCACATATCTTCAATAACATTCCATATAAGGTGAAAATTCCATCTTTTCCATGCCACATTTCTTTTTCATTTACTTTCCATAACATTTCATACAATTCATCACATTCCATTTTCCATGGCATTCAATGTAAACATATGATTATCATAGATCAAATACATTTGAATCTTACTTGCCACCAATATGTGACTTACGTGTGCTTAATCAGTCATCCTAACTTAAATATCTAAGGTAAACCTTTTCTCCGATACCACTTTGTAACACCTTCGTCCTAGGAACTTAATAAGTCAAAGGTATTACCAGCATTAATCTACATTTGATATGTAATGAATGCAAGCCAAGAAGCCTCCTCTATTATCTTACATAATGCATTAGTGGAAGTGGGCATTTAACCATTAATAAGGTCCCTATTGAGTATGGGAAACTAAGTCCACTCATGCATAATTTGGGTATAATTTTTTTTTCCTTCCCTTTAGATTAACTTAAGCCATGATAATTTCATTTAAACCTCCTCTAATAATTTAGCCATTTGATTTTCTTTTAGTCTTGCCCTTAATATTCCTACCTAATTCCTTGCTTGTCATTTTAAATAGCAATCATTTCCTTGACCTTATAAATTACCTCATCCTAGCCACATTAGTCATTCAAGCATCTACAATCTACAACTAACCAAAATTAACATACTAATGACTCAACCTTCAATTTATATTTTCATTTACACCAAAACAATATTTATTAATTAACTTATATACATACCTAAAATGCCTAACGTGTTATGTATATACTAAAAAATCAAGCTAAGCCATACATGATTTCTCATACTCACTAACCTATAGCCAAAGCACACAAAATGGCAAGTCCGTCACTTGTCTCGACATTGACTCATCATTTGTCTTCATCATTTCCTACACCATAAGAGAACAATAATGAGCAAGAGGATGCTCGGTAAGTATAATTCATGCAATCCATATGATGTTCTTTATGCATGAATACACATGATGCATCTTTCATAAAATCCTTTTCATGTCTTTGAAACCATTTTCCTTTTACCTTGTTCTTTTTTTGGGTACACCCTTTCCTTTATCATTTCTTTGGTTAGGGCCTTCACCAAATCCTCTAATCTGTCAAGGCCTTCACTAAATCCCTCAACTATTGAGGCCTTTATTGAATCCCTCGATGAAGAAATGTCATTGTCATGAAAAACTATGAAAATCATAAAAACTTTTTTCCTTTTTCCTTTCATAAAAACCATTTTCTTTTTTCTTTCATCAAAATCATGAATAAAATTCCTCTTTCATGATAATGACGTGTAATCCGCATTTTTAAATGAAATGCAATGCCATGAACATTGCTCTATCATGCATACCTTTTGAAATTTCTCAAGAACATGTGCACACATGATGTATCCAAACACATAAGTTTGCATAATAAAAGACCCAAGATAGCCCAACCAATCATCTCACATAATAAAAGTATTTAAATTAGTAAACTTTTAGTTTACTATAACATTTGTTTCAATCATTCGAGTGTTTGTAATAAAGACCAAAAGAGAAAGTAGATAATTTTTCAATACATGTTTTCTATCCAATGTAATAATTATAATATATAAGTATTTAATATTTTTCACATTTACTATCTTGGTATGATATCCATTTAGATGATTATCTTTGAAATTCAGCAAATTTCTATGAGAATTTAAAGAGAATAGTGCATCATTTATAATAAAATGTGTTATTTTAGGTAAAACTATGTTTGCCCTTTTAGAGTATTTAAAATTTATCCTTTCAAGTAATAATATATCGCTATTATGGAACCTTTACAATTTGTCTCTTCAAGTAATAACATATTCATTTTTTCGAGCTTTTAAAATTAATCCCTTCAAGTAATACTATATTCATTCTTCTAGAGCCTTCAAAATCTATCCCTTTATATAATAATATATTTACTCTTCTAGAGATTTTCTATTAGATCAATACTATCAAATATAGTATTAATAAAAAATAAATAATTAAAAAAATAAAAAAAATGAATATATTCTTCATAAACACAATATATGTGTATGTCCGTGTGTATTGCAAAATAAATTTGTATCTATCACTATGCAATAAAAATTATAAAAAACTAATATAAAACATCTTATTTATAAATAGAAAAGTTAACAAGTTATTACTTTCAATTACTATCATTTCGATATATAAAATTGACTTTTATACTTTACTCTCTTTTATTTTCGTTCAACTTACATTTGATAAGGCTCAAAAAGGTACTTTAGTGTACGGCAGGTACGTGATCAATGTCCCTTCATGCCACACCTATAATATTTATTTTCGAATACCGACTTGATCTGTTTTTATTTTTTTCATAGTTTATTCATTTTTTAGTGGTGAGGTGTATTATTATAGTAATCACAATTATAATGATAATTATTTTGACCACAACTATGGCTATATACATGACCATATCCACGTCTATGGCCATGACCACGTTCCCATCCATGCTTACAATTATTATAAGTTTTCATGTTCATTTCGGAGAATAAAGTAAACCCAATTGGACGAGATTCATAATTTTTTATCAATAACTCATTATTTTTTTTAGCAACAAAAAAGTATGAAATCAATTCAAAATATTTAAAAAAAAAAAAAAATTCTTGTTATTACTCGCTATAGGAGCATACTCGAGGCATGAAAAGTAGATAATTTTTTCTCAATATCAAGCACGATGATCAATCATTCTTGCTCGAAATGTCAAAGGCTATAAAATCAAGTTTTGTAAGGTTTGATATGATAAAAATTCTATAATGCAAGATATAATAATAATTTTAAAAAATAATAACAAATATAATAATAAAATTTAAACTTTTCAAACAACATAGATTAAATCATTAGATTTTCTATATTAGATCAGTCAAGTTTTTCAAAAATATACTCTATATATCATTAGATTTAAAATAAAAAATAAATTAAATACATACCTCTTAATGATGAAGATAATTTAGATCTTTTAATAGAACACTCTTGTAGAGAAACAATCGAATTATTAAAATAAGTGATTAAGTCTTTTGGTAGATACATATATCATGGTCTATTATCTTAGTTACTTAGAGCTTCATACTAATACATGTTATAAAAAAAAAAATGATAACCATAATAGAATTGAAAACAAAAATCATAGAAAAATGATTTTACTATAAAGTAAAGTACATACAAGTGATAGTAATTCAAACAACTCTCTCAACTCAACAACAAAAATACTACATCAACTAATGAACAATCAATCTTATTTATAGGCTTTAGGATTAAGGAAAAAAAATTAGAAAAAGCTAGAAAAAGGACATGAAAGGTTGCACTAACCTTTCAATTATTATGTCACCATGCATGATAATGGTGAATTAAATCTCATTAAACAATATGATTAGTAGTGAGAATAAGAATGGTCATGGGCATTCATTATTTCACAACAAACACTTAAATTTAACACCAAAAAAAAAATTACAAGATGGTAGAGAGAATATGGGATTGAAAGATGCATAACTAAAACTTACAATATTTTCCTTAATTGTAGGAAATCAGATTGATTTTATTGATAAAAAAATTCAATGAAAAATTAAAGCTTGAATAGATAGTATATTTATTATCTCAAATGATTTTTGGATGAAGTAAACAATTTCATGATAAAGATAATATATATATATATATATATATATATATATATATATATATATATATATATATATATATAGATTAGAAATATTATTCTTTATTTTGAAACAAACAAAAATCAATTTTAAAATCGTGCATAAAAAAAAATTAAATTTCATTACTTTGCATAGGTTTTGTCTTAGGGAAATTATAGACCCCCCCCCCCCCCCCCCCCCAAAAAAAAAAAATCATATAAGAGCCTTTTTTCAACTCAAGGTTTTTCTATTTTAACCTCAAATATATCTTTATTAAAATTCAATCAAATATTTATAATGCTAGAATTCCATTCATTTTTTATGCGTGAGCATCAATAAAGTGTGAACCAACAAGTTGTTGGTCCAATAATAAACAAACGAGTCTTCGAATAAATTACTTATCGTTGTATAGGATTTGAATCCTAGAGTCATACTTGATGAGAGGGTTTAAACCTTGTCGCTTCGTTTCGAATAAAATTAATCATATCTTCAATGTAGAATGAGAAAATTGATATCGTACTTGTTGGAATGGGTCAAATCTTATTTCTCCCATTTCGAACATGATTAGTCTTATCTTTGATGTAAAATGAGCATATGCAAGGGGAAAAAAACAAACTATAGAGTGTGAAAAAGTTTTGATGTAATAATTGATGGTGAAAGAGGTTTTCTCATTTTAGCAATTTTGATCCTTTAAATTTAAACCATGATAATTTTTGAATTATTAATAATAATTATTATTTTATAATTACTATTTTTGAAGTAAAAAAAAATTAAGAAATCAATTTAAAAAATATATTATGAGTTAAGAAAAAAAAATTGTTGATTTTTCAGCTCTCCTAAAATACAAGTGACTAACTTTAAATGCTATCAATTCTTAATCAATCGTTTTAATATGCTACTCATTTCTTTTATTTTAACATATTAATATTTTTTGAACTTATTTTTTATTTATTTTAGTTCTAACATGATTTCATTTAAAAAAAAAATTTCTAGCGTCATCTATATCATGATCTTAATTATTAACATGAGACTTGCATTTTAATCAAGTCTTTTCACACAAAAATTGCAATCGGACGCTATTTTATTACCATGTTCAGAACACAAGAAGAGTAAATTATAAATTAGTACCTCTAGTTTTGTGAAACAAATCAATTAATTCTTTTCGTTTCAAAAACTAGTTATATAGTTCTTTCACTATTTTTTAAATTTATTTAATTATTAAAAAAAATAGAAAAAAATAAAAAATTAGTAAAAATATAAAAAATTGATGAAAAAAAAGATATTTTATAGCATAAAAATATTAAATTAATCATGATCAACACCAGTTAAGAAGATTAAATAATTAGATTTCGAAACTAGATGGGTTAATTAATTTCTTAAAACGAAAGGGACTAATTTGTAATTTACTCAATACAAGGAAACGGAAACCTTTACAACTATAACATTAAAAATAAATAAATAATAAAAAACCTCAACTCTCCAGTAGATTGCACGATAATTCAAGATCCCAATTGAGTGGAAAGTTAATACTACCAAAATGATGGGTAGCTAGTGATCTCATGTATTATATATCATCAACAATATAATGATCTGGGCCTACAGTCAAAATTACCAGGCCCATCCTTCACATCTGTCTGATATAACCCATCAGAACCATACAGTTATATATATATATATATTGATTGATTGATAATTCCCCTACCGAAACACCCCACCATCATCAAATCATCATCTTTCACCTTCAATCACCTTATCACCATCCTCATGTGAACAATTGAGCAAGGCTAACTTCAAAGCCCATGAATACTAAGCCCATCATTAAAACAACCACTATCTGGGCCTGCCCAAACTAGTTCCAGGCCCACCACTCATCTGATTAATAAACCCACCACCAGAACCGTACACGAACCCACTAAACGCGTCCACTCCAACCCCACTCCCATCACAAGGAGCGTCCTTGTCACGGGGCACAGTATTCTTCTCTCCTTCCATCTCTCTAAACCTCTGCAGATAAATCTTGAGGGGCTCCACGTATTCCTCAAAGCCCAAGGTAGTCATGGCCCATAAGAGATCATCACCGTTGATTGTCTTTCTCTTCTCTCGCTGGCACTTATCAGAGGCCTCTCCTGTAATGAAGCTGATGAGCTCCGACACACATTCTTGTACTGTTTCTTTGGCATCTTTGGAGATTTTAGCGTTTGCTGGTAGTGCTTTTTTCATGATCCTGCTAACGTTGGCTATTGGTAAGAAACGGTCTTGCTCTCTTGGGGATAACATCTCGTTGGTGGTTGAGGGGTTTTGTCCTCCAGAGTCGTTGTCTGAGTCTGCCATGATCAACTCAAGATTAATTACTCTAATATGTTATTGCTAGCTAGCGAGGGTTAAAGGGTACTCAATTTCTTTTACTGTTTGTTTACTAATTAGCAGGTGAAGAGGGCGGTCTTGACTTTTGCTTTGGGGATTAATTAAGGTGATAAGGTGGTTACAGGGTTTGGACTGCTACTTAATTAAGAAGGATGAAGAGACAGAGACAGTAATTAAGGATTTTTTGGGTGTAAAAATGGACCCAGGAGGAGGAAGTCAAGTAGCTAGCAAGAGAAATAAATTCGAGTTGATGGAAGAGATAAAATTGGAGATTTGAAGCTATAGTTTTGGTTTTTGATCAGTTGTTAAAATGGAGAAGTTAATTTGTAGTAGTGGATGCAGGATTAACAAGAATTAATTAATACTAATAAATGATCAGGCTCAGAGAGTATTAAGCAGAATTTAACTGTAGAAATCCAAAAAGCAAGAAGAAAAATTAAAATATTGAAAGATTAGAGACAAGAATTAAGGAGATATATTTAAGAGAAAACTATGTAAGGAGTGATGAAGAGAAACCTGCGGCACTCGATGATGATGGATGAATGCATGCATTCATATATTAAACTACTCAGCTCCAAATTCAGAGCATGAACAGAGCACAGAAGATGATGAATGTATAACAAAAGAAGAAGAAGAAGAAGAGTTTTAGGGTCTGGAAATAAGCATTCAAGAAAAAAAAAAAAAAAAAAAGATTCGGAGCTTAAAATCCTTTAAAAAATTAAAACTTGCTTAATTGCTTATTGGAAATTCAAGGGGGAGAGAGAGAGAGAGAGAGAGAGAGAGAGGAATTTTTTGGAAGTGAATGAGTTGGATCAATTGGATGGAATAAACGCATTAAATAAGGTCCATTGTTAGTGACACGTGGGTGTCTCTGGACCATTTTTGTCGATAAGTGCTGTGTTTAGTGCGGACAGATTTCAGGCCACACGATTGGTTGGAATGAATCCTTTTTGCACCGTTGATATGATATCTAACACGTGATTGTATCCGACGTGGATTCTCTTTCAAACCATGGTAACCTGCCCTATAGGCAAGGAGTGAATAAATGTAGCCAAGATGTACGTGGGTCACCGACCCTTGGATTATGACTCTTCATATAGTTTATTTGTTTTCGGCCATCTCTTTCATTGAAGTTTTAGTTTAAGAGTTCATTATAACCTAGTCCCTATAGGTTACCAAAACTAATTAACTAGTCTTCATAGTTTCATAAACTATAATTGAATCCCTTTTTTTTCTGTAGGAAAAATTTGATGTGGAAAGAAGATGTTTTTTTTGAAAAAAATATATATATTAAATGGAGAAGGGTTAGTGCTAGTGAAGAAACTATTCGATTATTTTTTATACCATATGATTAATTAGTTATTTTCGGTAAATTATAAGGACTACGTTTTAATTAACTCTAATTTAAATACATCTTTCTTTCTCTTTAAGTTTGTAGCATTTCTTTTCTTTTTTCTTTTTTTTAATGAAACAAAATTTTAAAGTAAAGAGGATTCAAGTGGATTAATGAAGCAAATTTTACTAAATTTTTTTAAAAAAAGGATGAAAATATATCTAGTCTTTTAATCACTTTTGAGTGAATATTCTTAAAAAAACTCTTCAAGAAAATTATATTCTTACTTTTGAGTCAAATTACGAAATTTATAAAATAAAATTAAGTAAAATATAACAAACTCTTTTAAGACATTACAAAATTATATATACCATTCAAAAAGTTAAAAATTTAAATAAAAAACTCTTGCTATTTTTAAAAATACTATAAATATTTTATTTAATACTCAAAGTTTGCTTATTATTATAGAGATAAATTTAAACTCATAAAGAATTTTGAATAATTCTTTTTTATCTTCATCCTTCTTCTTTTTTTTAGTTTTTAGAGAGAATGATAGGATATATCTAAAAAAAATTAAAATAAATTTTTTAATTGTATTATTAAATTATAAATACTATTCAAAATTTTAAAACTTTAACTAAAATGCTCTTGATATTTAAAAAAAAATACTATAAATATTTTATTTTATACTCGGAATTTGCTTACTCTCATAGAGATAAATTTAAACCCATAGAGGATATTTTGGATATGTTTTTTATCTTCACTCTTTTTTAGTTTTTGAGAGGATAATCGGATACATCTGAAAAAAAAAATTAAAATTAAAACACACTCTTTTGAGGTATTATAAATTTATATTACCACTCAAAATTTTAAAAATTTAACTATAACTCTTTTGATATATTTTGAGTATAAAATAAATATTTTATTTTATATTCAAAATTTGCTTACTATCATAGATATAAATTTTAGACCATAAAGAATATTTTTGATAATTTTTTTTAATCTTCATTTTTTTACATTTTTTTTAAAATTTGATATAAAAAAAAGTAGAAAGAAAGATTAAGGTAAAAAAAAAAAAAAAAAAAAACACACACACACACACACACAAAGTTGGAATGTATCGCAATCCCATAGCATTAATGATACAGTTTTTAGTCCGAATAATTAATAAAATGACATAATTAAGTCAGAAACCAAATATGAAAAAACAAAATTAAGAGAAAAGAAGTGAAAAAAACACGTTAAAGATAAAAAGAAAACGTAGAGAGATTCCAACAACCATTAACTCAATAATAAATAAGCCAAAGCTAAAATGAATAAAAGATGAAGAAATTATACGCAAAAACATTTAATCATAATTCTTCAAAGTTGGTTAGCATCTCCTAAAGTGTATCAATTGTTAAAAGGAAATGTCAACACTTCAGAATTTGCTTTTATGTTGCAATACTTTAAAAGTTGATTGTTACGTGTCAATTAGAAAAGAATTGAGTTTTAGTGTCCGAAAAATTGCTAAAAAATATACTGACCATTAAATTGATTGGATTTGCTAACTTTGATAGACTCAACAAACATTAATTGCTAAAATATAGTCTATAGTTCAAATCAAAGCAGTATTGTAAGTTAAATACATGTGCCGTCCACTTTATCCTGATTTGTTCAAGAAATTTTTTTTATTGACTTAAAAAGACCATGCTCAACTTCCACTACCGAAGACTTTGTCAATAGCATGACAGATTTTGACAATTGTTTTAATTATTTACTTATAACTTTTAGATGTTATTTGATAACGAGGAATATAACGATGAAAATAGAAATGAGAATGAAAGTTTTATTTTGATGTTGTAGCTATTTGATTAAAAAGATTAAAGTGGAAATGAGAATGAAAATTTACATACAACTTCATTCTCATATAAAATGTAGGAATAAAAAATAAGGAATGAGAATGAATTTTTTTTTCAAAATAATAATATATCTATTTATTATCTATTAATTACTTTTACCACCACTATCACTATCACTACCACTCGTCACCACCACCATTACCATCACAACCACCACCATCGTCGTAATCACCACTACCACCACTATCATCTTTATTATTTTTACAACCATTATAGTATAATAAAATTATTTTTTAATTATTATTTTTATTTATATAAAAAAATCAGATATTAAAAAATTTAAATTGCATTCCGATTCATCATTAGTATTCCAAACACATAATGATAATACAAATATCATTCCGATTCTTTAATTTTCGTTCCGATTTTTGCATTCTCATTTTCACAATTATATTACTAATTACCGAACAACATCTTAATTCTTCGTCCTAGAAGACTTTGGGGTCAATTCATAATTGACGTCAAGTACCCTATCGAGTTTTATAACGAAACTGAATCTTTAAATATGGTGTTTAGATGACACGCAGTGCACTTGCACAATTACAAAAAGGTCAAATGCAGTTTTTTTTTTGTGAAAAAAAATTGATGTGGACTGACGAGGGATCACACTATTTTTAAAAATTGATGTGGATACGAATGTGTGTATCTATAACTCGGATTTGATAAACTAATTCGTAGTAATTGTTATTTGCTGCCAATTTTCAGACGCTTTAGCCTGCAAAATGTTTTTTAAATGTCATTTGGCCTGAGCTGATGAATCTAAAGCCTCGAATGATATGGAGGTCAAGTCCAAACCCACCCGAGCAGTAGCCACTAACCACTATCTACTAGCCTACTAGTCAATAGTGGTGCCCCTTTAGGTCAAACGAGCATATATCCCGCACGTTATCGTGGGATGAGCTATACAATATTCTTATATGTTTATTCGTATAAAATAAAAAATATAAAAATAATTATTTAAAAAGATCACATGGAAAAAAAAAAATCAAAGTGAGTTATACAACATTCTTATGTGTTCATTTATATAAAATAAAAAATTTAAAAGGATCACACGAAATTTTTTTAAAAAAGAACTAAAACATATATTTCATATTTTGTTGCGAGGTTAGCTAAACGAAAAGTCCGTAAAGCCGAGTAATATAATGTTGCTAATTAGATATTGTTTGATATAAACATGTATTTTATTAGAAATATATATAGTAACTCGTAATTAAAATAATGATGTGGTAGTTTTTTAAATTTTAAATGATTAATTTTATCATACATTTTTTATCCGTAATTTATTAATAAGATAGAGAGACCACCCAAAACAAAAAGATAAAAAAGTTTTGTCAAATCGAGAATTTGACAAAACAATAGAGATAAATTTACACGATAAAAATTAAATGATCAAAACAAAGTAAAGATCATAATTCACTAAAAGCCAAAAAAAAAAAATATAAAGAATAAGACTGTGAATGGTTTTTCTAAAAGTTAAGAAAAAAATATTTATTATATGGATAAAAATCAAATATAATAAAATTTAAATGAGTAAAATAATAAAAGGTTACAAAACGAGGAGTAAAATTAAAATAAAATTCGCTAAAAGCCAAAAGAAGAGCTTAAAAAAATGTCTGGAAGAGAAAAAAAAACTAATTTATTATAGGGACAAAAATCAAATATAATAAAATTTTAATGATCAAAATTAAAAAATTTTAAAATAAAATTTTAATATTTATTATAGAGAAAAAAATCAAATATAATAAAAATTTTATAACCAAAATAAAAAAGTTACAAAATAGGGGCTAAAATAAAAATAAAATTCACTAAAAATCAAAAGAGAGGCTTAAAAAATGGAGCAAGAGGAAAAAAAACTAATTTATTATAGAAATAAAATCAAATATAATATGATCAAAATTAAAAAAGATTACAAAATAGGGATTAAAATGTAAAATTTATTAAAGCCAAAAGAGAGACTTAAAAAAATGCAATAAGGGAAAGGGAGAGGGACAAAAAAAAGCGCAAAACGTGAACAGAAAATAAATTGTTAAAGCCAAAAGAGGGGCTTAAAAAAATGCAGTAAGAGAAAGGGAGGTAAAAAAAAAAAAAAAAGGGCAAAGTGCTACAGTACTTTTTCATTTTGGTTTAGTATATCTTGTAATAGCTCAATGAAAATATCCACTTGTTAAAAGCCAGGGGCTAGTTTTCTCCGTGAACTTTAAATTATGACTAGTTCCCTCCAACAGTTTATCTTTTTTTTATTTTTAAGGATATCTTGCAGCTGGAAACCTAGAAAACAGCCTTGATTGAAAGAAAGGAATTGATTGAAAGACAGTTGCTTCGACCAGTTGTTGTCATAGGAAATTCCCTTGCAACCTTTCATTTCCTAATTCCTTTTTACACGACTTAGGCATCTAGCAGAGGTTACCTTTCCGTCGACAGAATTTGCATGCCACAAGCAAAGCATGACCAACGGCCATGGATTGGTAAATCAAAAGAGATGATCAGTCCCGATGCCAGCTTATTAGTGAAACAAACGGCGCTTAACAAAGACTCCAGGCCAGGTTCTTTAGGTAACATTCCGGTGTTGCATTTAAATTCCTAGTACCATGATCAAATGAACTTCACTTCCAGCCTCAGTTGCTGTTCAAGTTACGGCACCTTTATTTCTAATAGAAATGTTTATATGACCCTTGTAAAACAAGATTTAAGGATCAGATGCTAACATATCTGCGGATACTTCTCTCACAATGAAGCAGGATCTACTAACCAGCTCTGCAATCGGCATCAATAACCGCACCTTGCACCCTCTTGATGTGAAAGTCGAGAAAGGAACAATGCTAAACAGGTCTGTCAGTTAAATATATTGAAACACATCAAACAATATATCATCAACAGTATTAACACAAAAGGTCCAAAGGTTGATCAAGAAAAGAAAACGAAAGCAGCAAGCTAATCAGCTAGGCATAAAACAAGTTGGATTGAAGATTACACTAATGAGAAATAATATCATGTCAGAACTGACTCATAATTTTATGACATAACAAGAAGTGCAAATGT
The DNA here is from genome assembly GCA_963924115.1 of Dovyalis caffra. Taxonomy (NCBI): domain Eukaryota; kingdom Viridiplantae; phylum Streptophyta; class Magnoliopsida; order Malpighiales; family Salicaceae; genus Dovyalis; species Dovyalis caffra. Next base: position 2,512,560 of record CAWUPB010000351.1, read on the forward strand.
CAGTTAAGGATAAGAAAAAACTCCTACAACTTGAAGTTAATGTGTACATGGGAATCACTAGTCATACACCAAAGCATGACTAGTCTCACCTTCTCTAGTTTATAGTAAATGCTAGTCTGCTTGCCAGCAAATTCAACACTAACAATGAACTACAGCTTTCTATACTAACGGCACAAACAGTGCATTTACGCACAAGTGAAATGAAAACATAAAAGACAGTCATGTTACATGTTTTCAGACTTCAACCTCTTGACCAGTAGACTGGGTTTCATCTTCACACGTTTCAGGTTTCAACCTCTTGACCAGTGGACTGGGTTTCATCTTTCTCAGTTTCACCTTCTCCATCTTCATCATCAGCCTCGTCTGCTAATTTGGTGAGCTCATCTTGGATCATAAGCTTTATAGATGACTTTCTTGGTGCGAGATCCATATCAAATCGTCGAGCTGCAAAGTGGCCAGATTACTTTCAGGCAACCACAAATAAATTACAATTATACAAACACGATCTCTCTCAATTACAAAAGCAAAATTTAAGACAAAAGTTGCTATTACTTTTGATAGCTACATACTTTCAGGCAACCACAAATAAATTACAGTTATACAAGCACAATCTCTCTAAATTACAAAAGCAAAATTTAAGACAAAAGTTGCTGTTTCTTTAGATAGCCAGTACATCTTAAGAAATCTCATCATCCATACAAAGACCTTGACTGCCGTATTGTCAATCAAGATGTGGATCTTTCTTGCATATGGAACACAAGGATCACTTTACTTGTAAGATAAACTACAGAAAAAATTGCATATCATCCAGTCAATTTAAGGTTGAAGTAGGCATGGTTGGTCACAACTAGAAGAAACAGACAGAAGGGCTTGCATATTTATATAATCTGAGATGGCCAGTACTTTACAGGCCATGTCAGTTTTTCATATGATTGTTTGTCATGGCATTTTCCCAGATAAGAAGAACCACAATTTACTCAAACCAACAAAAGTTAAAAAAAAAAAAAAAAAAAATGCATACCAAGTAACTTGAGAATGTCAGTGAATGTAGCCTGCAAATAACAATTATAGATTAGATAAGGACAAAAATTATTAGATACTGAAATAAAGAGATGAAGAAAATGACATTGGAATTCGAACAGATTCCTTTGCACAAAATGATGGCCACCAAGTTTGATTGCTAAGATCTAACTGGTAAAAACGATAACTGCAATAGCTAGAGTTCTTTATATTGAATAAGTGAGCAATTTTTCAAAACAGAAGAATGTTATCAGTCACTGCTCCATTTTACCAGCCTTATTTCATCTCAATGATTTGCAGATTCTTTTGAGTGCCAAATATTTAAAATTACAGAGAAAAAAAATATAATTGTACAATATTAAGAGAGAGCATACACATGGAATCCCAAGTTATGTAATCGATGATGTTAAAGCAAAAGGAGAATGGGAAGCCCAGACAAAAAATATCATTTCATCTTCAGAAGAAATAATCAAGTAATCCCATTCTAAGGCTCTTGTGGCTAATTTAGGAGCAGCTTATAACACCTTGCTTTAAGCAATTATGTAATCAGGAGGGCCACATAATTATCACAGCAATGCAATGTACCCAGCAAACTGCATTTAGGGCCTTTCTGATTGCTTATTAGCCTGTTACCACCAAAGGTGGCAATGATATCAGATCTTACCGTATTGAAATCCACCTGCTTAAGAATTTCGCATATTGCATCTATAAGCTCATCATCACTTGGAGTCAATTTATCCTGTTTAACTTTAGCCTTTTCCTTCCCTTTTCCACCTTTTTTCCCTTAACAAGTAAAGAAAAAGAATTTTCATGTCAGTGAAAAGGAAAACAATACCACTCAATTTCAAATACAAGAATACAATAGTCATGATTAAATTCAAAGAAACTTCTATAATGAATTCAAATAGTAAATTATAGCATTTTTAGATGTTATCGCCCTCTGACCAAATAAACAGCAGCAATCCATTTCCAAATGAGAAGAATTAACAAACAAAATCATGGTTCTAAAAAACAGCATTTACATTATCGGTTATTTAATGGATTTTTTACTATCCATTACCGTTGCCATTTCACAAGAATAACAGCTTTGTAGCTGTTAGTTTCCATTACTTTCCCTTGGTCACGTTATTTCTATTTTTACTTCTTTCCTTTACTCTTTCTCTTTTTTTTTCATTTACTTCCTCTTTTCATCTTTCACAACTTCTACTTACCCACACCAAATTCTTCAAAATTTTCATTATTTTGGACCTAAATAAAACATAAAATATTCATTGCTTATTTTTAAAAGTGAATGCCTAACTTTAAGTCTGGATGGTTGATGTACCATCCTAACTCTTTTACATTATTTACAAAACAATTATTGGAAAAATCCAATTATCAATATGAAAGAAAAGTATATGATATGGTAGTAGTTTACTGCACATAGAAATTAGAAGAGTACATAAAAGTATTTCTTTTCATAAATATCCTTGAATGATTCTTTCTTTCAAAAAAAATCATCTATCGGATTGATGAATCGTCATCAACATTCACAATTCATATGGTTATTAAGACTTAGAAAGAATAACAAAATGTAGTCCATGAATTTACCTAAATCGGGCTATGGACCGATAAAAAGATTTTGATCTTCAAAACCTATTAGAAACTAAAGGGGGCAGTGTACAAGAAATCAAATCATACATAAATGATACAAGTTTCAAAGGCCTAAAAATGCCACGAGGTGGTGCAAATATTTATTAGTTATACAATTTTATGGTATTGATTTGTTAGCTTACTGCATATCTTAGTGACCTTGTTATTAATTTTTAAACAACTTTAAAAAGTTTTGGTTAGTATTTTATGTTTTGCTAATATATTGAAATATATAATCAGGTGACCTTCGATTTTTTTGGTATTTTGTAACACCAGTATCAGACATGGATCTTGTTATTACTAAACTAATTTTTTCAATTTTAAGGAGATGAATATTTTCTTGCACACAACTTTAAGTTGGTAATGTAGTATTGCACTATTATAATATGTAGTTAAACCTTTAGAAGTGCTGCTATTATGCTTATTTAATAAATCATTAAAAAGATGTTGGCTACTATAAAATATCTAAGATTTGCAACAGCTATAGGCACAACCACTATATTGTGCCTGCAATATCGCAACTGCAATTTAAAACCATAAACAAAACAAAAATGAAAGCTACCTATTTTCTCCTTGGAGACTGATTTCTTTGGAGGTGAGGGCTTCTCCTTTGATACTTTTTCAGTTTTCTTCTTACTTGAGGAAACCTTCGGACTTGCATCACTATCCTCATCAGAATGAGTGTGTTTTGATGAAGATTTTTTAGGTGTTCTTTTCGCTGGTGGACTAGACTTATGGGACACCAAGATTCTGGTTTTAGCTTTTCCAGCAGATGCCTTTTTTCTAGATGATGCAGCTGACCTCTTTTTGCGTTTTCCAGTGTCTCCTTCAGATTCTTCTTCAGATTCTTTTTTCTCCTCACTTTCTGAATGTTCTGAGATTTCAGCATCAGATTTATCGAGAGCACCATTTTCATTTTCCTCTTCTACATTTTCTTGTTCCTGTTCGTCTTCTTCTTCTTCATCTTCCTCCTCTTTCCCTTCTTCTGACTCATCTTCAGTATCAGCTGTACTCTTTTTTCTCTTCTCTCTGAATCATCATCAACCTTTCTTCGACTCTGCAAAACAACCCAAAACCTTTTTAAAAGGGGAAATAATATAAACAATAACACTCTGGGTGCACAAAAAGGGAGGAAAACTGTTGTAAAATTCTGCAACTTATCAGATTCATTGATAGGGGTTTTCCTTTTCAGTGAAAGGCTTTCACAAACAGAAATACAAGATTTGCATCACGTTTAGATCCAAAAGGCTAATATGCAACGGTATCATAGAATATGTCAAATGACACCAAGTTTTATGAGGCACCACAGCTGCCCGTAGAGGCACTCAAATTGGATCAGTGATCGATTTCTAGATTCGTCACAGATGGAAAAATATAAGGTACTTCATTGCTTAGTCTGGCTTTCATGGAAGCTTAACAATTTATGGACTCGTTGTAGCACTAGCACTTTTATTTGCAAATCCTTTAAGGTCCTAAGAGCCAACTGGGTGCATATTAGGTAAGCTTGACGCATGCAACATTGACTGAATTAAATACATACTTGTGATGTTAACAAAACAAATTGTACCTTAGCTGAACGTTTGGATAGTGTGCTCCCAGAGGTTGAACTTTTGGACACTCTCTTGCGCTTTTTGCTAGCTTTTTCCTGAAAGCGAAATCAACATCAAAACTCAAATAGATGCCACAGCAAATGAATTGAATTTGCAACACCTGAACTTAATAGGGAGAGAGAGAGGTCAACAAACCTTCTCTTTTTCAGCAAGTAAATCACTAGTTGTAGCATGGGGGGCCACCAAAAAGTCTATCAGCTTCATAACAATATCTTCCTGTGTGCACAATGTAAGACCATTGTAGTAGCATATTTAACTGAACTTCACAGAAAGAAATAAGTCCTGACATTTAGGATAGGCCATTGGTGCAAGAGAGAGAAACTACAGTGGTGTTTATGAAATCCACACCAATGCATCCCTCAAACAGTAGGATTTGTCTGTTCACCCATAATGCTAGATTGTGGGTGTGTGCTCATTTGCATAAAGACAGAAGCAGTGTTGATTAGAATACCTAGAATTCACTTGGCTAAACCATGATTTTCTAATTAATGGCAATTACATGGTTAATCAAATTACATATTAACAAAATTATATGGTTAATAAAGTTAGAAATAACTTGGAAAAATCCCTTCCCCTTGTACAGCACCAAGGAAGCAGTGTAAGCCTCTGAAATAACTGATTTCCTCACAAATGCTGGATAACTATAAAAGGGTAATAATTTTCTGAGCTAGAGAGAAGATCAGAAAACATGGGGCGAAAAACTCAATCCTTGGACCACATGAGCTGAAACCTAACACACAACATTAGTTGATCAACTCACCTTCTTTGTAGTAACCTTGGTAATTGGTATGTCAAGCACATCACAAAATTCCAACAACTTCTCTTTATTACACTTATCAAATTTTTCTTTCACTTTACTCTTTTGTTTCTCCTGTAATAATTAAAGAGGAAAATAATGATCATTTTTCAGAAGACTAACATTGTGCATGAAACCAAGCAATTAATAACAAAAAGATAAACTAAAGTCTTAAAACCTTATAACGTTCTACATCTAAAATCAGTATTTGTACAGATGAAGAAAACTCAACTTCATCACAAAGTGATATTTCTCACCTCATTTTGATGCCACACATAACCAGAGAACCGGGATATGTTACTCTTGATCTGCAATGCCTGCAAAAACAAGGAACTGAAATTGCATAAAGCAAAGATTGGATTACAATAAACCCTGGTCATTCTCACAAACTATGCATAAGAACCCAGTTTATTTTTCTGTTCAACATCCTGAATATCAATTACAAGAGAAAACATTAGAAAGACAAGAATATAACAAGAGCAAATAAGAAAGTAAACAGCAATTGGATTACCTTTCCTCTCCTTCCAAAGAGAATTGTATGAAGCAGTTTGAATGTATCATCAGTCTTCCTTCTTGATAGCTTGAATGCCACTGCAGAGAAAACATTTTCAGAGGTCATTTACATCACCCATTGCTCTGAATGGATATGTTCAATACACTCATTATAAAAAGGAAGATCTATGAAAGACATATTCCCTTATTCTTCAACCGTCCTCATACAGTAACAACTAATTCAGATAAGGCAAAATAGATACATACAATACAACAGTTGGACAAGTTTTGGGAAAATTTAACAAGGCCAATAAACCAAGAGGGATGGTGCATGGGAAAGTAAAAGACGGCAAAAGAATGTACTAAAATAGACGCATTCCCTTATTCTTCAACCACCCTAAAAATAAAAAATAAAAGAAGTCGGGTTGCAACTTTTGGTGAACTGGATTGCAAAGGGACTACACAATCCAGAACAGCATGCGAGGGGGATGGCAGCCATCCTGTTAACTCTGGTTTACTCATTTAATTTCGAATTTTAGGAAGTATAAGACAACGAAAATAAAAAATGAAGAACTTCTGAATATTACAATGGAAAGGCCAACAATCCAACTAGGAAGAACCCCAAATAAAAAATGAATTACATTTGTGCAATACAATCAACAATCAACATTGCACAGTAAATACTTACTAGATCATCAGTTTTCACTTTAGCTATTTGTTGGCCAAAACCTCAAGATTTAGGAAAAGACAACCTTTTAAAAGCTATATCCCAGTAAAGTCCACAAACACTTAAAACTGTTCTAAACTACACTTATAAGACACATAAAATCTGATACTACATCAATCCGTCAATTGAATTGAATCATATGTCAGCAACAAAATCCCAAATTATTGAGCAGTAATGAAATTTTCCATTCTTAACCCCCCAGTCCCACCATCCAGGCATCATATATAATAAAACACCTCTATACTTTACATATAGCTGCCCCAACAACAAATGGAGTACAAGCAAAAGCAAGAAATTGTCTGACAGCATCAAAATTGAAATTCAAGATAGGACAAAATTACGTTATGAACCATACCATTAGGTATATCTTTCAGCGGGATACCTCGGCCCTGCATTTTTCAGCATAAACCAAGAATAAATTAAATCCCCAAATGACATACAAACAAAATTTGCATACTGAAAATGCAATGAAAAACATACCTTTTCAATCTGGAATTCTTTGGCAGCATCTTTGTCAATAGTTGCCACCAGCCTTTCAACCGATTTCCGTTCACGCTGCGGCCTATCAAAAGCAGGAGTCCTCTGCTCTGGCTTCTTCTTCTTTTCTTCCACTATCTTCTTCTTCCTTTCAGATTTCTTCCCACCGCTCTTCCCTTTCCCATGTTGCTTTGATTGTTTCCCTTCCTCCTCCTCCTCCTCCTTTTCTTCTTCCTCCTTAGATCCATCAACCTTCTCCTCCACCTCTTCTTCGGTGTTTTCTTCCTCAACCTTCTCTTCTTCCTCCTTGGACCCATCCACCTTCTCCTCCTCCTCCTCTTCTTTGGCTTCCTTCTCCTTCTCTTCCATTTCTTCATCTATTTTGGGTTTAGTGTCTTCTTCCATTGCTTCAGTTCTTCCTTCTTCTTCCTCATCTTCTTTCTCTTTGCTTTCCTTTTCTTCAGTCACCTTGGGGTCTTCATCCATCTTATTAGTCTCAGCTTTCTCGCTGTCATTTTTATTTTCTTCTATTTCTTTTATTCCATTATTTTCCTCTCTTTTTTCAGCCATAACTTCATTGGATTTCTCTTTCTCAGGTGCATTAGTCCCATTTGCTGCTACCTCTGCAACTTTGGTTTCTTTTTCTTCCTTGCCCATTTGTTTTAGCGTGGACAACAAAAGGCTGTGTGAAGGGCAAAAGAAAGAAACACATTCAACAAGAAGGTTACAATTAGCAAGTAAGACATGAAGGGGGGGGGAAGTTCAAATGCAAATAAGGAAAGGGATATCTAAACAAGTATCATCATGTAGCCCAAACGCATGATTAAACTCCCATTTTAAGAAGTACCCAAAATGTTCAATTGAATGAAGAAAAACGGCAACTTTTATCTAAAGGAAATAAGTAATAGTGACCATAAATTTAGAGAAAACACAAGATTTACAAAAACAAACCAAAATCCTGTGTTCGCTAGCAGAAAAACCACATTAAACCTAAAGAATAATTTTTTAAAAAAAAGATAAAAATTCAGAATTTTTAAATCTATTTGCCGTACTGTTTTAAAAAAAGGAAATTTAAATTAAGCCAAAGTTACTTGCTTAAGCTCAATTAAGTAACAATTCCAAAACTCAAGCACCCAAGAAGGCCCAGTCTTAAAAAGAAAAAACCCTAAATTGAAAAATAAAAAATTTTCCCTTCATATCGAGCACTTTCACAGCAACCAAACACAAAAAGCAAAGTCAATTACATGTCACAAAGAAACCCAAAAATCAAGAGTCAAACTGCACCAAAACAAACACTTCAAAAAAAAAAAAAAAAAAAAAAAACACACACACTCATACAGCAACAAAATACAAATTTAACCACAATTCTACATAACAAACATGAAATTGAAGAATAATTAAGACAAAGAAAAAAACAATTATGAAAATAGACACTTACAGTGAATTATTACTCTAATTTGTTGATTTGATACTGAGCTTAAAAAAGCACTAAACTCCACTCTCTGACTTTAAACATTTTTTTTTCTTTTTTCTTTTTTTAGAGCTTCGATTTTTAGTTACAAAGTGGGTGTCTTTTTTTTTATAGCCCGGACTCGAAATCCGGATTTAAAATGCAGTTGAATGCCACCTAGGATGAAACTGTCAGATGTGGGCAGATTGGGGAAGGATGGACGGCTCTGATTTTTTTATTTGAGTATCCTGGGATTTACGGTCCTGATTTGATATTCGCCCGCTCAGGATTGGCATCTTGTGTTGATGGGGTCCAATCAAAAAATACTGCGGCAAAAAAGCGCATTTGTCTTCGAGTGACGGTGACTAATACAGGCACTCCTCTGGAGAGTACAGTCTCATCAACGAATACATAAATTGATTTCTTTAAAAACACAAATATGCTACGTAAGTATTGTATAATCTTTATAAGTGACGCCGAAGCTAGGATTTCTGGTGGTTAAAAAACTTTCATTGAAACAAGAAATATAATAATCATTTTTTATTATTATGTTTGGATCAAGAATATTCATAAAATTAAGTTTAAATTCAAAATAAACTATGTTCTCGTTAAAGTTAATTAAAGTTAAATACATCAGTTTGAGAAGAACTATTCGAAAATATATTCTACATTTATCATCTTATACTTTTAATTGATATTTCATAACAACTTCGTAATGGTTGGACTATAAAAATATTTCATGGATTAAATTATTAACTCTCTTTTAAATTAAATTGTTTATCTTTTTTCTAATATATAGAGATGACAACAACTTAAGATACATATAATGGGCTCTCTTCATATTTTTCTTATAAAGAACCTAGTTAGTAATTATTTAACTACAATTAATCATAATAAATAGATAAAACTAGTTATTTGCTCACGCTACGCGGCGGATTCGAGTAGAAAATCATTTTAAAATTTTTTAATTATAATTTTTTATTTAATTATTTTTTAATAAATTTTTTTGTTTAAAAAACATAAATTATTCTTCTTTATGGATTGATTTTAAAATAAAAAATATAATAAATTTAACTAAAATATTAATCAAGAATTAAAAAATGTTAAAAATATAATTTTCATAATGTTATTGTATTTCAAAAAAATAAAATTATAATTAATGGATAGACTTTCACAAAAATTAACAAATGAAAAAAAAATAAATTGATGGAAAAAACCAAAGAAAAAAAGGCATGTGTAGTGTATCGGTTAGGGATTAGAATTTTTATTTTAAAATTTTAGAAACCAAAATGAAACAATATGAAAATTAAAAAAAAATAAATAAATAAAAGAATCTAGATTGATGGAAAAAAGCAAAGAAAAAAAAAGAAAAAGAAAAAGAAAAAGCATGTATAGTGAAACAACTTGAAATTAATTTTTTTAATTTTTTTATAAATTTTCTGTTTAAAAAACATAAATCATTTTTCTTTATGAATTGATTTTAAAATAAAAAATATAATAATTTTAACTAAAATATTAATCAAGAATTAAAAAAACTTTAAAAATATAATTTTCATAATATTGTATTCCAAAAAATAAAGTTATAACTAATAGATAGACTTTTACAAAAATTAACAAATGAAAAAAAAAGAACATAAATTGATGGAAAAAAAAAACATGTGTAATGCATTAGTTAGAGGATTAAAATTTTTATCCTAAAAAGTTTAGAAAACAAAATGAAATAACCTAAAATTAATAAATAAATAAATAAAGAACCTAGAATGACGGAAAAAAGCAAAGGAAAAAAAAGATAAGATAAAGCATGTATAATGAAACAACTTAAAAAAAAAAAAAAAAAACAACCTTTGCTACAGAAATGAATAGTGATTTGTAAGCTAAGAAAAAAATATTTACTATAGGGACAAAAATCAAATATAATAAAATTTTAATGACCAAAATATTACAAAACGGGGACTAAAATGTTTATTATAGGGATAAAAATCAAATATAATAAAATTTTAATTATCAAAATAAAAAGAGATTACAAAACAGTGACTAAAATAAAAACAAAAGCCAAAAAAGAGGCTTAGTCGTGGCAAGAGGAAAAAAAAAAGAAACAACTTAAAAAAAAATACTAAAAGCCAAGAAAAAAATATTTATTATAGGGAAAAAAATCAAATATAATAAAATTTTAATGACAAAATAAAAAAAAATTAAAAACAAGGACTAAAATAAAAATAAATGCCAAAATGGAGGCTTAGCCACGCCAAGAGAAAAAAAAATGCTACGGTAATGAATATTGTTATGTGAGGGGATGAACTGTGATTGCTATTGTTCAAACCCTCGCCCCCATCCCCCACACCTTTTAGTTTATAGTAATAATGCAAACTCTAAATAATAATTATATATTAAAAACCTACAATTTTAAATATATAACTTTGAAAATTAATTATTCATAATATATTACTTAAAATTAATATGATAATTTTAAATTATATAAATAATTGACACTTTAAATTAATCTATGTTTCAAATCAAAATTTTTGGACCTTATTTATTATATATTTTGAATTTCTTTAGTTCTTGTCATATATGTGATGTTTAGGTCAATTTTTGATATTATTTTTTTTTATAATTTTAATATGTTTTAGATGTATGTGTCCTTAAGTTATATTTAAAATTTCAAAAAGAAATATGATGTCATTTAGTATTTGTTATTACTTTGTTTTAGTTTACGTCGTGTATTTGATATTTTTTTAGGGATTGTTTTTATTGATTAATAATTTGAGCAATTTTTTCAAATAATTTGCTGATGTGATTTTCATATAAGTTTTTATTATGTTGTTAATGCACATGTTTTCAAGCTATATCTCAATTTTTACTTTTCTTAAAAAAATATTATTTAGTATTTGTTCTACCTTTGTTTAATATGTTTTGCTTACATGATGCTTTGGAATAGATGTGTTGATTGGAAAGTGAGTAGGTTTTAGATGAGATTTTTGCCTTAAGGCCTCACATTAAGTCAACGAGTCTCCTATTATTAGAGATCGATAATGATCCTATGAGAGTCCAATTTTTTTTTTTTTAAATAATAATATGTATGTAAGATCTTTCATCTCGTGACCCTATTTTGATCAATCGGTAGGCCTTAATTCGCTATGATGTTCTTGACATGTCAATCATGTCCGAACTTAATGAAGGATCATGCATCCTATGGAGATGAGGAATAAAAAAAAATTTCTTCTATTTAAAGTTTCCAAGATCATGGTATTGAATCAACTAATCATACATACATGAATTAAAGCATAAGTAAAGAATTATCTCTTGTAACGTAGAATTAAACCTTTACGGAAAAAGAACTACCTAAGCATCTAACCTCTATCGATAATTCACATAGTCCAAGCACCCATACAAAAAGCACGCAAAATTATTACGATGCTAGCTCCACTTTTTTTTTACTTGTTTAGTGTTTTTCCTTTAGAAATCTATCCAGGGATATTTTACGACAACCCTAGAGAGAGAGAAAGAGAGGTGGCGTGTATGAGGAAAAGAGAAACTATTTTTTTTTCTTATTTTTCTCTCTAATCGTGCGCCCTATTTCTTACTTTGCTTTTGTCACACCTCTCATTCTATTTATAAGGAAAGTGGCTTCTTTGTCCTCCAAGGATAAAGAAGACAAGGAAGTGGTGGCAACTTGTCTCATGTGGATTCTAGGTTGTTGCTTCCTTGTCCTCTAAGGATAAGGAAAATAAGGAAGTGGTGGCAACTTGTCCTATGTTGATTCTAGGTTGTTACTTCCTAATCCTTAAAGGATTAAGAGTTATTATACATGTAGACTTTTTGATCTTATCTTTTTAAACCTTGATCTTTATCCTCCCACCAAAATATCTTGTAAGCCTTTTAATAAAACCTATTAGCCCAACCTATTTAGGTCCAATTAATTACTAATTAATTTGGACTATTTAAAAAGATTAGGTTAGATATTTTCAAGGGGCCCACGTTAGGAAACAATTTCTCAAATTACCCATAAACCTAAATTAGGAAACTAATTTCCTTTTTTAAGTCATTTATATCCAAATTTGGAACGGACTTCCAAATTGGGAAACTAATTTCTAAATAGAAAAATTTTTATTTTATAAAACTTTTCATTTTAGAAACCCTTTTTCAAAATAGGAAATTTTCAAAATTGGAAACTTTTTCCATCTTTGCTTCTCTTTTATTATGTGAATGCTTAAACTTATACTTGTAACTCAATAGGCTCCTAAATATGTAGGCAATATACTAAGAATAAAAGATGTCTTTTTTATCTCTTGATACATAAATTAAGATTGATATTTAGCAAGGCATCATGACTACCTATTTCTATATGAGGATTAATTAATCCGCAATTTCCCTTCACGAGGATAATTACCATACAATTCGGTTTTCATGTTAATTTATCACGAGTGTGATCCCGAACTTAGTTATTAGTTTGTTCGATTATGATCATATAAGTTTTCTTCAATTTTCAAATGTTTTAGCCCTTAAAGTAAACCAACCGTGCTCTATTAGTGTACTCTTACTCGTGGCTATAAATTTCTTGATCGGACATTCATCGAAGTACAATGTGATAACTCCTTTAGTCGATAAGGAATGACATGTCCTATCTTAGTCATCCACCTACCTCCATTAGATTCTTAGTGCACCAAACAAATTGCCCACGTACAACCCTTTACTCGGTTCCATCAAAACGAGTGTCAAAGTACATAAATTTTCTAATGAGATAATCACGATGACTTCAAGTTAAAGGACCGAGTTGTATCTATCTCGTATGAGATTCTCACGGACTAAATAAAATAGGTTCTCATGGTGAGTCAAGTCCAATGATATGTTCTCTTACATAAATCACCTAAGTGCTTGTTTTGGCATCACCATACCTATAAGTGTGAGATCTCCTACTTCTATCTTATAACATGAGCATAGCATTCACAAGCCTAACCACATATAGCCAATGTTCATTCTTGACAACGCTACAACTTGAGACATTTAATGATATCATTTAAGTACATTAATGTTTCTCTCACATCTTTCGATCAATCATTAATATAAATGTGTATCATATGGACTTCTATCTAATTCTATTCAATAAATAGATATAAATAATAAGAATTAATAAAAAGATTTTTTATTATTATTAATAAAATAAATAATGCAATGTTACAATAGCTTAAACCATCCAATCAAGATTGTATCTTGGACACCTATGGTAAAACTTAATCGGATCCAATTTTAAGGTAACATGACAGTCGATTTCAAGACTTCACATCAATTTAATATAATTTTATAATAAACATTAATCAATTTAGTTTGTCTCCATTCATCAACACATTCCTTAGATGACATTCATGTCATGATGTAATCGGATATGATGTTAAATTGATACAATTCATGATTTCGAACCCGATAATAGTTTAATACAATTCCACAATAAATAATAAAACCTTTAATGACCAAAATGACACAAAAAATGTGAAGAATTAATTTTTTCTAGATTAATTTCAAATCCACGATGATCCAACTTAGCAGAAAACTCAAAAATAAAATCAAACAATAGTTTTGGGAAATAATGATTTTTAAGAAATAATTTAGAAATATGACAAGTTTGGTGATTTTTATTAGGTAATTGATGTTTTTGAGTATTTTTATCTTATTAATAAACGTAATCAACTCTTTACTCACAATCCCTATAAGACCAATCATTTAGATTTCTTAGTTTTCTTTAATATTAGGTGTTATGATTTGATTTCTAACCCCTATGTTTTACAATTTTTTCTAAAAAATAAAATGTCAAAATTGAACATGCTTTGTTCAATACACTTGATTGTGCAATTTTTTTTTACCTTTGTATTTGGATATTTTTAGAAATCCCATAATTTTTATGAGTTTAGGAGAATTAACAAAAACAAAAGAAAAAGAAAAAAGAGGAGATAAATTGAAAATTTTGGATTTAGGTCCAATTAATAAAACATGGGAAATTAGAACCAAGAAAAATTCAATTGGAGTTTTAATTGGAAAATATTCTAATTAAAACTATGTTTAGGTAGAAAACAAAAAGATAGGAGTTAAAATTAGAAAAAAAGACAACAAAAAAAGGCAAGTTAGGGTTTTTCCCCAAGACCCTAACAACCTATACTATATAAGCTCTTTCTCTCCCACTTTAAATGGGGGCACCGATTTCTTTCTCAAGAAGAAACCTAGATAAAGAGCCATTCTCTCTCAAAAACTCAAAAGCTTTCATAACCACCATCCTCTCAAAGCTCAAAACCAACCATCATCTCCTTTATTCATCATCCAAAACATAACGACAAACCTAAAAAATCCATTCTAGTCGCCGATCACAAGCTTAAAAATTTCTCCAAGCCACCGGCCACAAGCAAGAAATCTTCTCTAAGTTGCCGACCAAAAGCAAGAAACCATCTCTAAAACACAACTATAAGTAAGAGAAAAACCTTTTAATCACCAGCTACAAGTTTAAGAAGAAACTCTTTTTTTAACAAAAAGAACGATACCTTGACAATTTATTAAAACATGAAAAATTATAAAGGGGGATAAATTTAGTCTAACCCAAAAACGTTGGCGGGATAAGAAAGCCTAATCCTAAAAAACTAAGCTATCTTCTGAAATTATAAAAACTTAGTATAATATGTCTACCATCTATTTTAATATACAAAGGTAGCTTAACATAATCATAAAAAAATACAATAATCTTCATAATGATAACCCTCATTTTCCAATCTTGCAACTACCATGCTTTGTTCCCCTAAACATGAGATATGGTGTGATTACCCATCAAATATTTACACTCCCAAAAATGGTGAAAGTAAAACCATGGGACTGAATATACTCCTAATATGGTATTGGTGACCATTAATCGGTCTAATTCAATCAAGATTGAATCTAATGAAATCTCATTACATAAAGTTAAACCATCATGCCGAGCAAAAATCTCAGCCTTCATATTAGTTCCCTCCTCTTAGTATTTATAAAAACCTACAATAACGACACTTGATATATCTCTAATAATCCTCCAGTTATGCATCCTTCATCCATAGTTAAACCATCAATATTCAGTTTGGACTTACCATAATTTGGAGGCTCCTATTTCAACCATTTGCCACGTACACTCTCGGTAGAAACAATCGAAATATGAAGCTTATTCAACTTTTACAAACCCGCATTATTGTTATTTTTTATATATATATATAAATTACATATATCTAAGAGATCCTAAGTCACTTTCTCGATTATCTCATCCAACGACTTACGAATATCATCATTATTGGCATTACACTTACTTTCCCAAATCTCCAAAAGAACAAAACAAAAGATTCCAACTTGACACATACCTTGTTGTGTCAAAATTGAACCAAACCAAGAATTTGCATAAACATTTAAAGAAATGAAAAAGCTACATATGCTAAAGATTTTACCAAGATACTCCTAAACCACCATAGCTACCTTAGATTTGATAAAAAGATGTTCCATTGTTTCCTCCCGATAAGTTTGGTAATAGTGACATATTGAAACTAAAAGGATGTGAAGATCCTTGATTCTTGAGTCCATCGAAATCACTCCATTAAACTACTTTCAAATGAAAACACTTACTCTTGGCGGAATATAAGGAATCCAAATCTTCTTAGCCTATAACCATAATAAAGAGAGACTTTGACAATGATTTCGGTAAGATTAGTCTTTAAAACACCTATCTTTGTGAGAGTAAAAACTAGTTTATCATCAAAGCAAATATGTTTTACCTCATTGTGTATGTTGTCTAGGATAAATTAAAGAAATTCATCCAAAGCATTAAAAACATCCTTCCTTGTCAATGATTATCAATTGGTAACAAAAGGTTCAATTTTGCACCACACTAATTAGCACTCCAAGTTGGAATTGTGCCCCTACCAACTATCCAATGATTGTAAGTCTATAGAGTAAGAAGATGATACACAATAGCTTTTCATATATGAGAGGAAAAAATAGTAACTTTATATGAGTCTTTATATTTCATATTCAAAAACTTGGTTCAAAGACTAGAACCCTATATGTAAGACTAGGCCAACTTGGCTTAAAGAGCCTCAATGACCGATCCTAACCTTTCAATACCTAATCCACTTCTTTCAATGATTTACAAATCTAAGCCCAAGAAATCTAATGATGCCAATTCTCTTCGAAAAACTCTAAAGAAAATTTAACATTATCTTCTCAATTCTCTAAATAATGATTTTAAGAACTGGTATTATCGCCAACACATAAATTGGAATACTATTAATTATCGACTTTATAAGAGTAATATGAGCCTCAAAAGATAAAAATTTAGTCTTTCAACCTCCTAATTGATTACTAATTTTTATTTCAAGTGGATGAAAGTAGAGTCTATGAATCGATCAACAAACAATGGAACTCTTAAATATTACATAGGAAACCGACAATGCCCACAACCTATCTAGTGTTTAATGGTTGCTAATCATTGCGTAGAAATATGTTTTGAAGAGTAGAAACCACTCTTAGCCATATTCAAAAGTTGCCCTGAATATTCCTCATACTTCTTGATTAATCTTTATAGATTTAATAAACACCTTTTCGATCCATTTGTAAACAACAAGATACAATTTGCATAAAACAAATGAGAGATAGATAAAGCCCCTCTCGCCTAACCCACATGGCCGAATACCACTCCTCATTACTTGTTTATTTAACTTAACCGAAAGAATCTGTTGTACTAAATTAGATAATAAAGGAGATAAAGGATCTCCATGTCTAATTCCTCTAATAGATTTAAAATACATAAAGTTCTTACCCAATAACTAAATGGTGTACCAAATATTGATTATACATCTATACATCAAATCACACTATGTATGATTAAATTCATTTCTCTCATTACCCTCGATAAAAATGGTCATTCAACTATATCATAAGCCTTTAACATGTCTAGCTTAAAAATCAAATTATCCCCTCTTACTTTCTTATTCAAGTTCGCTATTAATCCCTAAGCCATAGTCACATTTTTAGTAATACTACGACCTTTTATAAAATCGACTTACTTTTGGACCATCACATCCGGTAAAACCATATCCAACCTATTAGTAAGAAGTTTAGAAATTATTTTACAATTGAAAGTCGATAGACTAATAGGTCATAATTCACTTAGAATAAAAAGGTTTTTTTAACTTTTAGAATAAGAATAGTGAAAGACATACCTCTTAAAATATGCCCTTATTTGAAAAAATCATATACAACCGTAATTACATCACTATGGATCACTTCCCAACAACCTTTATAAAAATAACCCATGAAACTATCCCAACCCGAGTGCACTTAGAAGGATTCGGTCCACAATTTCCTTTCAAACTTTCTTCTCTCAGGAATTCCGAGTGCACTAGAAGGATTCGGTCCCACAATGGCTTTCCAAACTTTCTTCTTTCTAGGAATTCCTACTAAAAGCTCATTAGTAATATAAAAAATTTCTTTTTGTCTTCTTTATCTATATGAGTTGTTGTAGAACATATTGTGAATAATGTTCCAAATTAATTGGATACTATAACATTAATTAAAGAGATATCCTTCATCAAAGTTCTATCATCCTAACATAATCTAGTAATTGCCTTTTTAGCATTTCCTTCAATACACTCATACAAATAGCCTATATTTCTATCTCATCTATAAACCATTTGACTCTTACTTGCTTGTCATAACATATCCGCTTCGTATCTTACCAACTGATTTAAATCTATTTTTTCTCCTTTAAATGATTAGCTATGTTATCATTCCAATCTTAAATCAAATCTGAATCCAATTGCATAATGTCATCTTACAAACCTTTTTTTTATCTAATGTTTCCAAAAGCCTCATAGTTTCACACCTTCAATTTACTTCTTAAATGCTTTAGCTTCTAATGCAAAACCTCCATAAACAAATCTCTAACCTTAATATCTTACTTATTTATCGTGAAATCATGAAACTTATGATGTTCCAACCATATCTCGCTAAAAAGAAAAACTTAGAGTGACATATTCTAGATTGATGAAACCGAATAAGTGAAGGATAATGATTTAAGCATGTTCAAGTCGGGTGCTCAACAATCGGATTCGAGCATGTTGATAAGTAAGACCCATTAGCTAACACTTTGCCTAAGCATCTCCTAAATTCTTAATCGTCCCGCTTGATTGTTACACTAACTATACTTGCTGCCCTAATAACTAATGTCTACCATAACTATTCTATTACAACAATCATTAAATTTGGTCATCGCATGAAAACTAAAATATGTTCCTCCTCTTTTTTTCATTCGTATTAGAAATAACATTAAAATCCCTTTTCATAATCTAGGAATTTTGATTAGCTTATGACAGTTCGGTCTAATTTAACCCATAACTCCCGATGCTCCCTCTTATTACAACTTGCATAAATAACGAAATTCTAAGATTAAAAAATTGACTACCTAAAATAGTTACTCGTAATAACTTGCATGTGCACTACCTCACAAATCATAGTTATATCCTCATTCCAAAATATCCAAATATGTGTACTATTCGGATTATATTACATGTTATATTTATATTTTAGAGCTTTAGTTATACCATATATTCTATCGCCATCTAGCTTTGGATCAATAATAGCCACGAACACGAGCTTTTTTTTTTTTTCAAAACTCTTATATAATTAAATGTTTCGAGTTCCCAACACCCCATGTATTCTAAATAATACATGACATTATATATCTATAGGGAAAGAAGTACCCGATGCTTTATAAGATAATCGTGTCTTCCTTATGAATTCAGATTTTGAAGCTCTTTCTTTTTACCATTTTCTGAAAAGTTTTATGGACCTTCTCGATGTTATTCATATTCTTATTACGTAAATCTAAAATCCCCACCAAATGTCATTTAAAATGCTTTAATTTTCTCTTTGTTTCCTTATCGGATATTGACCCTTTCCATACAATAGGTATTTATATACTAGCTAAAAAATCTTCGGTAATTATCTCTAGTGTCGTAAAGGGGTTTTTTTTCCAATACGTATATCCGCCTCTTTTTCATTCCAAAACCCATTATAATAGCCATCACTATACTGATTCAAATTGTCTAACCCTCTTATATCTTTACTAATATGATAATACATTATCACTGTTCTTTTTAGGAATAGTATCAAAATCATTGTCCACGAATTCTATGCTTTGACATGTTTCCACATCTACGGGTTCATTAATTATCTTCAATGCTACAAAAAATATTTTTATTTAATAGAAAAGCTATATCTTTTTCATTAAAAGGCTCTCTAACATCCCGATACAAATTCATAATGCATAACCTATCTATTTTCTTACTAACATCATTATCCAACATTAATGTTTTTGTACCAATAATAATAATAATATTGTCCAATAATTATATCCTTTAGCATGTCCCTATATCTATTTCTTTTTTATATTGAAAATATTAGTCTCATTAGGTTGATTATTACCTTCCCCAACCGCTAAGATGTTTTGATTCATTCCAACCTTTGTACTTTATACCTTTATCTATAGTTAAAATATTACCATGCTTGTAAGCTCTCTTTTGCACTAGAACTAAGACATCTTTCTCCTTACTAATCATGCCAAATTAATTCCCCTCATCTTTTTGTGTTCCGTCCTTTTAATTTACAATGCCATTCGAGTTCCTTTTGTTTTTTTTTTCTATAGATATCATCCGTATGTCCAATCAATCTAAAACATGTGAAATACACCATATTCCCTTCGTAATCTATTTTACGCGCGAACCCATACTCCTTCGAGCTACCCATCCAAATTTGTTTTGGTAACGGTTTTGAAACATCAACCTCTAAACCTTCGGATATGAAGAAGCAAAGAACAATAAAGAGAGATGATACAAATGAATCCAAATCAAGACCAAAGGATCTGTCTTTGTAAAAAAAAAGTCGAATTCCATTTAAGCATTTGATACATACAATTCTGAATCTTTTGATCTTCAAGTGATAAAACACGAATCGAATCAATATATGTCTTTAGACGAACCATCACATGGCATAAATCTATAAGGTTTATAATTGATTCTCCCATCATATTCCATTAACATTGAATATGTAATTAAATAGCGATGATGGTTGGTCTTCCTTTATAAAATTTTAAAATCGAGTATAAACTTAAATTTTTGGGCTATTGTTTCAAGTTTTATAGAAAAGAATATATATGCTAGACCTAAATTAATGATGGCAAGTTGTCTAGGGCAATGGGGATATCTCTAAGAGGGTTATGTTTATGTGTTTTCAATTTTACTACGGAATGGTCGATTGAGTTAGGGAATTGACATAAGAAAGTGAAGACACTCGGATCTTGGATTTGTTTTCCATATCCAAACACTAGCTTATTTGATGGGAAAGTAGGCTTAGATATATTACCAATCACATATGCTAGAATGTTCATTTGACCTACTATTGTAGTTTGATTCCCAATAGAGAAGGTCGATAAAAGAGATGAAAACTTTCACATTGATCCTATAAGTCCCTTTGCTTTTGATGGCCTCGCCACCATTATCGTGTCTAGAGTTGGTCGGTTTAGGGTTTTTTTATCAACCTAAAAAGAAAAAAAGATAAGTTAGTTCTAAGGTTTAACGCCTAAATTCTCTAAATACAACCTTCTTCTAGTCGCTCGCTAAGATCCCGAGGAGACTCACGAGAAGAGTCCGACCATCCCCCTCTTTTATGACCGGACTACTATTGTTACTATGTAGTAACAATTGGTAATTTCAAACCATCTTTGGTAGGCCATCCTTCATTCCACTAACCCTCTTCTCTTAGCTAAGATTATTTCAATCGACCTCATTCTTGTCTAAGCCTATTTCTCTCAACTAGATTAGTTTCTCCATCTCATGATAATGGTAACAACCTTTTTCAATTTATGATAGTAGTAGCAATAGCTTTCCCAACTCTTGGTAGTTTCCTCTAACTCGTAGTAATAATAGTAACTTCTTCCGACCATGGAAAATAGCTAAAACTACCCTCTTTAGTTGTGATAATTTTTAGTGGTAGTCGTAAGCATTAGCTTTTTATGGCAATCCATTTTTTAGCAGCTACAAAAAACAACCTCTTGATTTTTCTAGCCTTAAAAAATAGCTATATAACACTCTTCGTTTAGCTAACTTTCCCTCCCCAACTTACAACGTTGATTGTTTTTATAAAAAATTGAAGAAAATGGTTTAAAAATGGAAACAAAGTGAGAAACTATAACTTGAAGTACTAACTTTCCTTCTCCGTAGTTAATAACACCGATTGTCTCCATTAAAGAGTTGAAGAAGGGGCAAACTCATCTTTAGCCTAAAAGGGAATCCTCGACACTCATAAGGAAATGTTTTTGTCATTTTGATGAATAAGTTAAGTTTCTAACACTTCAATATCATATTTACATTTTTAATAAATTCAAATGTATTTTGGATTAATATTATGAAATATATGTGAGATTTAGAATGAAATATATATATATATGAGATTTAAAGTGTGATTGAGATGCACTTATTGTGATTCGAATCCAAAAGGATTGAAGACTCCAAATACCTTTAAGGTGAAATAAAGTCGGTGTTCAATACTTCATAATAAAGCTGGAATGATTTGGACATGAGTTTTAATTTCAATGGTTTTTCTAAGGTATGTGTCAAACCTCATGTGAGAAAGTGAGAATACTTGCATTCTTTTAATATTATGATTGATAATGTGACATTCATGTTATGCTATTTGAGAGGATGACTTATTAAGCACGATATATATGTGGTGAAATGAGTATTGGATCAAAATTTGAAATAATATATATATATTTTTAAAATATCTCTAATTAATAATAAAAATCAATTCTTTCTTTCATCTCTAATTAATCGATAACGAAAAAAAAATTCATACTTTCTTCTTATATATACAAATATATTTAACATTAAAATTCTAAATATATATATATATATATATATATATATATATATATATATATATATATATATATGAAAAATATTCATTATTAAAGAAAATTTATTGCATGCTAAAATTTTGAGAGTAAAATATTTTTATTATAATACTATTTGAATGTAAAACTCATTAATACAAATAAGTCATCTTGACTAGAAATGGCTTTTATAGGCACGTAATTTAGGCTAAGGGTTCGATTATGAACGAAAGGATATAAAAGGCTCAAAAAATATTTGAGGATGTAAAGACTCAAGATCACTTAATTGCTCATCAAGATCACTTTAGGCATACCATATTGACTTTGTCACTTTCATAATTGGTTTCGCACTTCATATCATTTGACACTCGTAAAGAATCACATTAGGTGTGCCCTTATGACTTTTTCATCTCGATAATTGATCTTATTTTCTAATCTCAACTCTTCTTTTATGTTCTCCCTTATAATTTTTTAAGGATTTATAAACTCTTTTCTATCTTTAAATCATGATAGAGGTCACTCTAAATAGAACTTTCTTTTTATCTTAGTGTTTTTATTTTATTTTATTTCTTTCTTATTTTTTTATTCCCTTTCTCTTTTAAAGTTATTTCAATGGTTTCTCGATAATTCTTTTTTGAACAATCATCGTCATTTCTCTTTTCATTCCTTTTCTAGGAGAACATCCTTAATTATTTATGAAATTTTAAAATTACCTCCAGTATGAGGGGTGATCTTAGCAGTAGTTATCATTGACAAAAAAATTCTTAAGGCTCAAAGTTATACAATAAGAGATAATTTTTTTTCTTTGTAAAAAAGTACATCAAAAATGGTCTTTTTCATCCCAAATCTGATCTTGTTATAATCTCTAGTTTCATTCAAAAACCATGATTAACTTAAAGAGAACAAATGGTGAGTTAGGTAGGATCATAACTCGAATTTATACTACTCATCATCATTTACGACATTAAATCACTTTTTTTTTTTATCATGGGCATCAATGCATTGTCTAAGATAAGGCTATCCTTAGAGGGTTTATCAAGAAAAAAAAAAGAGTTTGTTGTTTCTAAAAAGTGAGATTATCTCCTAGTATTTGTACTATATATTTTGAAATTTAATCAATGTTGAAAGATTTTGAATGAATTTTTCATTTTATTCATTTTTATTTAGATGATATAAAATGACAAATGATACTTTCAAATAAATATCTATTGATTTAAAGATTTTATTTATAAAACTAAGACATATATCTTATTCCATATGCTCAAGACACTCTTATGCTTATCATCACGCTTAGTTTCTTTTCGAATGCTATTTATCTTTTTGAGTGCTCTTTATTTGCTAATTTTTTCTTTGGCAAAACCATTATCATTTAGTTTCTCAAATTAGCAACTTTGACATTGTTCACACTAGTAATCATTAAGACTATCACAAGATGTATATTGACGTAATAGGCTTTACTTTTTTCTTGAGTGACAACCAACCATCCTTAATCAAAGTATAAATTCGAGTCTTAAATGTTGAGCGACCTTCGATGGTATACTCCATGATCTTTGTATTCATTACTCATTTCTATCGCATCACTTAGGAAAGATAGATTCATTTAGCTTGACCATAATCCATATTGGATAAAATTGTAATGAATATAAATCAAATCATCAATGATGATAAGTAATGGAGAATAGATTTTTGTCAACTTTGAATTGCTCAATTGAATTAGATTAGTAAGATAGAGGCATTTAAGAATTTTGTTGAATCGAAAGGGCATCTCAATTTCTCATAAGACTTTTTAGATAAAGAAGTGAAGTCATGCTTGACTTAAAACCATAACATTAGATCCCGAAACTACTGGAAGTGTATATGATGTTGTTATTGAGCAATTGATAAGTGCATAATTTGCTTCGCTTTTATACCTTTTTACATTGAAATTTCTGGTACTTATTGTATTATATTTAGAAAATTAAGATCAAAATAATGATTTTGGATTTTATAGAAAAAATGGGGAATTGAAGCAAATAAACCCAACATAAAGCAAGGAGAAGCCAAAGCCACGAAGGAGCTTAAGGAGACACACGACCTTATGAATTACAAGAGCAAATAGCTACTAGTCATGCAAAATAAAATAAGGAAACCGTATGATTGTTTAGCAATAAAACCATACAAACGACGAGCAATCCACACAACATGGATCGAAGAAGAGACACGTCCGTATGTGTCAAAGCCTAAAGTAATCCAAAAATTAAGTAACGAAGACACACAGAGAAGGAAGTGACACGAGACGAAGAGACTATTCCACATGGGTAGAAGTTAGAGACATGAGATAGAGTGCAACTAGCACACGGTCGTGTGCCTCTATCCGACAAGCCGTGCAACATTAGTAAGTTTAAGTTGTAAATTGTATGAAGCCAAAAAGCAAGCCATGTATGTTAAACCATCAAGTCGTGTGTTAGCCTTAGGTGGCCATATGTGTGTTATAACCTTATTTTTAGCTAGAAATAGTCAAGCTAGGGAGATCTCTCTTTTTGGTAGCCACCTGTAGATAGAAAATCTCCCTTGTAATCAACCATGAGTCACTAACAATATATAACACCTCCGACCTAGGACCTAAATATGTTGAGGATATTACCGTCGTTCCTCATAATGAATGTAAGACATAATGTACTATGTTCTTTTTATTATATTATTAATTATTTTTTTCATTACGAAGCCTATTAAATAGTTAATAGGTCCAATCTTATTTACAATTTCGAGTCCAAAATGCACTATTAATTTTTTTTTTTTAAGATTTTATTCTAATAGTATAGACTAAAATGACTTGATCTATGTCTTTTAGTTTTTTCAAATTCTTTTTCTAAAAGATAAAATAAATCTATATAGCTGATATCATTTAATCGATTACATAAATTTTTCCTTCGTTAACTATTATCTTTTATAAAAATGATTAAATCATTTATTCTTATTCTTTCCTTATTGTTTCCATTTCCATATCCACCTAATTATCCATATTATTATCGGATAGTAGTATGCGAGTACTAAAATAATTAAATAAAACTATAACTACATACTACTATTTATTACATTATTAGCACATCTAAAATTGATTGACATGTTTACAACCTACTTTCCTTTTCCATGATGACTAGCTTAGTACAATACTATTTACCAAAAGTGATTTTACATATTTAGAAGCCTACTCTTCCTTTATATGCTAAACATCTAAACTCGATTACTTGGTCATCACTTTTATCATGATATAAAACAAAGTAGCCATGCCGAGTACATATAACAAGATACTAAGGATTAATAACATGACCACATGTAAGAGGTCTAATTTATAGCCATAAGTAAGATACACTTTGCGAATGGATAGAAGAGTGCCTTGAGTAACCATCTTTAGCGTGAACATAGCCATAAATTTTTATTCTTCACCCCTACATCATAAGAGCTGAGTGAGTTATTGCTCGGTAAGTTAGTCATGCATGTTATGCATGGATGCAAGTGAATGCACTTCAAAGTTTTTTTCGTATCCTTTTAGAAATCATTTCCCTTTTCGGATGCACCTTACTCGATTATATAATATATGCATATATATACATATTCTAACCTCTTTTTCTTTAGTATTTTCTTGTGTCGAGGTTTTTACTAATTCCCCCAATAAAGAAATATCGGGGATAGTTAAACCCTCGATAACCTTTTTCCTTTTCCTTGAAAAAATCATAAGGAAAAATCTTTTCATGATTATGACCCACGTATGCATTTAAATGTAAATGCATATCCTCATGAATTAATATAATGCATATCATAAGTAAATATGCATTTATGTAATAAGATTGCATGCCTCAATATAATAAAAATGCATATAACATTCTACTACTTTTCACATTTCCATCCATCACATTCAATTCAAGGTACACAATCCAATTAAATAAAACATTTATTGCGAGTGTACTACATAACATCACTTTTCACATATTCATGCAATAAAAGCATAAATATATTCACACATTAACACATTTCACATACCCATAAAATAAAAGCATAAATTGTACATTTAAAAATAATTGTCATTCATTCATCACATTTATAACTAAAAATCATAAAACACACTTTGGCACATCATTCAATGCAATAAGTCATTGCACCAATTATTTCACTCATTTCACAACTTTCATAAATATAGACAACCATGTAATAAACTCATAATTGCACCAATAAAACACATGTAATATATTTAATCAATTATAAAATCACTAATTCAAATAGTAGTATGATTAATTAAATTTTTCCCAAAAATCTCATATATATATAGATATAGCCAAAACGTTCCTTAGACCTAAAGTAGGTGAATTTTTCATTTTAGGTATTAATTCACATACTAACCCATTTAATTATTCTAACTCTTTCATTTAATTCATCTAACAACAATAATATATGGATTAAACTTCTAACCCTAATTTTTTCTATTTTGGCCGAATGTACACCTAGCTTAAGCTAGGTGAATTTTTCAATTTTAATAATGATTCACATGCTAAATCATCTAATTACACTTCAATAACATGTATTCTATCAATTAAACATCAATAAATCAAATGTATCATAAACCCTAAAATTTTGCAATTTGGGCGAAACTTTTCTATTGAATTAGGCTAGGTAGTTTTTAATTTTTACTACTTGTTTACATTCTTAATTAGTCTATTTCATCATCAATTTTATCAATTTCAATACTTAAAATTGAATTAATTAAATTAATTATGCGAACCTCAATTCTTGTCATGAACATGCATGTTTTAACATAAATATGTACATGTAAACATAAACTTATAAACATTAGCATGTACGCATTAATTCATTGCATGCATGTATTTAACACTTAAATAAACATAACCCATATACCATAAAAATTAGCAAATGGCCAAATATACCATTCAATATACCTAATATTCAATCAATCCAATTTCATGTAACCAAGAACAAATCATACAATAATAACATATTTTCATATTCAAACAACCTAATAAATGCTAATTCATCACATTTTCATAAACTTAACCAATTAACCCTAATTCTTGTTCTTAGCTGAATTATCCAATTCATTCAACTAAGGAGAAATTTCATAATTAAACACTTGTATTCATGTTAATTTATCCTTACAAACAATTAAACAATATTAAACATCAAACTAATTCAACCAATTCCGATATTAGGTTTTGGCCGAAACATGTAACCAAGACAACCAAGATTAATTCTTTTATTAAACACATATAATCATATATAATTCATCATATAAACACATAATTAACACAATTATATAAATTAATTCAATAAACCTAAGTTGTGATTATGATCGAAATACCTAATCAACCAAATTAAGGGTAAACTTTCAATTAAACACATGTAATCATGTTTAATCAAACTTATAAACATCAAAATAACACATTTACGTGAATCTAACAAATTTTTCTCAATTGATGCTTTTGGTCGAATCATCTAGCC
This sequence comes from Dovyalis caffra, assembly GCA_963924115.1. Taxonomy (NCBI): domain Eukaryota; kingdom Viridiplantae; phylum Streptophyta; class Magnoliopsida; order Malpighiales; family Salicaceae; genus Dovyalis; species Dovyalis caffra. The sequence goes on from CAWUPB010000351.1 coordinate 2,540,199, forward strand.
CTAAACTACCAACTTTTAACTTTCAATTACACCTTACTAAAGTATCTAAATATTCTAATTCATCAATAAAAACCAAGTTTATGCTAAATAATTCATCATTCCTTACATGATCAACAAAGTTCAACTTAATCACAACAATTGAATACTAAACCTAACAATCCTAAAACTTTAATCTGCAATAATCTTGCATTAAAAACACAAAATTCCTCCGGTGTAGTTGGGACTCCACTTACCTTGATTGATGCTTAGATTAATTTCTATCTTAAAAGTTTAACAAAGCCCTCTCCAAGTAATTTGGGCAACAATCTAATTTTTCCTTCTTTTTTTTTTATTTGGCTTTCTTAAGTGTTTTTAGGATGATTTTGAGGTGTGTTTAGTGTTAATTTGAAGTTTTTTTTGTGATGGTTTAGCTTAGTTTTCTTAAATTTCGCCTTGGAATTGCCTTGTTCTCCTTTGTTCATCTTCCTCCTATTTTTACTCCTTTGGTTGAACAAAAAAAGAGAAGGATTGCTAGGATTTTGCCAAGTTGGAGGTCAATTGGATGGATCCATTCATTTCCTTCCTTATGTTAAATTTCTAGAATTCTCTCCATTTCCTTGATTTTTCTTGATTTCTTTTTTTTTTCTTTCCTTCTTTTTCTTTCTTTTGGCCAAACAATAGCCTCTCTTAATCCATTTTTCTTCCAATTTCTAGTATGACAATCATCTAATCTAACCAAATTATTATGTCCCTTAAGTTTTTAAAATTTTACAATTTGGTCAATTAAGTTTATTAATTATTTCAATTGAGTACTTATATTTTAGTCCTTAAACATTTAATTTTCATAATTAAGCCCTTAATCTAGCCTTTTCTAAGTTTTGTAGTGATCACTAAACTTTTCTAATTATTTCAATTAACTGATTAAACTTTCAATTTATTTTAAGTAGGTCCCTAGGTTATTGCAATTAAGTCTCTAAGTCACCCACATAATAATAGCATTTAATAATTTAAACTTATTAAATGAAATGCTTAATAATTTATTTACACTACATAATATTCATGCATGCATAAAATATAATTTTTCATGCAAACATAATTATTAATTTCACATATTTAAATAAATAATCACACGTTAAAGTAAACTATTGATACATATATAAATTCCTAAGGAGGGTTTAAGTCAAGGATATTACAATAATAGTTATGGAGGATGATGATGGATTACCTTAAAGGAGTTTTGGCCATTTTGGAGAGAATGGTTTTTTTAAGATTATTGTTGTGAAAGAAATGATAGCTCTTCTTGCAACACCCCGACCTAGGATCTAAATAATCCAAGGATATTATCGACATTAACTCACATTCGAAGTGCAATAGGTGCAAGCCAGAAGCTTCATGTACTTAACATTCTTGGTTCATGAGCGAAGTGGGCAATTTTACTATTGAGGTCCATAATGAGTATGAAAGGTTAAGTCCATCTAAAATTTCTTAAGTATAAACTTTCTTTAGATTCAATAAAGCCTTTACTAGATTTATTTAAACCTTTGTTAATTACCCGGCCATTTACAACATTTAGAACTTAGGAAACTTTGGTTCCTAATTTATCTAAGATATCCCCTTTTTTATTCCTTAATTCATTATTGCATTGTATCTTAATTTCATTCTTTTACATAATCAAATCAAATATATCATTCTAGCCATATTAAGTAGCCAAGTCCTATAACTAACAAGCATTAACATAATATTCAAGCTTAAAATCCAACCATGTCATTCATTATTACAAGACAATGTTTGCATACATGCTAAAATTTGTCTAACTTGCTATACATATAATAAAAAATCAAGTTAAGCTAAGTAAAGTTCTCATACTCTTTTACCCTAAGCACATGTAAGGGCAAGTCACGTTGTACATCTTGGCGGTAACTCCTCATTTATCTTTTTCTTCTCCTACACCATAAGAAACAAAGGCAAGAAAGACCATGCTCGGTAAGTATAATCCATGAAATGCATGTGATACACGTGATGTAGCTCTATAAAACATTTTCATGCCTTTTGAAATTTATTTTCCTCTCTGTGCCTTACTCGATCGTGTATATAATTGACTTGTTCTTTATTTTCCATGCTTGGTCGAATTGGGTCAATTGAAGGAAAATTTTTCATTTCATTCATTTAGTTAAAATTTCACCATTAACCTCTAAGACATTTTGTCAAACACCTTATAGGCATTAGACAATACAACCACAAATCTAATCATACGTTTAAGTCATCATAATCACCTTGTCTTTAGAACAAGGACAACATTAAAGTACATGACCTCATTCAATCCAATCATCCAAACATCACAATTAACATATCATTAATATATGTGCATCATTAATTCATTAGAATTCAATCACCACATAACATTCCTTAACATCACATTCATTAAACTTCAATCACATAAACCTTAGTTAACACCAATCACACATTAAAACATTAATTTCTTATGGTGTAGGTGAGAAATTACACTTATCTCACTTAAGGTTTGCTCACTTTTTCTTTTATCTTTCTTGGCTCCTTTCTCTTCCTCTCCTCCAAGAATTTTGGCCAAGTTGAATAATTCTTTCCTGTTTTTGCTCGATCCTCTAAGTTGGTTTGGAGGTTAATTTTAAGTGTTTCTAGGCTAGTTATTGCACAAAATACAAGTATCCACAATATATATATAATAACAAATTTTTTCATAAATTAATATAAAAAATTAAGAAAATTAGTTTAAGTTAAAAATTACCATTATAAATTCTCCACTTTCTAAACAAATATTTAAAAAATATTTGTATGATTTGGTTGAATTTGTCAAGCTGTGAAATTTGAAGACTCGATAGTTGAGACTTGAGAAATTGAAAGAGTTTGTTGGCAATTGAATTTGAGTATTTAAAGTTAAAGACTTGGTTCTTTAGGTTGAGTAGTAAGAGACTAAGGGTGTGATTTGCAAATAAATGGATAAAAATGTGAAGCTGTGAATGAATGGAAGTTGAGTATAGAAGGTGAGTATCCGATGAGAATTTAAAGGAATGAATCCGTGAATGTTGTAAATTTTCTTTGTAACAATTGATTGAATATCCATTGTTTGCATGCCAAATTCAAAGGCTATAATCGCATGCCTTTGAATTTGGTGAGACTTGAGACTTAAGAGAGTAAATTATATATTATTCTTTTTAGTTTTGATAAATTTAATAATTAGTCTTTTATGTTTTTAAAAATAATTATTTAATTTTGTTATAAGTGTTTAATGTAATATATTTTATTCTATATGAGTGTTTTTTTCTTCATTGATATTTTCATGATGTAAATTTATTTTGTAAATTTTTTTAATTTTTAAAATAAAAAGACAAACAAATTAGAAAATAACATAAAATTGAAAAAAAAAGATTAAATAATAAGTTTTTAAAACGAGAAGAACCAACTAATTTATTTTTTCAAACTAAAAGGACTAATTTATAGTTTGCTCAATAAAGCAAAGCACTTGCTTTGTAAGCTTTGGAATTTGGAGTCCTGGAGGACCTAGACGCATTCAAGATAGTGAAACTCGAGTGACAACATTCAAAACAAAATGAAATTATACATTAGTCTCTTAGTTTGATAAATAAATTAATTAATCATTAATGTTTTTAAAACTAAATATTCAAGATTTTAATCAATAGTGCTCATGTTTATTGTAATATATTTTATTTCATAACTATTTTTTTCATCAATCTTTTTATGGTATGAATTTTTTTATATTTTTTAAAATAAAAACAAAAATAAATTAGATAACAATATAAAATGAACAAAAATAATTAAATTATTGATTTATGAAATAAAAAGGACTAACTAAATTTTTTTAAAAAAAAATAAAAGGACTTATTTTTAATTTATTTAAGTATATAAATAGTCTTATTCTCTAAAATCCGAATTAATCTTGTGGCAAGTGGGTTTTTCTTGTTAGAACTCGATGCCTCTAGCTTATATTCTTATTCTCCGAACTTTGAACTCTTACAAGTTGCAAGTCGGTAACTTTTCGTGCTCTAAAACTATAAAATATTCCTATAAAAAAAAAAAAAGAAGAAGAAGAAGATGAAACCATAAAGTCTATAAACGAGTTGTTGACTTGCTTCGAGTTTTTCCTTATCCGATGATGTTAGATTGACTTTAAAGAGCAAAGAAAGTTACAGGAAACAAACAAAAGTACAATGGTAATTGTCATGTCCTGTCCTCTTTCTTTACATTTGAAATTTGAATCACTATTTTGAAATCAAATAAAAAATTGTTTTGTAGGAGCAAAAAAAGAAACACATGTCTCACCAAAGATTAGTTGTTCCTGTCTTGGCTGAATTTCAATCGTTAATTTTTTTTTATATATAACAACAAATAACAGCGTTACATAACGAGTATTTGTCGTTATATAATGGTAACGTTGTTATTTGTCGTTATAGGAGTGAAACATTGTCGGGACACCCGTAACGTCGAATAACGATAATAGATTCTCCCATTACTCGTTATATAACGATTGTTACGTTATGTAACGACTATTTTTTAAAATCATGCTACTAACCTCACAATATTTTCGATATTTTGCATTATCTTGCAGGATAAGACACATATGGCTTGTGTTTTTACGTGTTCTCTCATTGTAAATGCTTTGTATTGTAAGTGTCAAATGCAAAAGTCATCGAGTGCCTTGAAACCCTTTTTTTAAAGATGATTTTTTCCGTCCTCATTAATCTCTCTTTTGTGAGATGATGATGATGACTTCTCTTGTTAATGAATCCAAACAAACGAAATCAAAAGCATTCTTCGGATGAGAAGAAGCTTATTAAAGATTATATGACATAACCAGCAGTAAGAAATGCTGTCTCAAATTTGTGCATACCCTCCATCATATAGCCAAGTGCATCTATAATCTACCCAAGTAAACAACAGATGCATCAGTGTTCAAGATTATGAGAGGAGAGAGTACCTTGAAGCCATTTTGATGTGGCTTGTAACAGATAACAAAGAAAATTGAGAAAATCACAACTTGTCCAACTCCTCAACTTTTAGCTAGGCATCGGAAATAAAATGTCAAAACGATGCAACTACAAAGATCCTTAAATTTCAATGAAGTCATTGGCTCTTGTTCAAGAAAGAAAAAGGGAAAAAGTTGAAGACAGAAGTTCTATCATTCAGATTTAATCTATCCTTGGAACTTGAACACAGAAGAGTATCTACGGTGCTGTATAAACTTTGACCAATACAAATGTATTGGCAGCCAGGAAGATTAAGCTTGCCAATCAAAGCCGTAGAAAAACATTTTTGTCCTCAAATTCAAGCAAATGACCCCAGAACAACCAATGGGTTTGAGCTCCCATCCATAAGAGCATGCAACATAAACCTTCCAGCTTCAACTTCGCTTTGCTCCATGCATGTAACAAGCAAAAGAACCATACAAAATACTGTGCTTTGATTGCCTGTCAGGGGAGGAAAACACAAAATGTTAGGAAAATCAAATTATACATGTAACAGTGGAAATTTTTCTCCTTAAATAATAAAAAAACAATAATATAAAGCAAAGAATACAATTAGAAACTTCACATAAAAAATTCCATTAAAAATAAATAGATGAACAAGTGAATAAATTGAATTCTGATTTTATTACATGGAAGTTCAATAAACATGCAGTGAATGATTGACAACAAAAATCTTAATGAATGTTACAAAAGTCACCGTTTGAAGGGAAAAAAAAAAACGCAAAATGGAAGATCAAGGCAAAGCAATAAAACAAGAACCAGTTATCAGTTGAGGCAAAAAAAGAGACGAGCTTTCCCTTCACTGAAAGTTCATGCATATCATGGAAATATATTTGATAGCAAAGTTGTGCTTGGATCTGTACGAATAAGATGGTACAACAGGGCCTCATTTAAGAACTCCCATCTATATAAATGGAAGAAAAGACCAGTACAGAAGAGGAAAACAGCTCCATGGACCAGCCCAATACAATTCTCCTTTTTGTAGAGATGGTTTTCAATTAAGTCCATTTGCCATATAGGTGAGACACTTCTTTACTACTTTGGGATGCCTTCTCTGGGCTAGATTTTCAATCCTCAAGAAGAGACTTCTGACCAGATTTCAGGAAGCGTGGATCAAGAAACAGAATGATAGGAAGAGCATATATTATGGGATAAATTATGAACTTCACAGAAAATCCATACCAAAATGCAGTTTGGACCGCATGACCAGCACAGCAGAAACAACACAGCATCAATTGGATAACGCATTGCGCTGTAAAAACCCAAAAAAAAAATAAAAAAAAATAGCCTTCTTGTTTTTCTAATGATAGCACATTAAAGCTCTGATTTATTGAGAATCCTCGACTTCCAGGAAATGAGCTGAATAAAGAGCTATTGTTTTGGCTTAAGGGTAAAGGAAATCAATGATTAATGAGTGTACAAGGAGAACACTACCCAGTAACTTGCCATAGGAATCCCCGTAACCAGAACATACAGTCTGCTTACTTCCTAAAAAAAGTTACAGCCCACTTAGATCTCTCTGAAAGATATCAAAAACAATTAAATCACTGAGTCCTTCAAGGACAAGACAAGTAGTTGTTTCTCACAATCGACAGTTGTTTAAATTGAACTAATATTTTGGGGCCAAGCATATCAGGACATGAAGACCACTTCAGCAGCATCAACACATGCATGTTAAAAAAGTTTACATCTTGGAAGAAAGCATTGCACATTATCTAATTTTAGATGCAAGAACATAGAAGTAGAAGATACCGATACCATTCGTGACACAAAATCATGGCACAAACAACAGGCTCACAGTTCCCCCGGGCTCCAATGGTGAAACTGAAGATAAAACTGATCCAGGAGCCATATCATTACAGGGTACAAGAGCATAGTTCTTTAGACACCTTGCGTTGCTTCAGAATGTTTGGGATAAATAAGCCCACAAGTAAATCTGCTGCTCAAAAAAGAAACAACCCAACCAATTTTCTCTCCCTCGCCCATTTTCCACGGTTCTTTAAAACAAGCAAACTATCAATCCCCAAAAGCAGTTTCGTAGCCATAAATAAGAATACAATAAGCAACAAATAGTCTAGAAAACAGTACACCTCCATTTGGGTGTCTGGCCTTTCTCCATAAAATAATCAAAATGAGTCGAAAAACCGCCGAGAACTCATCCATTTCATGGCATAAAGAAAGAAGAAGAGAAATTATAGACTCGGATTAACTAAGACCTCATATTAACAAAAGAGATTTCTCCTATATTTGGTTTCTTCGTTTTTGTTTTCAGATTATAGCTAGTCAACCTCAAAAATTGTTGGGAGATGGCAAACCATAATCAGCAAGAAAGAAAACACACGGGCACGGGGCTAGTTGAGTTCAAATGCTGTATGCTTCTGTACTGATATGCCATTTGCGAGAGAGACGAGAGCAATTCTTTTCCAATTGAAGGCCCAACCTGTCAGTCTGCAAAACGATGAGAAAAGGATCTAATTCATTATCCATTAATGGATTGGCAGTTTAGGGCCTCCCAGGAGCAAGAGATGTGCAAAGGCAACGCGAAATGAACTGGGCTAATTGAACCTCTGAGGTTTACGAAAGAATTTAAAACCGTGCAGGTGCCAGTTTATGACATGCTCGTGTAAATAATATCTCAACCTTGCTGCGTGACGCTCTTTAACGTTTGCTGTATCTAAAACATTTGCGAATCCCTTATCCTCCATATCTAACTAATACGAACAAAACTGTGATTGTCCACAAACCATGTGTATTAGTGAAAGTTTCATGGTTGATGCAATTCCTGTCCTGTGCATGCAACCATTTTGAGGTTAACGCATGCTAAAACTAACGTAGCTTGTTGGAAAATCGACTCCAATATGCCAAATACTTGCAGCAGCACTCCTTAGCCAGGAATTTAATCTTGCCGCTTCAACTTACCACTGCTTGCAGTGCTGGGTTAGATTGATACGTCGCGTCCGTTCCAGGTCTTTCTAGTTCTTCCATGGGTATGTATTCTCTGTTTTTGGTCGGTAATTTCGATCATATTCCCAAAAGTAAAAAAAAAGGAAAAAAAGTTAAACCTGCATCTCCATAGACTTGATAGAACAAGTAGAGGGATCGTAAAAGTAAAATAACAGAATAACAAAAGAAAAGAAATTATTATGGTTGCCTTTCCAATTTTGGCAAGACCAAGGTTTATAAAAAAAACCTCGGTACTTCGAAAAGTCCAGGCAGATTATTGTAAAAACTTGTATTCAAATATCCAATGTTTATTGCCATGCTGATATTCCTGCGATAGCAGCAAATACCAAATAGTCCACCCAAAGGATTGTTGTCAAAGTACACGATCTCAAGAAATTCGGACCTCCAAAGATGTAAGCAGCCAAATTAAAACCAAGGGAAATATATTAACTATCTACTAGACCGCCACTCATTGCTGACACCACTTCTCAAACTGCGACTCATGGCAATGTGGATCTAGCCAATCCCTAGAAGAAGCCTTCGTCATATTTTCACTCACTTTTCCACCACCTACTAGCTCTCTTAAGTTCTCCAACTTATTCTCCCGCCCAGTTCCGCTAACCCTCTTATCGGCTTCCTTCAATTTCTGCTTGAACCGCTGTTTACGGCCAGAAGAGTTCAATTCTTGCTGCTTTGATTGTGAAGGCGGGGCCCCGTGAGGTCCTAAGTAAATGTTCTCTTCTATTTTAGCCTGGGAAAAAGCAGGACAGTCACACAACTAGAAAATATTTTTATGTCCAAAAATGCAAGATTTTAATCAGCAGGCGAATCAGATCCTCTGCAACTATGATTTTACTTTTCTTTCAAGTTTCAAGATAGAGATGAAACTGACCTTCGGAGATGGAGTTTTTACAATTTCTAAATCTGATGCACCAGGTTTAGTTTGATCTGTATCTTCTATCCCCAAGCTTGGAATCACAAATCCATCGGTGTCTAACACAAAATCAAAGTCCAAGAATTTTTATCACCACAAGTGTAACTACAATTTTCAGAAATTGCATTGCAGTAAATCGTTTAACTACTTGTCATGAACAAAAGCATGCAAATAAGAATTGAAGAGAAAATAGCTGCTCTCCCAGCAACAAGCATGACCCATCCACCTCAATAATTTCATATTCTACCTCAGTTAACAAATCACTGATAAAACAATCTCTCTCTCTCTCTCTCAAATGACTGATGGCATGATGCAAATAAGCGAAATAGAACTTATTCAAGCACAGGGTGTGTGATTGAGCTGTTCTGACAAACCAACTGATGCCAACCCCGAATACCGGATTGCCGAAGCAACAGCTGTTGCATCCAAAGCACTGGATGCAACAGCAGTTGTGAGCTTGTGATAAATAATCACAAAGAATACCAAGTATCATAAAAGTGACATCACAGCTAGAGCAAAGATTATTGCATTAAAATCAGTGAACACACAATCGCTACACATAAGACAGAGCACAGACAATGCATCCGCCCATTATGGATGACACAGTGTTTGCTCTAGCACTAGACAATTGTTGTGTCATGGAGTACCTTTCTGTATTTTACAGGTAATTGTTTCTTTCACATAACTTCTACTCAATGAGGAAAGTATTAATACTAATATTTAATTTCACCACTCAATCATCAAATTTAATTTTGATTAAATTTTAATCAAATCTTTGAGAAAGAATTTGAGTAATGATACATCACCATAACAAAAGGTAAGAATTTGCCAAGTCTAACACAAGACACTTTTGGCGGGGCGGAGATAGCAGAAGAACTTGTTGATATTTAGCTAGAAAAACATCACCACTTCAAATCTTCAAGAAAAACCAGAGTTACTCAACTCTAGGTAATGTGGCCGACAATAGTGGCAATATCATGGTCATAAACATACCGAAATTTCGATTTAAACCCCATATTCAAAATTCAATAAAAAAAATCATCAAAACCAACACATCGATCCAATCAAAAACTAAAATTTCAATTAGCATTACTTACAAACAGAAAACCCATTTCTTAATGAACCCTTTGCATCAATTATAACCTTAATTCAGAACAATCAGAAAGTTACTTTCTCGGGAAGCAAACAGAAATAAGGAAAAGAAAACTAGAAATACCCCACTCATCATCTTCTTGATGATCACTGATGGGAAAAGCGGTGTGAGGTTGACAAGGGTCCATGAGACGCTGATGATCATGGATTTCAATGGCCAGAGGGCGGTAAAGCCCAGATGAGATGAGACGGCAGAGATTCACCTGCTCCTTGACCCCAGCTAAAAAACAAGTCTGATTGTCGGAAAAAGAGTGAGGCTTGATATTTTGATAGGGAAACGTAGTATAGGAAACTCTCAATAGAGAAGGTTTTTATCATTAATTAATTATAAAATGGGGAATTAACTACTAGTTATATATATATATATATATATATAAATCCTACCCTAACCCTAATTTAACAAAACTTCATGTGGTAATATACTCCTAAACATTCATACAGACTCCCTCTTCCTGTGGTAATGGATGGTTCTACCGTTTGTATATTTTCCGTAGGAAAACTTCATGTTTGCCCTATCGGTTCATCTATATTCTACTTATGTTCTTATACTTTAAAATCTGTCAATGTTATCCACTAGCCCTTAATAACCAGGGTTTTGAATTTGTTGTTTTGAGTGTTTGTGGGATATCATAACATGTACTGTGAATCTGGGGGGTGGGGGGAAAGAAAGATTTTCCAAAAGGGAAATGATGTCCTGATCATTGTGTCAATTTGGTAAAAAGCTCTTACAAGAAAATTCCGTCAAATTTACTCTACATTCATGACATTTTGTCATTTCAACAATATTTTAAACAAATTACGATGAATTTACAATATAAGAGGAGACTATATTGCTCTCAATTCAATCCAATTGGACACAAATTAAGAAATGTGATGAATATATGGTAAATTTAATGATTTTTTTAGAATGGCTCGTTCATCAAAACAATACCAAGACAGTGATTAAATTACTATTATAAAAAAAAGTATTTAGTAAGGATTTTAAAAATTAGTTGCTTGATTTTTTACAGTGGAAAGTAACTTTTATTTTAAAAAAAATATTAGCTTTCACTTCAAAAGCATGATAAATGATGATTTTTGAATTGGAAAGTTGCTTATTTTATTTAAGAAATAAAAATAATTTTAAACCATAAAAATCTCAATATTACATAGCTTAAGAAAATGACATACGATATTCTCTCTCTCTCTCTCTTTTTAACTTATATTATACCCATGATTTTTTATTTTAATGATGAAAATATTTTCATGTTATAAAGTAATTTATTTTTAATTTTTAGTGAAAATCTTGAAATTATACCGTTAATAGTAATTTAATTCAAACAAAACATCAATAAATTACCAAACATTTAAGTGATTTTACTTGTAGCACAATACATTATTTATTTACCAACAAAGTTAATGTGTTTAATTTTATAAATAAAGTAGCACAACACAACACAGCATTCACAATACAACAAAATAAGGTCAAACAAGCTCATAGTGATTAAACAAAAAACTTAGAAACTATAGAGCTAACTTTGGAAAATTTTAATGTACAGATGTAAAAATAGAACATAATTAATTTAAAAAAGAGTAGAAATAAAATTTATCCTTTTCAATTTGTACGAATAAGAAAATAGTGGAGGAAGAGAGTCAGTGATCTGATTGGCAGTCGACAAATTCACCCATAATTATTGCGATTACAATTTCACCCATCACATCAAATATTTGACGTTATTGAATTTGGTTGGGTTGGCATTTTATCAAGATGGATGACAATATGACCTGAATTCACCCGTCTCATCATCGCATGACCCATGATCTAATATTTTTATTCGTTTTTTTTTCTTTTATATATATAATTTTTTTTAAAAAAAAACTAAAACATTTGTTTTTAACTTTTCAATAAACAATGTTTTCCCTGACACAAATTATTGTTCGTGTATTTTCACTGTCAACGGTGACGTTATTGTGATTTTGATGTTTTTTTCTTTTTTCTTTTTAAGGTGCTGAGAGATGAATTTTAACCAATATTATATTTTAATCCCTTAAGTTTTCTAATATTTTTATTCAATTTCTAATTTCATTTACATCACAATTTGACCTCTAGAAGTAGATATGAAGAAACAAAAAGATGAAAAAGAGAGAGAAAGAGAAAATAAAGACAATCCCCCTTTTCTGGTTATGTTGATTATCGATCTTACTTTTGATTTGTTCATCTTGGTCATTTTAACAAAAAAAAATTATTTATAATAATCTCAAATCATGAAAAAAAAGATTCAGACCCTAAATAATATTTGAATATTTAAATTTGATTTAGTCTTTGTATTTCTTAAGTGTGTTAAAATGAATTTTAAGATTTCTAATTATTTTTTTAAGATTTTTTTAGTTATTTTATAGTATTTTAGAGAAAAATAAAAGTAATATTGGGTTTGCAAAAAAAAAACCTCATAATCTCAATTTTTTTGATGAATAAATGTTGGCCGGAAGTTACAAGGTGAATAACGTCATCCTTTGTGACCATGCACCATTCATCTTTTGTTTTTTTTTTTATTTAAAAAAAAATTGACTGGCCACTTTGTAAGGGTGTGCAAACAGTTTGGTTAACCGAAAACCAAATCGTATTAAGGTATTTGGTTCGGTTTTGAATTTAAAATTTATTATTTATAATCGAATCAAAAAACCAAAATTTATTTCGATTCGATTCGGTTTTTTTAAAAAAATTCGATTCAAATCGAAAACCAAAATTTATTCTAAATTTCGACTCAAACCGAAAAACCTAAATTTCTATTTTTGATTTCACTCGACTCTCTCGGACTCTCACTCTCTCGCATCGATTTCTCATTTAGTCATTTCCATCCAAATAGTCAAATATCAAATCCCTAACCCTAACTCCCTAAGTCCCTTGTTGTCGGCCCGCCCGCCTCGCCGTCGATGTCGCCGTCATTACCTCACTCGCCTCGCTAGTCGCTGCCTCGTTGTCGTTGCCTCGCTCGCCGTTGTGGCGCCGCCTAGCTGCGTTTGGACGTTCTCTCTCGCCTCTCTCACTCTCGGATTTGGCGGTACGTAGGTACTATTAATCTATTGTACTAAGTTGTTTTGTGGAAATATACAAGTGATTGTGTGGCAAGGATGAGGAGATCATTGGTTAGATTTGTTGATTGTTAGCGACTTTGTAACCTTTGTTTCTCCGTTTTGTTTTAAATGGTAATTATTTGGGGCTTCACACGATGAACATACTATGAAGATTATGCTAGGATTTAGTAGGGCATGCACCAAGCTTTCTTTTGTAGAAAATTAAACTCAAATTTCTCTGTAAAATAGGTTTAATATATCTATTTGAAAAGAGTTTAAAAAGTTGGTGCAATACAAATATTATTAAGCGAGTAACCAATATGTGCCATCCGAACGCATAGTTGTATCCTCAATTACTTTTTTTATATTGCAAACAAAGTGTACTTGGTTTATTGATGGAAGATAATCTAACGACAAATTTGAATCATAACTAGATTTTGAAATTAGCAAAAGAATCTATACTGCATCGGATGCATGCAAAAATCAATTTCTAGACCCATGTAATTATTTACTCAAGTTTTTAGAATGGTACTATATAAAAACAAAATTAGATATATCATATATGCAAGTCAACAAGCAAATGTGGATAGTTTTTTTTTTTGCACTTTTTTGCTTTTAATAAATTTATACTATTTATAATATTTGAATTCAAAAAATAATATCGTAGTTATCCAAATTTGTAATGCAAAATCAACAACTAAAATTTATTACTTTTTAGTTGGAGTAGAGAAGATAAAGATGAAAGAATTATTTTTCTATATAAGCAAAGTATGCAAGGTGTCTGTAATTTTTTCTGCTTGATTTGTCAAGAAAACAATGCTATACATGGGCATACCGTAGAATAGGACATTAAAAAATTTTGAATGTTTGAGCCACCAATTAAAAAGCTAGAAATAAGCAACGTTTTTTAAAGCAAAGTTTTGTAACAAGTTATTGGTTTTGAAACGATCGCTTTCATGATTGTACTTAGTTGTTTTGTAGAAATATACAAGTGATCGTATGGCAAGGATGGGGAGATCATTGGTTAGATTTGTTGATTGTTAGCGAGCTTTGTTTCTCTGTTTTGTTTTAAATGGTAATTATTTGGGCTTCACATGATGGAACATACTATGAAGATTATGCTAGGATTTAGTAAGGCATGCACCAAGCTTTCTTTTGTAGGAATTTAAACTCAAATTTCTCTCGTAAAATAGGTTTAATATATCTATTTGAAAGGAGTTTAAAGGAAAGGTGGTGGTGTGAGAATAGGTGGACACAACCATGGAAGATGTGGTAAATCAAGAAGCTGAATCATTGTATTTGATTTACTTGGGTTGAGTGGTTTCATACTTTCATATAACTTTTCCTTATCCGTACATTGATGTGCTTTTATAAATAGATTCCATATGACATTAAATGGTTTCAGTTTGCTCGTCACAAGAGATTAACTAGTTTAAATCTGGATCATCCTTTGTATGTCAATAAACTCGTTTGATTCACTCAACTAAGGAATTTTAACCGAATTTTATAGTACCGCAAATTACGCAGCTTTGTGTGTGTCGGTGTGTGTGGCCATACACCGCCTACCGATAGGCCTATTAACAGCAGAGCGGTAGGCCAACCGGTCGTCGACGATAGGCCTACCGCCTAGCTAGATTGTTTTTTTTTTTTTTGGCTTAAGCTTAAGGACTAAGGAGTGTGAACTGTGAAGCTTAATACTCTTTTTCCTATGTTTTTATGTAGATGTCACAATTTCAATCCATAGAGATGAATTATGAAACCGTGGATTCAAGCAATCCTAATCCACAATCAAGTGCAACTCCAAGTAACACTCAAGACGATGGCAAAGGAAAGAAGAGGAAATCAATGAAGCCAAGATCGATGGTGTGGGATCATTTCATAAAATTTGAAGATGACAAAAAAAACATGAAGGTTAAATATAACTATTGTGATAAGGTATTTGCTTGTGATCCTTCAAAAAATGGGACAACTTCACTTAGGTCTCATGTTTTGACTTACAAAAAAAACCCTTTTAGTTGTATTGACTCTACCCAAACTCAATTAGACCTAAGAAAGCTTGAAGCCGGAGAAAGCAATCTTACCATATAGAAGTTTGATCAAAATGTTAGTAGAAAAGATTTAGCTGAAATGATCATTCTAGATGAGCTTCTATTTAAGCATATAGAGGGCGGGGGATTCAAAAAGTTTTTGTCTAATTTACAATCTAGATTCAATCTTTCATCTCGTTTTATAATTTCAAGAGATTGCTATCAAATTTATTTAGATGAGAAAATAAAGTTGAAGCAATTTTTGAAACAAAATAGTCAAAGAATTAGCCTTACTACGGACACATAGACATCTATTCAAAGAATCAATTACATGTGTTTAACGGCTCATTTTATTGATAATGATTGAAAGTTGCATAAAAAGATCTTAAACTTTTGTCCGATTGATGGTCATAAGGGAGTAGATTTAGGTATTGCCATTGAGAAATGCTTGATTGATTGGGGAATTAAAAAGGTTTTTAGTGTTACGATTGATAATGCTAGTTCGAATGATGTGACAATTAGGCACTTAAAAGATGTGATTAAGAATTGGGGTTATAGCATCTTAGATGGTGAATTCATTCATATGAGATGTATGGCACATACTTTGAATCTAGTTCTTGTTGATAGGTTAAAAAATTTTAATCCTTCAATCGTTCGTATTCGATCGAGCGTTAGATTTATGAGGCAATCTCCAACTAGGTTAAAAAGATTTAAGGAATGTATTCAACTTGAGAAAATTGATTCTAGGAGTTTGTTACAACTAGATGTTGCTACTAGGTGGAATTCAACATACTTGATGTTAGAGTCGGCTCTAAAGTTTGAGAGAGCTTTTAAGAGATATGAGCAAATTGATCCTTTATATAGGAGTGAATTTGATGTAGATCATGGTGATAATGTTGTTGGGCTACCTAATGTTGATGATTGAAAGTCTTGTAAGAAGTAAGTGGGCATGTTGAAAATTTTTTACAATCTCACTTTGCGTATTTCAAGTTCTTTGTATATGACTTCAAATATTTATTTTGAAGAGATTTATGTTCTCGAACATGTTTTGAAAAAATGGCAATGAAGTGGGGATTTAGATGATTTTATGTTGGCCAATAAAATAAAAGAAAAGTTTGAGAAGTATTGGGGGTATATTAAGAAAATGAATAAGTTGATTTATATTGCGACAATACTTAATCCTAGGCATAAACTTATATTTATTGAATTTTCAATAAATGAATTGTATGGTGATTTGGAGGGTCAAAGAATATTAAATATTTTCAAGGAATCTATGTATGCTATGTATGATTTCTATTGTCGTTCGTCAACATCTCAAGGTGAAACTGACTAAGGTAGTGGGAGTCGGGAAATAGATGTAGGTTGTGCAAATGAAAAAATGATTGATGAAGAAGAAATTAGAATAAAAAGGGAGATAATGATGCGTTTTGAAAAATATAAGTGTGATATTAGAGGTGGAGGAAATAAAATGGAGTTGGATAAATATTTCGGTGAAGGTTCGAAAATAATAATACTGATTTTAATATTTTAAAATGGTGAAAAACCAATTCTCCTCGGTTTCCCATCCTTTCACAAATGGCTAGGGATATATTGGCGGTTCGTGTTTCTACTTGTTTCCTCGGAATCGACATTTAGCACTGGAGGAAGGGTTCTTGACTACTTTAGGAGTTCTTTGACTCCTAGCTTAGTGGAATCTCTTATATGTGCTCAAGATTGGATTAAAAATTCATCGACACCAATTATTATTGAAGAAAATTTGCAAGATGTTGAGAAAATGCAAGATGGTAATTTCTATAACTCTTACCTTTTCCTTTGTTATTTCTTGCCTTTATATTAATATTAAAAGTTTAATTTTTTTATCTTATAATTTTCGAGTTACCACTTGCCACTACCTCTATTACAAATGGTTGAATCTTGATGGGTTGATGACTTGATGGTGTTTTAGCGTGATGAATGGTATGTGTAAGTTACTAAGTTTCTACTTTCTAAGTTTGATTTTTTATTTCGTTATTTGTGCAAGTTTAGTCGGTAATTGGAATTGTAAATTTTCATTTTCATTGAACTAGATAAGAGAACCATAGTAGGTAGTAGCCTATTGCCTCGGTGTCTCGTGCCCATTGCGTAGGCCTACTTTACAAAAAAAATGTTATGTGAATATAAATTAACAATACATAGATGGGTAAAAATTTTATAAAGTATTTTTAAATAAATCTTGATTTTTTTTTTAATATTATTAGTATATATCCAAAAATATAAAAAAAATAAAGTAAAAATAACAAAAAATAACTTATAAAAATTTAACTAAGGATTTAATTTAATAATTTGATGACTTTTAATGTAATTTAAGTATTTTTGAATTTTAAAACTTCATGTTTCTTGTTGACTTGTTTTCAAGTCTTTTTAGAGTTTTAATAATCAAAATGAAGTATTAATGTAGTACCGTATATAGTTTAGGGGTGATTTGAATAACTTGTCTTATGTTATTTAGGATTTTATGTAGTGTATAAATAAGAAAGTAATAAAAAAAATGGATTAACCTTTATTTTAGCATTCATTCTAGGAAATAGCTTATCTTTTAGGAATTAATAGTTTTTTTAAGAATTTTTCTAATACTTGTATTTTTCCTCATCGGAGGTGGAGGTGATATTTGCTTATAAGTATTGTTAGTAAATTAAATGCTAGTGTTGTATTAAGAATATAATAACCAATTAATTTTTTTAAAGGAGTTCGTATTTTTATATATAGTTATGAATAATGTATACATATATTTTTTTAGGATTTTGGTTATTGTATTTTTCAATTGAGTCGGGTTTTGTCCTAACTATATATATATTGAGAGCATTAACAAAATTGAGTTTTTCCCTGAAAAATGTGCGCATAAGTTTAATTTGTTGAAAGACAAATTACAATAAGTTCTATGATAATATTTTGAAACTAATAAGCTCGCTTTTGTAATTTATTTTCTAAGAAAATTCATATTTAGTTGTGCTACCTATACTAACCTCTAGAGATAATAAAAAATTACCAATTAATTGATTTTATTTTCTTTAAAAAAATATTTCATAATAATTGTTTGAATGTCTTTTTTTTTCTTTTCTTTAATGTAATGTATCTTCTTCTTCTTCTTCTTCTTTTTTTTTGTTTTTCCGACAATAAGGATAAGGTCAAACCAGACTTAGATGTCAATAAAAATTAAGTCTCTCTCCTTGTGATTTTAAAGACTCATCCTCTACATTGTTTTAATGCATTCAAATAAATTTAATAAGTTTTTCCGAATGTTGATCTCGTGGTTTGAACTGAAAAAATTAACCTTCTTAATTACTAAGAAGAAGATATATATATATATTCAAATGAAATAATAATATTTCTCTACTCTAATTCATTCAATTCTTTTTTCATTCATTTTTAATTGTATTTGTATAACCTAATTCTTCACTTTTCTCAATTTTTATTTTCACTTCAAAACCCTAATTAATCACCAATTCTACTCCAATTCACCAAATACTTCTTTCATTCATCTTTAGTTGTATTCATATAATTCAATTCTTCATTTTTCTCAAATTTATTTTCAATTCAAAACTCTAATTTATTAAAATTTCAATTCTTATTGAAATTTACTTAATCATCAAATATTCACTATATATTTAAGATTCTAACATTAAAATACAATACCCATTTAATCAATCCTAAACTATGAGATTTCTGAATTCAGTCCACCTAAAATTATATGAAAACATGGCCAAATTAAAGATTTTTCTTATCTTAAATGTTTAATCACCAAAACCTTGAGTTTTCTTTTTAATATCGTTGCTTTCTCTTCTCTTCTTGTTCAGTTCTAATGCATGTCTCTTAATTTTATGTTTTTTGGTCGTAAAATAGGTTAAAAATGGGTGAGAGGTGGTGGAATTGAAGTGCGAAGAGTTAAGATTTGAGAGGGAGAGCAAGAGGAATGAAGAAGAAAATGGAAAAAATGACTAATCCCGTCATTTTCCAGCCTTCTAAACACATGCCCCCTTTTTTTAAAAAATATTTTCTTCCACACATTAATTAATCTTAAAACTCACTTCATCCTCATTTCCAAACTTTCATTTAAGATTAAAAAATTCCATTACTTTAATCCATTTCAATTAATAAATTTAATCAAACTTAAGTAACTTCAATTATCTTTTTTTTATTAATTTCAAAACACATTTAATCTAAAATACCTAATATAATAAAAACAATTAAAAGATATCAATCATATATAATAAAAAAGAATAAAATTAAAATACAACTACAAACATACATATGTATAATATGAAGAAATTTTTGAGTGTTACAAAAAAATATGATGAAACTTATTAGTTATTTATCTTTGAAAAACGAACTTATTCATTTTTTTTTCTTTCTCGTTTCAAGCTTTTTGGAAAGTGAGAGAACTACTAAGAAACAAGTTTTACCAAGAAAAACGGGAAAATATTAATTATTTTTTTCCGATAAACTTGATATTATTTATAGTCAGAAAATACCACCACCACTGTACGGTACTCTTTAAATTTTATAACAGTAGTAATAATAATAATTATTTTTATTTTTTTGTCAGAAACGGGGACGAAAACGTACAAAACACAATAATTAACTGATAGAGTGCTATATGACTATTCCCTAGAAAGAATTTGTCGCATTCTACAATGATCTATTACGCACCTAGTAGTCAATGTCACACGAACCAGCAATCGGCAAACGGGCGATGCAGCCTGTCCACTACTTGTACCCTTGTGTTGAGCAAGACAAGTCAGCATTATTACATCAAGAGCACGAGGGATGATTCAGTTATTTTCTTTTTTTCTTAATTGGTTAGAACCTACCTTGAACATTCGATCAACCAAAAATCAATTTCTAATTTATTTTTATTTTGATTTAGGTTTTAAATCTATCTTTTAATCGGAAATATTACACTCCTCAAGTTTGTTTTCCATCTATTTAATGATAAATTTTATATCTATTTTATTATAATTTAATAATTTTAAATTCATAATATTAAATTATATAATTTAAATATTAAATTATTAAAAATTGGATAAATATGATTCAATTTTTTTAACTCTCCTAATCTCGATATTTTTTTTTAAAAAAAATTTCTTATAAAATGTTCTAAATATTTTACAAATATTTTTAATCCCTTAATTTTGATTTTTTTTATTTTTTTAATAAAATATTATTATAAAAAAGCACAATTAGCCGTATACAATTTCAATCCTTAAAAAAGTATTTTATAAATTGAAATGAACATAATTAAGCATTGATCCTCTTAATTTTATAAATTATAAAAAAACATTTTTATAAAATATTTATAATATTTTATAAGAAAAAAGTTTTAAAAAGTTCAAGAGTAGGGGATTAAAAATATTTTTTAAAGAAAATATAATTAACAGTGAAATGGTAAAAGGGCGTCGTTTTGACATTTTTTATAGGTTGACCGTTACACATAACATAAATTAGACAATTTATACCAAATTTTGCTAATTTCTAATATTTTGAGATTTAAATTATACGATACAATAATAAAAATTTAAAATTATTAAATAATAATAGAATGATGCTAAAAATTATCATTAAATCGTTTCTTGTCGGTACAATAAGTTTTACCGTACACATTAGCTCTGTGTTAATTTTGATTTTAATCGAAAGCTAAAAATGGTTTAACAATGGAATGAAATGAAAAAGAAAATACTAAAAAATCTAAAAAAACCCGAGCTTCCTCGTCCCATCTCTTTTCTTCTGATCCTATCCCACCGTCTTCAAATGCCGACAAAATTAAAATTCTCCAAATCTCATCGGATTTCAAATCAAAATAACATGACAGGTGTTAATTTTGATTTATAAAACTTTCATGGAACGTCGATTTCAAATCTAAAACGAATCCAAAAACTTTGTTCGAGACCCAATACAAAAACCCATAATTTTCGTTCAAATTTCTAAACTGTCCTTTTGATAGCTTTGCTTTAGATCGAAGCTTAAGAACTTCTAGGCCATTTGAAATTCGAGACTGGGGACGGACAAATCTCGTTCTCTCTTTTATGGAAATGGTCGATTTCATTTTAATTGCTTCTCCAATTTGATTCTACTTTTCCTTTTTCCATATATATATATATATATATACATATCAGTAGAGTTAATTACTGATTGTTTTTTATATCAAACCAGACTAAATAAGGTATGATTAAAAAATAATTATAACTAATTATCTTTACATATTAAAAATTTAATATAATTTTATTCAAATTAAAATTATTTTTTTATACTTAAAACACATTTCTTACTTAATGGTAGCATGTGGGCAATTAGGAATAATGCAAGACAGAGAAAATCTTTTACTTTAAATTTGGTTCAATCAGGATATACTTTTAGTGAATATTTAACTAATTTTTGAAAAGGAAAGCACATATCTTACGAAATAGTTATATGTTTTTTCATTTTTCATTTTTCTTTTCTCTTTATATTTTCTTTAGGGTAATTATCGTAAATGAGTTAGGTTTTTTTTTATTAAAAAATAAAATAAAATAGAAATCATGTCTCTGGAAGTGTATTTTTCAGAATACATTTCTCATGTGACTTTATATGAAGTCGAACTTAACAGATGAATAAAAAACTGGACAAAACAATTAACGGATAAATGGAAAGTTGATCGAAAAATAGATTTTTAAAATCTAAATTAGAATAAAAATAAGTTAGGAATTGGTTTCCTATTGACTAAAAAATCAGAATATTTTCCAATCAATCAATTAATTTTTTTTTTTTGCCATCTCCCTAGTGGCATCCATTGTTAGACGCAGGCAAATATAACGAATGACAATTCTTGGAAGGTTTCTCGTGAGAATATTACTTTTAGTTTGGTGGACCTTTTGCCTTAAATAAAAAGACAAGCGAGAATATTGCTGGCAAGTGGCAATTGGTGTTGTTCTTTGCCATCAATGACGTCCGACAATGAAAGCACTACAAATTTAGAACTGCTAATTAGTGTTTTTTTCGAGTATGTTTGCTTCGAACTCCTCACTTTATCTTAAAAACATATTGAACAATAGGATGCGATCGAGTATGGATCTCTACACATTCTAAATACATAAAAAAAAATAGAAGAAATTTTGAAAAACAAAAAAGAAAGCCGAGCCCAACTTGAGTTTGCATGTTAGCAATGCACCCTTTTGGTCTCTCTGGGGAGAGAACTACGACAACATCATACAGAATTTATTTATTTTTCTTCTTGAGCTATAGGGATAATAAATGTTTTTCTTTTAATGTATAAAACCAAAACACTGACCACCACATATAAATGTAAGAGGATAAATGAAAACAGTTCTGCCATGCATGGATTCAGAGTCTCTCCACAGAGCCTGCTATGAACCTGACCATTTTATTTCACCCTGCAGCTCTGTTTGCATGTGATAACTATAACATCAGACACATGGGAGTAACGGTGGCTGGCATTATCAGCCAAAAGATCTCTTCAAAGTAATGGGTCTCCATTAAGACCCTGATCAAAGCGTGCAGCAGCACAAATGGACTTGTATCATTGTATCTGTAACTCTTTGATCCTCTTATTGCAGACAACACAAAATGGGTTATCATTACTTGTTACTATGCTCTTTTTGGTAATTAATGTAGTTGAAATTGCTGCAACTGCTTTATGTTGACTAACAAAGGATTTCACTCTACTTTAGCTTTAAAAGTTGGATTGTTAATTTTTTTCATTTCACTCCCTCAAAGCAAATCCGTTTTTTAGAAAAGCTTTTGCTCATAATGGATTTTGTTTGATTGTGGATAAAAGTAAATGGACATTGTGAAATAAAGTTTATATATATATATTGGTTGATGAGTACTGTGTATGATGGGTTTCGTGGAGGTGCCATGTGGAGATCAGCACAGGTGTCTTGCACTTGCACATGGATTCGGTAATTTCAAAGCTTTGAGATTTGGAAAAATTAAAATGGTCCTGCTCTTTTCAAGAATCGAAGTCTCTCAGTATCTGATTTAACAGCTTGGTCTCAATGAAGACAGAAGATCAAGTTAATCAGGAACACTGAGTGAGAGGGAAAAAGCACTGTGATTTTCTGTGAGAGAGCATTATATGTGTGTGTGTGTGTGTATATAAACACTTATTTCTGTCGCCAACCAGATACTTGAATTCTTCCTTGATGACTCATTCCAGGTGTGCTTATATGGTTCTTAATTATTCTTCTGTATCCAATCTCCTCTCTTGTAATTGCAGTAGTTTACCTTTCTTTAATACGTAAGCACCAAGCAGCTACTTGTACCAGCAATTCCGCTTCTTCTTGTGTTACTTTGTAAGAAATATTAGATCCCAGAAGTGCTTTTGCTTCTTTTCTTCAATCTTTTATACAGATCTACTCTTTTTTTTTTATCGAATCTCACATTCAAGCTGCTTTTGATCCATGGAAATGGGAAATCCACCTGAGCGTCAAATTAGTTCTTCACTGCATTTCTTCACACCCTCATTGCTTTTTGTTGCAGTCTTTGTCGCTTCTCTTATTTTCACTTGTTTCCTACTTTATGGGATCTCTACTTTCCTTGTCACAATATCTATTTTGTTTCTGTCAACCATTTTCATTGTTAAATTCTCAAAGAAAAAGGTGACTGTTGTTGGCATTTCGGCAGAAGAAGAAAGTCCCATATGCTGCTGCCCTCAGAGCATACTTGAAAAGGAAGTTTTGGAGGAACTAAATCCAGAAGTGGAACCTATAATTAATTGCGATGCTTCCCAACAAAGTGATGCTTGCGACATGCATGAATATCATGTGGAACCAACAGATTTCCCCTCAGATAGTGATAGCAGTGATGATTTCCCAGCAAGTGAAAATTTTGAGCTCAGTTGGAGGTGCTCAGAAAATGTAGGACGAAGTATAGGAGTCTCTGAAAGCTCAATCTCTGACGATGACGATGACGATGACGAGGATGGTGATGGTCTTATTGAGATTAGTCTTCCACAGAACAATTCTGTTGATTGCAATGAAGAGTCAAAGAAAAAGTCAGATTCAAATATGCCAGATTACTTGCCTGACTCCATTTTCAGGCAACAGGGTCTTATGGAGCTATTTGCAGAGATTAATGAGGTCAATGAAGAGGAAAACTTAATAGAAATTGACCTTTCCATGGGATCAATCAAGTGTTCAAGGTTTGAGATTGAAGCATGATCAAGCAGTTCTTTCAACTCAACAAGTTTAACATGGCGTGTGAGGGTGATGTCAAGAGCTAGAATTTATTAGGCGTACTTGTCTCAAGTTCCTTGTATTAATTGTGATGCTCTGTAAACGTGATGCAATTTTACTAAATTAGCTTATCTTCATTCAGGCTTATTCTGTTATTTATTCATTTACTCCTGCTTTGCAGGACAAGTACCCTCCTAGTCTTATATTCTTTTCACATAAACCAACAACCAAAGGTTCAGCCATAGCCAATTGCTAAAATCCACCAGTTAATTATATAGCCAGCATCTTGCCATGTTGGCAAAGCATTCATGGATAATTCATTACTATTTTTTTCCTGGCAAGATATTGGCATCAGGAACATGGAATTTGGATTTGGAAGAAGGTAGTTTTGACATAACAGATTGGAAAAATAATGATCCTTTAATCTCTCAGTTATATTCCATTCCATTAGTGTCAAATGAATTAGCTGGAAAGCAGTTTCTGTTCGTTCTAGAACCTATAATTAAAGTTCAGCTGCTGATATTAACAAGGCTTCCAATTGATCCAGAAGACTGAAAAAGGGGGAAAAAAAAACCACAGGGAAAAGTTATGATGCTCCAAAGATTACGGACATATGCAGGCAAGGTCCCAAGATTTTCTACAGAGTGGTCTCAACTAGAAATTGATGATCAACAATAATACAAGACTAAATGTTCCAAATCTCTCTTGAATTTTAAATCATTTGAAAATCAATCCATCAACTTCTAATTTCATAGTGAAACTTTCTCAAACTATTTTTCATTTGAAATTAAATTTTTCTATTAGGTTTTCATAAATTCTAATGATAGATATCCATATGATTTGCACATAGTTGACTTTCCTAACAACTAAAAATATGTCAAAACTTATGGATGATTTACTTTTTCTCAAAAACTTATTTCTTTTATTCTAAAATGTGCTTACTTCTTAGCATTTAATAAGGAAGAATTTGGAGAGAAATGAAACAATTATAAGTTATGGGATATTTTTACCTTACAAGAAACTGTACTTGCACGTTATAATTGATGAAAACTTAACAGAAAGACTCAATTTCAAATGAAAAATAATTAAAAATTTTAAAATATAGTTGAAAAAAGTTCTAAACCGAAATTAAAAGTTAAGAACCGATTTTCAAATGACTTAAAAGTTCAAGAAAGGTTTTGTTCCTTTGACCATAATACAAATGATTTTAAAGAATCTCCTGCCAACCAAATAATCATTATCAACCTAATTGGCATTAAGGTCTGTGGCGTCCGAATCCTTATGATGTAAACGGTGTTTTGATCTACGTTAATATCACTGCTTCCGTATGCTGTCATCCCCAAAAATCACATCAAACCGTCACGGGGCGAAAGCCAGTCTTACCGAAAAGCTTCACAAATGAAAATATCCGCATCATGATTCTATGACTCTGGATAAAACTAATGTCAGGACCAAATCTCATTGGATATCAAGGAACTCTAATCCAGTTGCTGTGGCTGTCAAACCATGCTGAGACAGATAGTGAGCATCATAAAACTTACTCAGATGCCTCATTCCACTATCGCACAGAATGGTCACAATTGTGTGACCAGGGCCAAGTGACTTTGCCACTTTAACAGCTCCAACACAGTTCATGGCTGAAGAACTCCCCAGAAAGAGGCCATCGTTTTTCAAAAGATACCTGAGAAGTTCAAGTAAAGATGTAGTTCGGAAACATAGTCTGAACAAGTAAAACTAGTAGGAGCACAGTTCAAGTGCCATGGGAGAAATCTTTAACTTGCACAAGCAAGGAAATAAAATCAAGTTTCAAGAGCAGTCATTCCATGTAAAGTGAAGAAAGGTCAAAATATTTCAAAATTTCCCATTAACAAGGAGAATTAATTAAAAATTATTGGAAATTTTCCATTTTGAAGAAACAAGAAAACTCGCTGAGAGAAAAAAGGGTAAGACGTTAGCAGAGATATAGCAAGAGACCATATATCTTTGTGCAACTATCCCACCAACCAGGACACTGTCACATAATTTCCTCCTCATTACATCTTTCTTAACATCTAAGCAATCAAGAACTACTATATATAAACGAAGGCAGAAAAGGAAGCATGGACTGACCTTGACATTTCAACAGCCTCTTTATCTGTGCCTCTGAAGGCTCCGTCAAGTTTTGCCATTTTAAAATTTTGTGTTAATCTATTGATTCCAATTCCTTCCGTTATAGTGTCAAATGGGTTCTTTAGCCTTTTTCCTTCAGCTTCCTCTCTCGTGTACATCACCCCCCTTGTTACTTTATTGAACAAACCAGAACCAGGCGGATCTATGAGGAAGCACTTGATGTTTGGATTCTTTTCCTGTAGAACATGTAACAAGGATTCGATGGGACTTCTCTAGCTCAACATAAATGACAAAGTTTAAAACAAAGGGAAGAATTTTACCTGGAGAAAACTAGAAATACCAGCTACAGTACCGCCCGTGCCTGCAGCTGCCACAAACGAATCTAAACTACCACTAGTTTGTTCCCATATCTCAGGTCCAGTGCCCTGATAGTGGGCCCGGAAATTTGCCAAGTTTTCAAACTGATCAGCAAAAAAACCACCATTACAGTAACTTGAAAAAACAGAACCTTTTTTCTCTCCATCAGATATGTAACTGTTAATTTGCTCCAAGTGTTTGCCATCATTCTGTTCAGCTTTTCTAAGCTTTGATGCTAATTCATTAGCTTCTAGTGCCCGTCTCCTAGCAATGTTGACATAGTGGTCTCTGTGTGCAATTGAAACCGGTCGCACTCTTTCAACAGTAGCTCCCAGAGCTTCGAGAATTTGAGACTAACAAGAATTTTCAAGAGTAACAAACTCAAGTTGGTCACAGAATGTGAATGATAAAAAAAATGCGCAGGAAAAATGAATATCAAGGATTCAGGTGCATGCTCAGAAGAAGGAAACTCTAGTGTATGTCTATTTCACGGACGTGTATACAAAAACATATATTTTTCATAGGTCCTCAGACGTAAATTCAAGGAGCATCCTAAATCTTCATCATTGTATTCTACAGCTTCTTTACAACTTATCTATAGCTACTAAATTGCCTATGATACATTTACCTAAGACAACTCGATAAAAGGAAAATTAATCTGAAAATTGCACTATATCTGTACCTTCTCTATTGCAACATCATCTGGGATAACAACATGGCATTTGCATCCATAAGCAGGAGCAACTGTAGCCAGGCTAATTGCAGTGCTTCCAGCACTTCCCTCAGTAACAACTCCTCCACAAACTAGCTGGCCAGATTCCAGTGCCTGTTATAAAGCCAAACATATAGAAAGTGTAACAGAGGATAACAAAATAATGCCAGTTACAAGCTTTAATTACTTTGTGACATTAAAGTGTCGCAAAAGCTAAATCATATTTGGGCTGCTTAAAAGAAAGGATATACAATGTGATTAACAAAAGGGATAATTGAACTGTTGAAAAACAGAATATGAGGAGACAATTGTTTCATTCAATTAGCAATCCTTATTAGTAATCCCAGTTCACCATCTAAAAAATTTGGAAACTTAAAAATTGCAACATTTCACATAGATTTTGGATTAAATAGCATCAAGAGGAATTTCTGTGTGTCTAAATTCAGTTTGAAGAAGGAACTTCAGGTGCCACTATTTAAGACAGGCAAGTAGTTAAATGACCCCTAAGTTGTTTCCTTGAGCTTAAGCTCCATGTGACAACAAATTTCTTGTCTCAATTTACAATGCCCTAGTTTGCTCACATAAACAAAACATTAGATTTGAATCTGTTCTCATGACTGCATTTTGTTAAAAAAGAATTTCATATCAGCTTATATTTTATGATGGGTCATACTAAACTTATAAGCCACAACCATTACCGTCTATCATCATGTCAGAAGTTAACAATCATATCTGCTCTCCGGAACTACTTGCTAACCAAAACAACTTTCCAGCTTTATTTTTTCACGATTGGTAACTGACCAAAGCATTCAAGTAATTTACCTCTTCAATTATTTTCACAGCAACTCTATCTTTCACACTCCCTCCTGGATTCAGAAATTCGCACTTCCCAAGAATCTGAACAAAGAAAAATCAAGGATAAATGAAACCAAAAGCAATAAGCAATAACCATGAACCTATTTTGTAATATGAATCAACCAAGCAACAAGCATAAACACCGAATTCAAAAAATGAAGAAAAATTATTGACCATCAAATTGAATCATTTATCGCGGAGAGGAGTATGGAAGATTGTGAGTTAAAGAAGAGACCATGATCAACCACAAACACATATCTTGTATACACTTGCTTACACGTGGACTGATACACCATAAATCCATAATCAAGACCATATTTCATAAAAAAACCATAGCTTGACCCCAGACATGTATTTCATTCATAAACAGATACAATCCCAAAACTCCATTGCAAACATATTAAAAAGAGAAATTACGGAAGACCCAGATCATAATATGAAGCAAAAGAGCACATCTTGAACTTACTTCACAACCAGTAGCTTCAGAGAGGCTATTAATTCTAATTAAGGGAGTTTTACCAACAGCATCAATGAGTCCGTTTCCTGGTTTTTTATTCTTTGAAAGGGACAAAGGGGTCTTTCTCTTGGACCTGTAATTGCATAGAAAGTAAGAGACCACTGCCATGGACACAGAAATGGCTGCTACAAAAGCACCAGTGGTTCTTATACATGCCATTGTGGCAGGTGAGAGCTATAGACCGACGTTATCAGAACCGAACCGGACACCCGTGATTGTTTTTTTTTTTTTCTTTTTCTGGAAATTTAGATAAGGCAAGCTCGCATGAAATCCTATGCGTGATCGGATAACTGTAAACAAAACTATGTCATTTAATTAATCAGTTAGTTTTTGGATTACTTGTGAACCAGATATGATTGATCAAAAGAAAAATATATAGATATCAAAATGTGGTTGAGACATAACTTAAAGTCACTTCTTTTAAATGTCTGATATGTATCTCTATATGAAAAGAAACATGGAAAAGGAATTACGTAGTGGGTAGAAACCTACTCTCAATGAAGTATGAAGCAGCATGAAAGGAACAAGTACTCAACGATGAATGAAGAAGATTTGAAAACACAACAAAAGAAACAAGCTACGAGTGAGCAGTGCATACATCGGCAGAGAGATGAAGGAAATCAAGAAAATTCTCAACAATATCTCCTTTCCCTAGTCTTCAACGCTGTCACAATTTTTGTTTTGATTAATGTTGATTCTAATTAAATGATGAAGAAGTAAGAAATAATTTTTCTCTCGTTAACTGCAGACACGGTAAGAAAGAAGAAGGAAATGGTTTAAGCATTGCCTCAAATTTAGGGTTTTTCTTAAAATAAAGGCATCTGAAGTACCTGTACTCTTTTATTTTTCTATTTGAGTACGTGTACTTCAAATATTTGTAATCACGAATTTTAATCAATCAAGTATTTCCGTTAAACATGTTCTCAAAATATTGATATGGTAGTCAACTATTGTAGACCCAGATTTATACTGTTTTTATAATTTTTTTTTTTTTGGTTCATTGCATATGAAGTACTTGTGATTTATAATTGTTTCTATTTGACTATGTGTACAAACTTTTTTCTACTTAAGTACTTGTATTTATCAAATTTGATCAACCAAGTATATTTATTAGTTTCTATTACAAATATGTTGATATGGAATTTGCCTTTTCGTCAAATGGACCATCCGTTAGAAATTAACAAAGATAAATTACAAATAAAGTACTTGTACTTCATAATTTTTTTCTATCGTAAAATAACTCAATCTATCTTAATATGATTAGAAAAACTTTCAATATATCTCTATATTTTTAATTGTGCCTGTTATGTCTCATAATATCCACTTCTCTAATGTATAAGTTTATTTAATTTGTTATCTAAATTAACATAATTATATATTTTTATTATTATGAAATACCCCATTAATATAATTTTAATTTTTTAAAATATTATTTATTAAAATTTTAGTGCTTTTGTAATTTGAATTTTTAATTTTTCAAAACATTTTGAGTAATTTTGAACAATTTTTCTGTTAAATCCTTATATAACTTAGAGAGATTTTGGAATTAAAAATATAAATATGCTAATCTAGATAGAAAAACTTTTAAAAAAGGACATATAGGAAAATTAAATACCATACAATTATATAATAGACACAATTAAAAAAAATAGACATATTAAAGACTTGTTCAATTATATAAGGACATATTCATTATTTTTTCAATTTGAATTCCCATATCATTTTTCTTTAAAAAAAAACTTAAAACGAAAAATTAATATAACTAATTAATTAGGTGAATTTATATTTATGTTACTTAATAGTAGGTTTTTTAAGTTTATATCATTACCTAAAATTAAACCCCAACTAACGAGCATGAAAATTGTAAACTCATCTAATCAATTAATTTTATTGGTTTTCTTTCTAATTATTTGTTATTTTTACTTTACCTTTCAATTTCTTGACAGGAAATCGAAGATGTTTAAAATGACAAAAAAAAAAAAAAAAAACAAAGAGAAAATAATTCAAAAAAGCGAGAATAGGGAATGGGCCTAGGCTAGTAAGACACGTGCCGGGCGTCGCGCTTGGTCGCCTAGGCCCAATCGAATCCAAAAAAATATTAAAAAAAAAAAACCTAAACCAACTTAGATAGCACACTATAAATACATCTTATCCTAATCTTTATTCACACACACACACACACAAACACAACCGAAAAAATGCTAGCCACCAAAAAAAAAAGTTAGACAAAACAACAATTGAAAAAAACAATTGCTCTCGCTTGCCACCTCCAGCTACGTTGTTAACACATTTTTCTTTTTATCTCTTAGGAGTCATGTGAGATAAAAGTCTCATGCACGATTTTGAATAAGAGAGGAAAAAAAAAGGAATTTTTTTTTTTTTTTTTTTACTCGCTCTCTCATTACAGTAGCTACTTTTCTTTCTATTACTTCGAAAGTAGCTACTTTAGCTTTATCCACTCTAATTTTCCATATGCCTTTTTATTTATCATCAAAGGATGCATCATAAAAAAATCCCGAGATATCTTAAAAGCACTATAGATTATTTTTTGTGTTATCATAGAGAAAAACTTACATTTGATTGGGTATTCAAATGTTAATTGAGAAGGAGACCTTGATGAAGGCAAATTCACTTCTAGCTATGATTTTTTACGTAATAATGATGTTATATCTTGGAAAAATAAGAAACAAATCCTACATAGTTTTGCTAATATAGAGGTTGAATTTATAGCTTATTCAACTATTGCGCAAGAAGCGAGTTTGGTTAACAAGATTTTTTGAGGATTTGAAAGTTAATAGTGATAGCTAAGGCTATAGTCTATTGTAACAACTAGACATCTATTGCTTATACCAAGAATTCCAAGCGTCATAGTAGAACCAAACATATTGACACCAAGTATAACTACGTTAGAGACATCATAAAAAAGAGAATTGTTAGTACAACATATATTTACACATTTGACGACAGATCCTCTCACAAAACCCATATCGAGAGTCGTTTATCTTAGACATGTTAAATCTCTTAGAATGTATAGATTGTAACTTTGTCATAATATTAAACAATTGAGTTTTTTTTTTTTTTTTGGTGTAATTAACATTGTATGCATATTACTATGATAAAGCTCAACTTTGAAAGTCACACAAGTTTCGAATGACTCTCTCACACGAGCAATCGCTTTCGATGTTGTTGGGAACAAGTAGAGATGAGACAAAATTGTTTTAGCATTATTGAGCGCTAGTGGAGTAAAGATAATATTAACAAAATCTCATTTTAATTTTATCATGTTAATGTAAAATTAAAATAAGATTGTAAACTAATGTATATTTTACAATCGATTTAGAAAATTTGATTCAAATAATTTGTGAAAACTAGATTTGAGATCTCGGTTATAATACTTACCGAGAGAAAATACCTTGAGAACTCAAGTTAGTCGCTCGTGTCCGATGATTGAATTAAGATCCGTATAATGTATATAAGATGTTATAACTAAGAACACTATTGCACATGATTCGTACCACATGTGCTAATATAACCGTAAAAGATAATGGGCGAATGAATTCTTGCTTCTCCATTGTGTGAGATATTTAGAGGAACAATAATATTCTTATCATTGTTTATCGCTATTCGAGATTTAGGCTTGGTGTTTGTTATCTTAGCTAGTTACTTATAATCATGTATGAATCATTCTATACAACTAGTTTAGCAAATCAGTCAAATTTTGAATTAAAAATTTCTAGTAAGAGAAAAAGACATGTTTGGTATATTCATTAGCCGACCAATCATGTCGATTGAAAAAAGCACCATTTGAGAGAAAAGAGTATGTGATTATAAATATATAATTTGAAATCGGACTATATGTTGATTGAGAGATTTGACATAATGAGATATTAAACACAAAATTTATATAGAGTATTGTGATTTTTAAAAAAATATTATATCTTGTTTATCTTTTATTAATCTTAGGTGGTAGCTACCATGTTATTCCTAACATATGCATAATAATAATCTCTCAAAAAATACAAGAATGCTTGTAAGGTTGCATGATCCATTTGATAGTATAAAAATGTTCTTTTTTGTTTTACTATCGATATTGCGAAGAGTCTCAAGTCGGGTCTAGCCCGTCATATGCGAGTGGAGATATTAGAAAAAAGAAATTTTGGGTCGATTGCCCATGATGAGTCGACCCGATAATAAAATTATTTAAAAAGAAAGAAAAAGAAGAAATGAATTTAAATTTCAAACAACTTCTATGCAATTGTTGGTGAAGTTGTTGCCCTCAACTCTCTCTCTCTCTCTCTCTCTCTCTCTCACACACACACACACACACACACACACACACACACACACACACAAACTTAATATAAAAAAAAAAAGTAGAGAAATGGAAAGCTTTTAACTTTGTACATGAAAGTAAAACGAGTGGAGGATTATCTTACCTTTGGGATTGTAGAATTTCATATAGTGATTTAATATCGTCTATTGATATAGTAAAACTACTTTAGTAAGTGTTATTTAGATCCTAAATTTATTATTTATGTTTCTATTACATATTTTATTATAATTTGTAAATGCAAATGGAGAAATTTTTAATCAAGGAATTATTGGGGAAGGAAAAAAAAACTAAATGGGTAAATGCTAAATTAAAAGTTTTACTTTTTTTTTTCATCGTGATAATAATAGACCTGTTAAAAAAATTCCTTATATTGAAAGAAATCTTATGCTATCAAATAGGACGTTCATCTCTAAAAAATAAAATAGGAAACACCAACACGTAAAATTCCCTTTAAATTTTGTTGGGAAGATAAGAGAAAAAATAAAAGCATAAAAAATGTTGCCAAACAAGCACCGGCTTATTTAACGAGTGAACTATAATTTAGTATCTCTTGTTGCGAAAAGTGAATTAATTAATTAATTTTTTTAAAAAAATTAATTATTTAGTCCTCTAAGTTTTAATTCTATCAATAATTTAGTCATTTTATTAATTTTTTCATTACATGAATTATTTTTTCTCCAATTTGTCTTTCTTCAGATTGTTTATTTTTCTCTTTCACGTATGTTTTTTTTTTAATAAAAAACTTAGAAAGGGCAATTGGAAATTAAAAATTACTAATTTAATAAAAAATCAATGCAAAAACTAAGTTATTGAGAGAATTAAAATATAAGAAACTAAATTATTAGTTTTTTAAGAAGTAATTAATTTGCTTATCTAAATTACTTCTTATTTAAAGCACTTTTTTTTTCTTAAAAAAAAAAAAATCCAACTCACTCATCTTTGTTTTACATGTCTTCCCGTGAAGTGCAGCTCCCCCATGTGAAATTTTTCTCTAATTTTATAAGCTACCACTTGGTGTTGTAAGCACTATTGGCTAACAACATGCTGTCAACCAATCTTTTCCCTTTCATTTTTACATGAGGAGGAAAAATAATACTAGGTGGGTACTTTAGGCAACAAACTTTTCTGTCTTAGATCTGGAAAAAAAAAAAAGGAAAAAGAAGGTAGTACATGACTCACGCTAAAAATTACAGTAGTCCACTTAAAGCCAGAAACCCAAAATCAAAACGCACTTCCTCTCAGAGAATCTCTGTACAGAGACAGAGAGATAATCCTTCATAGACCTTTTTTTAAGGAAAACCAACATCACCCCATCGCCTATTTTTTCTTTACCATCAACATGGAGATCAAGATCATCAAAGAAAAGCTTCTAAATTACAAGTATCATATCTTCTTTACCCTCATTTTCTCTCTTATACTTGTCTCTGTAGTCTTTGTCGCACCAAGTTTCCTCCCAATCTTGGCCTACTTTTGGCCTCTACTTCTCTCCACGGCTCTCTTTCTTGGTGCTGTAATCTTCTTTGGCAAGACCTCTTTACCGGTTAACGACTCTTCCTGTGACAAAGCTGGTGAAGGACTCTTGGATTATGTTGCTGGACAACCTGAACAAGCGGTAGAAAGTTTCGAGTCTGATTAGCTGTTGCCAACCTTGATTAATGATATGTGTAATCTGCTACTGTTATCATTATTGTTGTTTTTTGAACATCTAATGTTGTTTGTTTAATGATTATGATATAATTAGGTTCCACATGTTTTTTTTTCTTTTTTCTTTTTTATATAATATATTTTGTAGTTTAAATTTATTCATTTTAGGGTAGGGTACCTTAATTATAATTTAGATAAATGATGATAGTGTTGATTTGATAAAGAAGCATTGAGAATTGAAATCGGTATTGTGTTGCTGTCAGCAATGATTAAATCACCCAGCAAGGCAGTAAGGAGTTGTATTCTATTATTAATTATAATTAATGGAGAAAATGAACAATTAATCTTTGTAAAATCTATAATGTGGATTTAGGTTCTAAATCCGAAAATTTACCGTCATTTATAAGATTCTTCTGCTTTTAGGTTAAACTGATTAGTATACTGATTATAATAATAACTTGTAGACAAACTTTTTGGTGGATTTCCCTGAAAGAGGACAATTAACTGTAATCAATCTTTGTTAAAATAAAATAAAATAAAATAAACTATTGGGCCAATTTTATTTGAATATTGTCGTTAAAAACTATATAGCTTTTTATATTATAGTTATTCCAGATTAACGTTTAAATTTTTGTTAATAAGGTTTAGAATATCATTAATTTTTCATAATTAAAACGGGTTCCAGCTAGTTTAGCCGATTACTATTACTAAAAAAACTAAACCAAATGGGGGTGAGACTGTTAATGCTACAGTCCCCTCTCTCTTTTTCCGCTTTTTTTTTTTTTTTTTCTTTTTCTTAACCACCCCTCCCCCTTTTTTCCCCCCTTGGTCTTTTTTGTTTCTTTTTCTTGAAGACCTAAGCTGCTAAACTGATCATCCATAATTTCATTATTGCAGCATCTTTTACAATTTTACAATTCTATTACTGTAGCTTTTTAAATTTTTTCCCTGACTGATGTCTTTTTTTTTTTTTTTTAAAGAATTGGACTGTTAAGATTAAGTTTGTCCTTTCTTTTTTAATTTGTTAATAAATTTGTTTATATATATATATAAGAATTTTGAAATAAAATTTTGGAACATGATTGTTTTATTTTTTAAGATATATTATTATAATTTATACGGTTGATTATTTTTATAATTTTTATATGAAAATGGTGGTGTTGCTTATATAAATTCTACCGAGAGAGAAAGAGCTAAAAGTGTGTTTTAAATAATTTGACTTGAATTTTTTTCAAAAAATTAATAATTATTTAAAAAAATTGAAAGTTTTATTTGGTTATATATAAATATATAATCAGAATTTATTTAAACCAAATTTATAGTAGTTTTTATTTAAATCTATTCATTTCGAAACATTTCATATAATTTGAGTTACACACACACACACACACTAACTAGACGCGACCTCGCTCTCTTTTTTCTTTCTATAATTTATTTTATATTTTTAAAAGTCCGGCTACTAATCTATTGATAGAACTAAAAAAAAAAAAAGTTGGCTAATTATTTTAAATCTTGATGTGTTTTGGGATTGGATCACCAAGAAGTAAAATGAAACTCTTAAAAGAATATACATATTGTCATAGGATAAGTGCTATACAAGTTAAACAGTTATATATAATTGGTACCCTTCATTGGGAAAGAAAACATATATATTATTGGTACTTTTAATGTCCTTGAACCAATATTAATTATATATTTGATACCGATGTTAACACACATATCCGATTATTTTATTCTTATTTTTTAAAATTTATTTCTTTAATTATTTTTTTCTTATTAAAATTTTCATTAAATTATTATTTTTTTAATTTTTTGATATAATTTTATTTGTTAATAAATTTAATTTTTTAATATATGAATTTTGGAATAAAAATGTAGAACGTCAATTTTTTATTTTTTTAAAATATATTATTATAATTTATACAATAAATTGTATTTATATTTTTAAATGAGTGTTTTACTTATACACACACACACACACACACACACATACAAAGAGAGAGTTAAAAATATGTTTTAGATAATTTGGCTCAATTTTTTTTTTAAAATAACAATGAGTTCAAAAAATTCACAAGTTTTATTTATTATTTTTTTATGTATATTTATTCATAATTTATCGAACTAATTTTGTTGTAGTTTTTATTTTAATCTATTAACTTCGATATATTTATACAATTTAGGTGATTTTTTTCTTTTAATTTTACTATATATATATATATATATATCGTTAGTTTTGTTAAAAATTAACTATATATAGATTCTATTTATATTAATAATAAAAAATAAAACTTTTTACTCGTATTATAATATAAGAATTATTAATTGTATATATGTAAGGATTCGATTTATATGCAACATAACGTGGTATCCTACTAGTATAGTATACAATCTCGATCAATTTCCATTCACTTACAAATGGAAATTGTATAGTTCTATATTAAAAAAATAAAAAATAAAAAAGGGATTATCTTTACAAATTTTTTATGATACAGTAGTAGTAGTACCGTGCATTGGTCACTCCATTACCAATTAGTCCAAAAGTTCTGACACCGGCCAATTACAGTACAG
The DNA here is from genome assembly GCA_963924115.1 of Dovyalis caffra. NCBI lineage: Eukaryota > Viridiplantae > Streptophyta > Magnoliopsida > Malpighiales > Salicaceae > Dovyalis > Dovyalis caffra. Next base: position 2,577,610 of record CAWUPB010000351.1, read on the forward strand.
TATTCTTCTTTTGTTTATGAATAATAACGAAGGAAGATGGACATTTTTGGGTAATTAACAATTCTTTTATGGCCTAAATTAATCAATAAAGTCCTTGAAAGTTGTGAACTGTTTAGGACGTGGTGCCTACGTGGGCCTGACCTAGTTTATTCCTTTTCTCAAACAGGAGCGTCCCTCCAATAGTTGTGTTCTGGGCCCGTGCTGACATGACATGTTCGTAAATCGTAAGTAAGCGAGTGGTCGATTGTACGGTCAACAATCACACCATTAAAGGATGCATATTATGGACATCAAACGGCCATTGTTTGGATTCTTGAATTTTCAACGTCGCTACAATTGTTTAGCATGATTCTCGATGCTTTATTTATCTATTTATGTTTTGCTTGTGAATTACATTTGATGAAAAATTTTATAATATAAAAAGAATAACCAGTAACATTTACAATAATTATTTTTTAGATTTATTTTAAGAAAGGAGATAGATATATAAAAAAAGAAAGAAATTATATCCATATTAAAAAAAATAATGATAAGATTTTCACGTTCGTTCAAATTTTTTTATTTTTTTCTCTCTTTGTGTATTTATCTTTTTTCTTAAAGTGGACCCAAGTAATAATCACTCGTATACGTTACTAGTTATTTCTTGTGTATTATAAAATTTTTCATACATTGATTAATGAAAAAAAATCGTAAGTGTCAATCCCTACCGCTTTTTAGAGAGAGAGTAAAATTTGACTCTCATTGCCTAAAATTTTTTTTTTTATCGGTTATATTCATTCTAAAATATTTTTTTGATTAAAAATTTAAATAATATATTTTCTTAAAGTATTCCTAATTGATAAAAAAAATCACTTTTTTATTCATAAATAAAAAATCAATATTTATATTTTTCTCTCATACATACAACTTTAACATAAAAATTTTAATTTTTTTTGTTGTATGAAAGTTATTCATTTTTGTAAGACTTTAGTGCATGTTGAAATTTTGAGAGTAAAATATTTCTATTGGTATGTTATTTTCTTATAATTTTTAATTAATTTAATAATTTTTTCACTTATTATCTTAATTTTGGATAGATTTTTTTTTAAATTGATATTTTTTCAAATTAATACATGATTAAATTTGATAACTAATAATTTTAACAAAAATAATATTTTACAAAAGTATGAACAAAAAATATTGATATAAATAACAATTAATAATTTTTTTTTAAATTATATGAAAAGTCAAAAGAGATGACTTTGTTGGATAGAGAAAGTATCAACTTACAAGATAGAAATAGTGCACTATAATCAAGGAGAGGCACAAATGCTCCATGCTATGAACTATAAAATACAATCAAACGTGATAAAACATAATAAAGCTTGATCTAAGATATGACATTAGAAAATAAACTATTTAACATTAATGTAAAAGTATCTTATCTTATTTTAATAAGAAAATATGTATGGTCTATAATGAGGTATAAAATTTGAGCTTTACTACAAAACCAAAACCTATAAGGTTGGATCTTCTTATAATCATGGACTCTCTCTCTGAGACCTTATAGTTATTTAGTTCAACGAGTCTAAAAGTATGATTTATACCTATTATTTCATATTATAAAGGCTATCTCTTTCATAAAACACAAGCTAAATAACTTCAATCACACCAACATATATACATATTTTTAGAGAGCCATCTCTCTCTCTCTCTAATGTCCATATAATATGTCTAAAATATCGATTTAACAACATAATGGTTTTGCTAGACACCTTTACGACACTTCTAATCCCAATGCTTGTGTTTTATGGTTGTATCACTTTAGAAGAAACCATCATTATTTTCTCAATCCCATCAAGGATGATGAATATTAAATATAATAAATTTAGATATTGAAAAGCTCATGCATTGTCAATGGCACTGGTCTATAGAAAACCATTTAGAAAACTACTTTCTCAACCTTCTATATATGGCTTTCTCTACCTCAAATTCAACAATAATGATATCCTCCTCCTCCTCTTTTACCTTATCAAAACTCTTAAATATCCATAACAAAAATCAGATTTGATGGCTCAATACGTGCTTCGCCCTACCATAATTATCACTTTGTAGTGAAAAAGATGAGCAATTTATTTGTTTATGTTGCCATTTTATCTTTGTCATAATCATGTGTTTTTGAAAGTATTAATTTGTATTCATGACGTAAATGTATCCATCTGTTCAAACACCTTTCTAGAGAAAGTATCAATGATTAATTTTATTAATATTTTATTATTTTAATAAAAAAAGATGTTAGAATAATAATAAAAAAATGTAAGACCATCATGTGACCATGCCTTTTTTTTTACAACACACTTATGATGATTGACACTCACTTGTCACATATTTTATTATTTCTTGTAAATATCAAATAACCATGTAGATCGGATAGAATGTTTGGCCCCATTTACTACCCATTGTGTAGGACAAACCCGGCTATAAAAAAGTCCTAGCCAATCGGTGTATAAATAAAAAAGCCTCGCCAAAACTAGTCCACGAGTGGTTATTCGGACAAACTTAAAAAACAAGCACTTGTACAACAACAATCTTAAAGGAGTTTCTAACCGTACATACAACCATATGAATATATGAAGTCCAACAATTAGGACAAGGTGTAAAGACATTAAACAATTAAAGAACTATCACCATTCGATTAGGAAATTAACTTATACAACGTATAAAATTAATCTTATCAATGTAAGATTTTCTCCTCTTATGAGTTTTGATTTTTAAGACTAATTTAGATTAAGGAAAAGATACTATAAAAAACTTTATAGGAAAAAAATGGGGCAAGCATGGCCTTCACCATCTAGGATAAGTTTAGGAAGACATAACCATCATCCAAACAAATAGCTTTGAAAAAGAAAAAATGAAGAGCAAACTAAATAAAAAGTTGATAGAAGAAGAAAATAAAAGAGGAGAGATAAGAAAAGGAAAAACAAAAAAGAGAAAGAAGAGGAAACTAGCCGATTGGATTGCCATCGAAGATCCACTACTAGCTCACTAGAACGATCAAGCATCGTCTTGATCGAATGAATCAAACACCAACAATCAAAGTGCCATTACATCGTCGAAGATGCCATATGCATGAAAAAAAGCTCATTTGCACTTGGCCACGTACCATCACGCACTTGACATTCCATCTTGTTTTTTTGCCCTTTAATTTTTGCCCTAAATTTGAGTTTAGCTTTCAAATTAGTCCTTAAGTCTCATCCATCATCATTGTCGACCTTTGACTTTATTCATATAATGAGATTTAGTCCCCAAGCTCTTGAACTCTGCAATGCCAAATAAAATCATTTGGTGCTTTGATTCCACACTTAATCATGAAATACATCTCAAATTTAATTATTAATTCGGGTCAATTGTCAACATGAGTCCTTAATGTACCAAAAAAGATGATTTTATCATCATTTAGTTTTATTTAACACCTCTAGCACCAAATGACCAAAAAGAAAGTAAATTTACCCAATGGTATAATAGTTCTTGAATGGCATAAACGACGAGGTTCCACAACTCACAAGAGATCCATCCCTCATTAGGGATCCCAATCCTCTATAAGGAATCCATTCTCTAGAGAGTCCATTTCTTTTTAGAGATTTTACCTCTATTCGAAATCTTTTTTGTTTCCATCCAAGATTTTATCCCTCACTAGGGATCCATCCCTTCTTAGGATCCCACTCATCTCCAATGATTCCACTCATTCGGGATTTTATCCCTAGTCAAGGACCCTCCATTCCCTAGGGAGTCCTTCTCTCTTCATCATCCAACTCTTCTTAAAGAATCCATCATTCGTCAAGGATCCATCCCTTTTTAGGGATCCCACTACTCTTCAATGAGTTCCCTACCAAGGATCCATCCCTCTATAAGGACACTATTTAGTTAACCCAACCACAAAGAATCTAACAAATAGTTTACCCTAAAATATCATAATGTACGAGTTAAGAACTTGCATTTTCATATTAGCAAACCTGGGTCTAAGAAAGATGAAGGCTATTGAAAATGCAAAAAGTAAGGTGAAATTGAAACCTAAATAAGATGAGCCATATAAAATGGTGAGGATCATCAAGGCTAGTAGTTATCATTTGCAAGATTCGTGCTAATCATTCATTGCACAAAACCCCTGCATGTCGAACGCTATGCTTCTCAAAAGACATATGACCACGCCACCTCTAGAAATCTAGTTTGAGAGTTCTAGATGAACAAAAGTACAAAAAATAGCTTTAAATTTAGTCTTAACATTTTAAAGGAGCAAAAGTGTAGACACCAAATTTGAATCCAGCTTTGAGAGTTCTAGAGGAACAAAAATACAAACACAAACATGAATCCAAAGTCTAAGGGTTTAAAGCAAATAAAGGTCTCTATGAACCTTTAGTTTTTTCAAAGACTTACATTTATGTTTTTTCAGGAACTTATGACAACATTTCTTCAAGAATCTTTAGCTCCTTTATAGACATACAACTACCTTCTTCCAAAAAAATTATGAATCTCCATCTCTTCTAGAGATATGTAATCATGTTCTTCCAAAAATGCATAGCAATATTTTTTTGAGAATATTTAGTTCTTTCGAGAGCATACAACCACGTTTGTCTAAGAACTTCGACAACATTCCTTTGAAAATATCCAACTCCTCTAGGGACATACAACTATGTTCTTTCAAAGAACTTATGACGAGTATTTTTTTTAGGAATCTCCATTCCTTTAAGAATATCTAGTACTTTAGGATATGTTCCTTCGAGAACTCGCTCCTTAGAGAGTTCTTTCCTCTAGGTATCTCTATTTTATTGAGAATACATTCCTTTAGTAACTCACTCTTCAAAGAGTCCATTCTTCTAAGAACATCCATTACTCTAAGAATATGTTTCTTTAAGAGTTCACTTTTCAAAGTCTATTCATCGGTATGCATTCCTTTAGGAACTGATAATCATAATTTTTCTAAAAACTTCAACTCGTCCGGATAACTTGTCAAAAAAAATGCCTTGAAATTTCAAATCTAGCAAGTTGAATTTCTAAAACCCCATTCTATCCAAATTACATCATTCTAGAATAACATCCTATCTCAAACCGAGTGAACCTCGCTTTAAGATAGAGGGACACCGATGAAGTATGAAATTTAGGCTCCTTTACAAAGGCCATTAGGTTAGGCCTTCTCATAATTATGAATTTTTTCCTTGAGTTCTCACGACCACTTGGCCAAACACCGTAAAAGTATATCTTATACTTATTATTTTTAATATATATAAAGGATTTTTTTCTTCATAAAACATAAATTAAATAACTTCAATCACATCAACATATGCACATATTTTTATAGAATCATCTCGCTTATCATAAACCATTTAAAAAAATAATAATAATGATATAAAAATATAAATTTAGAAAAAAGAGAAGGAAAAAAACGACGAGATAGATTAGAAGAAATTTAACCCCAACATAACTAGTAGAAAATACCCTAGAATAATAATAAACAAGTAAAAGAGGGAGCAAATGAAGTTTCAATTAATTAGATGTAATAGAATTAAATTAAAAAGAAAAAAGTGAAAATTTAATAAATTCGAGTGCAATTGAATTAAATTAAAGAAAAAAAGGAGGGCGTAATTGAAGAGTTAGAATACAATTGAATGAAATTGAAAAAAGGAGGGGTTGCAATTGATAATCATTAGTGTATAATTGAGAGAAATTAAGAATAAAAGGGACCAAAATTGAAAAGAGGAAAAAGAAATTACAACTTATGAGGGCTTAATTGAAAGAAAAAAAGAATAAAGACTAAAAATGAAAAACATGCCAAAATAGAAGGACCAAATTATTTGTTCCAAAGCAATGTCATTTTGGAATTTGTAAGGGACTATTTGTCGTCCCTTACCTTCGGCCTCGCAAAGTTGCTTTTTGTTTTTATTTTTTATTTTTTTATTTTTCTTTTTTTCAATCGAGCCTAAAACCTCTCATTCTTTAGCCTTTCTTGGTGCCACCCTCAAAAAGAGATAAAAACCATCGACCCCTATTTTCTTGGTTGTACCGTACATGACAATAAGAAAAGAGCTTCCATAACGAGCCAAGTAACCATCCACATGACATAGGAATCGTGCTTATACCTTTCTTTCCTTGTGCTGCAACCTAGGGAGAAGAAACAAAAGCTAGTTTGGTAAGGAGGAGTAGAGGGGTGAGATGAAACTCGTTTTTAAAAAAAAATCAATGGTCAAATTTAACCTAAAGAGTTTTAGAGGATAAGCTTAGCTGGGAACTATAAAAGAGACTCTTCGAGAGACAAATGAGTTTTATTATTATTTTTTTTTCTAGAGAGTTGTTTTTTAGAGAAGAGATTTTTAGAGAATGAATTTTCTAGAGCAATAGAAAGGACTAAGAGAGAAAAATGAGAGTAAAGAAAGAAAGAAATAAGAAAGGAAAACCTAGTGAAATTTCAAGTGCTTCAAATTCAAAAGCTAAGGCTTGCTTTTGTAGAATATAGGGCTCAAAAAAGGGAAAACAACCTTCAAATAAGGACTTCATAAGTTTAGTTTTCTCTTTCTTTGCTAGTTTACATTAGTGAAGGCTTCGGGTTGGTCGTGTAAATCACATTCTCTCGAGTCCATTATAGTTCAAAGAATTTTGGTTTGAAGCTTAAGGTCTAGACATGATATTTTATGATAGGAAATAAAAAGAAAAAAGAAAATAAAAGGAGTCCTTGTTATGGAAAGGATCGTTATGGAGTAGTTTGGTAAGGATAAATAGCAGCTTTGAGTCCGTATTAGGTGAAATTTTAGGGAGTTTGCAATTGTGATAGATCAAGAAGGGAAATGGGAGTACCTAGGTGTTTTTAAGGGCCTTTACTCCATGATTGATGTCACAAAGAGTGGATGTTAGAGGGTTGTTCGACAAAAAAGCTATTAGGAAGGATAAGAAATTAAGAGAAGGAGTCGCCATCTAACATCGAGGAAACTAGAAAACCCAAAAAAATAATTAGTTTATGTAGAAATCTAAATAAAAGGTTGGTTACGGATTGAGAAGAACGAGATCACAGATCACTATGTCTTATTGATACATGTTGAATGCACCAAATTTAATTTATTCTTTTTCTCACTAGTTTTTATAGCAACGGTAAATCTAGATCGAATTCTAGAGACTAGATAATCAATTTAGTTTTTTTTTTTAAAAATAAAAAAGGGATTTGTTTGTGTGTAAAGCTAAAATTAAAAGTAATTCAAAAATAAAGGAAGAAAAGATTCAATTTAGGAAAACTTCAGTTCAAGAAGAAATTCAAACATTCAATTTGCGAGATTAATCAATGACATCTAAATTACTATTTTTTCATTGAATACTTAGCCTAGATTTACCTAGACATTAAAATAAACCCAAAACTTCTCTAAATTCATTAACTCAAAACTTCGTGTTTAAATTAAATTCTTATTATTGATTGATTTCGGTATCGATGCAATACTAATCTAATCAACAATTGTATTAAGAATTAAAAAGATAGCCAAGACTGAACAACAATTTTAGGATCCTAAATTATTTAATACATTCTTTTATTTTTCTTAGGTAATCAAACCTATTTTGCTACTCGTACTAACTTTTTTTTTTTAACAATTATGAATTAAGAGAGTTAGCTAGCTATCAATCATAATAGATAATTAACTAATAGGTCTCTTAGATACTTACCTAAGCAATGATAATTAATTAAATTCAAAGATAAATTAATTAAGCTTGAAGAAACAAAAGACGTACCATCCCCGACCTAGGATGTAAATAGGTCGAGAATATTATCGGTGTTACTCTACATTTCAAGTGTAATAAATGCAAGACAATAAGCCTCATCTCTTAATCCTCTAAATTTTCACATGTAAGGTCTCCATTAATTAAGAATATTAGGTCCAATCTCCTTTTAAAACTACTGTAATTTTTTTCAAAGATTCTTCTAACATCAATTAAAAATCCTATCACATGCATAGAAATATTAATCCTAAAACTCATAATTTCAAAATCCAATTTAAATATTTTAATAAAATACCTAAAATAAAACTAATTTGAACCATATCTTTTATTTTTCTCAAATTCTTTGTAAAAACTTAGATTTTATTTAAAGCAATTCTATTTAAAGTAAAACTAGTCAAATTAATTCAATGAAATAAAATTCTTGATATTTCTACTAAAAACCGATTACAATGAACTTTATTTAATTTTAAAATATTCATGATATATAATAAACCATTAGAACTTAATTTATTTCTTCAATAAAAGTTCTTAAATTAAAATATATTTAAAAACATAAATCTTTGTCATTTTTCCATAAAATCCGAAAACATAAAGCAAATAATCTAGTTTAATTTGAAATAATACATTCCCACCATTTTCTTCAAAATTCAGGTTCTCAAGGAAACTATTTAACTCTCTTAAAATGATTAAGTTAAGTAAAAATCATTATCAAAACTATTTGAATTGGGAATTTACTAAAACTATTGCTTTTGGCCTTCAATTAATTCAATTACTCCGATTAAGCTAATTAATTATGGAATGAAAACACTTTTAGGGTTTATGAAACTTTGGTTTCAAATAGTTGGAAAAATTTACAAATTAATTTATTATACTCAAGTTAATTTAGCCATTTAGTTCATGATATCCCATTTTATAATTGACTATTTAATTGATCCTTTCTTTACCCATTTAACATCCAATTTTTCATACCACATATTTACTAACTCATTTAATTAACTACTTAATATTACTAACCAAACACACCCATGTTTACTTATTAATTTGTGTTCTAGTGCATGATTAATTTATACATCATTAGAATAAATCCTAACACACATGCTAAGGTTCTAAAGTAAGATGTATAAGAGAAGTTAAAACTCTCTAACTCACAACAAAAGTTAAAATACACTCTATGGAAAGCCGGCTCCTCCCCGACCATGATTGTCATACCAAAACGTGCCATCATTTCCTATTTTCTTCCCCTATACCATAAGGTTAAAGTGAGCTATGTTTAGTAAGTGTAATCGATGTATGATATGCACGTGATGCAATTTAAAAATCCTTTCATGCTTTTGAAATTCATTTTTTATCTTTGGATGCACCATACCAATTGTATATATAATCAACCCTCTTTAAAATTTATGCAATTGTGAAAACATCATAAAAATGCTACGTACCTCTCAATTTCCATTTCCATTTCCATGTAAGAGAAATCATTCCTCTTGCATTGATTCAGAGGTACTTGGCCATTTCCTTTTAAAACCATGCATTTCCTTTTTCCTTTTCCTTTAAAAAATCATGAAAGAAAACTTTCATAGTATGGCATGAAGTGCATGTAACAAGCATGCCCTAACTTAACCTTTTCCATTTCAAGCATTCTTAATCATCATGATGTACATGTCAATGAATCAAACAAGCATTAACATGCACTAAATATACCATACTATGCATTAATTCATTACAAAATCACATACATGCATTAATACATAAAAACTTTATCTTGGTTGAATATATCAATTGCATTCCATTTCATACATTCATTCATTTTCCAATCAATTTCATTTACATTTATGTATAGACATTCATATCAACATTAATTCATCATCATTTAAACATTAAACAATCAATTCCATAAAATCCATTTTGGTCAAATACTCTTAGCTTCATCCAAAAGGATTTTTCTCATTTAATCATATCAATACATACTAATTTGCAATATAAAAACTTACTAGCATTCAAATAGTTTAGACACTAACCTTGCTTGGCCGAATGTCTTCCTCTACCAATTCCATGAAACTTTTCATCTATCAAGCATTTAATCCTAACTAAATCATTAAGTTAATAATTCCATCATTAAAGTCAATTAACCCTAAAATTGAGTGTGTGGCCGAATGGCCTTCTATTGATCACCCTTGATCAGTTTTTCTCAATTCAACATGGATAATCATCATTCATCTTCATCTAAACATGATCGAATACATATTTCATCAAAACAATCATTTCTCCTTAAGTCTCCATGTTGATTGAAACTATCATCATCAATAAACCATCCATTGTTAATCAATCCAACCAAATTCATACATCATACATGCTAATTCCATCACTAATTCCATAAATAATTTAATTAATTGACTCCCATAATTAATTAAATTAATTGGTCAAAATTTTAATCCTTATAATTAACTTCTTAAAAATAAACACTCAAATTTTATTCTTCTAAAAACTAATCATCCATACTATTAAAATCAAATTATTTTCTCCATATCTCCTAATTTTTTATACTTACAAATAATATTTTTATACACATGTATTTAGTTAATTGACATATTTAAATTCATAATTACTCCTTAAATATTCATGCATCTAAATAACCATCCTTTCTGCCATACATACATACATACATAATTATTTAAGATATTTTTAGTCAAGGATATTACATTCTCTCATTCTTATAAAAATACCATTTTCAAAATTCCTCGATTAAGCAATTTAGGATATCTAACTTTCATTTCTTCCTCTCGCTCTCATGTTGTTTCCTTTATATAATGGTTTCTCCTTAATACCTTGATGAAAAGAATCTGTTTATTCCTCAATTGCTTGATCTCCTAGTCCAAAATCCGAATTGGTCCCTCCTCATAGCTCAAAGTTGAATAAAGATTTATTAACTCATCTTTTAGAATATGGTTTTGGTCCTCCATATACTTTTGAAGCATGAAAAATTGAAAGACATTAAGTACCAAAGAGAGAGATAGAGGTAAATCTAACCTATAGGCATGATCTTTAATCTTCTCTAGGACTTCAAACGATGTTATATACCTCGGACTTAGTTTACCTCTTTTTTCGAACCTTATAATGCCCTTCATTAGAGCTACCTTTAAAAATTCTTTATTGTCAATTTTGAATTTTAAATCCTTTCTTCTCACATCGGCGTAGCTCTTCCGTATACTTTAAATTATTTTCATCCTTATTCGATTAGCTCTACCACTTTAGCTATTTGTTGAATTAACTTGAGTCCTAACAATTTTCGTTCACCAACCTCATCCCAATATAGTAGTGATCTATATTTTTATCCATATAATGCTTTGTATGGTGCCATGCTAATACTAGTTTGATAGCTACCATTATAAGAAAATTCGACTAAAGGTAGGTATTTCTCCCACCTAGTGACCAATCTAATACACTTGCTCGAAGCATATCCTCTCAAATTTGGTTAAACCTTTTGTTCGACCATCGGCTTGTGGGTGGAAAGTTATATTAAAGCTCAAGTTAGTTCACATCAACTAATGTAGACTCCTCCCAATCATGATATGAATAGTGGGTCTCGATCAAATATAATCGAAACTAGTATTCCATGTAATCTTATAATTTTCCACGAGTATAGTTCTACTTACTACTTGCATGGAATATGTGTACTTAATTGCAAAAAAAGAGTCGACTTAGTGATTTTATCCACAATCACCTAAATTCCATCCGCTTCTTTCTCGCATTTAGGCAATTTGAAATGAAGTCTATAGTAATATGCTCCTATTTTCATTCGGGAATATCTAATGGCCTTAGAAATCTAGAAGGCTTCTAGTGCTCAATCTTAACATACCGACATGGTAAGCATTGTGCTATATGATTAGCAATATCTCATTTCATCCTTTTTCATTAGTAGATTTTCTTCCGATCTCGATACATTTTAGTGTTTCAAAGATGGATGAAGTAGTGTATGGCTTAAGCTTCTTTCAAAATATCATCCTAAAGCTCTCCTATATTAGGTACACATTATTTATCATGGTAGTGTCAAGTACCATCATCATTTCTAGCAAACTTAATTCTCTTTCCTTCGATTATGTCTTGCTAAATCTTCATCAACTCAACATCCTAAACTTGTCCTTCCTTAATCTTTTGCCTCAAATCTAGTTCAATACCAATGTATTTAGTTTTCCTTGATTGGTTCCTCCAGGTACCACTTCTAACCAAATTCTTCCTATGTCTCTAATAATTTCTACTTGTAAAGCTATCACTCGAATTTCTACTTAAAGAATTTTCCATGACATTAGTTTTACTATGTTTGTAATGAAAAACAATGTCATGATCATTCAGCGAGTTAAAGCAACCTCCTCTATCTCATATTCAACTTTTTTTATGTGAAAATATGTTGGAGACTTTTGTGATAAGTGTAGATGTCATAACCGACACCATACAAATAATGTCTTTAAATTTTCAAAGAAAACGTTATGGTAGTCGGTACCGGATCATGTGTTGGATAGTTCTTCTCATATTCCTTACCAAGAAACATAGGTAATCAACTTCCCATGTTGCATAAATACAGCTCCTATCCTAATTTTTGATGCATCGAGTATAGACCACGGAATCTTCATTATCCTTTAGTAAAGTTAAAATCGATGTTGTGGCTATTCTTAGTTTTACCTCCTAAAAGCTTCTCTCACAATCATCATTCCATTTAAATTTAGCATTCTTTCATGTTAACTTGGTGAATGGCATAACTATCTTAGAGAATCCCTCCATAAGGTTCCTTACCATTCTAAGAAAACTTATAATTTCGGATACATTCCTTAGTCGCTTCCATTCTTGGATTGCTTATACCTTACTAGGATCTACTATAACACCATTCTTAGAAACCACACGTCCAACGAATACTACTTGTTTGAGCCAAAATGCATACCTTTTAAGTTTATCATACAATTTATGCTCGTACAATATTTGTAACACATTTGCCAAATGCTTCACGTGATTCTCATGATTTCGAAATAAATCGGGATATCATCAATAAAGATTATGATAAAGCTATCTAAGTATTTATGAAACACTCAATTCATCAAATCCACGAATACAACTAAAGCATTAGTTAACTCCGAATGGTATCACTAGAAACTCGTAATGCCCATATCGAGTTTTGAAGGTCATCTTCTTAATGTCATCTTTCTTAATCCTTAATTGATGATACTCGACCATAAATCAATTTTAGAAAATACTCGCTCTTCCTTTTAACCAGTCAAACAAGTCATCAACATGAGGAAGTGAGTATTTGTTCTTGATGGTCACTCAATTTAACTCTTGATAATCAATACATAATCATAGTGAACTATCTTTCTTCTTTACAAACAATACTGGTAAGTGAGTATTATTCGTGATGGTCAATCGATTTAACTCTTGATAATCAATACGGAATCATAGTGGACCATCTTTCTTCTTAACAAACAATACCGGTGCTCTCTACAATGAACAGTTGAGTCGAATGTAACTCTTATCTAGTAATTTTTGCAGTTAAGTCTTTAATTCCTTTAATTCTACTAGAGCCATCCCGTAAGGTTCTTTTTCTATTGGTGTTGTTCTTGGTTCTAGTTCAATTTCAAACTTAATTTCCTTCTTTGGCAGCAATCTTGATAAAATCTTAAGAAAAACATTAGGAAAATCCTTCACCACCTTAACATTCTCCAATCTTGAGCTCCGCTCCATATTAGTATCCATCACAATCACCAAATAACCCATACATCCACCTTTTATTATTTTCCGGGTTGTGATTGTTAAAACTATTAATTACTAGCTTCATTCTAGTTTTAGCTTATAACATAAATGGTTGCTCCCTTGTCCGATGGAATACTACCTTCCTAGCTAAACAATCAATTAATGCTCCATATTTGGACGAACAAGTCCATGCCCAAGATAATATTATACCGATGAGTTATTATTGGTCTTTCACCCTTATTAATTTGTCTTACCCGAAAAGGTTTAGGATGTTTGGTTAATGCCTTGCATGTGCTTTACACTAGAGACCGAGTTATGATCTTCATGTTTGACTCACTATCTATAATTAATAAACTCAACCTATCATCAACTCAACATTGTGTAAAAAAGATGAAAGTCTTCCTCCATTCGGTATCAACATCAATTACTCCATTTTTCATATAAGATTATATAGCTTGAACCTTATGATCTTCTTTAGCAAAAGTCTTTCCCTTATCCGTAATGACATGACCCTTATCTTGGTCTTCTATATAACCCTTCTTATAGTCAATTTAATGAGTTAAATTGATCACTATTCAATTAGGATATTTAGAAACAATGTGAACAAAACTTGAATATTTGAAACACTATTTAAAAGAGTTAGCTCTAATCGTGGCACTTGATTTGTTTGCAACCCTTGGCTAACACCCCTTACAACCCAAATCGCTTTAAAGATAGAAGCCGACTTAACTATTCCACTAGGATTGAAACTCCCTTCCTTTCCAATCATGACCCTACTACTTCATCAAGATATTTTTTATTGCCTCTCAACCTTTATGGCTAACTTGATAACATCTTAAATAATGCAATAAGGTTATAGCTAAACTACATTGGTAGTTTCTTGTTTCAATACTCTCAAGAATTTTACAACCATGTACTCTTTTGACTCAATGAGCTTACACCTCAACATAAGTTATTTAAACTCGGTTGCATACTTTTTCACATAAAGAGGACCTTGTTTCGGATGGTGTAATCACGTAAAGGTACCTTGCCTATAGAACTCTAATAAGTAGTTCTCCTTTAAGACCTTTTTCATCTCATCCCATATCATAATCTATGACTTACCCGTTATTACTCTCTTGCTCTTCGATTTTTCCACCATAGAGTTATATTTTTTGTGAGTTATATAGCTAATAGTTTGGCCTTCTTATGTTCGGATACTTGTAAAAAATTAAACACTTTCTCTATAGCTTACAACCAATCGGTAAACTCATTCGAAGTAAGTTTTCCATCAAACTCATAAATCCTAGCATGACCCCATAGTTGTGGTACTAATTCCTTTGAGGTTTCTCAACTCGGGATGCCACATCTTATTCCTTAAAAGGTGAAGGAAAAACATCTTATGAAAAAGTGAAATAAACAACAAAAATTTGTTTTCCTTTATCTAAAATCTCAAGATCACTTGTTGAATTATATAATGGTCGTAAGAGATCATTTAGATCATTTATTCTTAAAATTATTTTCTTATATATTCCTCTATTGATTTGATACATGTTAGAGAGTCATATAAAAACTATTCATATAGTCTCACCTAACAATTTAAATTTTTGGTTTGGGATAGTTCTTTGACATAGTATGTGAGCCTTCTTAACCAAGTAGTCATGAGTTCAAATATTATCATCCTAGTTTATCTTCTAATTAATTAAGTATAATATAGTGTGGGCTTTTATAAGTTTCACATGAGGGGTGAGCACAAGGTAATGTAATCATGTGCAAGTTTCAAGTCTAAATAGGTTTCAATTGAGAAGATAGAGAGTTATATAAAAATCATTCTTAGGACTTGGTAGTAGTAATTGATACTATGCTTGTTAGATAAAAGGAAGATAAGAGTATGGACTTGTTTAATTTAGAATTATAGTCATCAAACATATTATTGGGAAGTAGTAAATTTCTAATTAAAATTTGATATTTTTTTTCCATTTTAGATAATTGTGTTATTTCAATTCATCAATTGCTTTATAAGTTACAATTCATATCATGCTATTCATGTCAATGAAAATTTATAAATACTTATGAAATAATTAATAATACTTATTTAATGGACCTATTCCGAGAAAAAAACAAACACACATACATAAATTTTACTTCTAGATCCACCAAAAGTAATAAAAATATTTTTTTCTAAACTCAATTTTTTCTCTTTTCTTTTATTTATCTCTCTCGTGTGAAGTTAGTATTGTTAGTTATTCATAGATTATTCCATGTCAATGGTCTTTAAATTCTTGAAATTTTATTTTTCAAGTATTTTTATATGAATGTTATTCTCTTTCACTTTAGTTAAACATTATTTAGGTAAAATCATAATGACATCTAAATACATAGTGAAAATCCATGCAGCTTCGACACTAACAAATGGAAGCGATAGAATAAAAGAGTGCTAGCTTTAATTTCTTTCGCATTAAAAATTACGCATTAATTTCTTTTTGTAAAGGAAATTGTGCACTTTTCTTTACGTAGGGGAAATTATGTATTTTCTTTTTATGAGGGAAAATTTGGCCAAATCTCTCTCTTATGAGTTACATGGCTTTATGCATCTTATTCTATTTATAAACCTTATATTAGGTTTGATGAAATTTTCTCAAAAATTCTAAAAAAATACCTTTCTACTTAAAATACCCCTTATGGGCTTTCACGTAAGCTTATTGACCCAAACACCTTGGGCCTAATGACTCGACAATTAAATGGACTAAACAAATAAGCTAAGTTAGGTACTTTAGAAAGGCTCAATATAGGAAGCTATTTCCTAAATTACCCTTATAAGATTAGAAAACCCAATTTAGGAAACTATTTCCTAATATTTTACGAAGTCTAATTTAGAAAATCAAATTTAGGAAACTATTTTCTAATATTTTAGGAAACTCAATTTAAGAAACTATTTCCAAAATTAGCTTAGTGCTAATTTCAATTCCTATTTTCTTTCATAATTCTTTACTTCTCTTTAATTATGTGATTCAATATCAAGCTTATGTGTGTGACTTAATAGGCTTTTAGATATATTGACAATGTATCGAGAAGTAAAATACAATTCTTTTATCTTTCGATGCATAAATCAAGATTGGCCTCGTTACCCAATTATTAAAAAGGATTACTTAATCTATAATAACATTTCATGAGTATAGTTTTCATACAATTCAATCTTTATGCCAATTTATCAATCTTGAATTTGGCTTGTTATTTGTTTAATTATGATCACATAAATTTTGTTCAATCTTTGAATATCTTAGCTCTCAAGTAAACCAATCATGCTCTATCGGTATACTTATACTCGTGGCCATAGATTTTTGAGTAGACATTCATCAAAATACAATGTGATAACTTCTTTAGCATATAAAGAATGACATATATCCTATTTTAGTTATCCACCTATCCCTCTTAGATTCTTGATTTACTTAATGAATTGCTCATATGTAGCTTTTTATTAAGCCTATCATAACGAATGTCAAAGCACACCAATCCTCTAATGAGATAACTACAATAACTTTAAGTTAAAGGACTACTTATAACCATCTTGTATGAGATTTCCATATACTATATGAAATGGGTTCTCATGATGAATTATGTCTAGTGATGGCATTAATTTCATCAATTATCAATCATATCAATGTATTGCCAGTCATACCGTACACAACTTGATAAGATAGAAAAAATATATGATATGATTAATTGATTTGCATTTTAAAAAACAAAAGCATAACTTAAGAAATGAAAGTTCATGTTTGCTCTTATCATTTTCTTCAAGTTTTATAACCTTTAATATAGGACTTGAGGGAACTTAGCGATTGTTTTTCTTAATGGGTTAGGATCCCATCTAATCATATATTAACCTTGAGTTATCTCAACATGTTATATATGAAATAATTAGATAGGTAACTCCTTACCAATTGTTTTTGATGCAATTCCTAATCTCATTGGTATGAAAACTCTCTATCATCTCATATCTTATATGAATACCAATCATTGCCTATAAATTTGTTGGGGCTTGAGTTATCTTAACAAAGCTAAAAATTCACTTTAAATTAGACATAAACATTTAAAGACATCACATGGCCCATGATTTGATGCCTTCGAGAAAGAAGTGACCTTGATTTATCTCAACAAGTCAACAACAACCAAGTGGTTTTCTCCTCATAACGCTAGAAAGCAAATAACTTGATATTTGATTAAAGAATTTTCTTTTATTAGGTCTCATCATTTAATTAGTCAAATTAATCCTATCAAGCATTCTGAAGTTTAATCACATCAAACTTATATTAAACCTATCATGCATACTATACATTATAACTCAAAGATCGATAAATGATAATGAATTTATAAAAACTATCATTTAATATTTTAGGAAACCCAATTTAGGAAATTGATATTTTTGGAAACTTAATTTAAAATCTATTTCTCAAATTAGCTCGGTGATTAAAGAATTGAAATCAATTATTTCAATTCCTATTTTCTTTCATAATTCTTCATTTCTTTTTATCCAAGTCAATGTCAAACTTATGTGTGTAACTCAATAGGCTTCTAAATATGTTGGTAATATATTAAGAAGTAAAAGATAATTATTTTATCTCTGGATACATAAATCAATATTGGCCTATGATAAGGCATTGGGACTATCCAATTATTAAGAAGGATTTCTTAATCCGTAATAACCTTTCACGAGTATATTTTTCATATACTTCAGTCCTCATATCAATTTATCATAGTGTAATCTCGAGCTTGGTTTGTTGTTTATTTGATTATGATCACGTAATTTTTCTTCAATATTTGAATATCTTAGCTTTCAAGTAAACTAACCATGCTTTATTAGTATACTTTCATTGTGGTCGTAGATTCTTGAGCAAACATTCATCAAAGTACAATGTAATAACTCATTTAGTATATAAGAAATTATATGTTCTATTTTAGTTATCCATGTATCTTTTTTTGATTCTTGATAGGCCCAATGAAGCATCCACATGCAACATTTTATTGAGCTTATCCTAACGAATGTCAAAGCAAACCAATCCTCTAACGAGATAATCATGAGAACTTCAAGTTAAAAGACTATTTGTATCTATCTCGTATGATATTTTTATAGTTTATACCAAATGGGTTCTCATGGTGGGTCACGTCCGAGTGATATGTTCTCTAATATTATTTACATGTGAGCTTGCTTGGGCATCACCATATTATTAGATGTAAGATCTCTTATTATTATTCTAAAGCAATAACATAGCACACACAAGTATCATCGCATATTATCAATATCTAGTTTTGACAATGCAATGACTTGTCACATTTAATTATTTCATTTAAGTGCATTGGTGTTTTTCTCACATCATTAATCAATCATCAAAGCAATAAATATCATATGGACTTGTATCTAATATAATCAAGTTATAAATAACATGAATAAAAAGACTTTTTATTAATAAATATGCAATAATACAATATTCAAATCATCTAAACAGGTTCAATCCATTACATTTACTCTAAATAAATATTCAACTTGTAACACATAAAAGATATTTTTCTCTTCAAGTTCCTCTTTTTGATTCTCCTTTGGACTACCCTCTCCACCCTTAGTCTTTCGACTCACTTGTCCTTTTTGAAATGCTTCTAAATCATATTTCCTTTGTCAATGCTCTTTGTTATCTTGTTGTAATTGTTCAATGACTCATTGCATGTCTTGCATAGTCGTTTTTTTGTTAGATTCATTCTTAGAGGTATTTTCATTTTAGCCAATTCACATTACGAAAGCTAAACATGAGCTTTGATCCTAAACTAACACCGAAACAAATCAATGCCTTAAAATCCTATGTAAGTTCAATTAAAAATCACAAGAAAAAATTCCTCAATAGGTTGTTCTACCTCAATAAACATAACACTAATGTAGCAAGTTCATAAATAATCAAATTCTTACTCAATTTCAAATACAAAATAGATATATCAAATAAGTCATCCGGTCAATTTGATTAGGGTTTAAGTGTTTCCTAGGTTGTCCTTGTCCAAATGAGTTAAAATTTTACCATAATCTACCTAACATATAGTAGTAGATGCATGCAAAAATTCAAATTAAAAAGTTCTCTAAAGCCTTATTTAGGTTAGATAAACTTCTCGATCCTAATATGCACTGTCCGAAATTTTAGGAAGGTATTAGAATCTATACACCCCTTAAATCAAGTCCAAATAATCTCAAATTTTATAAATAACCATAAAAATTCAAGTTTCTCCAAAAAGGTTTATCCCTAATAGATAATCCTAGCCTTTTCAATATACGAGTATTCCGAGAGCAACTTTTAGGAATTATGTTAACTAGCTCATTCAATGCAAATTACCGTTATTATAAAATCATACAAGTATTGTTAATGAGCTTTAGAACCAGTCCAAGTGGCCACATCAAAGAAGAGTAAAAGGTACTTGTGGGATAACTTGCCAAAAATCTTGAAACTGCAATCTTAAGCTCTTACACGTAACGATCTAAACCCACCTTAGTCAATGACTCTAATGATGTACTTCGAGTAATCCTAGTTTAGTTCAAGCCAATAAAAATACTTGAATATTTGAAAGAAATAATTCTAATTTATTACTTTCAAAGTCGAAAAAAGGCTTATTAAAGTTTTTAGCCAAAACCCTTACAAAGATTCATAAATTTTTTTTTTAAATACTCATATTTAAACATAGATGTTTTAGTTAGGTTAGATTTTCTACTTTCCTAGGCCGGACCTCATGCTTCTAAATAGAATGAACTTATACAACTCAAACTTATTTAGGACTTATTCTTATTTAGTTCAATTAAATAAAGAACCACACATTATAAGGACTCGTTAAAAAAGTTTTTGTAAAAGATAAGAATCCTCAAAAGAATGTTAAACCCATCTCGTATGAGATTTTCATAGGCTATGCCAAATGGGTTCTCATGACGAATCATGTCTAATGATTTGTTCTTCAATATTATTTACTTGTAAGCTTGCTTGGGTACACCATTCGAGTAGACGTGTGATCTCTTATTACTATTCTATAGCAATAGCATAGCACACACAAGTCTCATTGCATATTATCAATATCCAATTTTGATAATGCTATGACTTGAGATGTTTAATGATTTTATTTAAGTGCATTGGTGTTTGTCTCACATCTATTGATCAATCATCAAAGCAATGAACAATATAAAGTCTTCTATCTAATACAATCAAGTTATAAATAACATGAATTGATAGAAAGACTTTTTTATTAATAAATATATAATAATACAATATTTAAACCATCTAAACAGGTTGGATCTATGTCACCTACACTAACAAAAAATTTGACTTGTAATGTATAAAAGAGATTCTTCTCTTTGGGTTCCTCTTTCCGATTCTCCCTTCAACTACCCTCTCCATCCACAGTCTCTTACCTCATTCCTCTTTCCCGAAATGCTTCCAAATCATAGTTATTTCTTCAAAACTCTTTCTTATCTTGTTGTAATTGTTCAATGACTTGTTGAAAGTCTTGTAATGTCATTTGTTTTTGTTAGATCCTTTTTTAGAGGAAGTTTCACTTTGTCCAAATCACACTACGAAAGTCGAACATGAGCTCGATACAAAACCGATGCTCGAAATAACTCAATGCCTCAAAATCCTATGTAAGGTCAATCAAAAATCACAAGGAAAAATCCTTAATAGGTTGTTCTAACTCAATAAAAATAATGACAATGTAGCAAGTCCATAGATAATCAAATCCTCACTCAATTTCAAACATAAAACAGATTTATCAAATAAGTCATTTGGTCAATTTTGACTAGGTTTTAAGTGTTTCCTAGGTTATCCTTATCCAAATGAGTTGAAACTTTACCATAATCTACCTAACATATATTAGCAGGTGCATGCAAAAATTCAAATAAAAATAAGTTCTCTAAAGCCTTATTTAGGTTAGATGAACTTCTCTATCTTAATATGCACTCTGTTTGAAATTTCAACAAGGTATTTGAATCTGTACACCCCTTAAATGAAGTCCAAATAATCCTAAATTTAAAATAACCTTAAAAATTCAAGTTTCTCTAAATTGTTTTAGCCCTAACGGATAATCTTAGCCTTTTCAATATACGGGTATTTTGATAACAACTTTTAGGAATTATGTTAGCTAGTTCATGCAGTTCAAATTATTAGTATTATAAAATCATACAAGTATGATTAATCAACCCTCGAACCAATCTAAGTACCTAAATAAAAAAAAGAGTAAAAGGTGCTAATAGGATAACACTCTAAAAATCTTGAAACCGCAATTCTAAGCTCTTACATGTAATGATCTAAACCCACCTTAGTCGATCACTCTAAGGATTTACTCGACTAATTCTAGTCTAGTTCAAGCCAATAAAAATGTTTGAATATTTGAAAGAAATCATTCTAATTTATTACTTTCAAAGTCGGTAAAAGGCTTATTAAATATTTCAACGAAAACCCTTAAAAAGATGCATAAAAATTATTTAAATACTCACCATTAAACATATATGTTTCGGCTAGGTCGATTTTCTCCTTTCCAAGGTCGAACCACACTTTTCTAAATAGAATGAACTTATGTAACTCACACTTAGTTACAACTTATTCTTAATTTAGTTAAATTAAATAAAGAACCTCACATTACAAAGACTCATTAAAAAACATTTCTTAAAAGATAGGAATCCTTAAAGATCGCTACACCCATCTCGTATGAGATTTTCATAGACTATACCAAATGGGTTCTTAAGGTGGGTCACATCTAGTGATATGTTCTCTAACATTACTAACATGTGAGCTTGCTTGGGCATCTCCATATCAATAAGTGTGAGATCTCTTATTGCTATTCTATAGCAAGAGCATAACAAAGACAAGTCTCATCGCATATTATCAATATTCAATTTTGATAGTGTTATGTCTTGAGATATTTAATGATTTTATTTAAGTACATTAGTGTTTGTCTCATATTTATTGATCAATCATCAAAATAATGAACATCATAAAGGCGTCTATCTAATGCAATCAAGTTATAAATAACATGAACTAATAAAAAGACTTTTTTTTATTAATAAATATGCAATAATAAAATATTCAAACCATCTAAACGAAGTTAGATATATGAAACTTACACTAACAAAAGATTAGACCTATAACACATAAAAGAGATTCTTCTCTTTAGGTTTCTTTTCCGATTCTCCTTTCGACTACCCTCTCTACCCACAGTGTCTCGGCTCACTCCTTCCCGAAATGCTTTCAAATCATAGTTCCTTTGTCAAAGCTCTTTTTTATCTTGTTGTAATTGGTTAACAACTCATTGCATGCCTTACATAGTCATTTTTTTTATTAGATCCTTTCTTAAAGGCATCTTCACTTTGGCCAAATCATACTACGAAAGCCGAACATAAGCTCGATACTAAATTGATGCCGAAACAAATCAATGCATCAAAATCCTATGTAAACTCAATCAAAAATCACAAGAAAAACTCCTTAATAGGTTGTTCTACCTCAATAAACGTAACGACAATGTAGCAAGTCCATAGATAATCAAATCCTCACTCAATTTCAAACATCAAACAGATTTATCACATAAGTCATCTAGTCAATTTGACTAGGGCTTATGTGTTTCCTAGGTTATCCTTGTCCAAACGAGTTAAAAATTTACCATATTCTACCTAACATATAGTAGTAGATGCATGCAAAAATTAAAATCAAATTGAGTGCTCTAAAGCCTTATTTAGGTTAGATGAACTTCTCCATCCTAACATACACTCGTCCGAAATTTCAGCAAGGTATTTGAATCAATACACTCAAATCAAATTCAAATAATCTCAAATTTTATAAATAACCACAAAAATTTGAGTTTCTTTGAAAAGTTTTAGCCGTAATTGATAATCCTAGCCCCTCTAATGCACAGGTATTCGGAGAGCAATTTTTAGGACTTATGCTAGCTAGTTCATGCAATTCAAATTATCGTTCTTATAAAATCACACAAGTATGATTAGTCTACCCTAGAACCAGTCCAAGTACCCAAATCAAAGAAGAGTAAAAGTTACTTATAGGATAACACACCAAAAATCTTGAAATTGCAATCCTAAGCTCTTACACATAACGATCTAAACCCACATTAGTCGATCACTCTAAAGATGCTCTCCGAGTAAATCTAGTCTAGTTCAAGCTAATGAAATACTTGAATATTCAAAAGAAATAATTCTAATTTATTACTTTCAAAGTCAGCAAAATGCTTATTAAATATTTCAGCCAAAACGCTTACAAAGATGCATAAAAATTGTTTAAATACTCACCCCAAAACATAGATGTTTCGGCTAGGTTAGATTTTCTCCTTTCATAGGCCGAACCTCACTATTCTAAATAGAATAAACTAATGCAACTCACATTTAGTTGTGATTTATTCTTATTTAGTAAATAAAGAACCACGCATTACAAGGACTCACTAAAAAACTTTTCGTAAAAGATAGGAATCCTCGAAACGAAAGGATTTTCAATCCTTTTATAATCGGCCACCTCCCTAGATTTTATGAAATAATTAATCACCGAAGACTTAAAAAATTTAGCCCAAATCTAATATGTAAAATAAAACTCAAATAATAAAAATCCAATACATATGAATATTAAATAAATAAAATATAAAAATTATAAAATAGGAGCTAAAACTCGATCATGATGAAGGAGGCGACACTCTCTCAAATAGTAATGGTTGTATTTTAGAACGTGAGAATCCCGTGTTGTAAAACTCTTTATTTTTCTCGGCGAATCAAGGATTAATGTCGTTGAAACTAATTAATGGGCAAAATGAGAGTAAACAAGCGAAAGTAAAAAATCTTACAAAATCCAAGAAAATAATAATAATAATAATGAAAGAAAATCAAGAAAAGGAAAGAAAAAAAGGAGAAAACTCTCATCGGCGAAGACATCATTTTTCGACGAGGCCTTAAACGGCTACAGCGAGCCACCACAAGCCATGATACCACCTCCAACGGCCATGACAAGTAGCAACGAACACCCAAATCCAGCTTGGACAGTAACATTTCAACTCGTTTCTTCTTCCATCGACACACACACACACACACACACACACACACACACACACATATATATATATATATATATATATATATATATTTTCCTTTTTTGACGTCTCCAAGCAATGGCGTCACCTCCATGAATCTCGAATGACCTCCCACTATCATTTCCTATAAGTTTGTTCACAATATTTTCATTTTGCTCTCTTCTCTCCTTTCCAACCGTTTATCACCAAATTCAACCGCCTAGATGAAAGCGACAACGGTAGCAACTTAACGTAGTAAGAAGGAGGAAGCCAAACTTTTCTCTCACCAACTATACATGAGATACACGGCCTATAGTGGTGGGTTGATGAGGTTGCACGCTACTCGATTCAATTGTACACATGCTCGGAAAGACTACCGTAAAATCTTGCTTTAATAGTAACTAGTGATATCAATAACGGTCGTGCATGATCGTCACGTGGAAGAAGGCATATTCGTTATTTCATAAAATTTAAGGTTGTTGTTTTTTTTTTCGCTTTTGAACTATGTCAAAAGTATTTTTTATTTATAAATTTTTGCATATTTCCATGAATATTGAAGTGTTCGGTTTGTATCGTTTTGTGATACTTTGGGGTTGTGAACTCCCCGGAGACATTTTTATGATGATACTTAAATGGTACTCAATTTCCCATGAAGGAATGGGAAGGTTTTATTTATTTATTTATTTATTTATTTTTCGAACGTATAACGTATTGGTTTGGTTCCAATGTGAATTTTGATGATTTTGTGTTTGTGATGCGATTGAAGCGATGAGTTATGAATTTATGTGATTTTAAGTGATTTTTTGTACCATGTAATTTCATGAATTGAATGGTATCAAAATTTTAATTCATTTTCATGTACAAAATGATTTTAAGTTATACATTTTTTATCTACTTGAGTTTTCATTTCATGTTATAATTTTACTTTAGATGTTTTTTCTTTGATCTAAAATTTATCTTTGTTGATGATTTTTGATATCTTTTTGAATTTCTAATCAGATTACTCAAAAGCGATTTGTTTTTTTGATTTTATTTTTCTAAAATCAAATCACCCAAAAGTAGTTTGTTATTCATTTTTTTTTTTTTTGAGTCTTTGATGGAATGATCCCAAAATAGTTTGTTTATTTGATTTCTCTTGGAATTTTTAATTAGATCACCTAATAGCAATTTGTTTCTTCAATTTTATTTTTTAAAATCAAATCTCCTAAATGAGATTTGTTTATTTGATTTGTCTTTGAATTTTTAATTGAATCACCTAATAGCTATTTGTTTCTCCGATCTTGTTTTCTAAAATCGAATAATTAAAAAGCGAGTTTGTTTATTTATTTTCTTTTTGATTTTGTAATTAGATCACCTAATAACAGTTTGTTTCTCCGATCTTTTTTTTTTTAAAATTGAATTGTCCAATAGTGGTTTGTTTCTTCGATATTGTTTTTTTAAAATCAAATCACTTAAAAATAGTTTATTTATTTCATTTCTTATATTTCTAATAGGGTCATCTATGATCAATTTTTTCTTCGATCTTTTTTTTTCCTCAAAAATTGAATCACCTAAAAAAAAATTTTCATTCGATTTTATTTTAACTTTTTGATAATCACCAATACATGATTTATCTATTCAATCAAGTTGTCTAATATTGGTTCATTAAAAAATAGCTTGTTTAATTGATTTTTTTTCGTTTTCTAATAAAATCACCAATGAATGGTTTGTTTATTCAATGTTGTTTTATTAAATTGATTCATCCAAAAATAGTTTATTTAATTGATCTTTTTATTTCGATCGAATCACTCATGAGCAGTTTGTCTATTCAATCGTGTTTGTAAAAATTGTTTCACCTAAAAGGGGATTGTTTAATCGATTTTTTTTTTAATTTTCTAATTGGTTCATCCATTGGTTTGTTTCAACCAATTCACTCATCAAGATATTATTTTAAATATTTCAAACTTTACTTCAATTTTATAGTACTTTAAAATGTGTCGTCGTCCGATATATGAGATTTTTAGACTAAAAAGAGTTAATAAATAGAGTTGTCACCTAGAAAATTAAGGAGATTAAGAATGCTAAAATAGCAGTAGTTATAGAAAAAATAGGTAACGAGTTGATTACATTTAAAAATAAATAACATTCACCCAAAAACATTATTATCTAAGCAAGGATACCTTAGTTGTTTATATTCCTAAATTCATTTTATATAAGTCATTATTTACCAAATTATTTTCTCGAACCTATTTTTGAGTTTATTTTTAAGTCAAGTCATTCGAATTTGGAATTAACTTTGAGAATTAATTCTTCACGGATATTTATTCTACCTTTTGGAACATGAAATTGTTAAGATTTGAAAAATGGCTCATACGCTTGTTTTGATTTATTTTTGGTAAAAGTTTGAAAGTCGAGCCTTTGGAGTTTTAGCATTATATGGCTCGATTAAAGATTTTCGTTTATGTTATTGATTAACGAAAATAACTTATTATTACAAGGTAGTTCTAAAATTGCAACTCTAATGGATTAGCAAATACATCAAAAAGGAAAAATAAAATTTGTAAGATTATTTGTGAAATCTCATTAAATTTTTATCAAATTCTAAAATTGGAATTTTGTCAATGTAATGTTTAGTGAGATTACTTTCTTATGTAAGAGTATATGTGGAAAAGATGTTGAATGGACATTGCAAACTAGGACAAACATGGTTCGAAATGCAATGATTAAAGAAAACTTGACAACATAAAATGTAATTTTAACATGCTAAATCAATTAATATTTATTGTGTAATCTCTTTAAAAATTCTCGCACCGCTTCGATCTCTTTTGGTTTTGATTTTTGTTCAACTTGATGGTCTATCACATACGCTAAGTATCCCGGACACCCTTTTCCTAGCATCTTTCGAGCCTTTAAAGCCGAGATGATTGGTACGTGTCGAAGCTTCGAATCGGCTTTAAACTTTAATTGCTGATTCCTAAGTAAGTCAAAAGTTATCCGTTTACCTCGACAAGTCTATCGTGGCACCATGCCTCGTCGGCCAATCCATTCCCAAGATCAAATCGAAATCTTAGAGATCTAACACTATTAAATTAGCCTCTAGGCTCCTATCCCGAATCCGTACTAGACACTCTTTCACTATACTCGTTGACTCCATAATTCTCTAGAAGGGACAGTTATAAGATACCCTACGACTAATGTCTCGGGTTTGACACATAGGCTTTTTACTAATATTTTTGACATGAATGAATAAGTAGCACCAAAATCAATCAAAACATAAGTAACCAAGCCAAGGAGTGAGACATTACCATAAATCACTATCGCATCCCTCCGATCGACCTCCTCTTGTGTCATCGTATACACCGTAGTCGGTACCCTTCCGAGTCCTCGTTTTTTCACTTGAGGCTAGTTGTATGATACGTGCCCTAGCCTATGACGGATATAACACGTCCTTACATTCGGTCAACACTTTTCGGTGTGAAACCTCCCACACTTATTGCATTGAGGTGGAGTACTCATCATCCGTCCCGATTGATTATTCGGTAGCGGCTTTGATGTATATGGTGCTGGTTTGATCACTTTTGTATTGTTCGAACCACCATTTCTAGTGATCTTCTCGGGTAGACCCCTTCTCACTAGTCCGGATAAAGAGGCTCCGCATTTAAATGCTCTCATCTTCTGCCGTATCTCCCTTGCTATCTCTTTCGATCTTCGTCCACCGAGCATGGCCTTGTCTATCATTTCCGGAAAGGTCCGGGCAGCTGACATTCATATCATACTCCGAACCCTTGGGTTGAACCCTCCTAGGAATCGGTTCTTCTTCGGGTTCTCGTTTCTCACTATGAAAGGGACAAACCGACATCCTTGTTCAAACTTCGCACATACTCACTCACGATCATACCATCCCGCTTTAATTCTAGGAATTCCCGGATTTTTTTAGCTTTCATGTCCGTTGGAAGTATTTATTGTAAAAGACTTCTTTAAATCCTTCCTAAGTCAAATGAGGTACGTCTATCGTTATTCGTATGCTCTCCCACCAGGTGTGGGTGTCTTTAGTCGATATAAAGATAGTGCATGATACTCACTCATTATCGATGAATTATAGGTACTCAAAGATCACTTCCGGTGACTTAATCCATTCGTCCACTATCATTGGGTTGACACCCTCGATAAACTCTTGAGGATTCATCTTTCGAAATCTCTCTACCATGTCATTTCTATGTTGAGGCGGAGGAGGAGGCGGTTGATGCATAGCCATGAGCTATCTTATTTGCTCTACGTGGGTCTATTGTTGTTCTTGCATTGCTTATTGCTATTATTGCATTAGGTCTATTAAATGATTCATAACGTCTTGTGGGTTCTCATTGTTCGTATCGGAGGTTTCTTCTCCTCTTACTCATTGGGGATTTTGCCTCAACATGCTTTGACTTTGTACATGTCACATTACGTTCGGGTTAGTTTAATGTCATAATTCTTAATACTATACGTCACACAATAGAAGGTAGCCAAGAAAATATATTGATAACAATTCATGGCATACATTCCAAACGAATCATAGTGACCTACACGATTACATTCTAAAAGATTATGCCAAAGTTACGTGTAAAAAGGCATCGCTAGTTTCAAAAAGGCCATGTCTAGTTATATTAAAAGATGCACAAAGATCTCAAAAGGTGCACAGGACACTAGGTTGTACGATATGTCTCCTAGATACACATATACTCCGTCCAATTACCAATCAACAAAGCAAGCACAACATGGAAAAGAGACCTTGACTCTCCACCAATCTATAATGCCAACCCATGCGATTTGTGCGATGTCACGAGCTAAAGGTAAGGGCGGACCCTAGTTATACATCAACCTTGTGTAGGTCCGCCTAACTCCGTATCGACAAGAAGGCTCGTATCATATTACGATAGGAATATCACTCTATCATGTTGTCCTCAACAAGTATCCAATGAATCGTTGATCTTGTGGAAAAAGAGTCCGACGCATTATTGTCATAAAAAATACGACACTATGGTATAGGCTAAAGGAAGCATTAGCGAATACTATTCGCCGAATTAGGTCGTAGACTCGGATCACATGGGCCATCAAATCCCGGTCCGGGGCCATGGTAAGGTTATTTAGCTTAGCTTAATAGGCGGTGAGAGTGGCTCGTTGTCGACGAGTCCTAGCAATGCTCGGGAACATAGTAATTAATCGAGATCTACAATAAAAATAATTCTTATTAATCATATGTCTAAACAGGGGCTATATGATATAAACCACACAATAAACATTCACATTCATTAAAAAACCAAGAAGTTGAATTTACTTATTGAGTAGCGCATCGGTCCTCGAGCTTATGTGACACTTAAGTTTCTACTCGAATAACTAAACCAAAGCTCTTATACCACCTCCGTGGCACCCTCAGCTCCTTTGCCTATTAACTAAAAGGCGTGGTTGGGTGCATCACGGTTTAGAGACCGAAGTCTCAAATTTAATCCCATACACATACATAATGTACTCGGATATCATTACAAAATTATAAAATATAATTTATAAGAAAAGATAGATCCTATAATTATCGTGTCACACATGAGCCTTTTTCCGGTAGGAATTGACAGACTTCATTATTAGCATTAATATCACCTTTACCTATCATGGCATGAAATAAATACAAAGTGTGCCAAAGCTCGGTAAGAAGGGTGATGCACATGATATGCAATGATTTTCTAACTTTCCCACCTTGACTCATCAAATTTTAATTCCGGGTACCTTGGGTATTAGAAAGTCTACTCTATTTTTAATCCGAGTGAACCGCAACTCACCTTCTCGCTATAATGGAATTATCCCTCGTTGTAGCCACTCGTTAGCGAGAATCCATCGTCTAACAATGCGAGCACACAACCTAGAGTACGCACACAATCTGGACCATTAATACCCATGTTTTTCAATAGGTTACCAAACCTATCCAATTTCCATTAGATTCGGTTATCAAACCTCATCGTTTTTGACTCAATGGTTTTTCTCAATTTAATCCATTCCCATATGCATATGATGCACGTGATGTATTATGAACTACATTCCACCAAGTCATGGGTACTAAACCCGTCGATTCCATACCATTGAGTTCATACAAGGAATTTAAGACCCGTCTAATAGGGTTACTCCATTTCATGTATCATGAATCATATTCCATATCTCATAGGCATCAAACTATTTATGTCCATACCATTTTAGAAATTTAATCCACACTTGGGTCTTCATTAATATTTTCATAGTATGATCCAACTTGACTATTTTAGTGCTAAGGTCCACTAAGTGTGCTTAAGATATCCAAGTCCATTTATTTTCATCTAATTTCATTTTGTTTTAGTCCAAACCCATTTATTTTAATCCAAACCCAAGTCCATTTATTATAATTTAATTTCATTTTATTTTAATCTAAGACCACTCTATTTTAGTCCAAGTCTATTTATTTTTAATCCAAGCCCAAGTCCATTTGTTTTAATCCAAGCTCATTTTTATTCTAACTCAAGTCTATTAATTGTAATCTAAACCCTTTTTTATTTTAGTCCAAGCTCACTTTGTTTTAGACCAAGTCTATGTGTTTTATTCCAAGTCCACTTTATTTTAAATCCAAGCCCAATCATACATATCTTCCAAACCCATATGGTTATATTAGGGTGGCTTAGTTGTCTAACTAAATACTTAGGCTAACTAAACACCTTAACTAATCAAGTTTAAGTACATAAACTCATTTCTTTTCATTAAATTTCGGAAATCCCTCTCCCTAAACTCAAACTTTTTCTCTATACCAAATCAGCTGTAACTCTTTATATATAAGTCTAAAAATCATAAACATTTATAGAGAGCTAGTAGACACATAGAGAAATAACTTTTATTCTTTGAGTTTTATCCAAAAATCACTCTAAGATCCCTAAATAAATTACACAAAGTTCGAAACTAAAAATTTCCAGCATGTGGTACATCCAAATGATCTATACCAAATTGGCCATAACTCTTTATATACAGATCTAAAAATCACGAAATATTATAGAGAGATAGTAGACACATAGATGAACAATTTTTGTTCTTTGTGTTGTACCTAAAAATTACTCTAAGATTCCTAAATAAATCATGCAAAGTTTGAAATTTTCCACCCTTAAAATTCAAAAAATTCTCTTTTAAAATTTTTAAAACACATATCTCATCACATATAGTTATCACTAAACCAACCCATCACACATGTATAACCATCCATCATCATACATATACATGACATACTTACACATTCTAACCTAAAGTTTCTCATGAAATACACATCCAACATTCAAAATAAATCCATCATCAAAACATCATAAATCCATTACCAAATATCAAATTTTTAACATCAACACAAACTACCATAACCACATATTACATGGCTTAAAAAAAAAGTCATAAATCAAACATGTAAAAGATAAATTAAAGAATAAATAAAACTAAAATGAAGCAAAAAGAAACCTACTTATAATGACGTGTGTTTGGTTAAGATTTCTTAGCCTTTTTCTTCTCTTTCTCCTTCCTTTCTTTCTTTTCCTTTTCTCCTTTCTTTCTTCCCTTTCTTTTTCTTCTTTCTTTCCCTAAAACTCAAGTTTTTCTCCCCTCTTTTTGAAGGGCATGATTTTTTTGGCTAAAAAGCATGACAATGTTTCATCTTTTCATCCAATTTTGATACTACACTTTTCCTTTTTATTTCTTTTATGTTTAATATGCCAAGTGTCTAATTTTTATGGTAAGAGAGGTCAATTGATAGAGACAAAAAGAGAGGCAAGTTGAAGTGTTTAACCTTCCAAAATTAAGTGAGAAAGTACAATGGAAGTATGGTGGAAGATTTTATATAACATCACTAACTAAAGAGAGAAACTAAAAGGTAATTAAATTGACCAACTTACTAATCTTATTTGATTCATAAAATTCGACCATGACTCTTAAGTGGGACATATTTTTCATTTGCATGGTCATTTTAAATATACAGTATGGAAAAATAAATAATGGTTAATTAAATTTCAAAGAAAGTATTCCTATGAACAATTTCATAAACCTTAAATATTTTCACATCACAAATATAAAAGAAATGACACATAATTTATGCTCACATAATCATGGATATTTCAAGAGATATTTGGGCTCGGGAATTAAATTTTGGTATGTCGAATTTTGTTTTTGTACCCAACCATCTTAAACTCACCAAACACAACACATAACACAAAAATCATAATTACGACTTATTAGATGTAGATAAAATTATTTTCGTACGTATAGCTATGTTAAGCAAGTCCATGGGAGTTACACGTCGAGTCCTAAAATTAGGAGTCTCGTTAGTTTAATATCGAATCAAATTCAAGTCCTAGGATGAATTGCATGCAAGAGTCATTATGACAAGTCTAGACATATTACGTGCAAAGGGTGCAAATAGTAAATATGATTAGATGGCCAAAATGAAAAAAAATAATTAATACTATATGCTATTCTACTCAAACTAATGGTATAATTTGATTAGATCATCGTTGCTCTCTAAAATAGAAAACTCATTGACATAATATTGAATCCCGATAAATTTCTCATAGTGACCTCACATTGGTAAATAATACGAGTTATTATATGTAAGCAATTACAAAAGAATGGTAAATATTATCTAAAAATCCCATTTTTTTAAGAAGAAAAGTAATCTATGTATTCCAACTTTTAATATATATATATATATATATATGTAACAATGCATATGGTTGGGTTCTTTTGTTCCCGATTAACTAAGAAGACTTTGTTAACAAAAGAATGAAAAAAATAACAATGCCCCATTTTTTTTTTTTAAAAAAACTTATGTTTATTGATGAGAAAGAGTGCTTACAAACTAAGACTTTTTCTCTACATATGATGTTCTTATAGAAATTCAATTCTTGAATATTATATATCTCATAACCCAAAATTTTTCCCTAATTATTTCAGATTATTTTATAGTTTTCTTTTTTATTTACATGATAGATTTCACATGAATATTTATTATTTATTATAGGGTAAATATCAAAAAAGAAAAATGAAAAGATAATTCCGAGTCGAATTGAAAATGATGTGAGAGATAAGGACTAAATAACATCTAATTAGGAGTATAATTGGAAGAGAATAAAAATCAAGGGCCTTAATTGAGAATGACTTAAGTTGAAATTAAAAGTAAAGGGACTAAATAACTTCAATGATGGGTCTAATTGAAGAATGAAAATATAAAGGGATGAAATCGAAGGAAAAACGAACAATAAGGACGAACTTAAAGGTTCATTGTTGTTTTTTCCTTTAAAAAGATGTATGTTGTGGGTTCTTCTTCCTTGTACAGAAAAAGCTCACTCGAAGTATGAAGAAAATGAAAAGTAACGAAGAAACCAAACCGAGGATGGCTGGCATTTTCATCCTTTACCTAGACTCACTCCCCCTTACGCCAAACTTCCCTTGCACCTTTGATTCCCGTTGCTTGTCAAATGTGACCATGAGATCATTGACAACAACTATGCATGGCTAAGACAAAAGGAGGAGCGGATTGGGATAGAGAAAAAGGAGAGGGTAGGATAAGAAGGAAATGATCCAAGGGGAGAAGAAGAAGGGAAAAGGGGTTTTAAAAAGAAGGGTTAGGGTTTTTTTAAAGAGGAGAAAGAAAGAAATTTTTGACAATAGGTTTTGATCGAGGGAGGAGGGGAAACAATCCCCATTAGCAATCTTAGCCTCTGTCATTTTTTTTCTTCATTGTGAGAAGAGAAGTAGGAGTTAGCTTGGAACATCATCCTTCGATTTCACCCATGAAGCTTTAAGAGGTGACTTTCCTTTCTATAGCTGTTTTTTTCTCTCTCTAAAAAACTCTCTTTAGGTTGAAAACAATGGTGGGAAAATAATTTTAACTTAAACGTAATGGGTATTTTTTGTGTGTGTGTGTGTTTGGGGGAGGGGGCGGTGTGTGTGTGTAAGGTTTTAGAGCTAAAAACCACATACATACAGAATAAAAAGGGTATATTTTAATTCATTTGTGGACATTGATGGTTTCTTGCTTTTGATCGTTGCATGACGAAGAAGGTAAGTTTTATTTTTAATTTATTTCCTCATAGTTATAGGATCCTTTCAATCGATTCCCTAATATGAAGGATTTGAAGGGTGTAATTGATTCAAGTTTTAATCATGGGACTAGCTCGATTGTTATTTAGGACTACAAGTAGAGATGACAATTTGCCCCGCCCAACGGAGCCTCGCCTCGCCCCGCATCAATTTTCCCCGGTCAAAGCGGGAATTCCCCACATTGATCGAGGAATGGGGTGGGGCGGGGATGGGATTTGCTCGCCCGTCCCGTTTGCCCTATTTCTTTTTTTTTCATTAAAATTATAATTATACCCCATATAAAATCTATAATTAGTGACTTTTAGGGTTTATTTTCTATATTAATTATCATTTTTTTTGCTATAATTTAAAATTTGATAGTAAAATTGGATAAAATGAGGTAAAAATAATAATAAAAATTTTTTTGCCTCGTTTACGCCACGTTTGGGGCGAAAATGGTACGGAAAAGTTTGCCCCATTCGGCGCACGGGGTGGGGATGGAGAAACTTTTTAGGGGCGGTGCGGGGACAAGGATCCTCGTTCGGGGCACGAGGCGGGGATGGTGAAAATTTTTAGGGATGGCGATCCCCGTCCCCGCCCCGTTGCCATCCCTAACTACAAGCCTCGCTTTAATTATTTTAATCTGAATTTTTAAGAATTTATTCATGTATTTGTCTTTAGCTTAGGTTTTAAATTTGGTAATTTTAGAGTTTATTTATTATTATTTTGCAATCTATTTATTTATTCTGTTAATATTTTAATGATTAATGCGAGCATGTTTCGAAATTTAATTATTAAGTATATTACTTAATTTTATTTTAATAATAAAATTTTTAATATTTGTTCTGCTTGTCCTTAGCATTTGTTTTTTAAAATTTTGTAATTTTAAGAGTCCATTTAGTATTATTTCAAACTTTATGGATTAATTATTTATTTTTTTAATTATTAATGTGAGTTTGTGTAAAAGTTTAATTATTAAGTCAAGTGTTTGATTTTATTGTAACCTAAAATTTTTAGGATTTGTTCATATGTTTGTGCTTAGAATTTTTTTTTAAATTTTTTTGTAATTTCAATAGTACATTTACTATTATTTCAAAATTTATTTATTATTTTGCCATTATTTTAATTATTAGTGTGAATTGTTTTGGAATTTAATTATTAAGTCTAGTGTTTCATTTTATTTTAATTTGAAAATTTTAAGGTTTATTCAAGTGTTTTTTCTTAGCATGTGTTTTAAATTTTGTAATTTTTGGAGTCTAGTTACTATTATTTTGAAATTTATTTATTATTCTACCTTTATTTTAATTATGAATATGAGTGTGTTTAAAGTTTAATTATTAAGTCTAGTGTTTAATCTTATTGTAATTTGAAATTTTTAGGACTCTTTCATGTGTTTGTCCTTAGCATGTTTTTTTTTTAATTTTTTAATTTTAGGATTTCATTTACTATTATTTCATAATTTATTTGTTATTCTATTTTTTATTATTAATGTGACTAGGTTTTAAAATTTAATTATTAAGTCCAATATTTAATTTCATTATAATTTAAATTTTTTAGGATTCGTTCACGTGTTTGACCTAAGCATGTGTTTTAAATTTTGTAATTGTTAGAGTCCATTTACTCGTTATTTTTACAATTTATTTATTTATTTATTCTCGTGAGTATTTTAATGATTAATGTGAGGTTGTTTTAGAATTTAATTAGTAGACCCAAGGTCTATTTTTATTTTAATATGAAAAATTTTGGACTTCTTTCATTTTTTTATGTCAATAGCGAGGTTTTTTTTAATTAAATAATTTTTGGAGTCTATTTACTATTATTTTTAATTTATTTATTATCCTACCATTATTTTAAGTACTAATGTAAATGTGTTTCATAATTTAATTATTAGGTCTAGTTTCTCATTTTATTTTAATTTGAATTTTTTTTTGGGTTAGTTCACATATCCAAATTTAGCTTGTGTTTTAAATTTTATAATTTTAGAGTAAATTTTTTTATTATTCTACCATAATTTTAATTATTAATGTGAGTGTGTCTTAGAATTTAATTATTAGGTTCAGTTTCTCATTTTATTTTTATCTAAAATTTTTAGGGTTGGTTAAATTTGGTAATTTTGAGAGTCCATTTTCTATTATTTTTACAATTTATTTATTATTCTAGCATTGTTTTAATTATTAAGGAGGTTTGCGTTAAAAATTTAATTATTTGATTCATGGTCCAATCTCATTTAAATTTGAAAATTTTAGGGGAGGTGAAAGTAGGTACTAATAGCTTGTCTATAATTTTTTTTTTTTAAATTTAGATTTTTTTTTTGTTTATTTCATTATTTTTCTTTGTTATGTCCCACTTATAACTTAATTTACTTATTAAAGTTTTTAAACTAATGTAGCAAGACTTGAGATCGTTAAGTCTCTTAAGTTTTAGGGATTGATGACAATCTCAT
Source organism: Dovyalis caffra (assembly GCA_963924115.1). Lineage (NCBI taxonomy): Eukaryota > Viridiplantae > Streptophyta > Magnoliopsida > Malpighiales > Salicaceae > Dovyalis > Dovyalis caffra. The sequence continues at coordinate 2,614,652 of CAWUPB010000351.1, forward strand.
ATTAAACTTATTTTGTAATTAGAAAGAAATCATCATCTTAGGATGATTAAGAAAATTTAAATCGATCTAACAAATCTCCTATTTAAATAGGAACTAATGTTGGTCTCGACCAGCGATAACAAAAATAAAAAAAGAAAAAGAAAGAAAATTAGTTAGGAAAAATACAAATCAATTTAAACACCTTCAACTAATTAAGTTGTTCATCGACATGTCGGTTGTGTCAAGACGTAATTAGATTTGATGCTAAATTGATGTGACTCCCAACCATGGGGCCCAACGTTAATTTAATATAATACTATAATAAAAAATAAAAAAATTAATTTGATTTGAATGATAAATAGACTTAGAAAATAAAGTTAGTAAATAATTTGACAAATAAAAACTTTTAGGTTTTATTCGTAGAATTAGTCTAACCTTGGTACCTTTTATTGGAAATGGTGTTTTTGGGTGACTATTATCTTCTCAATGGGATGACTAACTTTTTAACCTGAATCTTTGAATCGGTGTTTTTTAGATTCCTAGTTACCTTTAATACTAGGTGATAACTTTAAAACCTTTTTTTTTCTTAATTCCTTTTTTTTTCTTACAAACATATATATTTTTTTGGAAGTCTCTTAAATATCATATAGCGACAATATGGCGACTCTACTCGGAGAGTTAAAATTAGGCTATAGGTTTAGTCTATTTTAAGTTTATCTCTTTAATTATATTTTTCATTTATATTCAAGTTCTTTATTTTTTAAGATTTATTTATTGTTTATTTAATTTCAAGTCATTTAATTTATGCAACTTTTTCATGTATTTAAATTTTTGTATTCATTTTCATAGTTATTGTGAATTGAGTTAGATGTATCTCGCTTTATATTGTTACTACACATCACAAAGCGTCCGTTAAAGCTCGTATCCGAGCTAAAACCCTTTAGGATTTAGATAGAGAGATTTGGATGACAAGTATGATGAAAGTCTAATGATACTTATTTTGACTCTCGTTTGAATTGTAACTCACCTTATGCATGAAAAATTACGGAATGACCCTCTCATACCTTTTGTTGCATAAGGTTAAAGGTTAGGTTACCTCATTGGTAATCTAGGCAATGTAGAAAATTAAAAAGTCTTTAAGATTCGACAAGCTTTGCCTAAATTCCTTTTTTTTTTTTAAAAAAAAAAAACTAGATCTTATTTGTTAGAATTGAACCCATTTAAGACACAAACTCTTTTGTGATGTTACCATTTTAATCTTTATTTTGACAGAGTTATCACCAAAATAAATCATGATAAAGAGATTGGAACACACAATTGAGGATTTTCGGACCAAGTTATAGTAAGCCCAATTTGAAGAGATAGATTGTTTACCTTTAGGCTTTATACACTACAAAAAAAATGGAGTTTAGCGATGAAAAAAATTCCATCGATAATTTTTCCATTTAGCGACCACAAAGTCGTCGCTAATTCGTCATTAATTTTGACATTTTTTCCCCGCCTTATTTAGCGATGGATTTTTTATCGTCGCTAATTATCCATCGTTAGTCCGTAGTTAATCCGTCGCAAAAGACAACCTTTTATAGTCCGTCTCTAATTCGTCGCTAATTTATCGCTAAATAGCGATGGATACCCATCGTTAATTTTTGTTGCTAATTGGTATTTTTCTGATAGTGGTGTTTAGGCTATCGAAAAAAATAGGGCTCGTCGATAGGATAGTTAATGTGACTCTACTAATTAACTATTAGGAGATGTTTTCCTCCCAAGATTAGTCTAACTTTTGATATTTATATGGATATATAGGTTAGTTGCTTGGGGGTAAAAATCAAATCTCTTGCTTTTAGGTTATGTTAGGGCATTAAGACTATAAATACCGTTGTTTCACCTATAAAAGTGTAGATCTCTCATAAAGCTTGAGGAATATGAGGTTATGTTAGCGTGTCCTTAATTAGATATTGTATATTTCTGTAGCCCATTGGAGCAATCACCCGCCAAATTTGCATCAATATTTAGACTTGATCCTACTATTATGAATAAGCAAATGACCAAGAGGGGTCAAATTCAAGGATGGTTTTGGAGTTTGCTTGACCGGAATTTAAAAGGTGTTTAGATAACTATGATAGTGCTATCAAATTAGGGATTTTAGTACTAAAAATTTATAAGATCATATTATCTCTATCAACTAAAGGCATGATTGATCGTGAAGCGATCAATGTGTTTAGAAATATGGTATAGTCTAGAGTTAATTCTATAGTGGCAATTTTAGCTGAAACCCTATATTCTTTAAAATTTTATGGAAGAAAGGATGAGAGATTCTAATTGAATTTACAATCACAATGATTAAGGAGTTAGTTAAACTCAACTTTAAGAAAAGAGAGCTTAGGATGAGGTAAAAGAACTTAAGGTTAAGAAAAAAGATCTAGAAGAAGTCAAATCTATCACTAAAGATCAGGTTGCAAGTCGGGCTCAAATAATCCAATAGTTAGACACCCACCTAGGACGGTTGGATAGTTTAAATCGGGATAGTTAGAGACAGATACCCAAACTATGAGAAGAACATGCTTTCGTCGCTCAAATACTAGTTAGAGAATGAGATGTTATGATGAGGGATGATGTACAATGGGGATCTCAAGCCATATAATATCATTTGTAAGCTTAGAATGCTAAAAATTATGCCGTAGAAATGCATCACACAGTCGAGCAATTGACAACCAATGAGTACTCCATTGAAGAAGAGCTCGGACTTTTTAAGAGCGATCAAAAACCTTATAATTGACATTGCTTCATACCCTAATGCAAGGCTATAGAAATAGTAGAATATGGATTTGTCATGTAATGAAAAATGGTACAAACATGGTAATATAAGCCAAGTGGTTGTGGCATTTTCTTTTGAGCATTTTAATCAAACAATTGTACTATTTTTAATTTTTTAATAAAAAATGGCTCTAAGTCACATTTAGAATGTGCTAGAAATTCAAATTTTTATTTCTTCTTTGTATGATGCTATGGGATGCATTCTTTACCTAAAGATTTTAATAAAAAACAAGGTAGATATGTCTCCTAAATCATTTGAAGTTCAAAATAGCCATAGAGGTATACCTTTTATAAGTAGTTGAATTTTGATCTAGCTCGTCTTTAATTCGAGTCTTTATCATGATTTGAAACTTACGATACTAAAGTAATGTATCCAAATCGGTTCATATTTTTGCATACATGCATCTATTCTATATATTTATTTTGAGTTCCTACAAGTCAAATATAAGTCATCCTACTAACACTTAACCTTCTTCTTGAAAACACTATATTGAACTTTGACAATACTTGATGGAAAATGAAGAAATGGTATAAATTGAATCACTAACAAAAGATGGATGCTATGAAAGAGGAAATCTCTCACCTATTAATATGTTAGAAATAATATTGCAATCGATGACCAAGTGGTGAGGGCACTTCAAATCCTAGGTAAACTTAAGACAAAATGCCTTACCCTCTCCCTCCACCGAACATGCATACCTAGTTAGGGCCATCTACCACCCCATCTATCAATCTAGAAATGACTACATCTCATCTTGAGATACCATTTCCTATGGGATTGTTTCTTACACCATGGGCTCACAAAAGCTATAAATACAAGGTATACCCATTATTGATCTTCTTACTAAAGAAAGTAAAAAGGCTAGACTCGCTGAAAGAGTTTGGTTTGGACAAAAGTTTTGCTATTAAAGAATAACTAAGGGATATTAAAGGCTCGATGTGTATGATCTTATAAGGGCCACTAAGATGTGCTTAGTATCAAATGTAGTAATGCCCAAGAAGTTTAGAGCTTCATAATCCATCAAGTACATAGATACTTAATGTCCGATGACTCATCTATGAGTGTACTATAAAAAATAATTAAGGTTATGCATGAAGAAAAATTGATCATACATTTCTTTCGTGAAGACTCGAATGGGTTTGTTTTGAATTGGTACATATGGTTAGACAACACCAAGATTAAGAAATGGAAAGACCTAATAGATGCTTTCATCAAGTAATATAATTTCAACATGGTGTTTACTCTAAACTAGTTAAAACTCGTAAGGTATAAAGAAGGGCATAAAAAAAATTATCAAAGATTATGTCTAGAGATGGCATGAAGCGATAATTCAAATTCATTTACTCTACCCAAGTTAAAATTGATCTCTATATTCTTAATACTTTCAAGGCATCATACTTTGAGTACTTGATCGAAATTCTTCCTCAAATTTTACTAACATTATGATCATTGCCAATAGGATAGAATAGGTAATCAATATTGGAAAGATTCAAAATGGTTTTTAGAATAAAGCCAATGGTGGTATAAAAAGAAGAGATGATGATATACATCGGGTGAAGAATAAATCCTATCAACCTAGAAATCAATGGAATGGTCGGGTAAGATATGATGACTAAAGCATCCCTAACAACATCTAATCCCCATCATTCTCTCAATAACCACCTAACCTTATAACCACAATAGCCATTAAATTCCCTATAATCTAGATATGAGCATACCTCACCAATCGGATGCCTTAAACTTACCTACTAAATCAATCAAATCAATATTATTTGACCCCTCAAACCCACCAAACAAGCTAAGTCTCCCAAGCTATCGGGCCTTTCTATAATACACCAATATTTAACAACCAACAAATACCTCATAACCAATTCAGCCATAGTAAATAATACTCAAGAGAAGATTAGAAACTATTACCATTATTTCTATTTCACCTGGCATAAATGTTTAGATGTTTGGTCAGCATAGGGTAAGTGACCCCAATCCTAATAAACCTAATATAGCCTCTATACCGACCATGATATAAGAATGATGAACAATACAAATATCATAGCTATACTACATGACATAACATAGATGATTGTTTGGCATTTATAAAGAAATATGACTTATAATCAAGCATTGAAGGATAGGTTTTGACAACAATCTAAATACCCTTAATATCAATACCAATCCTTTCCTAAATCATGTTACTCGGTAGAAGAGAAACAAAATTTTAAAGAAACTAAATATGATAAAAATATCCAATATGAGAGTCTTAATGGACATGTTTTTTCATGAGCTATCATTACCAGTCTGTCTTTGAATATCGGTTAGAAATCAAATTGTAGTTGGTAAGGACCAATACCGTAAATACCATAAAAAAGACATGATATCAATACTTATATTGAGTTTTACCAAGAAATAGAAACTATAATGATCTTGAGGACTCTTCAACTAGAGCAAAGCAAAGATGGACCAATAGTAAGAATGAACTCAGCACCAAAAATGATCCAAACATACATATACCGGTATTAACCCATCGAGGGCCCTTAAGGATGATCTTATCGGTATTGAGTTATGAAATGACTCGAAAATACCATGTGCCCCTTATAATATCGTGAGCCCTAAATACCTAATCATGAATACATATGTTAGTGCTAATGCTAATATTTATAGCCTTATAAAAAATAGAAGTTTTTTTTTCCCTTAAGAATTAGAGGTTCAAAGAAAAATAAAAAGGAAGGAAGTGGTAGATTCTCTTAAAATAGGCAAAGTAAACAAACCAATTGATGATGAAGAAGTAGTAGAATTCCTCAAAATAATAAAAAGTAATGATTATAGTATGGTAAATTAGTTAAAGAAATCCTCAACTAGAATTTCATTGGTGTCACTTATTTTAAGCTCGGAGCTACATTGGAAGGCATTGCAAAAAGTGTTGAACAAAACATATGTCCTATATTATATCATTTTTTACTATATGAAGCATCCGGTATGAAGGATCTAGGCCACTAACTATTTGTATTTTTTTGAAGATGAACTAAGATTAGAAAGAATTGGTCACAACAAATCACTAAATGTCATGGTGAAATGAAAGGACCATATGATCACCAAGGTTCTAATAGATAACATTTCTGCTCTTAATGTCTTACCTAGGCACATCTTGGATCGCCTACCTGTTGATGCATCACCTATGCATCTAAGTAATATAATGGCAAGAGCTTATGATGATTCTCCTAGAAAGACAATAGGAGACATCCATATCAACAAAGATATAGTTCTAAATTAATTTTAAATCATTCTATAAGTCATCAACATTCAACTCTCCTATAGTATGCTTTTGGGCCAACCTTATATTCATTTAGCAAGGGCTATGGCATCCTCTTTATATCAAAGGCTTAAATAGATGGCTAATAACAAACTGGTTATTATGATTGTTGAGGAATCTTTATCTATGGAAAATAATATGTCAATGCCATATAGAAAGGCGAAAGGAAATAGGGATTGAAGTTTACATGCTATTGATGCAATGCCGAGGAAGTCTAAGATATACGATGATTCAAAGATGACAATTAAGTAGATGATAAAGTATGAGTTTTCCTTACGCCATGATTTGAGCATGGATGTGTAGAAAATTTGAGCAATAGACAATGCTCCAGGATAGGGTTTAAAACGAGAATGAATGATTATTTAAGGGTGATAGAGCAAAAAAAAAAAAAAAAAAAAACAAAGGCTGGTTAGGATTGAGAGACATGAGCTAAATGATGAAATGATCTATATTCCTCACATTCACACAACCTTTCCTCACTCGATCTACGTGATCCATCGGGATAGGGAAGAGGTGTTAGGGGTGAAATTGATCGGCTTATCTATCAACCATATAGAAATGAAAGAGAAGGAGGTGAATGATCAAGTTGTCCGTCCTAAAAAGGTGACTATTAGCCCTTAGATTGTGATTTCGTCCCACTTGATTATCAATATCCTTGAAAAGATAATACCAACTAGTCAATTAGTCACGGACTACACCCAAGGCTATGAGCTTAACAACTAAAAGGAAGAGGATATCCAACATGTCTTTTAAGTTTGAGTAATTCACTATTTTGGCATAATTTTTTCAGTAATCCCAAGCATAAGATACTAAAAAAGAATTTTTTTTCTCGTTTTGACCTTATTTATGTTTAATATTATTAGAAGATCATGAATTTCCTTTTAAATTTTATGTTAACTCGCCATTTTTCTTCCATTTCTTTTATTCTCATATATATATATATATATATTTTTACTTTTAGGGACATAGAAAATAAACATCTCCTAAAATTTTAAAATAATTACATTGAATATATTTGGCTTAAATTTAATGAGACATTAATCACAATGGATGAAAAAGAATGGGAAGAGGATGATCTAGGAGAGTTTGCTAAGCTAGTAGAATTATCTAAACAAACCAAAAATCCATATTGGGAGGAATTGAAAGAAGTAAATATGGGTACTAAGGATAACTAAAAAGAGTTGAAGACTGGAACTCTAATATCAAAAGAGGAAAAAGCTAGATTGATTGCTTTGCTATGAGAGTATGCCAATATATTTACTTGGTTGTATGAAGATATGCCAAGTCTAGATACTAACATTATGGTACATAAGCTCCTTTTGTTGCTCGATTACAAGCTAGTGAAATATAATTTAAGAAGATTAAGGCTAGACATTCTTATCAAGGTAAAGCAAAAAAAGGTTATTAAACAATTTAAAGTTGGGTTTTTGAGAGTGACTAAGTACCCAACCTAGGTATCCAATCTCATGGAAGTAAATAAGAACAATGGAAAGATAAGAATGTGTGTCGACTTCTAAAATCTAAATAAGGCTTGTTTAAAAGATGATTTCTTGCTACCCCACATGACATGCTAGTTGACAATGTTGTAAAAAATTCTACTTACTCTTTCATAGATGGGTTTTCTAGACATAATCAGATTAAAATAGTCGAAGAGGATATAGAAAAGACAACTTTCATTATACCATGGAGAAAATATTGTTATGAAGTTATTTCCTTAGGATTAAAGAATGCAAAAATAGATTATTAATGAGCCATCATTGCCTTTTTCCATGACATGATGCACAACGAGGTAGAAGTGTAAGTAGATGACATGATTGCCAAGTGTAAGCATAAGGATGATCATATTCAAATATTAAAAATTTTTTTTGAACAATTAAGAAAATATCAGTTGAAGTTGAACCCTAAAAAGTGCACTTTTGGTGTCAAGTCGGAAAAGTTGTTGGAATTTATTTTAAGGGACAGAGGTATAGAGGTGGATCCCGATAAAATCAAAGCCATCCAAGCAATGCCACCATCTAGTAGTGAGAAGAAGGTTAGAAGCTTTTTGGGATGCTTGAATTATATAGCTTAATTCATTTTGTAACTTATAGCCATGTGCGAGCCTATTTTTTGATTATTACAAAAGAAAAATCCTAAGACTTAGGATAATAACTATCAAAAAGCGTTCAAATAGATCAAGCGATACCTAGAAGATCCACCTCTATTGGTCCATTTAGTTCCTAGTTGATCTTTGATTTTTATACTTAACGATTACGAAGGCTACCATATGATGTGTTTTAGGTCAACATGATGATTATAAAAAAAAGTATAGGATATCTACTATATGAGTAAGAATTTTATAAATTGTGAATCTCGTTATGATATGTTGGAGAAATGATGTTGTCGTTTGGTTTAGAGTGGTAGATGACTCACACAAGTATATGTTATACTATACCACTTGGTTAATCTAAAAAAAATTGATCCTCTCAAGTACATTTTTGAAAAACTATATCTATCCAATCAAATCACAAGATGGCAAGTGCTCTTAGATGAGTATGACATTAGTTATATGATAAGAAAGTCGGTGAAAGGCAATGATATTACAGAACACCTAGTAAACAATGTTATTGAGTGATTATGAATTGTTAAATTTTGATTTTCTTGATTAGGAAATCATGGCATCTAAAGTGGGAGGGTCAACTCGATGATGAGTGGTGGACCACGTATTTTAATGTAGTCGTAAATGTTTTGAGAAGCAATATAGACGTAGTCATAATCTCTTTGAGTAGTAAACAATATCCTATAGCCATCTAACTTATCCGAATGCACAAATAATGTGATCGAACATGAGGCTTATATTCACGGGTTAGAAGCTAATGAAGAAAGGAAGATAAGAAAGATTGATATATATGAAGATTCGATATTGATAATCTACCAAGTCAAAAGTGAGTGGTAAACCAAAGATGAAAAGTTGAAGTCCTATTAAGCATATCTAACCAAGTCGACCAAGCATTCAATAAAATAGAGTTTACCCATCTTAGCTCGGATAAGAATTAATTTGCTAATGCTCTAGCAACGTTGGCATCCATGACTCAACTAGGTCAGTAGGGTAAGGATACAACCTATTTTCATTGAAGTCGAAACTCACTAGCCCATTACTACTCAATAGAAGAGAAAATGGATAAAAATCCCTAATATCATGACATTAACTTGTTTATTAAGATTCAAGAATACACATAAAGTGATTCGAAGGTGGATTGTAAAACTTTAAGAGAAGTATGACAAAGGATTTCAATAAAATAGAGTTTACCCATCTTAGCTCGGATAAGAATTAATTTGTCGATGCTCTAGCAACGTTGGCATCCATGACTCAACTAAGTCTGTAGGGTAAGGATTCAACCTATTTTCATTGAAGTCGAAACTCACTAGCCCACTACTACTCAATAGAAGAGAAAGTGGATAAAAAACCCTAATATCATGACATTAACTTGTTTATTAAGATTCAAGAATACACATCAAATGCTTCGAAGGTGGATGGCAAAAATTTAAGAGAAGTATGACAAAGGATTTCTACTTGGATAGTGAGGTGTTGTAAAAGAGAGGTTTTAACGGTGCATTGCTTAGATGTTTAGATGAGGTAGAAGCTTGAAAAGTCATAGATGAGTTTTATAAAAGGATTTATGCCACACATGCTAATGCACACACAATGACTCGATAAATACATAGAAGTGCATATTTACGGATGACTACGTAAAGGAATTACATAGAATATATTTGAAAGTGTCATAAATGCCCGATCTATAAGGATAGGATCAATTCTCTTTTGATACCTCTCGCATAATATGGCATTCCTTTATCTCGTTTGCAATATGAGGCTTAGACGTTATTGGGCCTAACAATCCAAAGGTCAATAATAGGTATTGCTTTATTTTGGTTGTAATAGATTACTTTAACAAGTGGGTAAAAGCTCGTTTCTTATGCTCTTGTCACTTAGAAATTGGTCCAACGATTGATAATGAAGAATTTAATTTGCTAGTTTGGTCTGCTAAAAACTCTAATCATTGATAATGCTCAAAATTTTAATAAAAAGATGATAATAGATCTATAAAAACTATGAAAGATCAAATATCTAAACTCTTCACCTTATAGGCCTAAAATGAACACGATAGTCAAGGCCTTAGATAAGAACTTCAAGAAGATTTTGTAAAAGTTAATGATCGATTATAAATACGAGCATGAGATGCTCTCATATGCTCTTCACGTCTATCACAGAGGAATAAGAACGTCCATAGGGATGAACCCATATTCTTTGGTTTATAGAATGGAGGCGGTAATGCCTTTGGAGGTTGAAATTTCATCATTGAGAGTGTTCATGGAAATCAAGTTGAAAGAGGCTAAATAGGCTAAGATCCGATATGAGCAATTGAACATGATTAGTGAGAAGAGGTTGATTGTAATTTTTCATTTATAGTTATATTAGAAAATGATGGCTAGAGCTTATGATAAAAAGGTGCAACTAAAAAAATTCTAAGAGTGAGATCTAGTACTCAAGAAGGTCTTTCCAATGTCGAAAGAAGATCAAACAAATGGACACCTAATTATGAAGGTCCTTATATGGTGAAAAAGCCTTTTTTAAGAGGAGCGCTCATTTTGATAAATATAGATAAGGATAGTTTAGCAAAGCCTATAAATTATGATTTAGTAAAAAGTACTATGCTTAAAATATCTTGCTCCCCTCATTTCATAATAAAAGATAAAATTCGAAGCCAAAAATGTGCATTACATCTTTCATCCAAACACTTTTCTTACTCTAAACTCTTGATCCATATAACTTATACCTACCTATATACTATATAATCTTAGTTAATATTATCCATAAATTAGCATGTAAAACATATAAGATATCATTATAGTCCTTCATTTAGGTTATGACGGAGTTGGTTACGTCTCGATAGAAGCTAGTTTCAAGTTCGATGCCTTTTGGGAGAAAACCTAGTTTTCACATGCTTTAGTAAAAAAATAAAAAAGATAAAATTTTTCTAAACTAATTGAGGTGAATTTTTTTACTTAGAATTAACATGATATCACTTTAGAAGCAATGCTTGGCATTCTATTTAGTCAATAATAGGCAAATAAAATGATAAGTTATTTAAAATGAGTAATCATTTTCTACTAAGACCCAAAACATATCATGCAAACACAAGAGGCAATCTAAAAAAAAGAATATTTTTCTAGATCACTTACAAAAGAAATCCATATATTACTACAATGATAGATTGCACTCCAATGATTGAATAATATGTTTTGGTTTATGATAGAGAGAATTGATCATTTAACCCTTAAAGCTTTCAAATTAAGATCTTGTAAATTTTTCTTCAAAAATATGATTCACCTAAAGTAGAGGACTTTTGCATTTTAAAAATGCATTGTGAAATTTTTGGCTATTTGAAAGGCATATAAAGAAAAAGGGCATACAAACTAAGGTCGAACTCAAGATAGTCGGTTTGGAGATAGATCATAATATATGAATAGTTATCTTCTTTAAATTTTAGATAATAAAAATTCATTCATCCCGATAGACTCGTATAGTACATAAAAGTAAAAATCTAGGCTTGGAAGAAAAAAAATAGATAGTCAAGGATTGAATCACTATCTTGACTAGAGGCAATAAGATTGCATCAATGCCACATATCAATTCTCTATGAGAATGAAGAAATCAAATGGTAAAGGAAAAGACACTAGTGGAAGGGGTTGAGTGTATAAAAAAGGCAACCTATATTTTTCGTAGGTAAGAAACTAACATTTACAATTAGTTTCATTAATATAATTCAAAAAATGTCATCTCAAATGTAAAGATGAAGCCATCATTCAAGTTGTAAAATTCAAAAATCACAGAATCATAAGGGGCTCATGTTTCCCAAATCATCATTTTAGATAGAATTGCCTAGCGATCATCATTAGGTATTGTTGCCTAATTTAATTCATTTGTTTTAGATATTGCTACCTAGTTCATCATTTTAGGCAATGTTGCCAAGAGATAATTCATCATTTTATGCATTTCTTTCTAATTTAATTCATTCATTTCGAGCATTGTTGCCTAGTCCATCATTTTAGGTAGGTTGTCTAGCGAGAATCTTTCCTTTCGGATAGGGTTTTTTAACTTAATCCAATGTTTATGTACGATTTTTCTAGCGATAAATTTATTTCGATCATTGTTGTTTAGTTCATTAGAAGGGCACATGTCGCCCGTGACAATAAGACCACTATTTATATATTAAATAATTAAATTATTCATATGTATGTATACGTATATATACGTATGTACATACATAAATACTTATATATCCGTATGTATATACATACATACATACATATGTATACATATGTATATGTACGTACGTATGTATATGTACGTACGTGTGTGGGTGTGTATATATATAAAAAGAAGGGTTTACATCGAGGATATTATATCTGTATTACTTGCCTAAACTTTTGCTACATAAATAAGATATATAGATTACAACTAAAAAAACTCAATCCTCTCAAATAGTCTACTAAATCAAAACTCAGATAACTACACAAAATCAAAGTAGAATCCAGAATAAGTAGAACTTTCAACCAAAAAAGAATTCTATGTGAATTCAGGTATCATATACCTACATGGTTTGCTTAAGAAAGCTCTTCATTTGAACATCAAAAAGAGTCTGATTCTCGAGAATGAAGTTGAACAGTTTGCTTTAAGATGCAACTCAATTCTTTCCTTTTTCTGACTTACCTCCAACCTCTTTTTCTCTCTTCTAATGGCATTCACCCATCCAAGAGGGTTTTTATTGTTTCCCAATCTAGCCAAGTCTTATTGCATTTTATTAGAAATCTTCAACTCCTATTCCTTTCATGCTGACATTCTCCTCCTATTCTCTCATACAAGTAAAGATTTTTGCTAGAATTTTTCCCTATGTTAAAGAAGAAGTCTGAATAGAAAAATAGTAGAGATGAATAGGTTGAATCGGGTTTTGTAGTTTCAATAAAGACATGATAATGGTCAGAGGAAATGTATATATGACTCGATTCCTTGGCAATTGATTCTAAAAGAAGATAGTTTTAACTCGATCAATGTTTTGATAAAAGAATATAGTGCCAATGCTAAGACAACTCTAAATAAGGGCATACCTTTGAGGCATGAGAAAAGATGTTGGTGAGTTAGTACAATAATATGCCAAGAGACGGTGAGCAATGGTAGCTCGAGTATGTCATCATTTGATTGAGTCGAAGCATATTTGATAATATGAGTACTTGATAGGTTGTCTCTCATCTTGTTTGGATGACCCTTTAAAATGGTCAGAAAGATAGAATATAGTGTGTACTTGGAGAGGATTGGAGATGTAATTGCCAAGTCCTTTGAATTGTGAGATGACGTCGTCGCAAGCGCTCCTAGCAAGGTCAGAGTCCATTAGCATGGTACTAAGTTGAGCATAACATCACTTTTTTTTTTTTCCCAAGAAGAAGCTTCATGAGTAGTTAAGATGTCTCTCTTATTCGACAAAATCCATGAATGCCTTTAGTGTGCCAAGCTGATTTAAATGATCTATTTGAGGCCGACAAAGATGCATTCCTCCATTGTTAGTTGTTGTTGATGATATCCATTACTGGCCATTGAAATCTTGCATATGACACTGATTATGATCAAGCCAAGCGAATCAACTTTTCGTAAGCGGTGCAATAGAAATGAAAAATGAAAATTCCATACAAATATCATTGAGCACATCATTGAAAGTTGCTTAGTGTTGAGACTTGAATCCACATATTGATTAAGAGTGAATGGTAATCACTCAGAAAGGAAGATGAAACATATTACATCAATACGCTTCTAGTGACAGGCTTGATGACTACTGGTGTGAGCAACATCAGGGTTGCATCTGAGGAACTAGATGATGATGATTAGGACAAAGAAGGAATTGAGAAATAAAAAGCACTAGAGAAGACACTAGCGAACATAAGAGTGTATTGAGCTTATGGAAGAATTATATGCCTTGATTTTAAGAATAAGGTCTTCATCTTTTATTGAATTTTCAAACTCTATTTTAAAAATGTTATGATTTTCATGGGTAGACTCATATTTTTTTTTTTTTTTAAAAAAAAATTCTACTCTTTGTATGTTTTTTATTATTGATTCAAAATAAAAAAATGTTTACTTAAAAGAATTATTTTGCATTTTATATCATCCAAATCAAAAAAGTGTAAAAGGGCAAATTCATTTAAAATCTTTCTAATTTATCAATTGCCGAAACATATCATGTAAATGCAAAGGAAAACCTCTCTTTTTAAGACCAAAAATACCCTTCTCATTCCCGTTGAATCCAAGTGTTTAAATCATAAAATGAAATACCTAAAAATCATGCAAAGTTTTGAAAACTATACAGCATGCACTTTTATTATTATTGTTGTTGTTGTTGTTATTTGTGTAAAATGATAATGTATAGGGTATACAAAAAATATGACAACTGCTATAAAATGTGTAATTAATTGTTTGTAAAAGATCATTAAATCATTCAGACAACAATCAATAAAATTTATCTCTTCAATTATCAGTCTTACATAATAAAATCAATTTTTAGCATAATTTTAGTATAGATGTTATCACTTATATCTTAATTTGTGATTGAAACAAACTAACCACAATCGTATGGTCATTTTGTTGTTTATTTTATAATCTCATGGTGAATGAAACTTCATCTGGTGTAGTGAAATTGCACGCAATGACCTTTTTAGAAAATGGAAGTAGAAACTTAATCAACAAACTAAGGTAAACTTCATACAAGAAACCCTCTCTGGCATGCTATCAGTATTACGCAATTGTACAAGTCAATGACTACTCGCTGATGGTGCAGTCACTTGTTTATCGGAGCTGTCTGTGCAAGCACGATATCAGAAGCTGACAAGGTTCCAGATTGATCAACATCAAGATCCTCAAACTCCTTCATTACTAGCGCAATATCTTCTTGGCTGATCTTGCCCATTTCTTTAAGCTTATATATGATGAACTCAGCAGCCCTACACAAAGGAACGAAGGAGTTAGTCAGCAACATGCATAGCTAACAACTTATTAATTGAGACAATAAACTACATCCAAGAATTTGACCAAAAAGAAAAGACAAAACAGATGGGGAAACAACTTACAAAAATCCAAAAGGAACATTATAGCACGATTTAACTTATAACTTACCCAACAACACCATCGTCATCCATGTCTGCTGCCTCCAAATCTAAATTGGTCATCCTTCTGGTAAGAACCCAGTTCACCAGTGCCTTCTGTCTGCTTTCAGTGAATAGCTCAGCAATGTAAAGCAATAACTGGCCTAAACCAATAGTACCCATCGGTATCCAAAATACAGCAAACATGCGGCCATATCCAGTTGAGAAGCTCTTGTCTCCATAACCTAGAGTTGTAATGGTAGAACAGATACAGTAGAAAGCATCAATGCCGTCCAAATCCTCAATCATATATAGGAAAATGGTTCCGACCAGCATAAGCACGGAAAGAATAACTACGGCCAAATAGCATTTGTATTTGACTTTGTTGGTTTCAATTTCCTTTAGAAATGCAGCTGGACCAAGTTTTTGATGCATGTGTAGAGCTTTTATCAGTAATATTTCCTGCTTCTCTACCAAATAGTCTGCTGCTTTGCTCAGTATCAATCCAACAAGAGCCATTCCTGTGAATACAAAAACACAGGCAAGTAACTTCGCAGCGGCACTATCAGGCACCAGGTCTCCATATCCTACAGTGGTCATTGTCACCATACAAAAATATAAAGAATCAAGAATTGGATTTGATTTCTTCCCTTTGATATCATCCCTGACAGCATAAAAGCATGTAGTGCCAAGACCTAAGTAGATAGCCAAGAATACAGCTACTTTCTTCAGGCTCTGGTGAAGTCCCCCAAAAAAGGATTCATATCGTGGAATTGGTCCATTTCCACTAATATCTGAAGGAACAAACTCTGCTAGAGGAGCACTTTTAACACGGCGAAACCTTCTTCTGTTGGGAGGACATTTGTCAGTTCTTTGAGAGGTGGAATCCACCAATCCAGACAGCAAGGGCTGTTTTGCACCATTGGAAGCCATTTAGGTAGTTTAGCAAAAGCAAATGCGTATTGCGCTCTCAGAAAATCTGCAAATTGTTAAAGATACTGTTTAGAGAACAAACTCAACAACAAATAATTCACTAGCATATAAATTGTAGCCTGTAACTATAAACATAGTTACCATTACCTGGTTGGGAAGAGTTACAGATTACTTCAGCATTTTCTTGGCAATAAAGGGATTAACATTTAGTTATAAGATAATTGCCAGTAAGTACACCAGTCAAATTCCATGTCATTCTTTGTGCATAAATAAAGATGATATTTAAGAGTAGTATCTCACTGAGACAGAAAGAGATACATGTATAATGACACCTAGAGAGAATAGAAAGGGACAAGAAGCTCAGACCAAAACTAGCACATTCAAAGCATCAAATCATAAACAAAATTTGCATAAATAACTAATTACCCAACACTGTTTCTATCTATTTAATTCAAAGTAAACTTTCTCCATCCAAATTATGGGGTTCTCAATTATGGTATTTTATCGCAACTACTAAACATACACATACAAATACGTGGTCGCTGAAGTCAATATCAAGAAAATGCAGCTCCAGCAGCATACAATTGTACAACCACGTATAGCATCATAAATCATTGCAACAAGTAAAGAACAAAAGGAAAACAGATTAGATATCATGATTACACCAAACTAAATGATTTAAAGAACCTTTCGTTATTTTCTAAATGATTCAAACAAAGTAAAGCACTTAGCAAACAGAAAAGGATTCTCATAAAAAATTAGGAGATAAGTTCAGAAGGCTCACTACCAATTCCAACTGCTACTGCACTTCACCGAAATTGAACTTCTTGTCTTACCAATGGATTCAGGATTGTATCAAATTTAAAGTGCTCCAGTTAGGAAATTTCCTAGAAAATTCCTCACTATTCCCTCAAAGATCTATGCTACTACAAAATCATTGTCCGCCTTGTCCTATGAAGCTTAGCTCCTTCTCTAAAAGTGAAATGGGACAGTCCGTCTCATCTGTTTTTGGCGAGAGCTTAACAATTGAAAGAGTGCAGAGGGTACATGTGAGTAGGAAGTTTCTTATACCCATCCAAAAAGTGAAGGAAACTTAGTTAGAGCTTGGATTTTTTCCAACGACAAGCCCTTGAATTTATTATTCACTCCAGCTTTAATTGGCACGGATAAGAAGTACGTAAATATTCAGAACTTGTGAGATTAACTAAAAAGAAAGAAAGGGTTTGGATCAAAATTGCACAAATGACTGGTTCTATGAAGATTTTCGCGTACTTCAAAGTGTAAACAAAACACAATTACGAATACAGAAAGAAAAGAATTGTTGACCCAGATGACATCTATAAAGGACAAGACATAAATAAAAAGCAAAAGAATCCAAAGAGAGATATATCCTTATCGAAACAATACAGATAATGGGTTTTCACAAAAATTTTCACAAACAAATACAAAGCTTAATTTCCAGACAAAATAAGAAAGTTCCAGGGAGAGAGAGATAAATTACCTAAGGACGCAGAGTTGCATCTAGTTTTATTTTAGATTTGATTAGCAAAAATGTATAGAACATGCCGGAACTCTCGCAAGTGCGTGAGTGTGTCACTCTCCTTCAGTAGCAATCTTGTCATGTCTTGCAGATAAGCAAGCCCTCCAGTCAGTCTTTCTCAAGTTGGACGGGCCTCCTCTGCTTTTTGGGAAAAAAGATGAGTAAAGGGAAATAGAAAATTATATTAATTAATGAAAAAGATTTTTGTAGATCAGATTTAGCATTGATTTTAAGTTTAACTTTGATTTTGTAGATTGCAATTGCCGTCAATTTTGGGGAGCTAAAGGGGTTTTACCTCATTTCATTTAAACTGGTCCTTTTGTTTTATTTTGTTTTGTTTTTAATTAAATTTTCTAGTATGCAATAGATTGTTTTGAATTACTTATAAAAGAATTAATTTGAATAGTTATTATATTAAAATATTTAATTTTAAAACATAACAATTTTATATAAAGTTTGATAAATTATAATTTAATTATTTTATTTGATTTTTAAAACTAATTTGAACTATTTTTTAATATTCCATAGTTAATAGTTAGGATAAAAACTTATAGAAATAATAACTATCAAAAAATTTTACACCGATTTATTTTACTATTGTTAGAAATTGAAATAATATTTTCACATTATATTAATATAAAAGAGTTCCATGTCTTTCTTTTCTATTTCTTTTATTTTTTAATTTCAATGAATATGTGCCTGGGTAGTTTTTTCTAAATAATAATAAAAAAATTAGTATTTTCACTTTAAAATTTATGTTAGTTTGATTATAGAATGAAAATAAAATTATCAAATATTAAAATATAATCGAATGAGTTAATAATCGAATGCACATTAGAAAGTGCTCCTCTTTCTCGTCTAATAAGGAAGGGTCGTAAAGCCTCCTCTTTCTCCAATTTTTATGAATTCTTTCTTCAAAAAACGAGCAATATATATATATATATACAAGAAAAAAAAATCCCTATGAGTAACAACCCCTTGTTTATATTTACTTTCGAAGAAAAAAATGATTTTGATCAAACAAATGTTTTCGAAATCATAATTTTAATATAAAAAATAACATTATTCACAAAATGAGGTCCGTTGAAAACAAGGCTATGTCTTGCGTTAATTTTGTAATATTAATGATAAGATTACATTTTTAGAAATAGTGTTTCTTTACTTAAAGAAATATAAATCACGCTTTAAAAGCTCAATCTCTTTTCTTTGATCCGATTTTCCATAACAACATTGAACTTGGAATGTTATAAGATATTAACCTTTAGTTTGCTTGAATAATGTTTTATGAGAGAGCATCTTAGTTTTATCCCAATCTCTAGCATTCTTTAAATCAACCAAATTGAATACTATTTCTTGGTATTTGTGTGCAATTCAACAAGTTATAGTTGATCGATATCCGAATTTTAGATCAACGGTAATTATCTTCATTTTAGTGAGTTTCCACTATGTCAATTAGGCTCAAATGTGTAATTTTACTTAAAAAGATCTTGATTTCATTTCTTTTTTGCCTATAGTTATAAGATGACAAACTCATGGTTTGATGTCATAAATGATAATTTACAATGCAAAAACAAGACAAGTTTTAACCAAAAACATTCTTCTTCTCGTTTGAAGCTAAAGCTTAATGACATAAACAAACCATCTTTAATAAAAAAGATTTGTAAAAATACTTAATGTAGGCTAAAATTTTGGCTTATGAATGAAAGGATATTCAAGACTCAAAAGACTCAAAAGGTATTTGATTGTTATAAAGAATTAATATCATTTAATTGTTCAGCAAGATCTCTTTAGGTGTGCCACCTGAATTTATCACTTTGACAATTGACCTCATTTTTCATATCAATTTGATACTTATGAAAATCTTCATAGGCATGCCACATTGACTTTGTCATTTTGAAAACTGATCTTATTTTTCTAATTTCATCTCTCTTTTCATGTTTACTTTTGTCATTTTTTGAATTTCAAAACCCTTTATTAACTTCAAATCACAATGGGATTTCATAACACTTTATTTTATCTTAATGATATTTTCTTTTTCGTTCATTTCTCTTTCCCTGTTCTCTTAGAATCATTGCCATGGTTTCTCCGATAAGTTTCTCATAAACCATCATCATCTCTTCAATTTATTTTCTAGGAGAACATAATCTATTATTCATGAACTTTCAAAATTACCTTCAACGTGAAGGATGATCCTAATCTAAATTATCGTTGAAAGAAATAATCAAGGGCTTAAAGTTGGGACAATAAAGGATAAAATTTTGTTTGTAAAATTTTATAGCAAAAATAGCATGTCTTCATATCCTAGTTAGACAGTTAAACTTTTAAGATGAAGCTCAATCCTTTATTTTCTTCACATTGTGATATTTGTTTTGCTTTTCTCTAATGGAATCCACTCATCCAAAAAGCATATCTGCCCTTGCACAATCTAGCGAAATCTGGTTGCCGCTTATTAGAAATCCTCTACTTTTATTGATTTCATATCTACAAGTGGCATCTTTCTATTATCTTATATAAGCAAATATTTCTATTGTTTTTTCATCTTGATTAATGAAAAAGTTTGGATAGGAAAGGTAGCTAAGGTGAATGAGTCAAATCCAGTTCTCTATTTCTGAAGAAGATTTGATAATAGCTAAAAGAAATGTGGATATGATCCAACTATTGGGCAATTGATTTTAGGAGAAGGAAATTTATATTTGTCAATGTTTTGACAAGAGAGCACAATGCCAATGCCAACTCTAAATAGAGAATACCTTCAAGGCATGAGAAAAGTTGATGATGGGAAAAGACAACTCTGATGTAGTTTTAGCTCGATTAATGTTTTTGATAAAGAGTTACAATGTCAACACTAAAATAACTCTGAAAGGGGATTACGTTGAATCATGAGAAAAGATTATGATAAGCCTATAGAGCGATACGATGAAGGATGACAAACAATGGTTGTTTTGAGTATATTCTCCTTTGACTAAGCAAGAATTTATGACCATCTTTGATAACACTTTTTGAATCTTTATACTAGGAATTCTTGATAGGCGGTCTCTCGTTTCAATTTAATGATCTTGTTGAAATGGCCAAAAGGATAGAACATGATTTGTATGTGAAGAGGATTAAAGATGTAGAGTCCTCTGAATTGCAAGATAACACCGTTATATATGCTAATAAATGCCTAGGAAAAGTCCTATGAGTCATCAATGAAGCCTATGAGTGTCTTTAGTCTATTAATCTATGAGAAATTGAGATTTTAAGTCCAATATCATGTTTCTAAGCTGTATATTACATCGTTTCCTTCTCTAAGAAAAAGCCTTATGATAAATTGAGATACCTCTCATTCGACAAAATCCATGAGTGTCTTCAGTCTACCAAGCTGATTTAAATTAGTTATTCGAGATTGGAAACGATTTGTTGCTTTATTGCTTATTGTTGTTAATGATGTCTATTGCTGGCCATTACAAGCCTGTACAAGATAATATTGATTCTTATCAAGTCAAATAAATCGCCTTTTCCTAAATCGTGCAATAGAAATGAGAAATATGAATTCTATATAGAGATCTTTTAGTAAATCATTAAAAGTTGCTCAGTGTTTGAGGCTCGAATCTATTATTTGATCATGAATGATTGGTTGTCCCCCATTAAAAAAAAAAAAAAAGGATGATGCCTGTTATAATAATATACATCCTAAGGCAAGTTTAAAGACCGTAAGCGAGAGCAGTACCAGCTCGACGACACATGAGGAGCTGTCTGATGATTTTCTTGACGAAGAAAGAATTAACATGTAAAAAATGCTTGTAAAAACGTTAAGTATGATGAAAAACGCGGGAGAACTCATTAAGAATATGGAAGAATTCATGTGCCTTGACTTTGTGAATATGATTTATTTTTTGTCAAATTTTTGAATTCTGATTTTACAAAAATATTATGATTTTCATGGATGAATCATTTCTTTTAATGAAAAAAAAAAAAAAGAGTTACTATTCTTCTTATGTTATTTTACTATTAATTTGAAATCAAGAGCTATTTATTTAAAAGTGTTATTTAGTATTTTATCTAGTATAAATTGGAAGGAATATAATGACAAATCTATTGGTTTTTTTTTCAAATATGATCCATTTCTAAAACATGTTGTTCAAATCCTAGAGGATAATCCCTATTTATGAAACCAAAAACATCTTTCACATTCTTAATAAACCTTTTTTAGGAAAATTTTTACGTAGGATAGTGCATTAATGCGTAAGATGAGAGACAAAATGATTTGATATCCTAAATGATGATAAATTTACACATTTAGTCATTATCCCATCCAATCGATTATTTTTTCTTTGTTGTTAACCTTGAGTTTTTTCCAAATCAATCATGGTTTTTAAATGAGACTAGAGCTTATTACATTGAGACTCATTTCACATGAAATCCACTTCTTGTTGAAGGTTTTGCTTGGCCCGATTCCGTTCTAATTCTTCAATTATGATCATGCTTTGATATAAAAGGTATTTTAAGAAATGCAATCCATGGTTTTTGCTCTTGCAAAACTTATAAGGTTGAACAATAATCATATATATTCATAAAAACAATTCCTAAAAATTAGATTGAATATGGAGTAGCTTTCACATAAGTGATTAGAAAATCCGAGTTGTCGACTCTTTACTTTCAAGATTACTTGAGTCAAGTTTAAAGATGATCATATTTCATTAATAAAAATTTAAGAGTCCCGATTCATTGGGGTTTTTATATCATAAACTTGTTTAAACTATTAGGAATCCATTTTTCAATTCGGATTTAGAGTAATCAACGAGTTTAGATAATACTTAAACAACATTAACACTTCCTATTGAAGAGACATGGAGATGGAAAAGAGGGAACATGCACTAAAAGCTTGTAGAATACCAAAGATGGACATTCAATCACACTCGATGATATCTTTGTCAAAATATTTGTCTAAAATAAGTAATCATACAACTCGCAAACCAATTCACTAAATGTATTTATCTTATCAAAGACTTATTTAAAAAGTTTATCATCAACATCATCTATAGAGTTGAAAAGTAGGGAACATCTATACACCCAAAGGGGAAACAACGTTGATTATCTTGAAGAGAAACATTGAAATCTTCATTCACTTAACAACTAAGAAAATGTATGATATTCTTTACTTTATCATATAACAATCTCTTTTCATTTTTACTCTCCTAACAACATACTAAAACTTCTCGCTAACCACACACTCGTACTATGTTTGGTCACCTCAATCAATAAGTTATCGTAATGCCTTAGGTATGACGCAAAAGCTTATGAACAATAGCTGAGCTCTCTATTCTTAATGTGTTTGCTTAACTTATACTAATGCCGAGCTCAGAAGACCTTAGTCAAAAGAATAATTTCCAAAACTCTACTTTTTGTTAAAACCACTAGGACAATAATTAATTAATTTGGCATAAACCTAACATAACGCAAACAAAAATCCAACACAACCATAAATAAATTTTAAATATAGGCATAATCCACTATTTAACACAATCATCATTCTCTAAAATAAAATCCCATAAACAAACAACATAAGTTGATGAAGGATCATGCACCATATGGAAATGGAGAATAACAAATTTTTTTCTCTATCTAAAGCTCCCAAGAACAAACTATTGAATTAATTAATCATATATACATAAATTAAAATGTGAGTTAAAGGATTATCTCTCATAGTACAGATTTAACCTTAGTAGAAAAGGAGTCATTCAAGTGTTTGGCATCTATCGATAAGCCACACGAGTCAAGCTCCTATACAAGAAGCACTCGAAGTTATAGGGTGCTAGCTCTACCCTTTTCGACTTGTTTAATGTTTTTCTTTTTAAAAATTTATTCGGGGATATTTTGCGATAACCCTAATTGAGAGAAAGAGAGGTGGTGTGTGTTATAGAGGGAGAAAACTATTTTCTCTTTGTTTTTCCTTTTACTGTGCATAACTAGCCTTAACCCTCTCTTTACCGTACCTCTCTTTTATTTATGAGGGGGAGTGTCTTCCTTGTCCTCTAAGGACAAGGAAGTGGCGACATTAAGTTCTAAAAAGGACTCTTAGTTGTTGCTTCTAGTCCTCTAAAGATTAGAAGTTATAATGCATGTGAGATTTTTTGATCTTATCCTTTTAAACCTTGATCCTTATCCAATAAGGTTCATGTTTATCCTCCCATCAAAATATCTTTTAGGCTTTTAAATTAAACCTATTGGCCAAAACTATTTTTTCCTAATTAATTACTAATTAATTTAAATTATCCAAATAAATTAGATCAGATATTTTTAGGAGGCTATATTAGGAAATAATTTTTCAAATTACCCTTAAACCTAAATTAGGAAACTAATATCCTTTTAAGGTAACTTAGTTCCAAATTTGGAATTGATTTCAAAATTAAAAAGCTGATTTCTAAAATAGAAAACTTATAAAATTGAAAAGTTTTTCCAAAATCTTTACTACTCTTTTATTATGTGAATGCTTAAACTTAATTTGAACCCAATAGGCTCACTAGATATATTGGTAATTTATCAAGAAGAATAAAACATACATCTTTTATCTCTTAATACATAAATCAAGATTGGGTTCTAACAAGGCGTCATGACTACCCAATTTCTAGAAGGATTAATTAATCCATAATTACCTTTTATAAGCATGGTTATCATATAATTCGGTCCTCATATCAATTTACCAAAGTGTGATCTCGAACTTGGTTATGTGTCCGTTCGATTATGATTACACAAGTTTTCTTAGCTTTTGAAATATCTTAGCTCTTAGAGTAAACCAATTATTCTCTATTGATGTACTCCTACTATGGTCATATATTTCTTGAGTAGACATTTATCAAAGTGCAATATGATAACTCTTTTAGCATACAAGAAATGACAAGTCTTATCTTCGTCATCCACATATCTTCATTAGATTCCTAGTACACCTAACGAATCATCCACTTGTAATCCTTTAATGGGTCCATCGAAACAAGTGTCAAAGTTTATAAATTCTCTAATGAGATAAGCTGTGATGCCTTCAAGTCAAAGGACTAGTTGTATCCATGTCATATAAGATTCTTATAGATTAAACCAAATGAGTTCTCATCGTGAGTCAAGTCTAGTGATATGTTCTCTAGCATTAATCATCTAAGTGCTTGCTTTGACATTACTATGCTAACAAGTGTGAAATCTCCTACTCCTATCTTAAAGCATGAGAATAATACTCATAAGTCTAATCACATATAGTCAATGTCCATTCTTGATAGTGCTTATGACTTAGGACATTTAATGATATCATTTAAATGCACTAATATTTATTTTATATCTTTTGATCAATCATTAACGTAATGAATATCATATGGATTTTTATCTAATTCTATTAAATAAATATGAACAATAAGAATTAATAAAAATATTTTTTTATTAATAAAATAAATAATGTAATATTACAATGAGTCAAACTTATCTAAACAAGTTTGGATTTATGGCACCTATACTAATAATCTCCCACTTGCACTAAAGCCAACTAGCCATGTCTCTTATTCTTGACGATCGAGTAAGGGTATCATGTTTTAGCTATGATAGAGGCTTATTCAAGAGGTCGGTTATGTTGTCATTAGTATGAACATTTGTTTATCCTTATATCACCATAATTGATAATCTCTCTAATCGAGTGGTAGCATCGTAGTACATGCTTGGACCATTGATGAGACCTTGGTTCTTTAGCTTATGTTATGGTTTTGTTGTTATCACAATACAATACTATTAGATCAATAATGCTAGGAACCTCTATAGTCGAC
The DNA here is from genome assembly GCA_963924115.1 of Dovyalis caffra. Lineage (NCBI taxonomy): Eukaryota > Viridiplantae > Streptophyta > Magnoliopsida > Malpighiales > Salicaceae > Dovyalis > Dovyalis caffra. The sequence goes on from CAWUPB010000351.1 coordinate 2,640,178, forward strand.
CATCAAGCCATGTGACATTGAAAGAAATTCTTTCTTTGATTTTTTCATACTTAACCTTTTAGTATAATGGCAATGTATTTGCCTTGGGAGACCTCTCATATTCTAAGTGATCTATCTCTATAGATCTTGACTATTAGAATGTAAGTCTGTCCTCCCATGTCATATATGGAGAAATTTTTAAATACCTAATATTTTATAGATGGCAACATGATGTTATAGTCAAGAAGTTTGTTTATTCTTTTATGTAGAATAACCATGACTAGTAGGCTTTCACTAACCTTTTGTATACACAAGGTTCAATTTGTTTTATGAAAAATCAAACTTTTTGATCGTTTCATCAAAACATCGACTCCAATTCCTAGATGCATGTTCAACTCTATAAATGGACCATTGCATTTTGTAAATCTTATTTGTAAGTTCTTTAGCAATAGAACTATCAAGGTATGTCATCTACATATCCTTATCTATTTGCCATTTTTAGGAGTCAATGTCTAATATTGCCATTTCATAAGTGTTAGCTTTGTCATCTCTTTTAGGGTACGAGATCACTATATGTCAAGATAAAAAAATCATATTTTTATCTTTTGATGAACTCATTTTAGACTTATAAAGTTCTTGTGTATTTTTTATGGGTTAGTTATAATACTTTGTAACCTATCTACTTAGGGTTCTATTACTTGGAGTGTCAATTTGTGAGTCTACTCGAATCTCATTGAGATTTAATTTTCTTCCACTATGTCTAGCATTCATAAATTCATTCCCGGGAATATAACATGCTTATTCATGAACAACACTTTATTCTAATGGTAGAAAAATAATATTCATTTGTATTTTTGGATATCTCATAAATTTGCACTTTTTTGATTTTGGGCATTAGCTTTTTTTCATCCAAATGTTTGACATATGCTTTTATAGCTCCAAATCTTAAGAAAAGATAAATTCACTTTCTTTCCTTTTCATATCTCATATGAAGTCTGATCAATAAACTTTATTGGAACTCCAATTCAAGTTAAATGTTGCGAGTGAAGAGTGCATATCCCTAAAATAAAATGGGGATATCGGTTCGACTCATTATGGACCAAAACATATCTCACATATGGTGTTCATTGATAAAGAATCTTATTCTTTTCTAGGTGATTTAAAAATTTAGTGCTTAAATATTCATCACCTCAATCTAATGGAAATGTCATAATGCTTTTTGCTAGTTTGTTTCTTGACTTTAAATCAAAATTCTTTGAACTTTTCAAATGCTTTAGACTTGTGTCTTATTTACATAATCAAAAATGATCTACTATCGGTGAAGGTTATGAAATAATCATGTCCACCTTTTACATGAGTGAACATGGGTCTAAATACATCTCTATATGTAAGGCCTAACAAATTAGTAGCACTTTCTCCTTTCACTAAAATGGAATTCATGTCTCTTTACCAAGTAAACAAGATTCGTAAACATCATCTAATGATTCTAAGTATCTATTTATAAGTAGATTGGATATTAGATTCTTGTTTATATGATTAAGAATGTATTTCATTTGAGTTTTTGGCATTTATGTTATATATGTATAGGAGTCACATTATGTTCAAAACATACAAAACATTTCCATATAAATCCTCATCTTTAAAAAGAATAGTCATTATTCTTAAATAAAATAAAACACTAGTTTCAAACAAGAAATGGAATTATTCTTAAAAAATAAAAAAATAAAACACTAGTTCCAAACAAGAAATGGAAATAACATCCTTAGTATAACTAGAAATAATAATAATAATAATAATAATAATAATAATAATTGAGTCTTAGCACAAGCCTATATGGTAGTGCTAGCTCATAAATGGCTACAACTAATGGTCTAATTATTGATCCGTTGCGAGTCATGTAGGCAATGCTCTCTTGAAGCTATCTTCCTTCCTTTTTTTAACCTCCTACACGTTTCAAAATGTGAGCATAACATATAGTATGACATAACTATGAGGTGGAATTAGAAATAGAAAAATTAGCTTTAATAACATAAATACCTAAGGTGGTTATAGAACTCTTTTTCTTCACCTCTTCTAGGTACTCTTTATAGTTTTGCTTTCAATTCCTTTTCTTATTAAAATGAAGGCGAGACTGCATCATTTGAGCTATTTTGAGCCTTGACCTTTTCTCCACTTCAGTAGGCACGAGTAGAAGCTTCTTCTTATTTTGTTTGGGTTTTTTTTTGCCCTTCACCATGCCTTTTCCCTTATTAATAAGAAGATCAAAACTCTTGTTCTTCTTGTTAATTTCGAGCTTAACTTCGCCTTAGCATGGATAATAACTTTTTAAAATTCTTTTTCATATGCATTATTTTAAAGTTCATGATGAACTATCCAAAGCTATTAGGCAATGATTGTAATACTAGGTTAATGGATAATTCAACATCCATTCTAACTTCAAGCTTGACTAGCCTATCGATATAGCCTATCATCTTAGTGACATGCTTATCGATCTTGAATCTCTTATCCATTTGGGCTCTAAAGAGCTTTCTTGCTATCTTATAGCATTCATGCCTAATAGTCTCCTTAAACAAGCTCTTAAGCTTTACTATAATACCAAAGACATTCGTGCCTTTATGTTGGTACCTATGCTCCAATGTCATAACAAATAGTATGATACTTTGAGAGATGATTACATCATTCCTATGTTTGACCCATGTTGTATAAGCTTTAACTTGATCCTGATGAGGCTCGGTTGGGAAAGGTTTCTCTATCGTATAGAAAATTTTCTCATATTGGAGGGTTATCCTCAATTCATTTCCTAATCAAGGAAGTATCTACCATCGAAAGCATTACTTTAGTCAATGATCGATTATATCGATGTGTTACCAGTCATATTATGTGATGTGATAGGATAGAAAAACGTAAAATTTGATTAATTGAATTGCATAAATAAAACAAGCATAAACTAGAGAAGTGAAATCTATATTCGCTTCTATTATTTTCTTCAATTTCTATAACCTTTAACATAGGACTCGAGAAAACCTTTCGATTCGTTTTTCCTTATTGGGTTTAGGATATCATTCACTAACATGTATTAACCTTGATTTATCTTAATAAAATCTTACATGAAGGATTAGGTAGGTAACTCCTTATCAATTGCATCTAATGTAATTTCTAATCTTATTGGCATGACAACTCCTTGTCATCTCACATCTTAGGTAAATACTAATCCTTATCTATAAATTTATTGGGCCTTGACTTATCTTAATAAACCCAATAACTCATTTCAACTTTGATCAAAATGTTTGGGGTCATCACATGACCCATGATTTGATTTCTTCAAGAAAGAAGTGACATTAAGTTATCTTAACAAGTCAACAATGACCAAGAGAGTTCTCTTCTCATAATATCAAAAGATAATTAACTTTGATATTTAATTTGAAGGATTTAATATGATAGGTCTCATCCTAGTATGCATATTAGTCATCAATCATATTAATCCTATGATGCATACCAACAATCACAAAATAAAAGCATACATCTCATGTATAACTCAAAGATCGATGAATAGTAATAGATCTCTACTACTAGCCTTCTTAAGCCACAAGAGGACTAGTGGGTTAAATACCTAGGTGAAAATTTTTTACAAATTCTTTAAGATTGTCTTCACTTCAGCTTCTTCTTCTTACATCCATTCTAATATCCTATCTTCTACTTTCACATTTATTTGAATAAGATATCTCGAGTTATATTCGAAAGGAGTAAGATGAGAAGATAAATATAATAGAATGATAGAGAAGGTAGGATATGCAAGCCTTATTTATTAAAAATTACAAACACACATTCCCATAAACTAGGTCAACTCATTTATAGCATTCAACCATGCTTCAATCACATTGATGCATGGCATACTAATGAAATATATTTTATTTTAATCATAATTATAAATTTATATTTTGGTCATTTTATAAAATTATTAAAAATTTTTAAATTTTAATTTTAAGACTTTTTGGACCTATGGGCTTTTGGGCCTCAAAGGCCCATAGGCCGCCATGCCCTAGTTATCGGCTAGGCACACACTAGTGTTGGCCTTAGGCTTAGTGTGTTTACAAGCACCTAGCTTGCTATTAGCCACTAGCCTAGCGTGTTTGCAAGCACTTTCCTTGCTACTTGGTGCTTGTGTATGCCCGGCCTATGCGGGCATCACGCATTCATTCACTTGGTGCGAACTTGACATGCACAAGAAAAATCTTGGTCCGGCCTTTTGGCTTAGCGCATGTCCGCCATGTCACGTGCCTAATGCACGACTAGCCCATCCAGTGGGCTTGGCTTATACAAGGCATGCATGGCATGTCGTGCACCTTACAAGTGATTGGGCTTGGTTAAAAGGTCCGACGTACGTTAGGCACGCTTAGCTCGTCATGAGTCCAAGCACGACCGGCTCGGCTAGGAGGCTTGGTGTACACGAGGCTTGTTTGACCCGTTGCATGCTCGGTGCGTGACTCGGATTTGCCTCTACCCGGTCTATCATGCGCCCAACATACAACTAGCCTACCAAAAAGCTTAGCATATGTTAGGCACACTCGACCTATCGCATACCCAACATGTGACCGACCGACCAATGTCCAATGTTGGATTCTCATGCCTCTCTCTTTTGAAGCCTAAAAAATTAGTTTAAAACCATATATAAAATACCAAAACATGAGATCTACAATCAAGAATTGATAATTCATATAATTAATCATAATTAGCAAAGCATACAATTAAAGATTCAATAGAGGCTTTAATGTTAATTGAAAGGTCATGCATTCTATAGAGGTGTGAAATAAAATAAAAATTCTTCCTCCATCTAAGGCTCCTAAGATCAAGACATTGAATCAACTAATCATACATACATGAATTAAAGTGTGAGTTAAAAAATTACCTCTTGTAGTGTAAATTTAACCTTATTAGATGAAAAGCTATCTTAGTGTATGACCTTTATCGATAATCTATGCGATCCAAGAACCCACACAAGAAGTACTCGAGTTATAGAGTACTAGCTCCAACTTTTTCTAACTTGTTTAATGTTTTTTCTTTAGAAATATATTTAGGGATATTTTGTGACAACCCTAATTGAGAGGGAAAGAGGTGGCGTGTGTTAGGGAGGGAGAAAACTATTTTCTCTTTATTTTTTCCTTTTTTCGTGTATACCTAGCCTTAATCCTCTCTTTGCTGCTCCTCTCTCTTATATACGAGGGGCAATTTCTTTCTTATCCTTCAAGGACAAGGAAGTTGTGGCGGAAGTCTCAAAAAGGACTTTTGGTTGTTTTTAATTTGCAATTTTTTTAATCTTATTCTTTTAAACCTTGATCCTTATCCAATAATGTTCTTGTTTATTCTCTCACTAAAATATCTTTCGAGGCTTTTAAATTAAACCTATTGGCCCAAACTATTTTGACCCAATTAATTATCAATTAATTTGGACCATCTAAATAAATTTGGTTAGATATTTTTAAGAGGCCCATATTAAAAAATAATTTTCCAAGTCACCGTTAAATCTAAATTAGGAAACTAATTTTCTTTTTAGATAACTTACTTCCAAATTTGGAAGCCTTCCAAATTAGGAAATTTATTTCTAAAATAGAAAACTTTCCATTTTAGGAAACTTTTTTTCAAAATAGGAAACTTACAAAATTGAAAACTTTTTCCAAAATCTTTACTTTTCTTTTATTATGTGAATGCTTAAATTTATACATGAGACTCGGTAGGTTCCTAGATATGTTGAAAATGCATAAAGAATAAAAAAACCTCTTTTATCTCTTGAAACATAAATCAAGATTGGCCTTTATTAAGACGTTATTACTACCTAATTCTCTAAGAGGATTAATGAATCTATAATTACCTTTCATGAGCATAGTTGTCATAAAATTCACTCCTCATGTCAATTTATCATAATATGATCTCGAATTTGGTTATTAGTCTATTCGATTATGATCATATAAGTTTTCTTTGATTCTCAAATTTCTTAGCTCTTAGAGTAAACGACCTATGCTCTATTGGTGTACTCATACTATAGTCGTAGATTTCTTAAGCATACATTTCTTGAAGTGCAATGTGATAACTACTTTAGCATACAAGGAATGCCATGCCATATCTTGTTCATCCATCTATCTCTATTAGATTCCTAGTGCACCCAACAAGTCGCCCATGTGCAACCCTTTACTAGGTCCATTAAAACGAGTGTCAATGTATATAAATCTTTTAATGAGATAATTATGATGACTTTAAGTCGGAGGACTAGCTGTATCTATCTCATATGAGACTCCCATAGACTAAACCTAATAGGTTCCCATGGCGAGTCACGTCTAGTGATATGTTCTCTAACATTAATCACCTAAGTGCTTGTTTTGGCATTAGCATGCTAATAAGTGCGAGATCTCTTACTACTATCTTATAGCATAAGCATAACACTCACAAGTCTAATTGTATATAGTCAATACCTATTCTTGATAATGCTATGATTTAGGATATTTAATGATATCATTTAATTGCAATAATGTTTATCTCACATCTTTTGATCAATCATGAACGTAATGAATATCATATGGACTTATATATCTAATTTTAGTCAATAAATATGAGCAATAAGAATTAACGAAAAGACTTCTTTTATTAAAAAAATAAATAATATACTATTGCAATGAGTCAATCCTTTCCAAACAAGGTTGGATCTAGAACATATACACTAACAATCGAAACACCACGAGCTTAACAAAACCCCAAATCCAACAAACAAGCAATCCATAACCTCCTAAATAAGGTTAGGATGAAACATAGGCTAAATTTATCTATTAAATATAAAATTTTAACTAGACCCTCATGAAGTCTAGCAGAACTAGTGGGTAAAATTTTAGAATAAATAGAAAAATCCTAGTTTTTTATTTCCAACCTTGTCATAACTTAGAAGCAATAATCTCAAATAACTAAATTCCATTACGAAAAAATAGAACTAGTAAAAAATCTCAATATTTAACATTTCAATTTAGGTTTTTGTTAAAAGATAAGTCAAATCAAGAACTATTTGAGTGAAGTCAAATTTATAAGGATAATTACTTTAGAAATTATGAATAGGTATGCAATGCCAATGATTCTTAAAAGTTAATGATTAGTTCGCCACCTTGGGTGGTCGGTGTAAGGATAAGAGATTGTTCTATATGAAACAAGATGTAATTTAGAGGAAAAAAATCTCTTTATGATTAAAAGTAAGCGAATGAATGTTTAATATTACAAAAAGAAAGCCCATATATGGTTGGGGTAATTCAGCTAGGTCTTAAAACAAAATAGTGCTATAAAACTCAAGCTCAAATTAAAATAACAATCTATAACCCACTAAAGATAAATTTAAATATCCAAAAAATAAAATAGACAAGACTAACTAACATTTAGCCCACACATCTACACCTCTCAACTAAGAACTCAAGTGGGCACTCTCATGTCATGCTCTTCGGATCGAAGAAGACTCATCCTCGATGTCTATGGTATCCTCATTCTTATGATATGGATGTAGATTAAAAAAATGTTAAAAGTGTCTAAATTATGATAATCTTCGGATAGCTTTATCTTATACATGTTTTCTTTAACTTTTCTCTCAACGTGAAAAAGACAATATACTTTTGGTTTGAGCTTAGCATATAGACCTTTAGGAAATCTCTTTTTTCATAAGTGCACCACACTAAATCCCTTGTATTGAAAGTTATCGACCTCTTAAACTTGTTAACTTGATTTTGTTACTTTTGATTATGTCTAAAGATCTTTTCTCTCACTTTTGCATACAACAACTTCTTAATCTCCTTGGCTCTTTATTTTGTGTTAGCCATATATTTAGTAATAGTTTGCTTTGCCATAAGTTCAAATTGAGTGATGGATTTTCTCCTATACATTATCTCAAAAAGGCTCGTGCTATGGTTTGTCTATGAGACCTATTATTAGAAAATTCTATTTTAGCAAGGATCAAATCCTAGTATCGAATATTTTTCCCAAAAAAGCTCCTCAAAATTCCCTTGAAACATCTATTTATAGCCTCTATCCGTGGGTGAGCTACAAAGATTAATTATAGCTTTGTTTCCATCTTCTTCCATAAGGTCTACAAAAAATGACCCATTAACTTCATATCTATGTTCAAGGTAATCATCTTTAAAATCCCTATAGCTTAACCACCTCCTAGAAATACAATTCAATAATATTTGAGGCATCATTAGTGGTCCTACATAAGATGAAGTAAGCCATCTTAAAATCCCTATCAAAAAATACCATGACAACATCATTGGACCTTAGGGTTTTAGGAAGTTCAACCATAAAGTCCATATCAACATTAACCCATAAGTACTCCAACACTCGGTAATAGAATGTAGAGACCTATCTTTTGACCTCTAGTTTTTGCCATGTGACGAACCCTACACTTTTTAACATGTGCATCCATATTCTATGACAATGAAGATCGGTAAAAGCTTTTAGCCCTAAGCTCGACGTCTTGTTTCAGCCATAATGTTCATCCGAAGGACCTTCCTTATTTGTTCAATCAAGCCATATGTCACCATATCTTATCAAGAATTCTCCACTCTTACCTATTTTGTATCTACGGATGGCATCTTCTTCATGTCATTTAACTCAAGCATAGATATTTGCTAGCCTTCTCCAAGTTATTGAAGAGGTAAAAAAGGTTAAGATAAGATGAGTCAAACCAATGTCATGATGTTGATAAGGATTCAAAAATAAAGAGAGATGTGCTCACTTGTAAACCTTGGGCAATAAATTATAACAGGAGATAATTTCAATTTAGCCAATATAAAGATAAAAAAGAACAATCTCGATGGTAAGGCATTTTTAGCAGAGCCGATCTTTATGGAATGAGAAAAGAAGATGGTGAGTCTATAGGGTGATATTCCAAGATATGGAAAGCATTGGTCTGTTTGAGTATACATATCTTGAAATTTATTAGAGCTACTTGATATCTTTAATAGTACTTTGGTATCTCCATATTATGAACATTTAAGCGGCGAGTCTTTTATGTTGATTTGATGATCTTGTGAATATAGTAAGAAAGATCAAACATGGCATAGCTTTGAAATAGGTTAAGGATTTAGTAAGTATTTTTAGTAAAAAGGGCTTTTGTTATTATATGTCCAAAATGAAGCCCATTATTCATGGTAGTTCTCTTAAAGCTTATGAACGGACTCCCAAATGATAGGGAAAACCTTTTTCCTCTTGGCACATATCTTTAATATGAAATCAACCACTCTTCAATAGCCAACAAACACCACACAACCCATATACTTCAAACAACTAAAACAAAAAGAATGCTAGAAACTACAAGTTATACCACGAGTAATTACCACCTCTTGCCAATTAGTTTGGAGAAATGTTTTAGAATCTTATCAAAATTAGGTAAATTAATCCAATCCATGCCAACCAAATACAACCCTTTTATCATGTTTGGTACAAATTATAAGAGAAGTGTGAATATCATAGAGGTATTACTAGGCATAGTATTGACAATTGTGTAGCATTTAAGAGAAAACTATTATACTTAATCAAATAAGTGTTGTGGGAGGAGGGAGCCCAATGTTAATTAGGTTCAACAAATTGCTTTATTAGAAGGATAAAAAATAAGGAAAAAAAACCATCACCTAGTATTAAGGAACTAAAAAAAAAACTATAAATGATTGACTTATGAAAAACTCTAGATAAGGGGTTGGTTACAAGTGGAGAAGATCAAAATCATCACCACCATGCCATATCTAAGGTAGGTTGCATTGCATGCATATGAAAATAAAAGGTTTGATTTTACTATGCTAAAGGTCTATGTCTTTTTTAAGTGAATTCATTTTATTAGGATGGTTTGATCCAATACTTTAGGAGTTAGGCCAATCGAAAGCCTATATCCACCACTTTAAGTCGAGGAGAAGAAAATATTCAAGAAATAATGGGTCACTAATGACCTTAACCCATAACACAAGACTGGAAAACATTCAATGGCTTTATCCCACACATATTTGGAAAACCTATAACAATTTTAACCCATATGAATTTGGGAAATCTATAATGGTTTTGACCCATATAATTGAGAAGTCCAAGACAAATTTGACCCATATAAATTTTGGAAACCTCTAATGGCTTTGACCCACATAATTGGAAAGTCTATGATTACTTAAAACTATATCACACAATTAGGAAGTCTACCACAAATTCGACTCACATCACATAATTAAGAAGTCTATGCCAACTTCAATCCATATAATTTTGGGAAACCTATGATGGTTTTGACCCATATCACATAATTTAGGAAGTCTAGTATGACTTTAACCTACATCACACAATTTAGGAAGACTATTACGACTTCGACCCACATATCATAATTGCAAATTCTACTAAGACTTTGACCCATATAATTTTAGGAAACCTATGATAGTTTTTACCTACATCACACAATTGAAAAGTCTACTACAACTTCAACCCATATCACATAATTTGAGAAGCCTATGATGACTTCAAACCATAACATATAATTTATGAAGCCTACGATGACTTTGATCTACATCACACAATTAGGAAGTCTACTACAACTTTGATCCATATACTTTTGAAAACTCTATGATGATTTTGACCCACATTACACAATTTGAGAAGTATACTATGAATTTGATCCACATCACATAATTTGGGAAGCCTACAATGACTTCGATCCATATCACATAATTCAAAAGTCAACTACAACTTCGACCCTTATAATTTTGAGAAACTTATGATGGTTTTGACCCTCATCACATAATTTGAGAAGTCTACTATGACTTTGATCCTCATCACATAATTTAGGAAGCCTACTATGACCTCCACCCACATCACACAATTTGGAAAGCCTATTATAACTTCGACCCACATCACATAATTGAGAAGCCTATGATGATTTCGACCCACATCAAGTAATTGAGAAGTCTACTACAACTTCGACACACATCATTTTGGGAGATTGATAAAAACCTTGACCTATATATATATATATATAATTTTATTCATCACATATATAGGTAACACACTTGGTCATGCCAAAATATGTCATCAACCTTCAACGCTAACACTAATTATATCACCATACATGCACATTACATTTACACATCATATTTAGTCGAGAACGATGTCAATCTTCAAGGTTGACACTAATTATTGCACCACACACGCACACACACACACACACCCACCCACCCACCCACCCCCCCCCTCCCCCCCCCCCCCCCCCACACACACACCCACCCACCCACCCACCCACCCCCGCCACACACACACACACCCACCCACCCACCCACCCACCCACACACACATTGTAACACCTCCGACTTAGAACCTAGGTAGGTCGAGAATATTACCAACAATGTCTCACATTCCCGAGTGCAATGAATGTAAGACATCAAACCTCATCTTTTTTTCTTTTTGTGTTTAAATAATTATTATTTGTAACAAAAGCTAATTAAATACAATTAATTAGGTTCAACATTTATTTAAAATTAGGTATAAAAGTTTTCCAAAACAAACTCTTTCCATAAAAATACCTTCTAATAAAATGTGTAGATTTATTTAACCTTAAAATAAAACAAAAAAGCTGACATTTGAAATTTTCAATTTAAATATTTTGATTAAATACTATGGATTAAAATAAAGTAATTTGCTTCTTTAATTTTTCCCAAATACTTTTATTAAATTCAAATTAAATAAACATTTATATTATATGAAATAGTCAATTTAGTCTAATATATTAAATTTCCATTATTTTCCCTTGAAAATTGAATTAATTGTAAAATAATGATTTTACCTTTATTTAATTAATCACAAATTAAATTAGCTTACATCTTAAATTTACTAATACTTCAATTTAATGGAAAATCCTTTAATTAAAAAATTGATTTGTTAATTCAATTAAAACATTAATTTAGCCAATTGATAGATAAATTATGGATTATACCTTTTGAAAACCATTTTAAGCTTTAATTCCAATTAATTGAATCATTCCAATTGCATTTAATCAATTAAATTCAATTTATTCCATAACCATTAAATTCAATTGTTCCTTACCAATTAAATCCATTTTTTCATGCCAATTAAATTCCAGCCATTAAGTTAATTTAACCCTTTAATTATTAATTCCAATAAGATTCAATTTAATTCCTTATTTAATCTATTAATTTACTATGGCCAAATTATATTAGTCTAAGCATTAATTTATTCCATATGATTTAATTTAATTATAATTAAACACACATAAATTATTTAATATTTAGAGCGAGTCTAAGATCACCATATTTTTTTACAAGCCACAAGTGATAATCCTAACATATAATTAAGTCCAAACCATGATAAAAAAGGGAGGAAAAAGTCTTCTCACTCACTCCTAATTATTAAACACACTAGATGACAAGTTGATTTACCCTTGACAATGGTCCATAACTTTGAGCACATCTTCATTTGTTACTTTTAACACCTACACCATAAGAAAATAAAGGTGAGTGATACTTAATAAATGTAGTCCATGCATATAATGCACATGGTGCAATAAAAATCCTTTTCATGCTTTTTGAAATTCATTTTTCTTTTTAGACGTACCCTTGCTGATTGTGTATATAATTGACCATCTTTTAAAACATGCAATTGTGAAAACTCATAACGCACTAGGTACCTTTCCTTTTCTTTATCCTTACAAGAGGGTCGTCATTCCTCTTGCAATCCTTTTAAAGGTACTTAGCCACTTCCTTTGAAAAACATGCCTTTTCCTTTCCTTTTTTTTTTATCAAAATCATGAAAGAAAATCCTTTTTCATGAAAATGACATGAATATGCATTCAAAATAAATGCATAACCTTAACTTTTTCATGCATGTGCATGCTTAATAAATCAATTGTACATGTATAACAATCTTTTAAACATAAACATGTACCAAATAAATCAAAGCATGCATGAATTTAACAAATCATTCAAGCAACCATCATTAATCATAAAATCAAGTACTTGGCCGAATTACATCAAGGAATTCCATTCCATATAACCAAGAATAATTCAAACACAATCCATATATATTCACACTCGAACACATAATAAATATCAATCCATTACAAATTCATGGAATTAGGTAATTACCCTTAAATATCAATCCTAGTAAAATTAATTTCATCACGAACCACGAAGAATTTTTTCATTTAATCATCTATTTCCATGTTAATTCATTCTTTTAATCCATAAATCAACATTAAAAATTAATTAATTCCATAACTTATACCTTAGGGTTTTCGACCAAATATGCCCAAGTAACCAACCTAAAAATTCATCAATTTAACACATTCAAACATATTTAAACACAATCAATTCAACATATAATATGTAATTAATTCATTTAATCTAGATTCAAGGGTTATGGCCAAAATTTTCATTAAGAATAGTCAACTTTAATTTTTCAATCCAACATTTTTAAACATACCCCACTTAAAGAACACCTAATTAACTCAAAATCATAACAACTAAAATTTTTCCCCCAAGATCATTATTTGGTTGAAACTTCCATCATCGGTTTCTCAAATTCAATTCATCAATTCAACCTTAATTCAATCATCAAACATGATAATTCAACCATCACAAACATGATTTCAATAACAATTCATTAAGATCAAGCAATTATACCAAAACTTCAATATTTGAACAACAATTTCACACCTTTTAAAATATTAAAGCATTAACAATCGAGCATCAAATCAACACTTTCTTGTGATGTAGTGAGGACTATACTTACCTTGATGTTTGGCAAACCTCTTTCTTGAAAGCTTGAAATTCTTCCTCCATTTCCTTCCTTCAAGTTTCAGCCCAAGCCCTCTTTTTTTCTCCCTCTTTATTTGATTTTTCAAAGCTTTCCTAAATTAATTTTAGGGTATGTTATTAGGTAATTTCATGGTTTTGAGTGGTGGTTTGGCTTAATTCTACTTGAAATTGCTTGAATTTTCTTTTTCTCTTCCTTGGATATTTGGTTGTTCATCCCTTTTCTCCTTTCTCTCGTTTAGCCGAATATATAGGAAAGAATTTTCTTGTGATTTTTCTAAGTGTGAGACACTTCGTTTCATCTCTCAATACATTCATTAAAAGCTTTTTTTTTTAGAATTCTCTCAATTTCTCTTCATCTTCTTCCTTGATTTTTTCCTTGGATATTTTCTCTTTTTTTTCCCCCTCATATGGGTGAATTATTTAGCCTTTCTTATTTCATTTCCTTTTCAAAAATTTTGGTTTGGATTCACCATTCTGAAAAAATTATTCAATCCTTCAATTTACTAAAAGTTTACATTTTAGTCCTTAAAATTTTTAATCGAGACCTTGCATTGTAGTCCTTAACTTTCAATTTTGACAACCAAACCTATAATATAGGCTTTTTTTAACTTTCATAGTGATCACTTGAATTTTTTAATCATTTTAATCAAGTACCCCAAATTTTAATTATTGCAATTACGTTCCTAATGTTTTATAATTGCATCCCTAGGTTAAAATACAATCACAACAATTAATATCATAAAATTAATAATTTAAGCATTAAATAATTAATTCACCTTTCATAATATTTATGCATGTAGTAATTTGTTTCCTAAGTAAACATGAAATATTAATTTGCACCTTAAGTAAATTTTCATATATTCATTAATTAAATTATTTACACACACACACACACACACACACACACACACACAAGAAGATTTTATTTTGAGGATATTACATCCTCCCTACATAAAAATTCCACCCTCGGAATTCCTTATTCAAACAATTATGGGTACTTTGTTCTCATTTATGCATCTTGTTCCCACATAGCTTCTTCTATATTATGGTTCCTTCATAACATTTTTATGATGAGAATCTATTTATTCCTCATTTGGTTCACCTTTCGATCCGAGTACTTGTATTGGTCCTTATTCGTATTCGAGGTTTAGTGGCTCATCTCTTAAAATATGAGATGATTCGAGTCCTTCACGTATTTTCTTAGCATAGATACATAAAATATGTTATGTATTAATGAGAGGTAAAGCTAACCTATAAGCATGATCTCCATTTCTTTTTGGTACCTCAAATGGTCTAATATACCTTGGACTTAATTTTTTCTTTTTTCCAAACTACATTACACCTTTCATTAGAGTCACCCTTAAAAAAGCTTATTGCTGACTTCAAATTCTAAGTCCTTTCTTTTCATGTCGACATAACTCTTTTGTTTACCTTGAGCCTCTTCATTCTTATTCTAATTTCCTTGACGACTTTAGTTGTCCGTCGAACCAATTTAGATCCCGGTAGTTTTTGCTCACCAACGTAATTCCAGGTGTGTTGGTGATCTATATTTTTTCTCATACGAGTGCTTTGTATGGTGCCATACCAATACTCAACTGGTAAATATTATTGTATGTGAATTCTACCATTGGTAAATACTTTCTCCATTTTCAAACCGAGTCTAACACATAAGCTCGTAGCATATCTTCCAAATTTTGATTCACTTGCTCTGTCCGATCATCAATCTATATGTGATTGGAATTTAGATTGGTTCTCATCACCTAATGTAAGCTCCTCCAGAATCTTAATATGAATCGAAGGTCTCAATCATAAAAAATTAAAACCCGGATTCCATATAGTCTATATAATTTTATGCATTACTTGCTTGGAATATGTGGACTTAATGCAAAAAAGTGACTCGATTTGGTCAACCTATCAACAATAACCTTAATCGGAATATAAAATCCATGGTTATATTTTCCAACTTCCATTCAATCTTTACTTACTAACAAGTTAATTACCATGCCACATAATTAGTAATATCTTGCTTCGACCCTCTCCACTAATAAATCATCTTCGAGTCTTGTTACATTTTAGTATTTCCTAGGTGGATAGAGTAGGATGTAGCATGAGTTTTTTTTTTCAAAATATCCTCTCAAAGCTCTTTTGCTATAAGAACATATAATCTACCACGATAGCACCAAATGCCTTCACTGTCCGTGGTAAAATCGGTGATCTTTCCTTTAGCTACATCTTTCTAGATCTTAAGCGAGTTATACATCATGTAAGCTGTTTTTCTTTAATCCTATATCTTATATTTGGTTGCAATAGCATTACACTTAACATTTCGTTATTGCTTTCTCTTGATGTAACTTCCAAATATAACCTTTCCATGTCCTTAACAATCTTTGCCTGTAGAGTTACCATAGATTTTCGACTTAAAGCATCTACCATGACATTTGCTTTACTAGGGTGGTAATGAATAACAATGTTGTGGTCATTCAATACTTAAAGCCACCTCTTTTGCCTCGTATTTAACTCTTTATAAGTAAAAATATATTGAAGGCTCTTATAATTGGTATAGATGTCACATCTAACTTTATATAAGTAATGCCTCTAAATTTTTAATGCAAAAATAATGGAAGCTAACTTTAAATCATGAGTGGGATAATTTTTTTCATAGTCTTTTAATTATCTAGATGCATAAGTAATTACCTTTCCATATTGCATCAAGATCGCTTCTAACCCAATCCGTGATGCATCCGTATAGACTACAAAGTCTTCATTATCATTTAGGAGAGCTAAAATTGGTGCTATAGTTAGCTTGAATTTTAGCTATCGGAAACTTTTCTCATAATCATCATCCCACTCAAACTTAGCATTGGTTTGTGTTAACTTAGTAAGTGGCATGATTATTTTTGAAAATGCCTCTACAAGTTTTCTATAATTGCCTATGACTTCAAGGAAACTCCTCACCTCGGATACATTTCTTAGTTCTTTTCATTCTTAGATTGCCTGTACCTTATTGGGATCTACCATAATCTCGTCTTTAGAAACTACATGCCCAAGGAATGTCACTTACTTGAGCCAAAATGCACACTTCTAGAGTTTAGTGTATAATTTGTGTTTGAACAAAATTTGCAATGCCTTGGTTAAATTCTACATATGTTCTTCATGACTCTTGGAATAAATTAGGATATCATCAATAAAGACTATAATGAAGCTATCTAAATATTCATAGAACACTCGGCTCATCAATTCGATAAATAAGGCTAGAGCATTAATTAACTTGAATGACATTACTAAAAACTCATAATGACCATATCAAGTTCTAAAGGTTATTTTTTAAATATCTTCCTCCTTAGTTCTCAATTGGTGATATCTTGATTGCATATCAATCTTTGAGAACATCAACTTTTTGTTCAACTAGTGAAATAAATCATCAATTTAGGGAAACATGTATTTTTTCTTTACGATCACCTAATTTAAATCTTAATAATTGATCCATAGTCAAAACAATCCATCCTTTTTCTTTATAAATAATACATTGCTCCCCACGGTGAATAGTTTAGTTGAATATAACCCTAATCTAATAGGTCTTATAATTAGGTCTTTAACTTTATTAACTCTACTTGGAGCCATTATATATGGTGCCTTCGATATCAATGTTGTTTCCTATTCTAATTCAATCTTAAATTCAATTTTTCTACTTGGTCATAATCTAGATAAACTCTCAAGAAAAACATTGAGAAAATCCCACGACACCTTAATATCCTCAAATTTTGGACTTCCTTCCTTGAATATATTCACTATAGTTACTAAATAACCCATACATACATCTTTAATTAATTTCTAGGTTGTCATTACCAAAATAATGTTTATTGGTTTCTCATTAGTTTTGGCCTACAACTCAAAAGGTTGCTCTCCTGGTATTTGGAAAACTATTTTCTTTGCTAGACAATGAACTAATGCTTCATTCCCGGACAAGCAATCCATGTCCAAGATGACATCATAGTCTTTAATTCTTAGGACCATTAGGTCCATATTCGGGACATTATTATCAATCCATACCTCATAATTTCTAACCACATGTCTAAATTCTACTAACTCTCCTAATGAAAGAGTCACCTCATATACTATGTCTAGTATTTCAAATATCACGCCTAACATTTTTTAATAAAGACCATGAAATAAATGAATGCGTAACATCCGATTCAATCAATGTATATGTAATAAGATTATGGATTAGAACATTACTACATATAACATTAGCATGTTCCTTGCTTGGTTGCTCTTGGGTTATAGTGTAGACACATCCAGGAACCCTTTGTGCAGTCGTAGCCTTTCTTTTTAGACAATTAGTAGCCAAATGCCCCCCTCTCGATAAAAACAACATACATTCTACCATCTAAGCAGTTTCTAGTGTATGAGTGGCCACATTTAGGACAATTTGGCTTACTTCATGCTTCGGTCTTCTATGGTCTAATAGGAACTTTCGCCTTCTTAGAATTTCCTTACCCCGGCCTTATAGAATGCTTCCTTTTACTAGAAGGATAGCAAATCTATTTGGGACATTTTTCCTTTTAGCTAGTGGAAAGCTAGGTCTATTCTCTTTTATCCGCTTCGATATCGAGTGCCCTACCGACCATTTCAACATAATTATTTGTCGATAGTCAAACTAAGCTCCAGATTTTAGCCTTTAGACCTATTAGGAAATGTTCCTTCTTCTATGCCTCATTACTCGAAATAAAAGTTACAAAGTGAAAGCCACGTTCAAATTTCTAAATGTACTCGGCTATCGATATATTGCCCTACTCTAGTTTTAGAAATTTTTGGACTTTTTGATTCTTTATGATGTCCTAGAAATATTTATCATTGAATACTTCCGTATACCATGCCCAAGTAAGGTGAGGCACATCTAAGAAGACCTTTGTCGACTCTCACTAGATACAAGCATCCCTAAATAGCATAAAATTAGCACAAGCTACTCTATCTACATCCTTTAGAGCCATATGCTAAAAAATTGTCTCCATAAACACCATCCATTCTTTAACAACCATAGTGTTCGATTTACCCCTAAATTCTTTCGGACTAAATTTTTAAAAATGTTCAACAATATTAGCTCAATATGGCTATCTTGCCATTACCGGATTCTGCTACTTGGATTTCCATCATCCTCTCGTATTTGTTACATCATATATTATTGATTTCTTAGTGGCATCATTGATTGTTCCTCTCGGTTTGAAGCATTTTTACTCGGATGCGCTCTCGTTATTATTATTCTTTTTCGGTGATATCCTATTTTATTTGCACATTTAAGCATATATCATATTACTCATTTATTATTCAAATACTTATATTTTTTTCTCGCCATATTTGCATTCAAACAATTTTAGTCAAAATAACATTCACATATCAACAAACAAACACATCGGGCACACATACATTTATTGAGCAATAAATAAAATTCATCCTTACTTACTTGTCGTTAAGGCCCGACTTGCATGTGCTTATTTGGTTACCCTAGATCGATTGCTAGGTCAAATCCCTCCGATACCATTTTGTAATACCTCCAACATGGGACCTAAGTAAGTTGAGAATATTATCGACAATGTCTCAAATTCAAGTGCAATGAATATAAGACATCACGCCTCGTATCCTTTTCCTATATAAATAATTATTATTCGTAGTAGAATCTCGTTAAATAAAATTAATTAGGTCCAGGTGTTATTTTTTTTCCCAAAACAAACTCTTTCCATAAAAATAACTTTTAATAAAATGGGTAGGTTTATTTAACCCCAAAATATTGTAAAAAACTTACATTTCAAAAATTCAATTTAAATATTTTAATTAAATACTATGGATTAAAATAAAGTAATTTCCACTTTCATTTTTTTCCAAATATTTTTATTAAATTTGAATTAAATAAATATTTATACTATGTGAAATAATCAATTTAGTCTAATATATTAAATTTCCATTATTTTCCCTTGAAAACCAAATTAATTGTAAAATAATAATTTGCCTTAGCTTACAATCAACCACCAATTAAATTAGCTTACATACTAAATTTACTAATACTTAAATTTAATGGAAAATCCTTTAAATTAGAAAATTAATTGGTTAATTCAATTAAAACTTTAATTTAGACCATGGGAAGCTAAATTATGGATTACACCTTTTGAAGACCATTTTAAGCATTAATTCTAATGAATTAAATCATGTCAATTGAATTTAATCAATTAAATTCAATTTATCCCATAACTATTAAATTCAATTGTTCCTTGCCAATTAAATCCACTTATTTCATGCCAATTAAATTCTAACCATTAAGTTAATTTAACCTTTTAATTATTAATTCTAATTAGGTTCAATTTAATTCCTTATTTAATTTATTAATTTACTTAGGCCAATTTATATTAGTCTAACCATTAATTTATGCCACATGACTTCAATTTAATTATAATTAAACACACACGCACACACACATTATTTAATATTTAGAGCGAGTCAAGATCATCATATTTTTTTACAAGCCATAAGTGCTAACCCTAACATATATAATTAAGTCCAAAACATGATATAAAAGGAAACAAAAAATATTCTCACTCACTCCCAATTATTAAGCACACTAGACAGACAAGTCAATCTATCTTCGGCCACGATCCATAACTTTGAGCACATCTTCATTTGGTACATTTATCATCTACACCACTGGAAAATAAAGGTGAGCAATGCTCAATAAATGGAGTCCATGCATGTAATGTACATGATTCATTAAAAATCTTTTTCATGCCTTTTCAAATTCATTTTCATTCTCGAATGGACCTCGCCATTTCCTTAGAAAAACATGCCTTTTCCATTTCCTTTTCATCAAAATCATGAAACAAAATCCTATTTCATGATAGCAATATGAATATGCATTCAAATAAAATGCATAACCTTAACCTTTTTCATGCACATGCATGGTTAATAAATCAATTGTACATGTAAACAACCTTTTAAATATAAACATGTACCAAATAAATCAAAGCATTCATGAATTTAACAAATCACTCAAAAAACATCATTAATCATAAAATCAAGTACTAAGCCAAATTACATCAAGGAATTACATCCCATTTAACCAAGCACAATTAAAATTCAAATCCACATATATTCGTACTTTAACACACAATAAACATCAATCCATTACAAATTCATGGAATTCGGCAATTATCCTTAAATATCCACCTTGATCGAATTAATTTCATCACCAACTCGAGAAGATTTTTTCCATTTAATCACCCATTTTCATGTTAATTCATTCTTTTAATCCATAAATCGGTATTAAACATCAATTAATTCCAATACTTATACCTTAGGGTTTTTTGCCGAATATGCTAACATGGTAACCAACCTAAAAATTCATCAATTCAAACACATTTAAACACAATCAATTCAACATATAAACACTTAATTAACCTAATTACACCAATTTAATCTAGATTCAAGGGTTATGGCTGAATTTTCATAAAGGGTAATCAACTTTAATTTTTCAACCCAACACTTTTAAACATACTTAACCCACCTAATGAACACCTAATTAACACAAAATCATTATTCGGCCAAAATTTTCATCATCAATTTCTCAATTTCAAATCATCAATTGAACCTTAATTAAGTCATCAAAAATGATAATTCGACCATCACAAACATGATTCCAACAACAATTCTTCAAAATTAAGAAACTACCCCAAAACTCCAATATTTGAACAAAAATTTCATAACTTCTAAAACTTTAAAACATTAACAATCAAGCATCAAATCAAAAATTTCTTATGTTGTAGTGAGGACAATACTTAAGTCATTTGATGCTTAACAAACCTCTTCTTTACAAGCTTGAAATTCTTTCTTCTTTTCCTACCTTCAAGTTTTAGCCCAAACCCATCTTTTTTCCTCTTTTATTTGATTCTTCTAAGCTCTCTTAAACTAATTTTAGGGTATTTTGATAGGTAATTTAGTGGTTTTGTGTGGTGGTTTGGGCTAATTTTACTTGAAATTGGTTGAATTTTCCTTTTTTCTTCTTTGGATATTTGGTTGTTCATCACCCTTCTCCTTTCTCTCTTGGCTGAATATATAGGAAAGAATTCCTTGTGATTTTTCAAGTTTGAGACACTTGGTTTCATATCTCAATCCCTTGATTAAATGCTTTCTCAAGAATTTTCTCAACTTCTCTTCATTTTTTTCCTTGATTTTTCCTTGGATATTTTCTATACTTTTTCCTCACGTGGCCAAATTATTTGGCCTCTCTTATTTCATTTCTTTTGCTGAAATTCTGGTTTGGATTCACCATTCCAACATAATTATTTAATCCCTTAATTTACCAAATGTTTACTTTTTGTCCATAAACCTTTTTATTAGTTAAATCAAATCCTTATGTTTTAGCCCTTAAACTTTCAATTTCCATAACCAAGCCAATAATCTATGCTTTTCTAAGTTTCATAGTGATCACTTGATTTTCTAATGATTCTAATCAAGTACCTAAACGTTTAATTATTACAATTACATCCTTCATATTTTACAATTTCACCCTTAGGTTAACATACAATCACAAAAATTAATATCATAAACTTACTAATTCAAACATCAAATAATTCATTCACCTTTCATGATATTTATGCATTCATTAATTTATTTCCTAAGCAAGCATAAAATATTAATTCACATCTTAAGTAAATATTCATATATTCATTAATTAAATTATTCACACACACACACACACACACACACACACATATATATATATCGCACTTACATATCACATTTAGTTGAGACACGGTGTTACCCTTTGAGGTCAACACCAATTATTTCACCATAAGGATACATAGTACTTAATAAGTTATTCTTTCTAAATAACACAATACAAACAACAGATTATCAATCATAGCATCAAATCAATGTAACATGCTCATTTCCTCATATTAGAGTTGACACTCGCTCCGAATAAATCTTTGAAATTAAAGCCTAAGCTTAGTTCTTCTAGTTTTTGTCCCTAAAATTTTTTATTAGTTAAATTGAATCCTTATATTTGAGCCCTTAAACTTTCAATTTCCATAACCAAGCCAATAATCTAGGCTTTTCGAAGTTTCATAGTGATCACTTGATTTTATTAATGATTTTAATCAAGTACCTAAACTTTTAATTATTACAATTACATCCTTAATACTTTATAATTTCACCCCTAGGTTAACATACAATCACAAAAATCAAAAACTTACTAATTCAAACATTAAATAATTCATTCACCTTTCATGATATTTATGCATGCATTAATTTACTTCCTAAGCAAGCATAAAATATTAATTCACATCTTCGATAAATATTCATATATTCATTAATTAAATTATATATATATATATATATATATATATATATATATATATATATATATATATATCGCACATACACATCACATTTAGTTGAGACACGGTGTTAACCTTCGAGGTCAACACTAATTATTTCACCATAAGGATACATCGTACTTAATAAGTTATTCTTTCTAAATAACACAATACAAACCGCAGATTATCAATCATAGCATCAAATCAATGTAACATGCTCATGTACTCATACTAGAGTTGACAATCATTCCGAATAAATCTTTGAAATTAAAGCCTAAGCTTAGTTCATCTAGCTTCATTGTAGAGCATTAAACATTGACCTTATTTTACCTTAAAAGTACCCAAGCTTTTCGACCCTTACAACTTCGATACATATTGATGTTGAAAATCTCATATATATATAATGAGAATCAAGTTAAGCTTACATGAAGCTATGGAAATCAAGTTAAGCTTTAGTATCGCCTTTCACCCTTAAATCGATGGATAGACCGAGAGGGTGAACCAAATATTAAAGGGTATGTTATGAGCATGCATCTTGAATTGGTCTCCATGTTAGGAGAAATACCTACCTTTTGTTGAATTCACTTACAACAATAATTATTAGGCGAGTATCGATATGGCACCTTATGAAGCTTTGTATAGAAGAAAGTGTCAATCACCGATACATTGAGATGATATAGGTGAAAGAAAATTACTAGGACTAGAATTAATCCAGCAGATGGCCAACGTAGTACAATGAATTTAAAAAAAGAATGAAAATAGCACAAAGTAGATAGAAATGCTACACATAAGTGAAAAAGAAGGAATTGGAATTTGAAGTCAACAACGTGGTATTTTTAAAAGTGGCTCCAATGAAAGGTGTAATAAGGTTTGGAAGGAAGGGAAAATTAAGTCCGAGGTATATTGGATTGTACAAAATACTAAAAAGAATCAATAACCGAGCATATAAATTAGTATTGCCACTTTCTCTCTCTTTGATTCATGATGTATTTCGTGTGCATGCTTTGAAAGGAAATTAAGGATCCAAGTCACATGTCGGGCCGGTACAAGTGTTGGATTAGAAGGTCAAAAAATTATGCAATAAAGAAGTTCCTTTGGTAAAAATATTATGGAGAAATCATGATGTTGAGGAAGCAACATGTGAGAGAGAGGCAGAGACATGAGCTCGATATCCCAAATTGCTTAGCTAGGAATTTTGAGGAGGAAATTTTAAAAAGGAGGGAAGGGTGTAATATCCCGAATGCGTTAATAAACAAGTTAAAATATATTAAAGGTATATGAAAACTATTCCGTAGGCATGATAGTTGCTAAAGGATTGTTAGAATATTTGATACATTTAGGATAATTTTCTTATGCCTAGTGAATACTTTATTGGTATTGTAGTGCATGAATAGTACCTTGCTAGGCGAAATAATTATTTCAAGTATGTTAATTATGTATGAAAAATATTTTGTTTGCATAGAATATTTTCTAGAGGGGAGCTAGAATATTCTATGCATTTGGATGAATTTTTCTATGAATAGTGAATATTTTATTTGAATTTTTTGATGCATAAATAATATTTTCATGCAAATTAATTAATTTAAGTGTTTTAAATGTGCATGAAAATTATCCAATGGGCATAGAAAAATTACTAGAGAGGTGTAGGAATATTCCATGCACTTAGGTAAATTTTTCTATGCTCGGTGAATATTTTATGTAGGAATAAGTGCATTTTTATGCAAAATAATTAATTAAAGTCTTAAATATATGTATAAAAATTATTTGAATGATTAATAAATTACTATAAGAATTTTTTGAATTTATTATGAAAAGAAATTAATTTTTGGAAAGATGTGGAATAAATTATGCATAGATAGGGACCTAATTACATAGAATTAAGGACCTCATTGCATACAATTAAAAGTTTAAACTTTCAAATTAAACTAGAATTAAAATTGAGGAAGTAAAAAGTTGTTAGAATGGGCCTTAAGGAAGGAATTAAAGTAACTAATTAAATAATTGAAGGGTTTATGGAGGAGTAAAAGTTGAAAAATTTCATAACTTAAGGGACTAAAATTACATTTTTAGCCAAAATTTTACACCATTTCCAGCCACCTTACCCCCTTAATTAATGAATGTAATGATTGACTACCCAAATGGATGGTTAGAAATGCATGAGATGAAGGGTGTAGATTTAAAGGAAGATGGATGGCTTGGATTGAACCGAATGGACAGACTAAAATTAAAATGTAAATTAAGGATAGAGATTTAACCAAATGAAGGGTGAAGGTTAAGTCAAAAGACAAGGGAAAATCTTACAAACTTTTCCTAGAAAATTATACACTAAATTCTTCTAAACACTTAAACAACCATTAAAATACTTAATTGTACCTAAAATCAAAGTTGGAAGATCAAGAACTTCAAGAGGAAAAATTTAGCTCTTGGTCGAAAGTTTGAGAGAAAAAGGGAAGGAAAAATCTTAAGGGAAATTAATCTAACAAGGATTAATTTGGAGCTTTTTTGATCATTTAATCTCATCTACATCATAAGGAGTGGTTAATTATTGTTAATATATTGTTTCGCCCAATTTATTCGAGTTTAATTACATGAATTTTAAAAACTAGGGTTAGGATTCTTAGTTAGGAAAAATTAAAAAAAATTTAGACATGGAATTTCATGCAATTGAAGTTAGAATAAGTTGATTAAGGTTAAACACATGTGTTAAAAATAAAAATTCCTTAGCTTAATTCATGGTGTACCATTCGGCCCAAAGCATGTCTATCTAAAAATGGAGTGTCAATTGAATGTTTAGCTAGAAAAGTCATGTTTCATCCACCAAGTTAGCAACATTTTGAGTTGTAAGTCGGAATAAAGGTGAGACTTGTAACCATAGTTTCAGCCATGACGGCCTAGAAAATAATGAAAAATAAATGCATGGCTACCTAGTAATATGGTTGATACTAAAAAGGAGGGGAGCTTAAAATTAGAAGACATTGAGGTAGTTTAGGAATTTTTGAATGCATTTCCTAAGAGTTTATCAAGCTTACATCCGAGAAGGGAGATTGACTTCAAGATTAAATTAGAATTGAGAACATTACCTATATCGAAGGCACCATATCGAATGGACCTAGTAAAGTTATAGGAACTTCGGACACAAATACAGGAGCTATTGGATAAAGGTTATGTTCGACCTAGCTATTTAGCATGGGGAGCACCGGCATTGTTTGTAACGAAAAAGTACGAGTCATAATGATTGTGTATAGATTATCAAGATTTGAATCAAGTGACTATTAAGAATAAGTATCTCGTACCCATGAGTTGATAATTTGTTTAATCAATTAAGGAGAAACTTAATGTTCTTCATGATCAATCTTTAATCAAGGTATCATTAGTTAAGAATTAAGGAGGATGATGTGAAGAAAACAGACTTTCGTAACTTGATATGGACACTATGACTTCCTAGTGATGCCATTTGGGTTAACCAATGCATCAAGAATACTCATAGATTTGATGAATATGGTGTTTCATGAATACTTGGCCAAATTTATCATTGTGTTCATTGATGATATCCCGATATATTCAAAAATTCATGATAAGCATGTAGAACTTTAAGGAAAGCACTACTTTGCTAGAGCACAAATTGTATGCTAAATTTAAAAAGTATGCATTTTAGCTCTAACAAGTAGTGTTTCTTGGACATGTTAGTATCTAAGGATGGGATCATTGTAGATCTTAGTAAAGTACAAGCGATGCAAGAATGAAAGCAGTCGAAGAACATCTCCGAAGTAAGAATTTCTCTTGAAATTGCGAGCTATTATCGAAAATTTATAAAGGCATTTCCCAAAATAGTCACACTTTACACTCGGCTCATAAGGAAAAATGCTAAGTTTGAGTGGGGTGACCAATGTGAAAGAAGTTTTCAAGAATTAATGCTCGGTCTAATTACGGTACTAGTATTAGCTCTTCCAAACGATAATGAAGACTTTATAGTCTATACGGACTCCTCTTGGATTGGATAAGAGGTAGTTCCGATGCAAGATAGAAGATTAATTGCTTATGCATCTCGATAAATGAAGGACTACGAGAAGAATTACCCCACTTATGAATTAGAATTATCTATAATTTTCTTTGCCTTAAAGATTCGGAGGTATTATTTATATGATGTTGGATGCAACATCTATTAGTTTAGGTGCCCAATATCTAACTTTGATTGGATGGTTTGAGTTGTATCATTGTATTATTTATTTTATCAATAATAAAGAAATTTTTTCTATTAATTATTATTATTTATATTTATTTATTCAATAGAATTGGATAGAAGTCTATATGATATGCATTTGCTTTAATGATCGATTGAAAGACGTGAAAAAAAATTAATACACTTAAATGATATCATTAAATGTCTCGAGTCTTAGCATTGTCAAGAATAGATATTGACTATATGCGGTTAGACTTATAAGTGTTATGCTCATGCTATAAGATAGAAGTAAGAGATCTCATACCTATTAGCATGGTAATGCCAAAGCAAGCTCTTAGGTGATTAATGTTAGAAAATATATTATTAGACTTGACTCGCCATCACAACCCATTTAGTTTAGTCTATGAGAATTTCATATGAGATAGGTACAACTCGGTAATTTGATTTGAAGTTATCACGGTTACCTCATTAGAGGATATATGTACTTTGACCTAGTAAAGGGTTGTATGTGTGCTATTTATTAGGTATACTAGGAATCTAATGGAGGTAGGTGGATGACTAAGATAGGACATGTTATTTCTTATATGATAAAGGAGTTATCACATTGCAGTTTGATAAATGTTTGCTCGAGAAATCCGTGTCTATAGTAGGAGTACACCAATAGAGCATAATTAGTTCATTCTATGAGCTAAGACATTTGAAAATTGAAGAAAACTTATATGATCATAATCAAATAGACTAATAATGATGTTTGAGATCACACAGTGATAAATTGACATGAGGACTCGAATTGTTTTGTAACCATGCTCATGAAAGGTAACTCGTAGATTAATTAATCATCTTAGAGAATTAAGTTGTCATGATGTCATATTAAATGCCAATTTTTATTTATGTATCAAGATATAAAAGAGGATTCTTTTGTTCTTAATACATTTTCAAAATATCTAGTTGTCTATCGAGTTACATACATAAGTTTAAGCATTCCCATTATAAAAAAGAACCAATGATTTTGGAAAAGGTTTCTAATTTGAAAAGTTTCTTAATTTGGAAAAGGTTTCCTAAGATGAAAATTTTTCTATTTTAAAAATCGGTTTCCTAATTTGAAAGTTACTTCTAGATTTAGGCGTAAGTTACCTAAAAAGGAAATTAGTTTCTTAACTTAGGTTTAAGGGTAATTTGGAAAATTATTTCCCGACATGGGCCTCCTAAAATATCTAACCTAATTTTTTGAATAGTCCAACCTAATTTCTATATGTATGGTTAGTTGATTCAATGATTTGATCTTGAAAGCTTTAGATGAAGGAAAATTTTATTTTATTTTGCACCTTCATAAGATGCATGATCCTTCAATTGGTATCGGTGCCTTTATTTAATGTTTGATTCTATCTTTTATTAATTTTGATTAACTACATGAATTAGCAATTCTTGATTGTAAATCTTATGTTCTTGTATTTTATACAAGCTTTAAAAGAGTAAGGCACGCAAGGAAACCGTTGGATGTTGGTGCTCACGTACATGAGCAATTTAAGTCGGCTAGTAGTACGTTAGGCGTGCAATAGGCTAGGCATAAGCTAGGCCAATTATGCACTAGATGCACAACGAGCCGGACATGCCTAACGTACGCTAAGTCTTTTTGCGAGTTAGCCGTGCGCTAGGCGCACGATAGGCTAGTACTTTTGGTAAGCAATTGGGCTCGTAGTCCATGAAAAGTCGAGCCTTTTGGCTAGACGAGTCATGCGTTAGGCACATAAATGGCTAGGCTAGTGATGCACGTAGTGCATGATAGAGCTAGGCCTTCCGGCTAGGTAGTCGTGCGCTAGGGGCATGAAAGGCCGAGCCTTCAAGCCAAGCAAGTCACATGCTAGGCACATGATAAGTAAGGCATGCCTCATGCACTTCGAGCCTTCGGCCAAGGCCAATCACGTATGAGATGCAAGACATGCCAGGTTTGCTTGGTAGGCTAAGTCATATGTTAGGCACACGATATGGAAGAGGTGTGCTAGGGTGCACCAAGCCTAAAGCTAGGCCAAGACATGCCTAGTGCATGTCAAGAACATGCTAGATGTACACATACGTGTGGCTTGTAGTAGGCAGTGTGTGTGAGCGCCAAGCAATGGGCCAAGTAGGTATAAACATGCCGGACCATTGGCTATAGGCAAGACAGGCATGAGGCTAAGCATGTTAGGCCGGTGGCTTGGATGTGGAAGCATATGGGCCCTCGAGACCTAAAAGTCCATCGGCCCAAGGCCTAAAAGTTTTAAAATTGAAATTTAGAGAAATTTTTATAATTTTATAAAATGACCAAAACATAGATTTATGATTACAATTAAAATAAAATATGTTTCATTAATATGTCATGTATCAATGTGATTGAAGTATGGGTGAATAATATGGATGAGTTGACCTAGTTTATGGGAATGAATGTTTGTAATTTTTTAGATAAATAAGACATGTTTATCCTGTCTTCTCTATCATTCTATTATATTTCTCTTCTCAACTTACTCTTCTCAAATGTAACTCAAGGTTTCTTATTCAAATAAATATAAACATAGAAGATTAAATTAGAATAGATGGAAAAAGAAGAAGCCAAAAAATGAAGACAATCCTAAAGAATTTGTAATAATTTTTTACCTAGGTATTTTACCTACTAGTCTTATTGTGGTTCGAGGGGGCTAATAGTAGAGATCCATTACCATTCATCGGCCATTAAGTCATGCATAAGATGTATGCTTTTATTTTATGATGTTTAGTATGCTCGATAGGATCAATGTGATTGATGACTAGTATGCAAGTTAGGATGAGACCTACCATATTAAATCCTTCAAATCAAATATCAAGTTAATTTTCTTCCAAGATTATAAGGAAAGAACTCGATGGTCATTGTTACCTTATTGAGATAACTCAAGATCACTTCTTCCTTAAAGGAATAAAATCATGGGCCATGCGATGACTTTGAATATTTGAGTATAACTTGAAATGAGTTATTAGGTTTATTAAGATAATTCAAGGTCTAATAAATTTATAGAAAAAGATTGGTATTCACATAAGATGTGAGATGAAAAGGAATTGTCATGCCAATGAGATTAGGAATTGTATTAGATACAATTCCGAAAGAGTTACCTACCTAATCCTTTATGTATGACTTGTTAACATAACTTAAGGTTAATGCATGTTAAAGAATGGGATCCTAACCCACTAAGGAAAATGAATCGAAAAGTTTTCTTAAGTCCTATAATGAAGATTATAGAACTTGAAAAAATAATAGGAGCAAACATAGATTTTACTTCTTTAATTTATGCTTTGTTTTATTTATGCAATTTAATTAATCAAATTGTATATTTTTCTATCCAATCAAATTACACAAGTATGACCGACAATGCATCGATATGATCAATCATTGATGAGAGTAATGCCTTTAATGGTATGAACTTTCTCGACTCGGAAAATGAATCTAAGGATAGTCCTCCAACATGAGAAAATTCTCTATAAGATTGAGAAACCTCTCCTAATTGAGCTTCCTTAGGATAAAGCTGAAGTTATACAACACAAATCAAACATAAAAATGATGCGGTCATAACTCAAAGCATCATACTAGCTACTATGACATTAAAGCATATGCATCAACATAAAGGCATAAATGCCTTTGATTTCAAAGTAAAGTTTAAAATCTTGTTTGAGAAAAATACTAGGAATGAATGCTATAATACAGCAAGAAAGCTCTTTAGAGCTAGAATGAATAAGGGATCTAATGTCGAAAAGCATATCATTGAGATGATAGGCTATATTGATAGACTTGCCGAGCTTGAAGTTGGAATAGATGTTAAATTATCCATTGACCTAGTATTGCAATCATTGCCTAATAGCTTTGGATAGTTCATCATGAATTTTAACATGATGCCAAAGGAAAAGACTCTTAGAGAGTTATTGTCCATGTTAAGGGAAGCTCGACTGAAATTGACAAAAAGAATAAGAGTTCTATACTTTTTGTTAATAAGGGAAAGACATTGTGAAGGGCAAGAAAAAGCCCAAGCAAAAGAAGAAGAAGTCTTCAACTAGGCCTACTACCTATTAGGATAGCTAGTCCAGCCTTTACCTATTCAAAATTAGTCTTTTCCCATCAAATAGAAAAAAAAAAGAATTGATTTTTCTTCCTCGAGGCTCAAAATAGCCAAAAGGATATGCTTTGTTTTCATTGCAACAAGAAAGGGCATTAGAATTGCAATCGTAAGAAGTCCCTAGAAGAGGTAAAGAAGAAGAGTTCTATAACCACCTCGGTACTTATATTATTAAATATAATTTTTTTTTATTTCTAATCCCACCTCATAGGTATGTGATACTATATGTGGTGCTCACATTTTTGAAATGTATAGGAGCTTATAAAAGGGAGGAAAATAACTTCAATAGAGCATGACCTATATGATTGTAATGGATTAAGAGTTGGATCATTAGTTGTAAGCATTTATGAGCTAGCACTATCATATAGGCTTATGCTAAGACTCAATTATTATTATTATTATTTTATACCTAGTAGAGACTAAGGATATTATTTTCATTTTTTATTTTGAACAAGTTTTTCATTTTTAAGAATAATGGGTATTCCTCTTAAAGATGAAGTTTTATATGGAAATGATTTGATTGATAATAATTTGAATGTTTTGAATATAGTATAACTCCTATACACATATAAAATAAATGTTAAAAGACTTAAATGATCAAAATAAAACTTAACTATGACATTGTCGACTTGGCTATATAAACAAGAATTTTATATCCAAACTCCCTAGAAATGGATACCTAGAATCATTTTATGATGTCTATATATCTTGTTCAATTAGCAAAATGACATGAATCCCCTTTTAGTGAAAAAGGAGAAAGTACTACTAATTAGTTTGGCCTTACACATAGAGATATATCTAAGCTCATATTCACCCAAGCAAGAGGAGGACATGATTATCACATAACCTTTACCGATAGTAGATCATGTTTTAGTTATAAGATACAAGTAAAATGCATTTGAAAAATTTAAAGGATTTAGATTTAAAGTCAAGTAAAATAACAAAAGTACTATGGAATTTCAATTAGAATGAAATGATGAATTCTAAAATAATGGATTTTAGATCACCTTGAACAGATAGAGATTATCTATCAATGGACACCATATGCTAGACACGATTCGATCCATGATGAGTCAAATTAATATCCTTATTTTATTTTAGGATAAACACTATTTATTATAACCTTTACCTTGAATAGAGTTCCAATCAAGTCTATTTGATTAGACTTCATATGATAAATGGAAAGAAAAAAAGTAAATTTATTTTTCCTTCGGGTTTGGGGCTATAAAACATATGTCAAACAATCTAACAAAAAACAAACCGAAACGCAAAACCAATGAAATGCAAATTTATAAATTATCTAAAAGGAAATGAATGCATATCATTGTCTTACCACTGGAACAAAGTGTTTTTCGTGACTAGGCATGCTATATTCCTTAGGAAGGAATTTATGGATGCTAGAAACAGTGAGAGAAAATTAAAACTCATTAAGATTAGAGTATACTCATAAATTGACACTCCACTATTCGAACCCCAAGTAAACGAAGTTACAAAATATTGTAACTATCCCATAATTAAATACATTAGAATTTCATAGGTCTAAAACAAATACATTAAAAGATAAAAAGATATAATCCTTTTATCTCAACACATGGTGATGTGTACCCTTGAGAAGGATGATGAAGCCGACACTTATGAAATGATGATATTAGATATTGACTCCTAAAAATGGCAAATGAAAAGGATATGTAGATGACACAACCTTATAGTTCTAAAAAACATGCAACTAAGATTTACAAAATGCAAAGATCCATTTATGAACTTGAGCATGCTTCTAGGAATAAAGGTTGTTGTTTTAATGAAATGATAAAAGACGTTGATATTTCACAAAGTAAAAAGGAACCTTGTATATATAAAACGTTAGTGGGAGCCTACCGGTTTTAGCTATTCTATATAAAAATTAAACAAAATACTTCTCGACTATAACATTATCATGCTATAATCTATAAGAGATTAGGTACTCAAAAATTTCTCCAAATATGATATAGAATGACAACTTATATTCTAAGAGTAGAGATCTATAGAGATGGATCATTTAGAATGTAAGGGGTCTCCCAAGATAGATACATTGACATTATACTAAAAGGTTTAGTATAAAATTTTTTTTAAAAATGATTTATTCCGAGTGTCACAACTCTTGATGGCTGACTACATAGGATACATACCATAAGCTAAGGAACCAAAGTCTCATCAATGGTCCAAGCATATACTACGATGCTACCATCTAATTAGAGAAATTACCAATCATGGTAATATAAGGATAGAAAAGGTTCACACCGATAATAATATAGCTGACCCCTTGACTAAGCCTTTGTTATAATTGAAACATGAGATCTTAATCGTAGGGAATAAGGGACACGGTTGATTGGCTCTAAGTGCAATTGAGAGATTATTAATGTAGATGCTCGGGATCCAACCTTGATTAGATGGTTTTAGTTATTGTATCATTGCATTATTTATTTTATCAATAATAAAAGATGTCTTTATTTTAATTCTTATTTTTTATATTTATTTATTAAATAAAATTATATAGAAGTCCATGTGATATGTATTTGTATTAATTATTGATCAAAAGATGTGAGACAAACATTAATGCACTTAAATGATATTATTAAATGCCCCAAGTCATAGCATTGTCAAGAATGAATATTGATTATATGGAGTTAAGCTTATAAGTACTATGCTCATATTATAAGATAGTAATAGAAGATCCGACACCTATTGGCATGGTGATGTCAAAGCAAGCACTTAGGTAATTAATATTAGAGAGCATATCACTAGACTTGAGTTGCCATGAGAATCAATTTGGTTTAGTCTATAGGAATCTCATATGAGATGGGTAAAACTGATCTTTTGATTTAAAGTGATCACGGTTATCTCATTAGAGTATTTATATACTTTGACACTCGTTTCATTGGACCTAGTTAAGGGTTATACGTGGGTGATTTATTAGGTGTACAAGAAATCTAATGGAGGTAGGTGGATGACTAAAATAAGAAATGTCATTCATTATATGTTAAAGGAGTTATCACATTACAATTCGATGAATGCTTACTCAAGAAAGCTATAGTAACGAGTAGGAGTACACCCATAGAGCATAATTGGTTTACTCTAAGAGCTAAGATATTTAGAAATCGAAGAAAACTTATGTGATCATAATCGAATAGACTAATAACCAAGTTCGAGATCATACTCGTGATAAAATGACATAAGGATCTGAATTTATGGTAACCATACTCATGAATGGTAACTATAGATTAATTAATGCTTCTAGAGAATTGAATAGTCATGATACGTTGTTAGAGGTCAATCTTGATTTATTTATTAAGAGATAAAAGAGGTTCCTTCTGTTCTTGATACATTGCCAACATATATATGAGCCTATTGAGTCACACACATAAGTTTAAGCATTCACATAATAAAAAGAAGCAATGAGTTTGGAAAAGGTTTTCTAAAATGAATTTTTTTTTATTTTAGAAATCAGTTTTCTAATTTAAAAGTTAGTTCTAAATTTAGGGTAAGTTACCTAAAAAGCAAATTAGTTTCCTAATTCATGTTTGAGGATAATTTAAAAAATTATTTCCTAATATAGGCATTCTAAAATATCTAACCTAATTTATTTGGATAGTCTAAATTAATTAGACCCAAGGAGTTTAGGCCAATAGGTTTAATTTAAAATCTTAGAAGATATTTTGGTGAGAGGATAAACATGGGCCTTATTGGATAAGGATTAAGGTTTAAAAGGATAAGATCAAAAAGCCTACATGCATAATAACTCCTAATTCTTGGAGGATAAGGAAGCAATAGCCAAGAGTCCACTTTAGGACATACCGCCACCATTTTCGTGTCCTTAGAGGATAAGGAAGACACTCCTCTTATAAATATAAAAGAAGGTGTGCCAAAGAGAGAGAAGGCATTAGGGGCTACATGGCAAAAAAGAAAAATAAAGAGAAAATAGTTTTCTTCCTTTTCTAAAACATACCACTTCTACCCTCTCTCTTAGGGTTATCGTAAAATATCCCTAAATAAATTTATAAAATAAAAATAAAAAAAAGTCAAAAAATGTGGAGCTAGTCCTCTACTAATTTTAAGTGCTTCTTATGTGGGTGCTTGAACTACATGGATTATTGATAGAGGTCGGATGCTTATACGACTCTTTTTATACAAAGGTTAAATTCTACGCTACTAAAAGTAATCTTTTACTTGTGTTTTAATTCACGTATGTATAGTTAGTTGATTTACTAATTTAATCTTAAGAGCCTTAGATGAAGGGAAATTTTGTTTTATTCCGCACCTCTATAAGATGCATGATCCTTCAATATCTACATCGATCACAAGAGCCTTAAGTATATCTTTACCCGAAGGAATTAAATATGAGGAAGAGAAAATGGCTCAAAGTCTTGAATGATCATGATATCATTTTCCACTATCATCCCGATGAAGCAAATGTCATGGCCGATGCTTTAAGTGAAAAATTAGTAGCAGACCTTACAAGTACAAATTGCATGAGACATGAAAAGGCTTCAACTAGAAATAGTACCCAACAAAAGTAAAAGAAATAAGCTAGATGTGATGACTTTGTAACCAAATATCAAACAAATAATTAAGGATGGATAGTTGCACAATGCAGAGTTACTTAAAATATAGTGAAAGATAGCAGAAGAAAAAGTAATGGATTTCATCGGTGATAGCGAATGTATCCAAGTGCTATTGAAATAGATTATGTGTTTCGAAGTAAAGGAACTTTAAGATGAAATCTTAAAAGAATCTTATGCCACACCTTACACCGTACACCCTAGAGGTATAAAAATGTATCAAGGTCTTAAGGAGATCTATTGATGGAAGGAAATAAAGTGTGATATCACAAAATTTATGGCGAGGTGTTCGATATGTCAACAAGTTAAAGTCGAATACTAAAGACCCTCAAGATTGTCAAGACCCTTGGACATTTCGAGTGGAAATGAGAACATATATCAATGGATTTCATACTTGGGTTGCCAAGATTGGAACATGTGGGTCATTATAGATTGTTGACCAAGTTAGCTTATTTCTTAACAATCAAGTCAATGTATTCCCTACAACATTATGTAGAGTTATATTTAAAAAGATTCTAAGATTGCATGGAATTCTAATATCAATCGTGTTGGATTGAGATTCACAATTCATGTCATGATTTTGGAAAAGCTTACATGAAGTGATGAGAACCAAGTTAAGCTTCGGTATTGTCTTTTACTCTCAAACTAATGGATAGACCAAGAGGGTGAGGTTGGAGGATATGTTACGGACATGCATACTTGGATTGGTCTATAAGTTGGGAGAAATACCTACCTTTGGTTGAATTTTCTTACAACAATAGTTATCAAATGAATATCGATATGGCATCTTATAAAGCTTTGTATAAAAGAAAGCATTGATCATCGATACATTAGGATGATGTAGGTGAAAATAGATTACTAAGGCTAAAATTAATCCAACGGATGACCGATATAGTATAATAAGTTTGAGAAAGAATGAAAACAGACACGAGTCAATAGAAAAGCTACACATATGTGAGAAGGAAGGAATTGAAATTTGAAGTCGGTGACAAGGTAATTTTTGAAAGTGGCTCTAATAAAAGGTGTAATGAGGTTTAGAAGGAAGTGGAAATTAAGTCTAAGGTATATTGGATGATACAAAATACTAGAAAGAATCGATGACCATAATTTATTCATCATTTACATAATTTTTATACACACATTTAGCCCCTTAAATTAATTATTTTGCGTAAAAATGCACATATTCCTACGTAAAATATTCCCTAAGCATAAAAAAATCACTTAAGTGCATGGAATATTCTCACAACTCCCTAGCAATTTTTCTATACCCATTGGATAATTTTCATACACATTTAAAATAATCAAAATAAATAATTTGCATAAAAAGTATTATTCATGCATCAAAAAGCCACATAAAATATTTACTAAACACGGAAAAATTCATCTAAATGTACAAAATATTATAGCACCCCACTATCAAATATTCTATACAAACTGAATAATTTTGATGCATAAACAATATGCCTAAAATAATTATTTCGCATAACATGGCAATATTCACGTCTTGGAAAGCCAATAAAATATTCGCTAGGCATAGAAAAATTATCCTAAGTGCATAAAATATTCTAACAACACCTTAAAAATTATCCTAAGCTAATGGAATAGTTTTTGTATACCTTTAATATATTTTAACTCATTTAATAATGAGTTCAAGGTTTTACAACCTTCCCTTCTTATAAAAATTTCATCCTCGAAATTTCTAGCTAAACAACTTGAGATATCGAGCTTGCATCTCTACTCTCTCTCCTATGTTTCTTCCTTAACATTACGGTTCCTCCATTATATTTTTACCAAAGGAACTTCTTTATTGTGTAATTGTTTGACCTCTCGATCCAACACTTGTACTAGCCCTTCTTTGTAAGTCATGTTGGGTTAGAGGTCTATTGATTGATTGCTCAATATGTGACTTGGATTTTCAATATACTTTCAAAGTATGGACATATGGAATACAACATGAATCAATGAGAGAGAAGGTGGTAATGTTAATCTATATGCTCGGTAGTTAATTCTCTCTAGTATTTCATACAATCCTATAGACCTCAAATTGAACTTCCCTCTCATTCCAAACCTTATCATGTCTTTCATTAGAGCCATTTTCAAAAATATTTTATCACTAACTTTAAATTCTAATTCCTTCCTTCTCACATCTGCGTAGCCTTTCTACTAGCTCTATGTTGTTTCCATTTTTTCTCGGATTCATTATAGTACATTGGTCATCTCGTTGGATTAATTTAGGCCTTAGTAATTTTCTTTCACCTATATCGTCCCAATATATTAATTATTGGCACTTCCTTTCATATAGAGCTTCGTAAAGTGCTATACCAATACTCTCCTAATAACTATCATTGTAAGCCAATTCAACTAAGGGTAGGTATTTCTCCTAGCTTGTGGGCCAATCCAATGCACATGCTAGTAACATATCCTCCAATATTTTGTTCACCCTATCGGTTTGTCTATTAGTCTAAGGATGAAAGGCAATGCTAAAGCTTAATTTGGTTTCCATCACTTCATGTAAACTTTTCTAAAATCACGAGTGTGAATCATGGATCTCGATTAGACACGATCGATATTGGAATTTCATGGAATCTTAAAATCTCTTTTAAATACAACTCTATATATTATTGTAAGGAATATGTTGACTTAATTGCCAAAACTAAGCCAACTTGGTCAACCAAGAATCCTATAGGTCTTTAGTGTTCAACTTCAACTTATTAGCATGTCAAACACCTTGCTAAAACGTTTACGATATCGTGTTTCATTCTCTTCCACCAATAGATTCCTTTAAGATCTCGATATATTTTTATAGCATCGAGGTGTATGGTGTAAGGTGGGCCATGAGCTTCCTTCAAAATCTCCTTTAGCAGCTCACTTACTTCAAGAACACATAATCTATTCCGACAACACTAGATACCTTTGGTATTGATAGAAAAATCCATTGCCTTTCCTTCGATTATCTTTTATTGAATGTTAAGCAACTCTACATCGTGCAACTATCCTTCCTTAATTCTTTGCTTGATATCAAGTTACGGAGTTATCGTACCCAACCAATTTTCGTTACTTCTTTTAGGTACTATTTCTAGTTGAAGCTTCTCTATGTCTTGTGCGATTAGCACTATAAGGCTACTATAGACTTTTTGCTTAATACATCGGCCATGACATTTTCTTTACTAGGATGATATTGGAAAATGATAACGTGGTCATTTAGGACTTCGAGCCATCTTCTTTGCCTCATATTTAATTCTTTACGGGTGAAGATATACTTGAGGCTCTTGTGATCGATATACATGTTACATCGTACACCGTACAAGTAATGGCTCCAAATTGTTAAGGTAAAGATAACCATAGCTAATTCTAAGTCATGAGTGAGGTAATTCTTTTCGTATTCCTTTAGTTATTGAGATACATATGCAATTACTTTTTCATCTTGCATCAAGACTACCCTTAATCCAATCCGAGAGACATTTTTATAGACTAAGAAATATTTATTATCCTTTGGAAGAGCTAACACGAGAGGTTGTAATTAGTCTAAAATTTAGCTCTTGAAAATTTCTTTCACATTTGTCATCCCACTTCAACTTGGTATTTTTCCTTGTCGGTCGAGTAAGAGGTGCAGCTATTTTGAAAAATCTCTCTATGAATTTTTGGTAATAACCTACCATTCCAAGTAAACTTCTCACTTCGAAACATTCTTTCACTCGCTTCCATTCTTGCACGACCTATACTTTATTAGGATCTACCATGATGCCATCCTTGGATACAATGTGTCTAAGGAACACTACGTGCTCGAGATAAAATGCACACTTTTTTAGTTTAGCATGTAGTTTATACTCTTGTAAAGTTTGTAGTGCTTTCCTTAAACGTTTTACAAGCTCCTTAGGACTCCTTGAATATATAGGATATCATCATTGAGTATAATTATAAACTTATCCAACTATTTATGGAACATCTTATTCATCAAATCCATGAATACTACCGAGTGTATTAAGTAACCCAAATGGCATTACTAGAAATTTGTAATGCTTGTATCAAGTTCGAAGGTCGTTTTCTTCAAATCCTCATCCTTAATTCTTAACTCGGTGATACCATGACTAAAGATTAATCTTGAACATTGATCTTCCTCTTAATTGATCAAATAAATCATCAATATGTGGGAGTGGATACTTGTTCTTAATGATCACTTGATTCGAGTCTCGATAATTTATACATAATCGTAGTGACCCATCCTTTTTCTTTATAAATAATACCGATGCTTCCCACGGTGAACAACTAGGTCTGAAGGTTGAAAGAAAAAAATGTAGAGTAGTTAAGATAGTTTTCCCACGCTCAATGAATATTGTTAATTTTACAATGCATGAATAGTGATTTTTTTATGAGATAATTATTTTAAGCATATTTCGTGTGCATGAAAAATTTTTTGTTTGCATTAAATATTTGCTAAATGGGTGTTGGATAATATTATTGGATGAATTTTTTTATATATGGTAAATATTTTATTTGAACTTTATTGTGCATAAAATAGTATTTTTGAGGTAGATTAATTAATTTAAGTGCTTTAAAGGGGTAAGAAAATTATTCAAATGGCATAGAAACATCATTTAGGATATGTAGGAATATTTAATAAATTTAGATAAATATTTCTATATATAAGGAATTTTTCTAAATAATTAATTTGATGGCCTAAATTAGTGTATAAAAATTATATGAATGATGATTAAATTATTTTTGAAAGTTTTTGAATTTATTATACAAAGAATTTGAAGTTTGGAAAGGTATGGAATGAAATTTTAGGATTAAAAACTCAATTGCATAAAATTAGGGACTTAATTGCATAAAATTAAAACTTTGCACTTTCAAATTAAATTATGTATCAAATTTATGGGTCAAACATTTGTTAGAACAACTTGAAGTGAAGGGTCTAAAGTGATTAATGATAAAAAGGGAGGATTTATGAAAGATTAGACAATGCAAAACTCTAGAAATTAGAAAACCAAAATTTCTTATTTTTCTTCCATCTTTGCTTGACTTGGAGTATTAACTAAGCTTGACTTTTAGTTAAATTAGTGGCTCTAATTAAGTTAGATGGCAGGTTTAGTTGAATTAAGGGCCAAGATCTATCCAAATTAAGGATGGAGATTAAGTCAACAAGTCCACAAAAATTGCCCATAAACAAGAGTGCTTGGAAAAATGAAAAGTGAAAGGAAATTAGAGAAATACAAGGCAAACTCTTGCCAAATGTCAACACAAATTTCAACCAAAACACTTCTAACTAATTTTAGACATCCCAAATCAGTTAATTAGACCATAATTTCAAGTTGAAAACTCAAAATTCATAAGGAGAAATTTAAAAGAGCTTGGTCGAATTTAGAGGGAAAAAGAGGAAGGAAAGAATTTTCAAACAATCCAAATTTTCAAGGACTAATTAGAGCTTATTTGAGTAATTTAACCTTACCTACACCATAAGAAAGTTTAATTTCATGTCAATTTTATCTCAATTTAAGTTTAATTGCATAAATTGTAAAAATTAGGATTAGGGTTCTTAGTTAGGGCACATTGGCAAAAATGATTTTGGCCTAAAATTTCATGCAATTGAAGTTAGATCATGCTAATTAGGCTCAAATTTGATGATTTGAAATAAAAAATTTCTAGGGCGAGGAAGTACTACACATTCGGCCAAAAATAGAAAATTAGGGATTTTTGATCCTTTGGTTTAATTGATGTTCTATGACTTGATTATAAATTAATTAGGTGTGAATTGATGCTTGTGAATGAAAACTGGCTCGAATTTTGAAGAAATTTCATGGAAAAGCTTAGGAAAGCATTCGATCTAAATTTCTAATTTTTTAGGGTTTTGATTTCTTCACTTAATTCATGAATTATTGGTCAATTACGAGTTAAGTAAGTATGATTTGATGAGTGAAAGTGAAAATTTTCATAAAAATTAAAGGATTTTCCCTAATTTAGTTTAGTCCTAAATTTGGCCCATTAAAGCCAAATTAGGTTTTGAGCATGTATTTAACCTATGCCAAATGAATTAATTCTTTATGCTAATATGTATTTAAATAACTTAATATTAGAAATTGGTGATGAATTGAGAAGAAAATAATGAAGTTAATGCTACGGTTCTATTCGACCCAAGTTAGAATAAATTAGGGTTTAGGTATAATTGATTTCTATCACTTCAAACAATCAATTTAGATTTAGAGTAATATAATGAAATGAGTTAAAATGAGAAGTGACATTAAAATTGAAAAATTAAATTAAATTACCTTAAGGCCCAATTTGAAGTTTATACATGTAATTGATCAATTAATACTTCATTGAATTAGTT
Organism: Dovyalis caffra; assembly: GCA_963924115.1. Lineage (NCBI taxonomy): Eukaryota > Viridiplantae > Streptophyta > Magnoliopsida > Malpighiales > Salicaceae > Dovyalis > Dovyalis caffra. The sequence continues at coordinate 2,682,554 of CAWUPB010000351.1, forward strand.
CTAAATGTTAAATTTTAATTGAATGAAATTATAAGAGAAATTGGTGTTGAATTGGAAGAAAATGTTTGATTTAGATTAGGATTACTATTTGGCCTAAACTAGAAATTTTAGGACTTGCATTTGATTTGTGAAATTCAATTTTAATGTGATTTTTTTATGCCCATTTGATGTTCTTGACATGGTTATGATGTTTGGAAGTTGCGATGTTAATGAATATGCAAGTATGCTCGCCTTGTATTGTGTAAAGGTGCTCGTTATTGATAATGGTTTGGAATAATTTTATTAAGGTTATGTTTATGGTGCATTTTATGTTGGTAAATTATGTATTTTCATGGCATAAATGCATCTCACTCATGACATGCATTTCACTAAACAACAATAGTTATGCATTTTCCCTAAAATGGATATGCATGCCTAATTTTATAAAAATGGTTTAAAGGCATGAAAAATGTATTTTTATGTCATGATTTTCCAACAACAATTGGAAATATTTTATGAAATGTGATTTTCATGATCTGTGGATTTTTATGAGGAGGGCTTCAAGGGTTTTCCATATTTTTATGGTAAATGGTTCATGATTGAGCATGTACAAACGTGCACTTTTGTAGACTCGATAGCGTGCGTCTATAGACAAATCTAGTGCACTAGATAATTTATTAGAAACCTTGAAGTACCTAATATGGGACTTGTCCAAAGACGTAAAAGAATTTTTAAATTGATCATGAAAAGGATTTATGACATGAAAAGGATTTGATATGAGCATGAAAATGATTTTTTTATGTATTTCATTACATGCATAGCATACATAGATTAACTTACTAAGCTATCGCTCACCTAGTGCTTCTTGTGATGTAGATAGTACCGATGAAATGGAATACTTCTCCACCGAGGTGATTGTCGAGGGATCCACATGACAAGTATACATTAGATAGGGTTTTGGCTTTCAAGTTGACCTATTGCATGCTTGTGTTATGGCACTTGGTATCATAGTGTTTGTGCTAGGATTATCTGGTTGGTTTTATGCTATCCTTAAAGCTATAAACAAGTAAATAGGAAGCAAGTAATGTGATGAAGATAATAAATAAGCCACTTTTATAGTACATGGTATTGAACTAGTTTTGTATGTTAAGGACGGTTTGTATGTAAACAAAATATCGATAGTAAAATAATAGCATAATCATAGTTAACGTAGTTTATTTAAGTTATTTTCATACATGCTAGATCAATAGTAGAATAAGATAACTAAAATGATAATGAATAAATCGTAAGAAATAGTAGTTACAACAATTGAAAGAAATTAAATACCAAATAAATAATAATAATCAAAGGAAATTGGATCAACTAATAGAAGAATGATTTGGAAAAACCAAATCACATAGATTCAATTATTTTATTTCAAGCAATTTAAATAAAATAATAAAATGCAAAAAAAAATTAATAGTGCATTTTAGATTGTAAGATAGGACCTAATAGTCAAATACAAATATTTTATGACGTAATCCATACTTAGGAATAAAAGGTTTAGGTCACAATGCCTTGTTAGCTTACATTTATTGTACTTCAAATGTAGATTAATGATGGTAATATTCTTTACTTTCTAGGTCCTAGGTTATTGGTATTATAAAAGTGGTATCGGAGTAGAGTTTTTTTGAAATACATCCAATGTATATGACAAGCGACCTCGATAATTAGTAAGTATGCTTGACGAATGATTGTTATGATTGTTCAATATATATTATTGTAATGGATATGAATGATATGATATGATGATGTGTTATGATAGAATGTTATAGTTATGAAATGTCATAGGTTAGTACAACATTAATGACTTTGTTTATGTTGTTTATGATCGTAAATTAAGAAAGAGAGAAATAATGTCACCAAAAAGGATTGTTAGCAATAACATTAGTAATAACTCACGATCGAGCCAAAGGTCGACGGACTACGAAAGAGAGTTGATACAGCTACTTAGAAGGTAGTAAGAAATAATGGTGTTACAATAGGAAAGGCATGAGTAGCAACTAAAGAGGATCTTAGAAACGACTCAATGTGGTTTGGTTGAAGCACGACCATGGTAGAGAGTCAAAATAATGGAGCATTTTTAAAGATTTAATCCAAAAGAGGTTAGAGGTGGTCTAAATCCTAATATTACGGAGGAATGGATTCAATATATGGATGTGATTTTCAAACACCTAGGTTTAAGTGATACTAATCTTGTTGTATGTGTGACTTTTATGCTAGTTAGAGATGCTCGAAACCGATGGGAAAAGTTAAAGCCTCCCTCAATGTGATGCAACTTACATGAAATTGATTTAAGAAGTTATTCAATGAGAAATATTTCTCGGAGACCATAAGATCTAAAAAGATTTCGAAGTTCCTCCAACTCGGTATATGGATAGATCATGATGGTGGAATATGTTCATAACTTTGAACATAGTTGTCGCTATGCCACCTTTATTGCTGAAAATGAGGAAAGAAAGAAAGAACATTTCCTCCATGGCCTAAAGGCGAGAAAGACCATTTCTTCTATGGCCTAGAGTCGAAATTAAGAGCTTTGTCTAAATGTCTACAAATACTTATAAAGACACGATCGGAAAAGCATTTGGAAGCAAAATAGATAAGAAGGAATGAACACGAGTACCTCTCAAGCACGAGTAAAAATGGAAGCATGTCCAATAAGCTTCAAAGCCAATGTAGTAAGAGAAGGCCTTCTACTCGAAATGGGCACAATGGTAATAAGGGAGGAAAAGAATAGTTAGGGCCATAGAAAATGGGAGAACAAAGTATACTAAATTGTCCTAAATGTGATCGTCCATACGTCGAGGTTTATTTGATTCGAATGAGAGTATTACTTTTTTTGAGAAGCGAGACATTTGGCTAACAATTGTCTAAAAAGGAAATAGATTGAGGTACAATGAGTTCTTGAATGAGTATTTATGTTGACACAAGAAAACCTAGATAAGAAAGATGATAAGGATATAAATTGTAATTTTATGATCCCTAACCTCATTGCATGCACATTAGTAGATTCAAGTACTTAAGTATTACACGATTATTACTAAGATAATTATGCATGACACCTATAGTATTAGACATTATTTACAAAGTGATGCTACTATCTAGAGAGTCACTAGAATCAAACATCATAATTAAAAATATGAATTTAAAAATAAAAGATAGCATTTTTTATGTCGATCCTATGGTCTTGAATATTTAAGACTTCAATGTCATCTCGAGCAAGGATTGCTGTCTAAGAATAAAGATAGTTCAGAATCGATGAGGAATTCATACGGATGCAAGGAGGAGGGAATAAAAATTTCAAGTTGATGATAAGATATTTTTAATGGTAGTCTTTGTGAAGGGCATAATGAAGATTGGAACAAAAGGAAAGTTAAGTCCAAATGTATGTTGGACCTAAAAGGTCAAGAAATTACGAAAATAAGGAGGTTCTCAAAGTGAAATAGTATTTATAAATCATGAAGTTGAGAAAATAACGTAAGTAGAGATACAAGCCCAACACCTCGAGTTATTCACTTAGCAATTTTGAAGATGAAATTTTTTATGAGGGGAAGGTGTAACATACCCGATACATATTCAAAGCATTATTTAATAAATGTAAGGATATTATAGAAGTATGGAAAATATTTTGAGGGCATGGAATAACCCACAAAAGGTTGAAAGAATATTTAGAGTAGTTAAGATAGCTTTCCTTTGCTCAATGAATATTTGTTAATTTTACAATGCATGAATAGTGATCTTTGTGTGAAATAATTATTTTAAGCATTTTGTGTATGCATGAAAAATATTTGTTTGCATAGAATATTTGCTATAGTGGTTTTGGATTATTGATATTGTTGGATGAATTTTTTGATATTTTGTGAATATTTTATTTGAACTTTATTGTGTATAAATAGTGTTTTGAGATAGATTAATTAATTTAAATACTTTAAAGGTGTAAGAAAATTATTCAAAGGATACAGAAAAATCATTTAGGATGTGTAGGAATATTTAATAAATTTAGATGAATTTTTATATATATAAAGATTATTTTCTATAGGAAGTAGTATAATTTTTACACTCAATAATTAATTTGACGACATAAATAAGTGTATAAAATTTTTTGTTGATGATGATTAAATTATTTTTGGAATTGTTTGAATTTATTATATAAATAACTTGAAGTTTGGAAAGGTATGGAATGAAATTTTAGGATTAAGGACTCAATTACATAAAATTAAGGACTTAATTGTATAAAATTAAAAATTTTCACTTTCAAATTAAATTATTTATGAATGTTAGGAGTTAAACATTTGTTAGAAAAACTTGAAAGGAAGGGTTTAAAGTGATTAATTGTAAAAAGGGAGGATTGATGAAAGATTAGGCAATGGAAAACTCTAGAAATTGGAGGACCAAAATTCATTATTTTTCTTCTATCTTTTGCCAACTTGGAACATTAATTAAGCTTGAATTTTGTTAAATTAGTGACGCAAATTAAGCTAGATGGAAGGTTTAGATTAAGAGAAGAATAAAAGGCTAAAAATTAAACCAAATGATTACAAGTTGAATTAAGGGCCAAGATTTATCCAAATTAAGAGTGGACATTGAGTCAACAAGTACACCAAAATTGCCTATAAATAGAATTGCCAAAAAAAAAAGAAAAATGAAAGGAAATTAGAGAAATACAAGGCAAAATCTTGCCAAATTGCCACTCAAATTTCACTCAAAACATTTTTAACCAATTTTAAACATCCCAAATCAGTTAATTAGACCCCAATTTTAAGTTAGAAGCTTAAAATTCACATGGAGAAATTTAAAAGAGCTTGGCCGAATTTAGAGGGAAAAGGAGGAAGGAAAGAATTTTAAAAAATCCAAAGTATCAAGGACTAACTAGAGCTTATTTAAATAATTTAATCTCACCTACATTATAAGGAAGTTTAATTTCATGTCAATTTTGTGTTTGATGCCTCAATTTAGGTTTAATTGCATAAGTTATGAAAATTATGTTTTGGAAAAAATGATTTTGACCTAAAATTTCATATAATTGAAGTTGAATCATGCTAATTGGGCTCAAATTTGATGATTAGAAATAATTTTTTTTTAGGGTTAGGAAGTACTAAACATTCGACTCAAAATAACAAATTAGATATTTTTTGATCCTTTGGTTTAATTAATGTTTTACGACTTGATTATTTGTTAAGTAGGTGTAAATTGATGTTGGGGATGAAAACTTGCTTGAATTTTGAAGAAATTTCATGGGAAAGCTTAAGGAAGCATTCGGCCCAAATTCCTAACTTTTAGGATTTTGATGTCTTCACTTATTTCATGAATTATTGGTCAATTAGCAGTTGAGTAAGTAAGATTTGATGAGTGAAAGTGAAAAATTTTATGAAGATTAAAGGATTTTCTCAAATTTAGTTTAGGTCCAAATTTGGCCCATTAAGGCCCAATTAAGTTTTGTGTATTTATTTAACCTATAAATGCCAAATGAATTAATTCTTGATGCTAATGTGTAATTAAATAACTTAGTATTAGAAATTGGTGATGAATTTGGAAGAAAATAATGAAGTTAATGTGAGGGTTCTATTCAGCTCAAATTAGAATAAATTAGGGTTTAGGTGTAATTAATTTCTAACACTTCAAATACTGAATTTAGACTTAGAGTAATATAATGAAATGAGTTAGAATGAGAATGGCATTAAAATTAGAAAATTAGTTTAAATTACCTAAACTAGGGTTTAGGCCCAATAAGGCCCAATTTGAAGTCTATGTACGTAATTGATCAATTATTACCTAATTGAATTAGTTCTTAATGTTAATGTTTAGTTGAATGAAATTATAAGAGAAATTGGTGTTGAATTAACGGAAAATGTTTGATTTAGATCGGGGTTACTATTTGACCTAAACTATAAATTTTAGGGTTTGTGTTTGATTTGTGAAATTCAATTGTAATGTGATTTTTTTTATTCCATTTCATGTGCTTGATGTAGTTATGATGTGTGGAAGTTGTAATGTTAATGAATATGCAAGTATGTTGCCTTGTATTGTGTAATGATGTTATTATTGATAATGGTTTGGAATGATTTTGTTAAGGTAATGTTTATGGTGCCTTTTATATCATTAAATTATGTAATTTCATGGCATAAATGTATCTTACTCACGCCCTAAATTTCATGGAACGAGTAATAGTTATTCATTTTTCAAAAAATGCATATGCATGCCTAATTTTTAAAAATGGTTTAAAAGTCATGAAAAATGTGTTTTTATGTCATGATTTGCGAATAGCAATTGGAAATATTTTATGAAATGTGATTTTCATGACTTTGAGGATTTTTATGAGGAGGGATTCAAGGGTTTTCAATATTATTATGGTAAATGGTTCAAGGTCAAAAAAGTACAAACGTGCACTTTTAGAGGCTCGTAAGGCATGTCCACGAGATAGGTATGGTTCGCCGGACAATTTATTAGAAACCCTAAATTACCTAATATGAGACATGTTTAAAGATAGAAAAGAACTTTCGGATCGATCATGAAAAGGATTTATGACATAAAAAGGATTTGATATGAGCATGCAAATGATTTTCTTATGCATTTGATTACTTATATAGCATGCATAGATTAACTTGTTGAGCTATCGCTCACTTAGTGTTTCTTATGATGTAGATAGTACATATAACTATGGCATACTTCTTCCCTAAGGCGACTATCGTGGGTTTCACAAGATGAGTATGCATTTGATGGGGTTTTTGCTTTTAGGTTGACTTGTTACATGCTATGTTCTTTATGGTACTTGGTACCATAATGTATGTGCTAGGATTAACTAGTTTATTTTATGCTATCCATAAAGCCATGAACAAGTGAGTAGGAAGCAAGTAATATGATATAGATAAATAAATAAGCCATTTTTGTAGTATGTGGCATTGAACTAGTTTTCTATGTCAAGGACGGTTTGTATGTAAACAAAATATCGATAGTAAAATAGTAGCATAATCATAGCTGGTTTTATTTGTTTAAGTTATTTCCATACATGCCGGCATTAATAGTTGAATAATACAACCAAAGAGATAAGGAATAAATCATAAGAAATAGCAATTATAGCAAGTGAAGGAAATTAAAAGCCAAATAAAGAATAATAATCAAATGAATTTATATCAACTAATAGAGGAACAATTTGAGAAAACCTAATGAAATAGATTCAATTATTTTATTTCAAGTAATTTAAATAAAATAATAAAATGTAAAAAAATTAATAGTGTATTTTGGCTTGTAAGATAGGGCCTAATATTCAAATAGAAATCTTTCGCGGCATATTCCATACTTAGAAATAAAAGGTTTAAGTCATAGTGCATTGTTAGCTTGCATTCATTGTACTCCAAATGTAGGTTAAAGGCGATAATATTCTTGACTTTCTAGGTCTTACATCGGGGGTTTTGTAGGTCTTACCCGAGTTCCAGACTTGAAACTCAAAAGGTTGCTCACTTGGTGGATGCAACACCATTTTTTTTGGCTAAATAGTCAATCGACACTCTATTTTTAGATAGGAATTCCATGGCTAGGATAACGCCAAAGTCTTGAATACTCAAGACTATGAGATCAACATGTAAGGTACAATCTCAAATTTTTAGTTCACATTCTTTAATTATGGAATTTGATTCTACCGAGTCTCCAAATGAAAGCATCACTTTGTAAATAATATCTAATATTTTAGGTGTCATACCTAATCATCTCAATAATGATTGTGTAGTAAATGAATATGTGGCACCTAAATCTACTAATGCATATGCGATAAGATTAGAGATCGAGACATTATCCCATACAACATTAGCATGTTTCTTATTTTCCTCCTTTTATGTCATTATATATACTCGTCTAAGGACTCATCACCCTTCGAGTACCCTGTTCTTCTTTGGACAATCAACAGCTAAGTGTGCTACTTTTTGACAAAAGTAACACACTCTAGTAACAATCAAGAAATCTCCGGTATGTAGACAACCATATTTAGGATAATTTGGTACACCTCGTTGTCTCACTCTCGATGGCCTTACCAATTCCTTTCCTTTCTTATTATATCTACACCAATTTTGAATGAAAGGCCTCCTTTTACCAAGTTGTCCTTCGAATTTATTCAAGGCACTCGCTTCTTTATCTTTCGGTATCTCGCATCCATTTTTTTTATCTATCTTAATCCCTAATGCCTTTTTCATCATGTCTTTGTAGGTATCGACCAAAATTCAAATGAAACTTTTAATCTTCGCTTTCATTCCATGAAGAAAATGCTCCTTCTTCCATCCCTCATCTTCAAGCAATAAAGGTAGCATAATGATAACCATGTTCAAATTACGAACATACTCTATCCCCGACATGTCTCCTTAGACCAGCTTGTCAAAAGTCTTGGATTTTTTGGAACCTCACTATGTTTGAAAAATATTTTTCATTGAATAGCTTATTAAACTGATCCCATGTAAGTTATGCCATGTCAAGGGAAGCTTTCATTGACTCCCACTAGTTTTGAGCATCTCCAACCAACATAAGGGTCGCACATGTTATGCGGTCCGTATCACTAATAGCTAAGTGCTCAAAAATAACCATCATGGATTTCATCCATTCCTCTACAACAATTGGATTTGGGCCACCTCTAAATTTCTTTAGGTTAAACCTCTAAAACTTTTCCAGTACCTTAGCCTACTATGGTGGCCATGCTTCGACCAAGCATAGGTCATCGTTCCTCCATTGTCTATGTTCCTCATGCCTCACTTATTGTTGTTCCATCATTTCTCGTTGTCTTTTAAGTAGCTCTATTAACTCTCCTTCTCGATTTAATGTTGCTTGACATGATCTTGAGCCATTATTGACATTATTATTAATAACCCTCTTCGGTGGCATCCTTTCCCTCTCTAATATATGTGCATATGCAATATAAATTATATCATTCAATTCAATCATATCATTCATAATCATCATTTATAGCACATTCACTTATAACATTCTATGCACCTAATATTCAAGCACAATAATTTCTCACAATAATTTATCATGTCATTCATATTCATTACACACATATATTGAGCAATCATAACAATCAATCATCAAACATACTTATTTATTATTAAAAGTCACCTCCCATGTATTTTACTTGTGCCTTTTGTTAATTTCTTGGTAAACCATCCTTTGATACCATGTTAGTAACACCTCCAACCTAGGACCTAAATAGGTTGAGAATATTATTGTGTTGACCTTGATTCGAAGTGCAATGAATGCAAGCTAACAAAGTATTATGTCCTTGCTATAGTGTACTAGGTATAGGTTATGCTACGAAGCCTATAAATCATGGATAGGTCCTAGATTTCAACCCAAAAAGTAATACAATTTTTTTTTGTTTTAATATTTTATTTTACTAGTTTGCACTCGAATTGATTGGATCTACGATGCTCGATTTTATCAAATTCTTTTTCTATAAGCTTGTAGAAATTTATTTAGTTATTACTCGTTATTCGATAATTAATCTTTTTTACTTTCATTAATTTTCATTCATTACGGTGATTTCCTTATCAATTTCATGGTTAAATTTTTTTTATTAATGATCGCTGCATTAATTAAAGGAAAACTACACTACTTACTACTATGTTATCACCTTATTACCGACATGTCCAACATTTTCATTAACGTACAAAATATCTATATTTTGCATAAACTAGTTCAATGCCACATTACTATAAAAAATAGATTATTTATTTACACCATGTCCTTATTTCTAACTAACTATTTACTCCTTCACAACTTTAACTATCATATAAAATAGAGATGTCATACCCGAGTGCATAAGTAAAATGCCCAATACTAGTAAAATAACAATATGAAGAAAGTCCATCTTTCATCCATATGCAAGATACAGACGAGAAAATCCTTCAATAGTTACCTCCAAAGTGTACATCACCATTATTCTTTACCTTTTGTCCCTATATTACAAGAACTTGGTGAGCGATTGCCTAGTAAGTTAACCATGCATGACATGTATTTAAATGAAATGTAAATGAAATATTATTTGCATGTGCTTTGAGAAATCATTTTCCATGCCATGAAATATTTGCCATGATCATTCTAAAAAATCTTTTCTCTATTTGAACATCTTGTCTTTGGACTTTAGGGTTTCCATAATCTATCCGAAAAATCAGACTCGCTTATGAATACGTCCCATTAAGTATATAAAAGTGCATGTCTACACCCACTCGACGCATGAAAACCATAAACCATGAACTATGAAAGTCATGGAAACCATGAAGTCTTTTCCATGAAACCATGAAAACCATACAAGCCATGAAAAACCATTTAAACCATGAAATATTTTCCGAGTTGCCTTTGGAAAGACCTTGAAGGAAATCCTTTTCATGACTTTAAATTATTCATGAACTGGAATCCACTTGCATTTAATGTCAATGCATATTGGTCGCTTATGAACTACGTAATGCATGCCATATATAACATATATTTATACCATAACATGACATGTCGCAACATAATGAAATATACCATAACCACATTACCTTGAAATTCATGTTCACTCATTCACGAGTATATAATTCAATCATAAATCATCCACACATGTCATCGGAAATGACACATTTCACATCATCGATCAATAACAAGTACATGGCACCAAACATTCAATCATTTCACAACTCTCATAAACATTCACCATTAGGTCACAAACATCACATTTCACACCTTGGACACAAATATTGAATTTAACTCACTCCAAAATCATCAATTAAACATTCAAACACTAAAATGTTCAAAAACCCTAACTTTTTCTTAATTGGGCCAAACACACACCTAGCTTAACCTAGGTGGATTTTTCAATTTCAATGTCATCCATGCTAAATGTCAATAACATGAAATTAACTAATTAAATATCAATATACTAATTACACTAAAAACCATAATTTTGGACTAATTGGGCTGAATTTCCATTAAGGTAAACTAGGTGAATTTTTAAACTCCAATGCAATTTTTCATGCTAGAATATCTTTTTATATTTCACTAACATGTAATTAATCCATTAAACATCAAACAAAAAGAAGTATCAAAAACCCCTAATTTCTTGAATTTGGTCGAATCATTCCTCACAAATAAACCAAGGAAATTTTGGGTTTTTTTTTCTAACCTAATTTCAAGTCCAATTAACCTATTCTAACATCAAGTGCATGAATTTTCATGTCAAAGTCATTTTCTCTCAATTTTTTCTAACAAAGCACTTTAACCCTAATTTGTGAGATTAATTCAATTACTCACAAATTAAGGGTGCAAAATCAACAATTAACATCAAATAGCATGTCCTTGTTATGTAAGTGAGATTAAATTACCTCTAAAGCTCTAAATTAACCCTTGAAAGATTGGATTGCATTGAAATTTTTCCTTCCCTCTTTTCCTCCTAAATTTCGGCCAAGAGTGAACTTTTCTCCCCTTGGAAATTTTGATGTTCCAACTTAATTTCTAGGCTTAATATGGTGTTTTAGGGTAACTTATAGAGTTTAGGTGAAAATTTTGGTGATTTTCTATGAAACTTTTGCAAGAGTCTCCCTTGGATTTTCTAATTTTTCAACATTTTTATCCATCTTTTCTACCCATATTTATAGGTGAGCTTAAGTAGACTTTTTGATTATTTTACTTGATCTTAGCCCTTCATTTGGTTTAATTTCTACCGTTGATTTTTCTTTTAATGTTATCTCTTCATTTGTTTTAATCCTAGCCTTTCATCTTTCCTTAATTTTTATCCCTTCATTTTTCTTCATCTTAACCTTTCATTAAGCCTATAAGTCAAAGTTAATTAATGAAACCTAATCATGGAGGGTGAGGGGTGGGAAAATGGATGAAAAATCTCCCCAAAAATGTTTTATTATAGTCCCTCATTTTATTACTTTATCCTATTTTTACTCTTCCATTAGCCTTTTAAAATTTCAATTCAGCAATTTAGGCCCTTCGTTTTTTGCTTTTCTAATAACTTTTTACTTCCTCGAGTTCATTTATAATTTTATTTGAAAGTTAAAATTTTTAATTTTATGCAATTAGGTCCCCGAGTAATGCAATTAGGTCCCTAATAATATGTAATTAGGTCCTTATGTATGCATAATTTAGTCCACACCTATTCAAAAATTAATTTTTTTCCATAATAAATTCAAACACTTCTTATAGTAATTTATTCATCATTCACATAATTTTTATACACACATTTAGGTTATTTTGCATAAAAATGCACCTATTCCTATAGAAAATATTCCCTAAGCACAAAAAATTCACTTAAGTTCATGGAATATTCCTACACCTTCTTAGCAATTTTTCTATGCCCATTAGATAATTTCAATACACATTTAAAACACTCAAAATAATTAATTTACATAAAAATTACTATTCATACATCGAAAAGTCAAATAAAATATCCTCCGAACATAGAAAAATTCATCCAAATGCATATAATATTCTAGCACCCCAATAGCAAATATTCTATGTAAACAGAACAATTTTTATGCATAAATAATATGCTTGAAATAATTATTTCACATAATATGATACTATTCATACACCAAAAAACCAATAAAATATTCATGAGGCACAGGAAAATTATACTAAATGCATCGAATATTCTTCCCTTTAGCAATTATCCTATGCTCACATAATAGTTTCCATATACCTTTAATATATTTTAACTCATTTAATAACTAGTTTGGAGTATTACATCGATCCTATACATCAAGGTAGAAAGAGCTTATGGTGCAAACTTGGAGCTATTTTATGAAGGTAGAGGAAGCCTAAGTGGTCAAATGTTGTGAAAATGGCAGCTAAATATATGATGAAAGATAGGTTGATATCATTTAACATAAGTGACAGATTTCCCGAAAGTTTCAATTGTATGAAGTTAGGGAATATCAATAAACATTTTGGGCTAGGTTTCAAACCATCTAAGAAAGATTATTAAAGAATGGTTGAATAGAAACAAGAGAAAAGAATGGTTTGTATCGAAGGATGAGATCCCAATGATGAGAATATTAACATTCTACATTTATGTTACCTTTCCAAGACCTTCATATATGACGTTTATCAATGATAAAAATTTGAATTTGGGTTGTATGTTCAATGATATAATGTTAAACACTCTAGAGGTGGTAGAGGCTAATAGTAAAGATCAATATACATCATTGATGTCATCATCAACTAGTTCAAATGTTGTTACCCTCTCATAACTCACTTCAATATGCTTGATAAATCTTTTAACGTTAATCAATGTATCTAGAAGTATAGTGAAAAACCGAGGAGCTAACCAACTAGCTTGATGCGAAAACACTTGTTGTCTACAAAGATGACTAAATATCTTCATCATGCTTTTCTTTATCCTTCTAGTTGAATTTTGGCCCAAATCCTAAAAAGAAACTCTTAATATATAGCCTTTCCATATTCATAAATTATCTTAATACATCGGATTATTTCTTTTAAAAATATCTTATTTACATTTTTTGTCTTCGTTTTATTTGTATTTTTTCATTTATTTTAAGAACTTACATTATGATCATCTCTTCAAAAATAAAAATTATTGCACCGAATGTGATTGGCCAAACTTTGATAAAAATTTAATTGTAATGGATGAGGAAGAATGGAATGAACATGGCATTAAATAATTCATAAAAATTATTAAATTGTCAAAACAATCCATTAAGTCATATAAGGAAGAATTAGAAGCGATAAATATGGGAATTGACGAGAGTAAATGGAAGCTAAAAATTAGGACCTTAATGGAGGATGTTGAAAAGAGAGCTTGATCTCCTTATTAAGAGAATATAAAAAAGTATTTGTGTAGTCATATGCCAATATGAATTGGTTAGTCACTAAAATAGTGGAACATAGACGATTATTAGTTCTTAGGAGCAATCGGTGCAGCATAAATTGAGAATGACAAGGCAAAATATTTTTCTCAAAGTGAAAGATGAGATAAGAAAGCAATGAGATGATGGATTCCTAGAGATTATCGAATACCCCGATAGGTATCTAACGTAGTCGTAGCAAATAAAAAGGATGAAAGAATCTAATGTGTGTAGATTTTTGTGACTTAAATAAAACAAGTCCAAAAAATAACTTTCTATTGCCACACATTGAAATCCCGATAAATAATCTAGTAAAGAATGTAACCTATTCATTCATAGACAAATGCTCTAGATACAATCAAATCAAAACGATCATAGAAGATAAAGGAAAGACTACTTTTGTCACACCACAGGAGACTTTTTGTTATAAAGTCATGCCTTTTAATTTGAAGAACGCTAAAGCTACCTATTAAAGATCTATGGTCACCTTATTCCATGATATGATACATAGAGAAGTTTAGGTACATGTGTACAATATGATTGCCAAGTATAAAGATGGTGAAGATCATACTTTAATTATGAGGAAGGTATTTGAAAGGCTAAGGAAATATCGGTTGAGATTGAATCGATCAAAGTGTACACTTAGCATGAAGTTAAGGAAGTTGCTTAAATTTGTTGTAAGTAATAGAGAAATCAAAGTGGATCCTAATAAAGTCAAGGTCAATTAGAATATGCTAGCTCCATTCATTGGAAAAAAAAAGTTAGAGGATTCTTGGGTTGTCTAAATTACGTTATCCATTTTATTTCTCAAATAACAACTTTAATGAGCCAATCTTTCAGTTGTTACTAAAGAAGAATCTTGATGTATGGGATGATGATTATCAAGATGCCTTTGATAAAATCAAACAATACTTATAAGAATCACCATTATTGGTGCCATGAGTGCTCTATTCTATACTTGATAGTAATAAAGGTATTTATGGGAAGTGTCCTAGGTCAACACAAAAAATCAAGAAAGAAAAAGAGGTTACCTACTACTTAAGTGAAAAGTGCATTGATTATGAATCTAGATATAGCATGATCGAGAAAATATGGTATGACTTAGTTTGGTGTGCATAATGACTTGAACAAGTAAATGCTTTATTACACCACTTGGTTAATTTCAAAGATGAATCAGGTTAAGTATATCTTTGAGAAGCCATATATGTATAGCTAAATTGAGAGATGACAAGTCATGTTGTTCAAATATGATATTAGTCATATAATGATAAAAGCTATCAAAGAAAGTGTCATAGTCAATCATCTAATAGATAATGCAATTGATGATTATGAGCTTTTGAAATTTAAAATCTCTAATGAATCAATCATAGTGGTAAAAGAAGAACTTGAGCTGAATAATGATATATGGACTTTATATTTTGATAGAGCGGTCAATGTATTTTGAAATGGTATTGAATTAGTCCCGATTTCATCAAGTGGGAAACATATCTCGATGGATGTCAAGTTATAATTTAAATGCATAAATAATATAGTATAATATAAAGCATGTGAGTATAAAGCATATGGTAAAATCAATAAGCTTGATGTGTATGGTGATGTTTTGTAAATAATCATTCATGTGAAAGGAGAATGGCTAACAAAAAATGAAAAACTGAAACCATATCAAACGGTTCATTAAAAATCATAAGTATCCATTGAGTGCTACCAAGATTTATAGAAAAATAATTTGAAGATTATCGATAGAGTTTTATTTAGATAGTGAGATTCTATACAAAAAAAGTCTTGATGGCTCTTTACAAAGATGTTTGATACGAAAAAGGCTAGGAGAACAAAAGAAGTCCATGAGGGAATCTGCTTTACACATGCTAATGAACATATAATGAGTCGATAGATTTAATAGAGTAATTACTTTTGGACCATAATAAATAAAAAACTACATTGATTATGTGCGAAGTGTTATAAATGCTAGAGTTATGCGGACCAATAAATGCCCCTTAGCACTCCTTTACGACATGGTATCACTTTGGCCTTTTACAATTTAGAACATGGATGTGATTGTGAATAAACCCTAAAGAAAGTAATGGGCACCGCTTCATCCTTATAGTAATTAATTATTTCACCAAAAGGGTCAAAGCTATTTTTTAATGCATGTAACTTAAAAACGGGTACATCTCTTTATCAAGAAATATATCATCTGTAGATATGGCTTTCTAAAAACTCTAATAATAGATAATGCTCGGAACTTTAATTACAAATTAATATAGATCCGTGTTAATATTATAAGATTAAGCATAACAACTCTTCACCGTATAAGTCTAAGATTAATGAGGCCATAGAAACTACAAATAAGAATTTGAAGAAGATTATACTAAAATGGTGGTGGAATACAAAGATTAGTATAAGATGTTACCATTTACATTATGCATTTATCGAAAATTTGTTAGAACTTCAACTAGGGTAACCCTTTTATTCCCTAGTATATAAGATAGAAGTAGTGATGCCCTTGTAAGTAGAGATACCAAATCTACAAGTTCTAAAAAAAGATAGAATTAAAAGAATTAGAATGGAAAATGATTTGATATGAGTAGTTGAACCTAATAAGTAAGAAGTGTCTTATCGCTATTGCAATGAACAATGGTATCAACAAAGGATGGCAAGGCATATGATAAGAAAATACATCAAAGAATTTTTAAGAAGGAAAGCTATTGACCAATAATTCATCACTCCTCTTCTCCCGTTTTAGTAGCCATAAGTAGCCTTCCTCCTCCATTTTCAAGTATGGTAATAACCCTCTTTAAGCACTACAACCCGCTGGTAGCTAGCATCTCCATTTCATCCTCTAAAATCTATAGCAACAACTCCAACTTCTCTTTATTTCCAATTGTTGAAAGTCCCTTCAAAGCCGCTGCTATCCAATAACTAAAATTCCCTTCTAATAACCCATTGAATCTGCAATAGCACCCCCATTTTCCACCTCAAAAAGCTATAAGTAATCCAACCATTCTCCTTTTCTAAACCTACCACCCAAGCTGCCAAAAAAAAAACCTCTTGATGCTACCACTTTCTAGACGTATAGCCAACATTTTCTAGCCTCTAAAATCACATCAAAATGGACCCAAAAGACCCCTAAGCCATGAGCCAAACTATCTCAAACAAAATCCTTATGTCATTCTTGAAACCATAACCCCGCATTTCAATTCGGGAAGATGATGATGATTTTGAGTAAGGGATAATCTTTCAAGTCCAAAATACTCTCCAAATCTTAATTAAGAGTAAAAAATAAAAAAGGAAAAGACTTGATTGAAGGATCATACACCTTATGGAGGTGTGGAATAAAACAAAAATTTTCTCCATCTAAAGGGCTTAAGATTATGTCATTGAGTCAACTAATCATATATTCATGAATTAAAATGATGAATAGAGAATCATCTCTTATAGTTCAAATCTAAATATTTATAGAAAAGAGCTATCCAAATGTCCAACCTCTATGATAATCAACGGATTCCAAGCACCCGTAAAAGAAGCACTCGGAATTGGTAGAGTGTTAGCTCCACCTTTTCTAACTTGTCTATAGTTTCCCATGGAAATCTAATCATGGAAATATTTACGACAACCCAAAGAGAAAGAGAAGAGGTGGCATGCTAGGGTTTTTTGAAGAAAATATTTTTCTCTTTATTTTTCTTAACAAGCCGTATGCCCTAGGTATTTTTCCTTTTCTTTTGTGTTGAAATTTCTCTCTCTAAAAAACTCTTATCTTTACTCGTACCTCTCTTCGATACATACAAAGAAGAGGCTTCCTTGTCCTCTAAGGATAATGAGGGATGGCAATGATCCCTAAAGGACTCTAGATTGTTGCTTCCTAATCCTCCAAGGATTAGAAGTTATTTTACATGTGGGCTTGTGATATTTATCTTTAAAATATTCATCCTTATCCAATAAGGTTTATGTTTATCCTCCCATCAAAATATATCTTAGGCTTTTAATTAAACCTATTGTGTCAAAATTATTTTGACCCAATTAATTAATTTGGACTATCTAAATAAATTAAGTTAGATAATTTTAAGAGGCCCATAATAAGAAACAATTTTCCAAATTATCCTTAAACCTAATTTAGAAAACTAATTTTCATTTTAAGTTATTTATTTTCAAATTTGGAACTAACTTTCAAATTAGAAAACTGATTTCTAAAATAAGAAACTTTTCAATTTAGAAAACTTCCATTTTAGGAAACTTTTCATTTTAGGAAACTTTCTATTTTAGAAAACCTTTTCCAAAATAGGAAACTTTCATAATTGAAAACTTTTTCTAACATCTTTACTTCTCTTTAATCATGTAAATGCTTAAACTTATGCATGAGACTTAATAGGCTCATAGATATGTTAGCAATGTATCAAGAATAAAAAACACATCTTTTATCTCTTGATAAATAAGTTAAGATTGGCCTCTAGCAAGACATCATGACTACTCAATTCTCTATGAGGATTAACTAATTTACAATTACCTTTCACGAGCATGGTTACCATACAATTCAGTCCTCATTTCAACTTATCACGAGTATAATCTAGAACTTGGTTATTAGTCTTATTCAATCACAATCACATAAGTTTTCTTCAATTCCTAAATGTCTTAGCTTTCAAACTAAACCAACTATACTATATTGGTGTATTCCCGATGTGGCCATAGATTTCTTTAGTAGACTTTCATTAAAGTGCAACGTGATAACTCTTTTAGCATAAAATAACCGATATGTCCTATTTTAGTCATCCACCTACCTCCATTAGATTCGGAGCTAGTGTACCCAATAAATCGCCCATATATAATCCTTTACTCGGATCTATCAAAGTGAGTGTCAAAGTACATAAATTTTTTAATGAGATAACCATGATGATCTCAACTCCAAGGATCAGTTGTACCTATTTCATATAAGATTCCCAAAGACTAAACCAAATGGGTTCTCATAGTGAGTCAAGTCTAGTGATATATTCTCTAACATAAATCACATAAGTACTTTCTTTGGCATCATCATGCCAATAGGTGTAAGATCTCTTACCGCTATCATACAGCATGAGCATAACACTCACAAGTCTAATTACATATAATTAATTTCTCTTCTTGACCATGTTACAACTTGGGACATTTAACGATATCATTTATGTGCATTAGTGTTTGTCTCATATCTTTCAATCAATCACTAATACAAATACATATCATATGGACTTCTATCTAATTTTAATCAATGAATAAATGTATATGACAAGAGTTAATAGAAAAACTTCTTTTATTATAAACAATATAAATGATGCAATAGTATCATAAGTCAAACCCACCCAAATAAGATTGAGTCTTAGGCACTTACATTAACATTGATTTTTTGATACTAAAGTCTCCCCTCCGGTTGACAACATTGATTGTCTTCATTGAAGGTCGAAGAAAGTGGTCCAAACAAGTAAAGAAAGAAAGAAAGAGGAGTTCCTTTGTGTGTGGGTGTTAACCTTCTTTTTCGGAGTTGAAAAGATTGCTTTGGTTTCATCATAAAGCTAAAGAAGGTAACACCATCACTTTCTCACTCCTTATAGAATTTTGGAGTGATTGGGGATGATTCTAATAACTTTTAGAATCAATTTCCCTATAGGTACAGATTTATCATGGCATCTTCGACACTTCTAAGAAAGCATCTCGCTCATTTTGATTGATTAAGTAAGTTCTTAACACATTCATATTACTTTCACATATTTATTAGGCTTAAATTTGTATGAATAGATATTGTAAATGGATGTGAGGTTTGAGTTATAATTAAGATACACTCGTTATGTATCAAACCTAAAAGAGTCCGAGATCTTGGGTATTTTTTAAGAGAAATAAGGTTGGTTTTCAATATTTTGTGATAGATCTAGAAAGACTAAATATGGTTTTAATTCTAATGGTTTATTTAGGGCAAGTGTTAGTTCCAGTAAATGTCATTTAATATATTATGTTAACTTGTATGATGTGATATGTTGAATTTGACATTTCGTGTTATATTGCCTATATGGATTGGCCTCTTAAATGTGATGTATAAATATGATGTATGTGTATATGATGATCCGTGTATGCATTTGTATGTGGTGAGGTAACCGACATCAACCTCATAGGTTGACTTTGTATTTCGTACGAACGGATGTGAGGTGTAAATGAGATACGTGTATATCTAATAAGGTAATTGATGTCAACCACAAAGGTCAATGTCATGTTTCTCATTAATAAATATGAAGTGTGAAAGTGAAACGTGTATGTATGTGATGGAGTAATCGGTGTTAGCCTCAAAGGTTGACATTTTGGTTTGCCTAACCAAAAGTAATATGTATTTATGAGATGAATTATGTGAAGATCAAAAAAATAAGAGGTTTCCTAAATATGTGTGGGTCAAAACCGTTAGAGGTTTTCCAACTATTTATGGTTAAAACCATAAGAGGTTTCTTAATTATTTATGGGTTAAAAACATTAAAGATTTCCTATTTTATGGGTCGAATTCATTAGAGATTTCTTAATTATTCATAGGTCGAATCCATCAAAGGATTAGAATTATTTATGGGTCAAAACCATCAAAGGGTTCCTAATTTATGTAGGTCAAAACCATCGGAGGTTTCTCAATTATTTATGGGTCAAAAATGTTAGAGATTTTCCAATTTGTGTGGGTTGAAACTATTAGAGGTTTTCTAATTATTTATGGGTTAAAACTGTTAAAGGTTTTCTAATTTTTGTTCATTTCAATCATCAAAGGTTTCCCAATTTATAGGTTAAAACCACTAAAGGTTTCCTAATTATTTACGGATCAAAATCGTCAAAGGTTTCCCAATTTATGTAGGTCAAAATCATTAGAAGTTTCATAATTTTATAGGTCGAAACTATTAGAGGTTTTTCCAGTATTTATGGATTAAAATTTTTGAAGGCTTACCAATTTGTGTGGATCAAAACCATTAGAGGTTTTCCGATTTATAGGTCAAAACTATCAAAGGTTTCCTATTTATGTGTGAGTCAAAAATATTAGCGATTTATCAATAATGTGTGGTTCAAAATCATTATAGCTTTCCTAATTATGTATTGGTCCAAATCAATTGAGGTTTTCCAATCATGTGTGGGTTAAACCATCGAACCAATCGTGTGTCATAGGCTTGTAGCCATTAGTGACTCACCATTCTTGAATATTTTATTTCGTTCATTTTAGAGTAAGGACATAGGCCTTCGACTAGCCTAACTCCTAAAGCACTTGACAAAATCATCCAAATAAGATGAATTCACTCAAAAAGGCATAGACTCATAGCATATTAATAGAAGACTTTTAATTTTCACTTGCATACAATATAGCGTACCTCAAGTAGGATGTGGTGACGGTGATCCCAATCTTCTCCACTCGTAAGCAAACATTTACCTAGATATTTACATCTAACAATCATTTATGGATTTCCTAGTTCCTTAATATTAGATGGTGGCCCTTTTCCTTACTTCCCTATTCTTCCTAAAAGCATCTCTTGCTAGATGGCACCCCTCTAATGTCGTACATCTATTAATAGTTCTTTAAACTTTCTCTTTGAATTTCTACTCTCACTCTTTACTCTCCTCTATTCCCTTTCCCTCTTAGTGTTTTTTTCTCTTTTTCCTTTCATTTCTCTCTTTATTTTTTTATTTCTAACAAAAATGTAAATTGTTAAAACCCTCTCTCTTCTTCATATTTCCTCAATTTATATTTTCCATTCTTTTCTTGAATATTATTTTATTTCTTACTCAATTGGTTATTGATTCCCTTAAAGGATCATCCTAGTTGTCAACGTGTCTCTCATTAGAGGCATTTTTTCTAGTTTTTTGCTTGGGGAGGCTTTTACTATTTTGGCTTAGTCTATTTTGCAAGCGAGCTTTAGGGGCATAAAAAAGGAAGAGGATGAAGAGCTAGAGGATTTCTCATGCTTTGATAGAGACAAATTCATGTAGTACTTTTCCGGCGAGCTGATGGTGTCTTTCGAAAAAATTAGCTAACAAGGAAGTAAGGTTTTTTGTAGGAGAGGCTAGAATGCGGAAAAAGACAATGAGCATGAGGGCAAATCAAAGTTTTTTTAGGCTTAATTTCAAGAGACGAATGATAATTTGCTTCGAAGTTTAGGGTGAAAGTTCAACCTTTCATTTATGAGTTGTTTCTATTTCAATCTTGGTTCCTTTTTCTTTCTTCAATCGCACCCTAAATTTTGCACTCTTTCAATCCTCGCTCTTTTACATTAGGCCTTATTTCTAATAATTATTCTCAATTTTACTCTCTTTTTCATTCCCTTTTCTTTTTCTTTTTTGGTTTTTTTATTTATTATTATGCTTTTTTTAATTAATTCATCAAAAATGAAAAATCAACCCACTTATTCAAAAGTCTTTTTTTAAAAAAAAAAACAATAAAATCTCTATCAAAAAATTTGTAAGCCCTATATATATATGTGTGTGTGTGTGTGTGTGTGTGTGTGTAGAAAAACAAGGGACCTAATTTTCCCTTCCTTTGTTTCCTTGAATTTTTTTTTTTTTTTTTGACATTTTCCCCTAAAAGCAGAAATTAAAAAAAAAAGGCCAAAAAATAAACCAAACTAGATTGGGGTTACAACACAAGCAATAATTATATCCATAAACAAAGGGATCTCATAGGCATAACAATGGAGGAAACATCGGAGTGTTGTCAAGGCAAGGCCAAAATGTCCACATTCCACTTTAGATGAATGATCAAGCTTATAGGAGCAAGCATTTGGCCTAATAATTCTACTCCATTGGTGCCAAAGAATTTAGGCTTACTTATCTTTTTTTTTTTTATTGAATTGTTAATCCATCCTTACCGAATGTGGATTTTTTTTTTTTTTTGGCTCTTTGTCCAATTTGAATTACATTCTAAGTTAATTAAGTCTAATTATATTAGAAGTTTATTTAGTGACAGTTTATTTTAAAATGGCCTTAGTTAATAAGCCTAAGTAAATTAGGATTTTTTAGGAGAGTAGTATTTAAGTTGCTCTTTTGTTTTTTGTTAGACATTTTTGTTTGATATTGATAAAAATAACAAAGAGAATTTTCTTTCTCTCAAATCAGCATTCTTGTGTAACATAGATCACTTTTTTATCCTTGGTATTGATCGGCTAAGGTTGTGACTTAATCTCACATTCAAGATTCAAAGTGATGTATTTATATCGTTGCCTCCTAACATACGTATCCCAAACTTAATCTATTTTTCACAAGTAGCTTTTAAGTCATCTTTTTTAAAGTGAAACTTTATATTGAATTGAAAATATCTAGAAATTTTTGACTAGTTCTTATTTGTATAAAGCTAGAATTTGCTCTTTGTATTCGAGTTTCGTAAAGGTGCGGAAAAGGTGGAAATTAGGCTCTAAATTACCGATGATGCATCGTATCGCTAATGAATTAGTAAATTATATGTTCCTTATTGAACCTAATCACAAGACTCGTAGTTAGGGTAGGCATGGATCGAACCTATAGGGAAAGAGGCTAAATGGATCATCCTATTATTATAAGTGTTCTTATAGTGGAAAGGGGGGTTTTGTGTAGAAGGTACTAGAAATCAAATAAAATAAATTGAGATAACGAGTATTAAAGAAAATCTTGATTGAATTTCAGTATTTACTTTCGGTTTAATCGCCGATCATCGATCAAATAATTAACTTTTTTCTAAACATGAATATTCAACATAAGACAACAACATGTATGTTGACTCCGGTCTTTCCTTACATAGTCATTAATTAAATATACAATACCCAATTAATTCCCTACCTATTTTAACAATCTCCTAAGCACTAGATAGATTTAATCTAATACCAGCATTAAATAAAGAAAGACAGGTGAAGCTAAGCCACCTTCCTAAGCGTTAACGAAGATGTAAACTAGTTCTATGTTTTCTAAGAAAATGAACAAAAAATTAAAAAATAATCATTATCCCCTAGTTACTACTACATGCAAATTTAGGCAAGCAATTACACGGACTTAAATACTTAGCTAGGAATAAATTAATACGATTAAACAACTAGAATGCACTCTAATCAATTTAATCATACAACTATAAACTAATCATGTAGAAAAAACATAAAATACCCAAATAAGTTAAGTTTAGAAATAAAACCTTTAATCTCAAAGTGATTAACCAAAAGCTTTAACTTGATTCAACCAAGAATAGAGTTTAGTTGCACATAATGAATAACAAATAGAGATTTTTTATGAATGGCGACTAGTAAAAGTTAGACGCTCTCCCTCCAATAAGAGAATAATTAAAGTGAGACCCTAACTTCTCTATTTATAGCAAAAAGTAGGGTTAAAACACACACATAGCAGCCTCACACAATTTGTTTATTGTGATATATGACTTGTTTGTTATGATACATAGCTTGTTTGACTAAGGGACATGGTCGTGTACCATTTACACTTCATCTCATGTCTTTTATTGCTTCATCCTTGTGTCCTTAGCTATTGCTCATGTGATTTCTTACCTTCATCCCGTGTCAAAAGCTTCAACCCATATGGAATTTACACTTCATCTTATATCTCTAAATAATCAGCTTGAATTAGGGTTTGCGTTCTTCATGAATGTTGTAGTCTCTTTCTTATATTTGTAACACATTAAGGCTTGCATCAATTGGATATCTACAGATTAAGTTATTAGTGAAATATTGACATCAACTCAACATGTCCGCCCAGACCTTAGGATTCCACTTTACAATTGAATTCCTTTATGATGACAACCTATTTTGGGATATTTTCAATTCGGCATGCAAGTTGTTAAGCAAAAAGATTTTTTTTTCATCTCAAATTTGGCATTCTTTTATCACATAGAACACATTCTCATTCTTGGCACTAATCACCCATGGTGGCGACTCGTTCTTACATTTAAGAATCAAGGTGATGTATCTATATTCTTGGCTCTTGATGCACGTATCTTAAATCTTAACCGATTTTCACTAATAAGTTTAGATTCTCTTATTTAATTGAAACTTTTGTGTTAGATTTATTTATTTATTGAGAAGTTTCAACTAGTTCTAGTTTTGCATAAAGTTAGGTTTTACTCTTTGGGTTTCGAGTTCTAGAAAGGTGCTAAGATTGGAATTTGGGACTAAGGTTTTCGAATTGTATAAAAAAATTTCAATCATGTCCCTTAATCATAAAAAAAGTTGGGTTAAAATTTGGCAAAATTTTTACAAGTCTAGCCTAGGTTTCGAGTTTCAATCGGGGTTTCTCGCTTTATGTGTGTGAATTTTTACTTATTAAAAAAAGGAATGTAGAGGTGTTAGATTGACCTAAACTTTAGATAACAACTTCATCTAGGTTTCACCTAGGTTGTGTTAAAATTTCAAAATATTCTAATAAGATTTGCTAGGATTTCGACTTATTGCAATATTATGAGATTGTTAGAATTTTTGAGTTATTTTGTTGTTGTGTGTGCTGAATTGGTTGTTTATGATTGTAGAGATTTTGATTAAAAAAGAATTTTTGTGTTTGTGTGTTTGAGTAAAGAGTTGACGGAGTATGAAATTGGTAACGGAGTTTATTCAAGTTTCAACCAAATGAGGATTTTAGTGTTTGTGTGCTTGAGTATGAAGTTGTTGTGGAGTTATAGTATCAAATGGGTATTAGAGTTTAGTCAAGTTTCGTTTGTGTGAAATTGACATTAAAATGATGTCTACTTTTGAGATTGATGATATTTTTGTATTTAACTTTGAAGAAAAGATTCCTAATGTTAATTGGGATCTTTCTCCTATTTTTTTATGAATAGTTTGAATAGTCCGATGTTGAGTTTGATGACTATGGCGTTAGCAAAAATAGTGGTTTTGCCCAAAGTGAAGTTGACAATGCTGGCCAAGAAGGTGTTGAAAGTAAAGGTGATGTTGCTAACTTTATTGGTACCGAAGGGTGTCAAAAATTTTAGCAAAAAAGATAGCATGAATGGCCTTGAAGTTACTAGATATTTGTCTAACTCATCTCCACAAGCGATGGCCGTTCAAACCCGGAAGAAAATTTGTGATTTATAATTGGCTTTATGAATGAGAAGCAACGTGTCATGTACATTGCTTCTTATGGAGGTCGAGTTTATTGTCCCCAAGTTATTACAAACAAAGGCATGTTAAGAATTAAAGAACATCATATGAGAGAGTTGATGGCACTTGCACTTTTGATGACTTCTTACACTAGGGGTTGATTGAGTATCTTGATGTCAATGAAGAGAAATTATGGTTTGATTGTAAAAAGGAGGTCTAAAGTGAAGTTTGTTTTAGATCTTGTATATCGTGTAGTTAAGGAAGAGAAGGTTTTGATCTTTTTTTCACGAGCATTAGACCTATTATATTATTCCTTGAATTATCCGAGAATGTCTTGAGATGGCCATAGGGTAAAGAAATTTTGGTTCTCACAGGACCTAGAATTGTTAGAACAAGGAAGAGTGATGGATGAGCTTGAGCAATTGGGAGCACCTTCAAGGTTTTACTTGCATTAATTACAGCTTATGTTTAGGGCATAAGTTTGACAACGACTTGACGGGTAATTCTATTGAACTTAGAGTAGAATTCCTTCAAGAAAAAGCGAGCTACCGAACGAGCTTTGTAGCACTGGTCAATAGATGATGGCTTATTGTGCAACCGATGTAGTTAAATCTACTTTCCAACTCAATAGAACATGTGAGAATGATTTGGTTGAATCTTGTAAGCTCTGGTGATCGAGTGGGTATCGTGGGAATTTAAAAAGCACTTCCTAAGGAGAGCAAGGGTAGTGTGAACGGAGCATTTAGGATCGTGCTCATAGCCAATAATGCTTCTTGGCTCAATAAAGAGGCAAATGTACCAATTTACAATCCAAAAGATATAAACATCGGAAAGATAGTCGAAAGAGATGATACATTTGACGTGCCTAGTAATTCACTTGCACCATCAATATATGCCCATTTATGGATAAAAAGAGCAATCTTTTTGTTGATCTTGGCGGAGTGGGAAAGAACTTAAAGATTGGCACCCATTTGCGAGGTGACATCAACATGATGATAGTTGGTCACCCATCTATTGCCAAATCTCAAATTTGAAGAACAATCATGAATACTCGCTTCCTCGACCATGTCCACTATTGGTTTGTGGTCCTTGTTATAGAGGATGGACAGCTATGTTACTTTTGATCAAGATATAGGAGAAAAAAGGCTTGAAGTCGGAGGCATTGTTCTTTCGATATAGGTGTTATTTTTATTGATGAATTTGACAAAATGAATGACCAGGATTGTGTTGCTATACATGAAATTATGGAGCAATAGATTGTTACTATTGTTAAAACCGATATCCATGCATCACCGAATGCTCGAAGAGGGGTGGTGGTCGCTCCAATTGATCATCATGAAAATTAGCAAGAAGATATTAATCTATGACTTTATATCCAATAAAAATCTAGACTACTTTACTATTACGGAAGCGGACAACGACAATTGGTGTAAATGGAGGTATCAAATTGTGAAGTTTATAACACATGTTGTTTAACATTTCCTTTATAATAAGAAGCATGCAATGGGGTGGACTAAAAAGAATTTCAAACATATGAGTTATGATGCCATAGCGTTGAAATTGGTTGTCATAATTTGATTGTTTTATTTAAACTTTGGATTGTGTGTGATTTTCAGCTTATGTGTCGATTGTGGATTGAAAGGGACCGGTGTTTTGTTCAAGATTGCTTATGGCCTAATGAAATTAGGTTAGATTAAAGGGTTGACTCTTGTGAAAGGGGTGGCCGATGCTTTGCCCTACATACACTATATTTATGCACCATGTTTGCTCCTGGAATCGAATATGAAGCTTGTGTTTCGACTTGGGCACGGCTAGGCTCTTAAAACTCGACTCGTCCAATTGGAGTTCATTAGCGGGAAGTTTTAAATACTTAGCTCTTGAATTGGCTTATACAATGAAAGTGACCGAGGGATATGGTGTCTATAGATTTGGAATCCTTGTTTTGGAGATTGTCATAGGCCAAAAGTTCTTTAGCTTTCGCAATTTAATAAATTTTTGAAGCTATGCATGGTAACATTGGACACATGGAAATAGCTATAGAGTTATTGGATGATCCTAGATTAGGCGACCAAAGGCAAGAAACTCAAGTTTTGAAGAGCCTCCGCACACGATTATTATTATGGGCTCAAGTTCTAGTGTTCTACTAGAAAGAAACTTCCCTTGAGTTTGGGGAAAGAACACATGTCGAATTGTTTGGGGTGGACCGACATAATTGACTTTGTAAGAGACCAAGGCAAGCGAGGCTTAAATTTGAGATCTAAGTTTCTCCAACCTAGAGAGTATGACACCAAAATTATTATCACCTAATTTTTCTTACAAGTAATTTAATTGATTTATGAGTTTTTTTTTAAATAATAGTGATAAAAAAAAATGGAATTATTCAAAAAATAATAATAATTCGAGAGTTCAATTAAAAAAATATAAAATATAAGTACAAAAGAAAATCCAATTGAGAGTGCAATTAAAAAGATTAAAACTCAAGATTTTAATTGAAAGAATAAAAGGGTATTATTTTGGAAAGAGTTAAGCAAATCAACACTAAAATTAAAAATTGAGAAAAACAAAGGACCAAAAATAGTATTTGTACAAAACCCTAATTTTTTTTTTATAAATACCCAACTCCTTCAACTATTTAAACAAGACATAGATTCCAAATAAAAAAATAAAAAAAAGTCAAGTCAAACAACCCCTAAGGAGAACCAACCCATCAACTCACGAGTCGACTTGCCGGACCCATCAAATTTTTTCTCCCAAATCAATCGTCCTCCAACCGATATTACCTCTAACCCTCACCTCCAATTGATAGCCCACTTCTAGACCCACTATTTTTTTACTAGTTAGAGAAGGAGGAGAGGTCGGATCTAGTCGAAATTGAGGATAAAAGCTTATGGCCTAACCTCGCTTAACAAGCTAGCCAAATCTCCCAATTCGGCCAAACCACCGGCTACTACCACCACAAAGCCGGTCAACCTCCTCCCATGAGTGATTCCCCCTTAAAGTCATAGCCAAAAGTCATCAAAGAACAACCTAATCAATGACAAATCATTTCCGGATTCGTTTTGTGCAACCTAGTAAAATTAGTAAATCAAGGCCAACTCGGATCTCCTAACCATCACGAAACACTCTCCTCAGCCTCAAGAGTTGATTGGTGCCCTTAAAGCATCCTAACATCACTAGAATCTTTGTTGAAAAGAGGAGAGATTCAGCTAAAATTTTAAAGTTACCGATCTTCCTCATCCAATGTCAACGATGACTGCCACCACCAAAAATAAGTAGAGCAAGCCTCCCTCCATCGTGCGAGCCCTTCCATGTGCTCGGATCTAGTTAGAGCAGACAATTGATGGCAGCTAGACAATGACAACATCTATAACACACATGTTAGGGGCATTTTTATAATCTTACGAGTGAGGCATTTTGGTCCTTTCATATTGACCAAAGGCATCTTAGTCATCATATAAAAATCTTTTCAATACCAATAAATAGTCGTTTCCTTCTTCTCAACTAGCTAAAATAATCAACCTTCATCGAGATTGAAGTAAAATTGATCCAAGAGAGGGACTCATAATATTTTTATGATATTTGGATAACTTTTGAACTTATTTGCATTATTTAAAATGATAAATGAATGATATAAATGTTATATTATGAAAGATTGAGCTATCAAATGTTCTGTCTAATTATGCTTTAGATTTTTTCTTGATATCTATTTGTCAAAATATAGTTGTTTATGACTTTTTACTTATGTGGTCCAAGTTACTTGTTGCTTCCAAATCGATTTATTTATTGCCTATTTATCTAAATTGAAGTTGTCGATAAATTTTTACTTATATGGTGAAAACTATCTATAACTTCCAAATCAATTTACTTGTTATCTATTTGTCCGAATTAAAGCTATCGATGGCTTCCTACTTGTATGGACAAAGCCGTTAGTGGCTTTCAAATCATTTTACATGCTTTTCTATTTATTCAAACGAAGCTACCAATGGCTTCCCACTTACATGATGAAATCGCTAGTGTTTTATTTTATCTATTTTCCGTTTACTCGGAATGTAGTTATTGGTGGCTTCCCACCTATGTGTCGAAGTTGCTAGTAGCTCACAAACCAATTTTATTTAATTTTTTATTACTAAAATAAAGCTACATGTGGCTTCCCACTTATGTGACAAGGTTACTAATGATTTCAAAGTTATCTCGTTTGTATGAAATGAAATCATCAATGGCTTCTCACTTATGTGACAAAGTCATAGGTGACTTTTAAACTAGTTATCTCGCTCCTTACTTGAGTGAAATGAAGTTATTGGTGACTTCCCACTTATGTGAAAAAATTATCGATAACTTTCTAAATCTATGACTCAAAGTTGTTAGAGGCTTTCTACCTATGTGAACAAAGCTGTCGGTGATTTGTTGTCCATACCTATAAAGGCTATCAATCATTAAAAAATTACCTATTTATCGATATAGGTTATGTTTACTAAAGATTAGTTAAAATTTCAACATCCCTTATCGTTTTCCTCTAAGTATAGGTATCGACCTTAGGTAGGTTCAAATCCCGAATCACACTACTATTCCATCCCGATAAAATAAATTCATTCAAATAGACATAGAGAAATAATATAATAAAATCATATTTTCAATTTTAACATGCAAACAATGTAAGCCTACCTCATGCGGGACGAGATGACGATGATGTTATATCTTTCTCATACATAATTGATTCTTGACATAAATATCTTTACAAGACTATTATTTTTAGGGTTTCTTAGTTCTCTCCGATTAGCTAGGTGGTAACACATGTTCCCGCACATCCTCTACGAGCCCGTGTCAATAGAATAGTGACTCTACTAGAGATATGCAATACTAGGATTAAGCTTTGAATGTCTATATTAATACATCTCCGGTTTTTTGTTATACTTTTATGCCCATATATTTTAAATGAGTAATTTCCATTTATTGTTTGTCTATTTTTGTGTTATGAAAATGTGTCCGTATATAAATGTGATGTTTATGTTTTGTCTTCTTTGTAGTTTTTTAATCATATTTTTTTAGTTTTAATTTCTAAAACTAGGTATCGAGTGATGCCTCACACACATCACTACATAATTATAACTTTTATTTGTATTTTTTGCAAGATCTAGAGAGTTATTAGTAGTACCTCCAATAGATTTTGTTTCGGGTAAATACTCATAAAACCTCAACTCCTCTTGCTAACTACCACTAGTGATACATAATTAATGATTTTCACGATTATTAATGTTATTATAGATAGTCCTAGTAATTCTACTAAAGATTCATTAGGCTAAAAAGTACTCTTTTGAGATTCGGATAGAGCTCACCTATTCATTAAACAGACTCGAACCAAACTTTAGGACCATCATCATTTCATTAAATGCACTAGGTAAGTCGGATGTGTTTGAAAGTTTGACTAAGATAACTTGGTCATGAGGTTTCAAGATGGATGACAAAAGACTTCAAATTCAGTCCAAGCAAACATCACCCAATGCATCGAAAGGTTACTAATGTAAATAATCATGTCTTTAAACCTACTATAAGTAATCTCATGGGTAAAACAATAAGAAAAAAAACTCTTTTGTCACTCTCCACAAATGACTACTCTATAGCTATTCATAAATATCTTTATTTTATGTTAATATTATTTATGTTACCGTATTTTGTTATTTTACCTAGAGAAACATAAGTCATCCTATCAAAATTTTATTTTCTCCCCAAGAGTTGACAAAGTAAGCCAAGTCAAAAATAGGCAATAAAAAAAGAGATCGACTCAAGTAAAACCATTGGGAAAAGTTAAGTGCTTTTAAAAAAATAAGTGACTAGGCTAGTTGTTTTAGTTGAGAAACGTTTGTAAGTCCGTACACCTACTAAAGCAACTCTAAAATGAAGGATGGGGTCGGTCATCTATTATTCTTAGGGTGTTCACTACCATGCTGATACCCACTACTTGAATGGCAATTATTATGCCACCTTTCTCTATTTTGCATTGAGAGATTGTTAGCATTGTGAAACTAACCAGCCATACTACACCTAGGACATGTATGAGCCAACTCTTTCGAAAGTCTCTAATTCGTGCCTTCACGACCACATATTTTGCAAACTCAAGTAGCTCCTATGATTAATCTGGCTACTAATAAAGAGAAAAAAGGAAAAGTGAGTTCATAAACTAAAACTAAGAAGCTCAATGCAATTGAGAAATGTCTCAAGGCCATCAAAGGCATGGACATGTTCGACCTTCTTTTAACTATAGATAGATGTTTGATTCCAAATATCATAATTTCTAAAAAGTTCAAAGTACTAGAATTCTCTAAATACATTGGGAGTCAATGTCCAAAAACTCATCTTAGGATTTACTTAAACAAGATGATCGATGTTGCTTATGATAAAAAGCTTATAATTCACTTCTTTCTTGAAATTCTTAATGGTGTCACTCCGAATAGCTTCATCAAACTTGATCAAACAAAGCTTAAAAAATGAAGGGATTTAGTTGAAGTATTCATATAGTATAAGTTCAATATAGAAGTAACTCTTGATAGAAGCCTATAGTCTATAAAGAAAGAGTTGAAAGATTTTGTGAAAAAAATATACCTAGCAATGGTGCAAAATGGCTTTCTTGGTTCAACCACTTTTACTTAAGGAGAAGCTCATTGCTTCTTTTTATGAATACCTAAAAAGCACCCTACTATGATTATTTATTGAGTAATAGATCAAATAAATTTATTAATATAGTTTCTATGTCTAATAAGATTGAGCAAGCAATCAAGGTCGGATAAATAACTAATCTTTTTAATTCTTGGTCAAAGAAGAACAACTTTGGTCAAGAAGATGACATCAATGTTCATCGGATTAGGGAACCTAATTTCAATCCAATTAATCACTTGAATCATTCTCATCTTTCATAGATTTGTTCTCAAAATTATCAACCAAAACATCCTATGCAGCTTAACCATCAACAAAGACAATTCAATCAAAACAACCAAGGAAATACGAAGTCGTAGAAAATACAAGGAAATACTACCATTTTTTCTACCAACCAAGTAACTCCTATGGAAGCTATTCTATGATAACCTTTATTTTCTATGTGGTATAATCCCAATGAATCTTGTGAGTATTAGGATGGCACAATTTGTTATAATATCAAATATTGTCTAGGCTTATAAAAGTATACTCACTCATTGATTAACTACGACTTGATTTCACTTAATGATGCTTTAGGCATTTCAAATGTGAACACTAATCACCTTTTCAACTATACTATTGTCAATGGGAAGATATATTGTCATTGGATGCCATCGGATGATATTAGATGTGATAACAAAAAGACAGTTCTGAAATTTTCATGTTCTATTTGTTTGACACGTTATCTATGTAAGTGCTAATAAGAAACCAATCAAGTATTAAACTCCTATTTATGTCAAGTAATTCTAGAAGTTTCTTAAAGAGAGTGGACATAATATTAATGATTATCTTAAATTTCATTAAGAGATACGGACCATGCTAGCTTTGGGAATCTTAAGGGTAAAAAGAGAAGAAAAGAAATCGGAAAAGTCTTTCTACATTGCCGATTTACATAGTAGACTTAAGTTTGAGCCAACCATCTTATGCTATGGTAATGAATATTTTGGGGGCAAAGAAAGCCAATACCAAAAATAAAGTTATACAGACCTAGGTCAATGGTTGATTATCCAAAAATGATGGTGCTTTCTACCAACACACTTAAGGATTTTTTATGTCGATCGGCTTGTTTAGGAGACAATCTAAGAGAAGGAATTGAATGCCTAGTCTCATGAAGAAGCACCTTTTTTTTTCAAGGATAAGTAATTTTCTTATTGCATTTATCTATCATACTTTTATATGATGTTAATTTAAGGGAGGATGCAAATTTTCTTCTTAAATTACCACATTTTCCTTCTTTCTTCTATTGTTTTTTATTCTTATTTTTTGCACTATTTTTGGGGCGTTGAGTCCGATGATATCTCAAAAAAAAAAAAAATGCTACGTGATTCCACTAAAAAAAAGGGTTAGCATAACTCTAATTCTAATATGCATGAGGATGAATGCAAGGAGAATACTCAAAATTTACCAGTGAAGCATGAATGTGTCTTGATTTTATAAATGAAATCTTACCTTATATCGAATTTTTGAATTTTATTTGCAAAAGTGTTGTGATTTTCATGAATAAGGCTATTTTTTTGAAAAAAAATTCCTATTATCTTCGCATGATTTTATTATCGATTGAAATCAAGAGATGTTTATTTAAAAGTATCATTATCATTTTATATCATCCAAATCAAAGCCAAGAAAATGGCAAACTTATTTAAAATCTTTCAATATTGATCATCTTTCAAAATATATTATGCAAATGCTAAGAGGCGGTTTCCTCTTTTTTAAACCAAAAATATTCCTTTCTTATTCTTGATAAATCCTTCAATAACGAGTCTTTTCTAAGATAATTCATTGATGTCAAAGATTAAAAATAAGTGATTTGATGTCTTAAACGATGATGAGTGGTACATATATGAGTCATGAACCCATCTTATCTCGTCATAACTTCTCTATAAGTCAATCATAGTTTTTAAATAAAATTAGAATTTATCAACCTAAATAAGATCATATTTGAGATGAATAAAGGCCATTTTTGATATACTTTACCACTAACAAAAAAAAACGTATTTCTTAATGTCTAACTTTTAGCCTAAATTAAAGACTTATTTCCACAATGACTCGGACTAGGATCCGTAACGCCCCGCCCTGATCATATTTCTACTACCCAAGTAAGTGCATCGGACGAAGCGCGTTGCGCCGACATACCCTAAACTCTAAGTAGTTTTCTTATGATATTCTTAGAACTTTAACGAGTACATTACGTATATAACTCCTTAAGATAAAATTTACATAACATAATTAAATACATTAATAAAACATTATAGGCAATATTCAATTTCTCACGAACTCCACACCTCAAATTTACGGACAAAATAAAAATTAATATATGGTGCCTCACATGAGCCGATTAGGAAGAGCCAGCAGCATCCGTACCAACTTGTCCTTTTTCCGTCAAGATAAAAAAAATAACAACATGATGAGCCGAAGCTCGGTAAGCGGGGTGATGCACATGATATGCAATGTTGTTTTGACTTCCCACCATACTCATAAATTTTAATCTCGGGTACCACAGGTATTAGCCGATCTACTCTATTTATCATCCATGTGGTCCGCAGATCATCTTCTCGCTATAACGGAATTATCCCTCGTTGTAATTACTGTTAGCGAGAATCCATCGTCTAATAGTGCAAGCACACGGCTTGATTTCATCCGGATGATCCTCGGATCATCTTCTGCTACAACAAAATTATCCCTCGTTGTAACTACTATTAGAGAAAATCCATCATCTAATAGTGCGAGCACACGGACTAGAGTACTTGGACTACTAATACCCATTTATTCCAGTTAGGTTATCAAACCTAGATGTATAAACCATTTCTCAATCAATTGACTTGTCTTAAATCACCCACTATGCACATGATGCACGTGATGACATATTTAGTCACATTCAACTAAATTCGGATACCAACCCTTCATTCTCTTGCCATACTCACGGTCCAACCCACACTCAAAATTTATCCACTTGCTCACATACCAATCATGATACCCACAGTCGCGAACACAATCTCCGCTCATTAATATTGTTCATTAATTTCATTAATATTTAAAAGAAGATCCAAGTCCATTTACTTTAATCTAAGCCCATTAACTTTATCCTAGGTCCATTGACTCTATTCAATTGTATTTTATTTAGTTCAAGCCCATTTAGTTTATTCCGGACCCATTTATTTTATCTAAGTCTAATTCTTTAGTTTTAAGGTTTATTACCGGGCAACTCCTAATCGAGTAAATAATTTTCTAATTTCAGAACATAATTAAATCTTACCCATTTTATTTTAGATACTAGACATATTTATTTATAATATATCCAAACATTAGGTCTAAATACCAAGTACATAATTAATTACAAATTTTGAAACTTAAGGAGCAATCTGCCAAGTAGTAGTTTGTCTAGAGTCTGTCTATACTAAATCGGGTATAACGCTTTGTAAACGAATCCAATGACCAAAAAATTTTAAAGGAAGCTATTTGAAACATAGATGAATAACTTTTATTCTTTATGTTTCACCCAGAAATCGACCTAAAATCCTTAAATATGCACCCCAAAATTCGGATAGAATTTACTCCTTATCAACACTAATTTATTAGTTCATTCCAAGCCAACTTTAAACATGGTTTAGTTCACTTAAATTTAGTCCAAGTTCAATCCAACCCATCACCACATACTTGGACATTTTTCAAAAAATTATAACATCATAAATCACCACAACAAGGCATCCATACATAGATTTATCCCAAGCATCAAGCATATAACCATTGAAAATTATTACAACCCATGAAATAAACACTAACAAAATAACTTTAAAAAAAATAATTTAAGACATTAATCAGCCAAAAAAAATGAAACCTACTTACCTCTTTTAGGTTTTATTAGAATTTCCTTAGCTCTTTTTCTTTCCTTTTTCCCTTTCTCTTTCTTTTTCTTTCTTTCTCTCTTTTTGTCTGTTTTTCTCTCTTCAATTTGGCTTCTCTTTTAATTCTGGATGGCTACGGTTTTAGGCCTAAAAATGGCAGCCATTTAACCCTCTATTTCCTTTATATACTCAGCTTTTATCCTCTCATTTATTTATATCATCAATGTTAAAATTTAACTAGGCCAAATGTAAAGTGGAGGAAGCTTGGAAGGCAAAGTCGGCATGTTTTGGAAGTCAAAGGTGATGATTTGGCTTCCAAGCATTTAATTCAAGTGCTTAGGTAACTAAAGAAAACTTAGGCTAAATAAACACATTAATAAGCTGGGTTCATGTAATTAGACATAATTTTGATTTTTAAAATTTGGAATTTCTTTTTTCTCAAAATTTCAGCGAGTGTTACCTCCTAACCTATCTATACTAAGATGTGCATAACTCTCTCTATATGTATCCAAAAATTATGAAATTTTATAGAGAGCTATTACACACATAGAAAAAAACTTTTATTCTTTACATTTTGCTCAAATATCAATCTAACGAGCATCAAATAAATCTCACAACATTCGAGCAGATTCTTCTCCCAAAATTCCAAGTAGAATGCATTTCGAAAGAACCCTCACTATAATTGGTATAACTCATAATGTATAGGTCCAACTATTATAAACTTCTATACAGGCCTATTCAACACATAGATGAACAACTTTCATTATTTAAGGTTGACCCAAAAATTACCTTAAAGTCCTCAAATAATTCACACAAAACTCGGACAAAATATAGTCCTTAAAACACCGATTTTGCATATTTGATTTCTTTAATAATTAAACCATTAATCTTAAGCACAATAACTTTAATTTAACATAAATCACATATTTCAAGCATTAATTTCTCATGATGAAATGAGAATTATACTAACTCTTAATATACATATATATATAATTATTCTAATACACATCGCGTTACGGATAAGGGTTTTTACGGGGGTTACAGGATCACCCTTCACACTCGTGAGCAATTTTGAAGTTCATAAATAATAAAAGATGTTCTCCTAGAAAAGAGAGATAAGAAATAATGATAATGGTTCACAAAACAAAAACTTGTTGAGAAAACACTTGAACGACTTTAAAAAAAATGAAAAACAAAAGTGAAAGCACTAAGACAAATGAGACTCGCTATCTAGAGTGATCCTTCTCATGATTTGAAATTAAAAAGGGTTAGAAAGGCCATGGTTAGAAATCCTTAAAAAAAAAAAAAAAAAAAGCTAACAAGAGTGAATCTGAAAGGAGAGTTGAAATTAGAAAATGAGATCAATTGGAAAAATGACAAAGTCAATGTGACATTCCTAAAGTGATCTCGATGAAAAAATTAAGTGATCCTAGGTTTTTACAACCTCAAACACCTTTTGAGCCTTTTATATCATTTTTTTTTCATAAGACAAGACCTTAGCCTATACTACATGCCCATGAAAGACCTTTGTGATCAAAGATGGATTGTTTGTATTGATGAGTTCTAGCTTCAAACGAGAAAAGAAAATATATTTTTGAATAAAACTTGACTTGTTTGCACATTAGAAACCATCATTTATAACATTGAATCATGAATTTTCATCAAGTAACCGAAGGATCATGCATCCTAAGGGCCCAAGATCAAGTTGTTGAATCTACTAACCATACATGCATGAATTTAAAGCAAGGATCAAGGATTACCTCTTATAGCACAGATTTAAATTCTTTTTTAGAAAAGTTATCTAATTTTTTGGCCTCTATTGATGATCCACGCGAGTCTAAGTGTCTACAAAAAAGCACTCAAAATCAATGGGTGCTAGTTCCATCTTTTCTGATTTAGTGTTTCTATAGAAATTAATCTCGGATAATTTACGACAATCTTAAAGGAGAAACAAAGAGTATAGCTTACTAGGATTTAGGAGAAAACTATT
Source organism: Dovyalis caffra (assembly GCA_963924115.1). Taxonomy (NCBI): domain Eukaryota; kingdom Viridiplantae; phylum Streptophyta; class Magnoliopsida; order Malpighiales; family Salicaceae; genus Dovyalis; species Dovyalis caffra. The sequence goes on from CAWUPB010000351.1 coordinate 2,720,955, forward strand.
TTCTCCTTAATTTTCTCTCTTAGCCCTATGCCCTCTATTATTTTTAGGGCTAGCCAAAACTCCTCTCTAAAATCCTTGTGTTGGCCAAATTTTCTCTCTCCTCCTACATATTTATAGGAGAGTTTTCTTTTCCTCCAAGGATAAGAAGAGGGGTAGTAATGAGCCCATAAAGGAATCTAGGTTGTTGCTTCTTTATCCTTCAATGATGAGGAGTTATTTTGCATGTGGACTTTTTTATATTTATCTTTAAAACATTTAACCTTATCCAATAAGGTTGATGTTTATCCTCCCACTAAAATATCTTAAGGTTTTTAATTAAACCTAATGGGCCAAAAATATTTTTTCCCAATTAATTTATTTGGATAATCCAAATAAATATTCTTAAATTATTTTGACGGGGTCCATATTAGGAAATAATTTTCCAAAATACCTTTTTAACCTAAATTAGAAAACTCCTTTCCATTTAGGTTCTTTATTTTTAAATTTGAAACTAACTTCCAAATTAGAAAATTGATTTCTAAAATAGGAAACTTTTCATTTTAGAAAACTTCTCATTCAAGAAAACTTTTCATTTTAGAAACATTTTTCCAAAATAGGAAACTTTTATACTTGAAAATTTTTTCTAATATCTTTGATTCCCACTTATAATGTGGATACTTAAACTTATGGTGTGATCCAATAAGCTCCTAGATATGTTGGTAATGTATAAGAACAAAAGACTCCTCTTTTATCTCTTGATACATAAATCAAGATTGGCCTCTAGAAAGGTATCATGACCACCCGAGTTCTCTAGGAGGATTAGTTAATCCATTATTACCTTTCATGAATATGGTTACCATATAATTCAATCCTCATGTCAACTTATCATAGTGTGATCTCAAACTTGATTATCAATCTTGTTCGATTATGATCACATAAGTTTTTTTCGATTCTCAAATGTCTCAACTCTTAGAGTAAACTAACTATCCTCTATTGGTATACTCCTATTGTGGTTACTGCATTTATTAAGCAGATATTTATTGAAGTGCAATGTGATAACTCTTTTAGTATATAAGGAATGACATGTCCTATCTTAGTCATGAACCTATCTCTATTGGATTCCTAGTGCACCCTACGAATCACCCATGTGCAACCCATTTATGGGTCCATCAAAACGAATGTCAAAGTTTCCTTCAATGAGATAACCATGATAACTTCAAGTCTAAGGACCATTTGTACTTATCTCGTATGAGATTCCCATAGACCAAAACCAAATGGGTTCTCATAACGAGTTAAGTCCAATGATATGTTCTCTAACATAAATCACCTAAATGTTTGCTTTGGCATCACCATGCTATTAGGTGTAAAATCTCATACTCGCTATCATATAGCATGAGCATAGTACTCACAAGTCTATCCATATATTGTCAATTTTCATTCTCGACAATGTTACAACTTTGGATGTTTAATGATATCATTTATGTGCATTAGTGTTTGTCTCATACCTTTCAATTAATCACTATTGCAAATGCATATCATAAGGACTTCTATCTAATTCTACCGAATTTATCAACATGTAAATATAAGAATTAATAGAATGACTTTTGTATTATTATTAAAATGAATGATGTAATAATACATTAACATGAGCCCATCCAAACATTGTTGGATCTTGAGACCAATACTAACAATCTCTTATTTACAATAGAGTCAACCAGCCATGTGCTTTAAACTCGACAATCGAGTGAGAGTCAAATGTTTTAGCTGTGATAAAGGTCGAGTTTGAGGTCGGCTATGCTATTGTAGTGTGGTCCTTTTCTATCCTTATGTTACCACAACCTTTTATGTCCATATCAAGTGATAGCATTATAGTACGTGCTTGGAGCCGTTAATGAGACCTTGGTTTCTTAGCTTGTGCTATGGATCCTTTATAATCGATCATTAAGCTATATGACATTGGACCAAAACTTTCTTTGATCATTCCATACTAAACTTTTTAGTATCATATCATTGTAACTACTTTGGGAGACTCCTTACATTTCAAGTGGCATATCTCTACAAATCTATACTCTTAAATTTTAGGTTTCTCTCACATCTCACTCTTGGAAAATTTCTTCTAGATTTCTTAATCTTTTGTTTGCAACATGATATTATAGTCAAGGTATAATTTTATGTCGAATAACCATGACTAGTACACTTTCACTCGCCTTTTTATATACACAAGGTTCATCTTTTTTTTTTATGAATAATCAAACTCTTTGATCATTCCATAAAACGTTGACTTTTATTCCTAGACGCATGCTTAAGTTTATTAATGGACCTTAACATTTTGCAAATCTTATTTGTATATTCTTAGGAACCATCGGGGTGTGTTAACTACACATCTTTCTATTTGTCTTTTATAGGAATCAATGTCTAACATTGTCATTTCAAAAGTATTAGCTTTGTCATCCCTTTAATGGCTTACATCACCATGTGTCAAGACGAGAAAATCATATTCTTTTGCTCTTATGATGAATTTCTTTTGTATTTTTAAAGTTCTTGTGTTCTGTTTGTGAGAGAGTTATAACATTTTCTAATCTTTCTACTTTAGGATTCCTTTATTTAAAGTGTCAATTTGTGAGTCCACTCAAATCTTATTACGTTTGAATTTTCCTCCACTTGTTTCTAGCATCCATAAATTCCTTCCCAAGGAACATGGTATGCTTAGTAAGGAATAACACTTTGTTCTAGTGGTAAGATATTGACATCCTTGTCTTGCTTTAGATATCTTACAATTTAGCACTTTATTGATTTTCGGCTTCATTATTGTCTTTGTCAAACCCTTTGACATTCACTTTATAGCCTCTAATCTTAAGAAAGATTAATTTATTTTATTTCCCTTCTCATATCTCATATGTGATCTATTTTTATATATTAGAATCCTATTCATTTCAAAGCTTCCAAGAAGGAATATTCATTCATAATTAGAGATATTAATTCGACTCATCATGGACTAATCATGTCTAAGATGCGATGTCTATAGAGGATTTCATTCTCTTTTAGGTGATCTAATATTTTAGCATTCAAGTATTCATTTTCTCTATCTAATCAATATGCTTTAATACTTTTGCTAGTTCATCACATGACTTTTCAAGTCTAAACTTTTAAACATTTTAAATGCTTTGGATTTATATCTTTTACCCATAACATGATCCATTGTCATTAAAGGTTATATGAAAAGCATGTTATCCTCTTGCTTGGGTGAACATAGACCCATATACATCTCTATGTATAAGATTTTTATAAATTAGTAACTTTTTCTCCTTTTTAACTAAAAGGGGATATATGTCTCTTTGCCAAGTAAACAAGTTTCGTTAGATATCATAAAATGATTCTAAATATCTTTTGCATAAGTAGGTTGGATATGGAATTCTTGCTTATATGACTAAGTTTGACGTTTTCTTACTAATTAATGATTATTTAGATCATTTGAGTCTTTTAGTATTTATTTATACATTTAGGATTTATTTTTAAAACATATAATCATTATCAAAATACTTTCATAAAAATTCATCCTTAAAAATAACTATTATTCTTAAAAATGAAATACTTATTCAAAATATAAAATGGAAATAAGATCTTAGTCTTTATTAAAATAATTATGATTGAGTCATAGCACATCCTAACATGGTAGTTCTAGCTCATAAATACATACATCTAATGGTTCAACTCTTGATCCATTATTATTATGTAGATATTATCCCTTAAAACTATCTTCCTTCCTTTTCTAAGCTCCCGTACATTTCAAAAATGTAAGCACCACATTTAGTATCATATACTCATGAGGTGGAATTTAGAAATAAAAGGATTAGTATTAATAACATAAATACCTAAGATAGTGGTAGAGCTCTTCTTTTGCACCTCTTTTAAGTACTCCTTACGGTTGTGCTTCTAATGCCCTTTCTTGTTGCAATGAAAACAAACTACATCCTTTGGACTATTTTAAGCCTTGACCTTTTTCACTCCTCCAGTAAGTGTAGTTGAAGACTTCTTCTTTTTTTTTTGGGCTTTTTCTTATCCTTTACTACGTCTTTTTCCTTATTAATTAGAAGTACGAACTCTTATTTTTTTTGTTAATATCGAGTCGAGCTTCTCTTAGCATGGACAATAGCTCTCCAAGAGTCTTTTGCATGTGCATCATCTTGCGGTTCATAATGAACTATCTATAGCTATCGAGCGAGTAATTGCAATACTAGGTCAATGGATAATTCACCACCATCTATTCCAACTTCAAGTTCAACCGATCTATCGATATAGCCTATCATTTCAATGACATACTTTTCGACGTTAGATCCCTTATCCATTACGGCTCTAAAGAGCTTCCTTGCTATCCCATAACACTCATGCCTAGTATTCTCCTCAAATAAGCTCTTGAGCCTTGCTATGATATCAAAAGCTTGTGAGCTTCTATGTTGGTGCCTAAGTTCCAACGTCATAGTAACAAGCATGATGCCGACGCTCTTAACGGTGATCGCATCATCTCTATATTTGATCCATGCTTCATAAGCTTTAGCTTGAACCAAAGGAGGCCCGAGTTAGGAGAGCTTTCTCTACTATATATAGAATTTTCTCATGTTGGAGGACTATCCTCGAATTCATTTCCCGGTCGAGGAAGTTCATGCCATTAAAAGTATTACTTCCATCAATAATCGGTCATATCGATGTGTTGCCGATCATATTATACAATCCGATAAAATAAAAAAGCATACACTTTGGTTAATTAAATTGCATAAAACTAAAAAAAGGATAAAGTAAAGAATTAAACTCTATGTTTACTTCTACTTTTTCTTCAAGTTCTATAACCTTCAATATAGGACTTGAGAAAACTTTTCGATTCATTATCCTAGTAGGTTAGGATCCATCCTCTAACATGCATTAGCCTTGAATTATCCCAACAAGCTGGATATAAAGGATTAAGTAGGTAACTCCTTGCCAATTACATCTAACGTAATTTCTAATTCCATTGGTATGACAACTCCTTGTCTCTATCACATATTATGTTAATACCAATCCTTGCTTACAAGTTTATTAGACCTTGAGTTATCTCAATAAACTTAACAACTTAATTAAGTTAGACACAATGTTTGGAGATATCGCATGGCCCATGATTTGTTTCTCTTAAGGGAGAAATAACCTTGAGTTATCTTAACAAACGAGACAACAACTAAGAGAGTTCCCGCCTCATAACATTAGAAAGCGTTTAACTTAATATTTTATTTAAAGGATTTAATATGATTGGTCTCATCCTAGCATGTATACTAAACAATAATCATATTATTCCTAATCATTCATACTAAGTTCTCATCATATTCATACATCTCATACATGACTTGAAGACTAGTGTATGATAACGGATTTCTAGTCTAGCCCATTCGAGCCACAAAGAGACTAGTATGTCAATTCCTAGGTGAAAAATTATTACAAATTCTTCATGAATGTCTTCATTGTTTGGCATCTTCTCCTTGTATCTATTCTAATTTCTATATTCTACTTTACATTTATTAAAAATAAGAAATCTCGAGTTACAATCGAGGAGAATAAGATGAGAACGAAATACAATAGAATAATAGAGAAGGCAAAACACGCAAGTCCTAGTTATCCAAAAATTACAAGCATTTACTCATAAAACTAGATCAACTTATCCATATCATTCACTCATACTTCAATCACATTGATACATGGCATTCTAATGAAACAATTTCATTCATAAAGCAATTATAAATCTATAATTTTATTCATTTTATGAATTTATTAAAAAAATTTAAATTTCAAATTTAAAACCTTTTTAGGCTTTTGGGCCTACTTTGGACTCATAGGCTTTTGAGCCTCGAGGATTCAAGAGCTTCGAAACCCAAACCCTCGAGTTCATGTGCTAGCGCTCGTCCGCCCGCGACCACCAACCTAGCGCGAAAGTACTTGGCCAATGGCTTCGCTGCGTGGCCCACGCACGGTCCGATAAGCTAGCAAGCACGCTCGCTGCATGCCTAGTGCACGGCCTAGAAGGCCGGCATGCCTAGCACCCACGGGCCGACACGCGGCCTAGCACCGTACGTCAAGTGGGCGGGCCGGCATAGCGGGCGTGACTTGTCTCTCCACCTAGCCCGCACGCACCGCCTACCACTTTGCCTAGCCAATGTACCTAGCACGTGGCCCGGTAGAAAGCTCGGCCTATGCGTCTAACGCGCAACGATCAATAAAGCTACCATGCATGCGAGTGTCGATGTTCAACATTGACCTCATGTGCCCCTATTAAGTTTTATCCAAAATTCAGTTTTATTTTTAATATAAAATACCAAAAATATAAAATTTATAATCGGTATAGCTAATTCATGCGAGTTAATCATAATCAACTAAGCATACAATCAAAGATTTAATGGAGGCTCTCATACTAATTGAAGGATCATGCATCCTATGGAGGTGTAGAATAAATAAATAATTTTTCTCCATCTAAGGATCCAAGATCAAGCCATTAAATCTACTAATCATACATGTATGAATTTAAAGCAAGGATCAAAGATTACCTCTTATAGCACATATTTAAATTCCTTTTTTTTAGAAACGTCATCTAAGTGTCCGGCCTCTATTATTGATCCAAGCGAGTCAAATATTCATGAAAAAGCACTCAAAATAATAAGGTGCTAGCTCTACCTTTTCCGATTTAGTGTTTTCTATAAAAATCAATCCCGAGCAATTTTACGACAACATTAAAGAAGAAGGAAAGAGTATAGCTTGCTAGGGTTTCAGAGAAAACTATTTTCTTCTTAATTTTCTCTTTTGGCGGTTGCCCTCTATTATTTTTAGAGGTCGCTGAAACTCTCTCTCTCTCTCTAAAATGCTTATGTTGGAAGAATTTTCTCTCTCCTCCTATATATTTATAGGAGAGTTTCCTTGTCCTCCAACAACAAGGAGAGGGGGCAGTAATGAGTCCTTAAATGACTCTACGTTGTTACTTCCTTATCCTTTAAAGATGAGGAGTCATTTTACACGTGGACTTTTTGACCATTATCTTTAAAACATTCAACCTTATACAATAAGGTTTGATGTTTATCTTTAAAACATTCAAACTTATCCAATAAGGTTGATGTTTATCCTCCTATCAAAATATCTTAAGACTTTTAATTAAACCTAATAGGTCAAAACTATTTTAGCCCAATTAATTTATTTAGACTATCTAAATAAATATTCTTAAATTATTTTGACGGGATCTACATTAGGAAATAATTTCTCAAAATACCCTTTTAACCTAAATTAGGAAACTTCTTTCTTTTTAGGTTCTTTATTTTTAAATTTGAAATTAACTTTCAAATTAGGAAATCCATTTCTAAAATAAGAAACTTTTCATTTTAGGAAAATTTTCATTTTGAGATAGGAAACTTTCCATTTTGAGAACCCTTTCCGAACAAAAAACTTTTATACATGGAAAAATTTTTCAATATCTTTGCATCTCACTTATAATGTGAATACTTAAACTTATGCATGTGACTCAATAGGCTCTTAGATATATTGGTAATGTATCAAGAGCAAAAGACTACTCTTTTATCTCTTGATACATAAATCAAGATTGGCCTCTAGTAAGGCATCATGACTACCCAATTCTCTAAAAGAATTAGTTAATCCATTATTACCTTTCACGAGTATGGTTACCATATAATTCAGTCCTCATATCAATTTATCATAATGTGATCTCGAACTTGGTTATCAATCTTGTTCGATTATGATCACATAAGCTTTCTTTGATTCCCAAATGTCTTAGCTTTAAGAGTAAACCAACTATACTCTATTGGTGTACTCTTACCGTGGACACTGATTTCTCGAGCGAGACATATATCAAAGTTCAATATGATAAATCTTTTAGCATATAAAGAATGACATGTCCTATCTTATTCATAGACCTATCTCCATTGGATTCTTAGTGTACCCAATGAATCGTCCACGTGCAACCCATTTATGGTTCCATCGAAACAAGTATCAAAGTGCATAAGTCCTACAATGAGATAACCATGACAACTTCAAGTCTAAGAACCATTTGTACCCTTCTAATATGATATTTCCATAGACAAAAACCAAATGGGTTCTCATGGTGAGTCAAGTCTAGTGATATATTCTCTAACATAAATCACTTAAATGTTTGCTTTGGCATCACCATGCCAATAAGTGTGAGATCTCCTATTGCTATCATATAGTATGTGCATAGTACTCATAAGTCTATCCACATATTATCAATGTCTATTCTTGATAATGCTACAACTTGGTACATTTAATGATATCATTTATGTGCATTAGTGTTTGTCTTACATCTTTCGATCAAGCACTATTACAAATGCATATCATAAGGCCTTTTATCTAATTCTACTGAATTTATCAACATGTAAACATAAGAATTAATAGAATCACTTCTTTATTATTATTAAAATAAATGATGCAATAATACATTAACATGAGCCCATTCAAACATGGTTGGATCTTGGGCACCAATACTAATAGTAACTAGGAGCAAAAAGAAATAAATCGAGTCTTTCTAGGCAAGATGGCACATTTGAGTCAAACTTCCTTTAAAAACTCTTTTAGTTTCAAAAATTCATTCGAGCACATTGTTCTGGAGGACCAAACTGTAACCCCCATGAAACTCCTTAACTACATAGCTATACGTACTTGAAAGATTTATTGGCATATACCGAGTCTCCGTGTGATTATTATGCCATTTTCATATTTTGTGATGTGCACAATGGGTAGTGTTTATCTAAGGCTTATGGGATGTATATCGGGTAACCTAGCTAGTTACCATTTATTTCCTTTAACATATATTAGAACGTATTATAAAGTGAAACAAATTATTTAATGGGTGGAGAGTGCCAAAATATAGGGAAAAGTCATATAATAATAATAATAATAATAATAAGAAAATAATTTTTTTTGGCATGCCTAAATTTTAATTCTCGAAAATAATATCTCTTGAAATATCCATAATTATATATTAGATGTGGGTATAATTTATAAGATATTTTTCTTTTATATTTTGTGGTCTTAAAGGATCTAATGTTCATGGAAGTGTTTATAGGAATAACCCTTTTGGGTATTTAGCTAGTCATTATTTATTTTTTCCCATAACAAATATCTAAAAGACCATGCAAGTGAAAGAATCTCCCAAACATGATACATGAGCTGAATTTTAGGAACTAAATGACCTTAGGAAGTTGGTTGATTTAGTTACCTTTAGTCACTTTTTTTTTTTAGTTCCAAGGTGGATACCTAATCTTCCACCATATTCCAATTTGTGTTACCTCACCTTTTTGGAAGTCAAACATGCCTCCACCTTGTCTCCATCATTTGACATTTTCTACCATGAACTATTGACACATTTCATATTCATTAATGAGAGAAAAGGTGGTATAAAAGTGTAAGAAAGATATCAACTTTGCTATTTTTGTTGAGACAAAACCATAGCTATCAAAGAGAAGGAGAGAAATGAATTTGAGAGGGTAAAGAGACAAAAAAGAAAGAAAAAGGAAAGTCTAGGCAATCTTTAGGAAAGCTAAAGGTTCATGTTAATTTATGTTATGCTCTAAAGTTCTTGTATATATACTTAAATGATGTGGTTGGTGAAGGCTTTCTATTATGTTATTTATGTTGGTTTATGTTTATTATGTTTGTAATATGTGTTAGATGGCTTGATGTCCATTTAGTGGGGAACTTTATGGTTGGTTTGTACATGTGTGATGATGGATGTTCGGTATGTTGATGTATCCATGTGAGATCTATGTGTGATGTATGTTTAAATGTGTGTGGATGGGTTTGTTTTGGATTGGTTTAGTTAAAGCAAAATGGACTTGGATCTCTTTAGGAAAGCATTCGGCCTAGGTACCAAAATGGTCAAAGTTTGAATTTGTTTTATGGGCCTAGAGATCTAGACCTCCAAGGTAACCCACTTAAGTATAATTTAATAAGTTAGGATGAAAAGAAATGACCTAAAAACAAAAGATAATCCTTTGCCCTTTTTAGACCCATTCGACCTAAAACCCAAAAATTTGGATTTTGGGTTTCACTCATCCAATTTGTGAATTAATGGTTCAAATGTACCTAAAGAAGTATAAAATGAAGTGTAAAAAGGTTAGATTCTAAGAAAAATAAAAATTTCGATTTAGACTAGGAAACACTCAACCTAGACCCTACTTTTTACAAATTGAGTTTTAATCATCCAACTCCACAATAAATGGTCTAATGAAACCCGAATAAGTATAACATGAAGTGTAGGAAGATAAGATTGCAAGAAAAATAAAAATTAAGACCTAGATCTATTAGAATCAAATTTCGACCATTAAGGCTCAATTTCGAATTAAGAGGGAAATCCCATTTTGAATGTGCTCCAACACATTCCTAGGACTTAAATACGGAAATTAATTAACCCTAATAGGCGAGTCTTATATTTCCTTGTGTGACCACTATGATTCTAAATGTTGTATGGAAATGAAGGGTTTGGTACCCATGATTTGGTGAACTATGGTAAACGAATCATCACGTGCATCATATGCATTTGGGGGTGGTTTGACTTGAGAAACATAATTGAGTCAAGAAACGATGAAGTTTGGTAACCGACTCGTTTGAAAATTAGATAGGTTTGATAACCTAATTGGATTAAATGGGTATTAGCAATGAAGTTGTGTGCGCGCTCTATTAATTAAATACATCGTTAGGTAATGGATAATTTCGCTAACCATGTGCTACAATGAGGGATAATTTCGTTGCTAGTAGTAGGTGATTCGATAATCACCAAGGAATGAGAATAGAGCAAACTTACTAATACCTAAGGTACCCGAATTAAAATCAAAGGGGAAAGGCTAAGTGATAGGATTGTATTGCATCTCATGTGTATCATCTTACTTACTAAGCTTCGACTTGCTTTGTTATTATTTCATGCCATGATAGGTAAAAGCGATGGTAGTGCTTGATAAAGAAGCCTGCCAGTTCCTCCTAGAAACGGGGCTCATGTGTGACACGAAAAATATAGGATTCACTTTTGATGGTAATTAAGGGAGATAGTGTCTATTAGTGGGTAAACAACACCGTACATATTTGTTACTTTTGTAATTATCTTCATTAAATTTATGAGAATGTTCTATATTTTATTTATTGGCCATGTAAAAATGGGAGTAAATTTGAGACTTTAGTCCCTAAGCCGTGGCGTACCTAGCCATGCCTTTTAGGTAATTAGTAAGGGAGGCGAGGGTGTCTCACAAACTTTTGTCAATCACTTGTTAGAAGAGATATATCCTTTTCAAAACTTTTATGATCAAAACACATTTTTCTCATCTTAGCCTAAAAAAATGGATCACCACGAGAATTGCATATTGGCATTGCATAATTCATTTTGGCATTCAATCAAACAAGTCAAATATTTTCTTGAATCGGATTACGGTTTTATGAAAATCTTTATATTTTCTTTTGATAATCCAACTTATTTTGATAGATGGCCTAATTCATGAAGATCAAAATAAATAAAAATAATTTTCTAAAAATTAAAAAAAAATCTCTTAAAGACAAGTTCACATAATCAAGCGTAAACATTGAAAGAAGATGAACGATATAAGCAACAACAATGAAAGGTAGATGACAAATTGATGATCACTACTAATGCTTTAAAAATGTACTATGATCAAAATAGTCATAAATGCGTGTCAGCACTAGAAGATCAAAACATTTAAACTCTTTTTCTATCAAGAATAACTAGAAGATAATATGACTTATAGCCAAATATTCATTACTAAGATCATTTAACTTTACTTCTTCTATTCTTGACTCCCTTAACATAATGCGGTTCATGATATTTCACCTTTCAAAGACTAGTTTTCACAAGTATGATCAGTTCCTAGAAAGAAAAACTTTTCTTTGGTCTTATACACGATCTTGTAATTGATATCATTAATGAAATATGATAATATATTGAATTGGCATATAATAACTTGATAAAGATCTTACTTAGACTTGGTCTATAAGAGACTCGCCTTTATGAAATTTGTTATAAGCGTCTTCATGATAAATTATGCATAGTAGATAAAAGGTCACCTCAACCATTTTTAAGGCTAGCTTATTGATATGTGCTTGACAAAAGTCCGGACATTTGGGAATAATACCAAAAAATACATAAAAATAATGATCGGCTAGTCAATTAGAGGAACACACACCACTCAAATGACACAGATTGTGGTCTAAATAGCCATCCTAATGAATACAAGAACATGATGTATAATAAAAAAAATATACAAATAGAAAAGCTTAATAAAATCAGTTGGCCTGAACTTTAAACCTATTCAAGTTAGATGACACAAAAATAAAGAGAAAAATAAAGGAAACTTATATGTAGGCAATGACAACCTATGCTTCTCTAAAAACTCCACATGAATCTAAGTTAGAGTGGTGAATCATAACTTATCAAAAAACATAGTCTATCATGTCATTTAAAATCGACGTGATCTATCATGTTAGTCTAGGTCGAGTGATCAGTCATATCTTGTTAAAAAGCATGGTCCGTCGTGTCATTCAAAATTGACATAGTTTATCACATCGATCTAAGTCAAAGTGGTCAATTATATCTTAACAAAAAATATGATTTGTCACATCATTCAAAGTTGATACAGACCTATCACATTAGTCTAGATTAGAATGGTCGGTCATATCTAGTCAAAAAATATGATCTTTCACTTCATTCAAAATTAACATGGTCTATCATATCAATCTAGGTCAAGGTGGTTAGTCATATATTATCAAAAAGCATAGTCATTTGTGTCATTCAAAGTTGACAAGGTCTATCACATCGGTCTAGGCTAGAATAGTTAGTCATATCTTATATATATATAAAAAAAAAGCATAGTCTTTTCATGTCATTCAAAATCAACATGGTCTATCATGTTAGTCTAGGTCAAAGTAATCAGTCATATCTTATCAAAAAGCAAAGTTTGTCATGTCATTTAAAGTCAATGTGGTCTATCATACCATTTTAGGTCAAAATGAACGAGTAATATCTTGTAAAAAAACATGGTATGTCATATCATTTAAAATCGATATGGTCTATAATGTTAGTTTAGGTCAAAGTGTTCCATCATATCTTGTCAAAAAGCATGGTATGTCCCATCATTCAAAATCAATATGGTATGTTATGTCTTTTTAAGTTAAAATGGTCTGTCACATCCCTCTAAGCCAACATGGTCTCTCATATCCCTCCAAATTGATGTGCTTGTGTTACTCCCTTCAAGTCAATATGGTCCGTCATGTCCCTCTAAGTTAATGTGGCTTGTCATATCTCTTCAAATCGACATGGTTCGTCAAGTCCCTTCAAGTCAACATGATCTATCACGTCCCTCTAATTCGATATGGTCTATCGCATCCTTCTAAATCAACATTGTCTATCATGTCCCTCTAAATAGATGTGGTTTCTCATATCCTTCTAAATAGACGTGGTCCGTCATGTCCCTCCAAATAGATATGGTATGTCACGTCCTTTCACATTAATATGATCCGTCACATCTTTTTAAGTTAATGTGATCTATCATGTCCCTCTTAGTCGATATAGTCTCTCATATCCCTCCAAATTGACATACTTAGTGGTGGTACAATTCTAGTTTTTATTCGACCACAAAGATGAGTCCCTTCTAAGCCTTATATGGTTGTCCACCACCTACAAGGAGCTTATCATTTATGGTACATCCATAGTAGCTATTGTGACTAACTTGGTTTAGGAACGAAAAGCTCTAGAATCTTTTTAAAAGTTCAATTAGTGAGGCACAACATAGAATGAAGTAGCTTGTTGACAACGAAAGAAATGAAAGGGAGTTTTAAGTAAGAGATATGGTCTATCTCAAGCTTCGACCATATCGACAAATAAGTATAGCCACTAAGAAAAAAATTTAAGCTAAATCTATGTTTCTTTGGCCTTTACAAGATTTTACGAAGCTAGGTAAGATGGCTTATAAGTTGGAACTACTTGAGTGAGCAATGATTTATTTAGTTTTTCATGAATCCATATTGAAAATGAAGGTTGGGGATAATGTAATTGCCACTACTACATTACCTACCCTTAATGAGAATGTCTAAATTAATTTGTTTCCTGTGGCGGTATTGGGTAGGAAAATCATAAAGAAAAAGAGGCAAGCAATTACTATGGGTCGCATTTTATAGCAAGGTATATCCACAAAAGATGCTTCTTGGAAACTTATTCAAGACTTAGAGTAGCATTTTTCAAGTTTTTCTTTCAATCTTTAAGGATAAGGATTGTTTCCAACAAAGGTTATTATTATGTATAGTATTTCATTTACTTCATTGATTGTTAATTTTGTATTCATGCATTAGGAGCAATAAGCACATGTATATGTACTAGTTAGTTGCAATTGCCTTGCATGACAATTAGTTTGTTAACCAATTAGCATTAATTATTTTTTTGTTAAGTCTAGTTTGTACTATATAAGTAGCGAGAGAATTATCTAGAGAGGTTGGTTTTATAATAATTGATTCTCTATTGAATACAATAGACAAACACTTTTCTCTCTTTCTTTTTTCTTTCTAGTCATATTCTCTCTAAATTTTTAGGGTTCTTGTTAAGGAATCCATAGTTAGGCCTTAACGAGTTGATGGTTTAGGTCGATTAAAGTGAGATTAGTGTTGTGTTATGGTTGACAAAAGGGTGGTCGGTGACTGAGTGAGAATTTTGGAGAGAGGACAAGTCAATTGAGAGATAGAGAGAGAGAGGGAGAAAGGGAGGGAGAGAGAGGATGTGGAGAGGGTGGTTAATAAGTACGAATATGAAGTTTTAAAAAATTATGTTCATACATGACTTTTTCAAGGTGTGTTCGACTAAAAGAAAAATAAGGTTGCATGTCCATTTTTCTTTATAAATCTCTATAAAGTTCTAGAGATTTATATCCAAATCCTTTTTGTCTTGGGCTTTTTTGCTTTTGTTTGTCCTAAATTATTATGTGATTTTGATTTTGCTTCTTTTTTTTTTTCTCGCAACCATGCATTTGCATCGGTTTTAAAAAGGAGTTACAACTTAAGAAATTAAAATAACATTTTATTTCTTTTTATTAATATAAGATACATTTAATAAATATTCGACAAGTATTAAAAAATTTTTAATCAAGCATCATATCAAATACGAGCTTGATATGAATACATAGAGGATTTAGAAGTATTTGCATTTTATATTTTATAAGGATATAGAACTTGAATATTATCGAAGTCTTTATCAATTATTGTGGTGTTCTTATTAGGGGTTAGTGGCATTTTTTATGATATACTCTTGATTTTTTTTAATAGATTTCAGCCCTCATATTTGTTTTTTTTTAATTCTAGATTTTTATATTGCATTTTTTGTTGTTGGTTCTTTTGTATTACTACTAGCTATCAGCCTCTAGGTTATTGCCTATTTGATTATAGTCTATAAATGACCGTGTACATATTATCACCTATAACCTTCCACCTACTAGCTACTAATTAACTACAAGTTTCAAGCGTTGAAACTTACAAAAGTGTTCTTTAAGCTATTTACATTTTCAAGATTTTTGTTTGTGTGTTGTATTATTGTATGTGTTTTTCTTCTACTGTAACTAGTATTTATAAGCTTTTTGCTCCTTCATGATCTTCTATAATAGGCCACTTTCTTTCACGTATTCTATATTACTCCATGTTCTTTTTTTATTTTTTTCCTTACGTTGTAATGCATTTGTATCTTTTTTTTATTTTTTATTTTTTATTTTTTGCATTGCAATGCATCATGTTCCTTACTCTACTCTGTTATTTTTGTACTACAATCTCTCTCATTCCTTCTAACTATCTGGATCGTGCTCTTATTACTACTAGAATTATATTCTTCTTTAACTACTTTTATATTGACTTGTTGCTGACTATTCTTACCCTTAAATTAGAGTCGTTCTCCTATATTTTCTTTTTGTATTTGCTGTGTCGAGAGTTCTTCTTTTGCCTGTACCTCTTTCACTTGTGGAAAGCGCTTCTATGGTCTCATTTGGATAGATTTATTAGATCAAATGCGACTATTAGGCTCAACTGGATATGGATGATCTTTTCTAAATAGGACATGCTTAGTGGGTTTTAAGTGAATCTAATCAAGAATAAGATTATGAAAAACTCATTAAAGAACCCATTGAAGAACTTGATAGACTTTATTCATTTTTTTCTATTTAATTTATTGGGTCATGACACATAATAAATTTGTGTATAACAGTTTTATAAAGGTTTTGTCTTTTTGTTCAATTTTGTTTTTTTTTAACATTGGGTGCTACGCATTAAAAATATGTTCATCAACATATAAAAAAATTATTCATGAAAATTTAAAATTGATCAAGAAATGAAAATGCCCAAATTTGAATATTAAGGAACAAATTAAAATTATTGAAAAAAAAATTTTTGCTTTAAAATAAGCAATTACAGAAGTATTATAGAAACGAAATTAATGCAAAAGAAATTAAATAAAATTATTGAGCCAAGCATATACCCTTGGAAAAAATGATTGGCTTTTGTAAATTTAAAATTAAATTTTAAAAAAAAATCTTATAGAAATTAAATTAAAAATATGTATGATAAAATATACACCATTTTCCCTTTAATTTTACTTCAATTTTTTAATATCTAATTTATTTTTTTATTTTTGATAATTTTTAATAACTAATTGAAAGAGTACTAGGATAATTAAAACGTTGTATTAACGCTTCTATTTAACTAGTCACTGTAAATATTGGTACTTATCAAACCTCACTACAAATAGCATGATGATTCATTGAACAAGCACCGACCACAGCTTAATAACGCCATTTAGATTGATGATTGGAAGCCACTTGGAACATTTGAAAATTGAACCGATGGCTGACATTTCTCGTTAATGGCAACTTCGAAACTAGTTGGTGATTTCAAATATCAAAAGCGACAAACAACTACCACAATAACACCATGCCTTCCATTGTCAATACAATTTCTTACTGATAAAAAAATAATAATAATAAAATAAAAATAAAATAAAATAAAATTCTATCTTCCTTAATTGAGATAACTTAATTATGCAAATTGATGAATCATATTATCCTACATATTCATTAATATTGTATTTATATTAACAACGAAGTCAACAAATATTAAGTTTAGTTAAGCAGTGCTCAAATGAATTTTTTTTTATCAATATATAAGGTTTGAATTCTAAATTTATATTAAATTTTATCATTCTTATTTTGAATAGAATTAATACTATGCCTAATTTGAAAAAAATAAAAATAAAAAAGCGGTATGTTCTTTAGCTTGCTTTGACCCTTCATTGCATTTAATTTTCTGCATTTACTGGAGTTTTTGGTCATACACGCAACCTTCGAGTGCATCATTGCGATGTTATAGCACGCCCAAATGGTCAAGGACACGTCCAAGAATGTCTCAAGAGCTTGAAGGATGCAAATGAAAGTCTTACTGGGATTGGAATATTGACAAGAGAAGAATGTCCAAATGTGTTCCAGATGCCTCTTCACTACCCAAGGTACACAATAGCAGATTATAAGAAAATGGAGGAGTGGAAGCTTGACATGCTTCCCAGTGAATATGGACTTTGTTTTAAGGGTACCCTAGATGAGAAAAGGGCATTTCGCATGGGAGCATTCATGTGGCCGGATCATCTTTGAAACGTTCTTTTTCCATGATCAATGCCTCGTGTATATGCGTGTGTAGTAGAACCTTTTTTCTTTTTTAAAAAAAATAATAATAATAAGAAAGGCACTAAGGCATGGACAACAAGCAAGTGAACTTCCAACTACCTTTGTGCCTCATAACTTCCTGTTATTGGTCCATGTTGGAAATCTTTAGATTTAATTAGTAGTGAAGTTGAAGTAATGTCTCCCTTCCCAGGGTTGGATCGATCAGTCTTAATAATTATGAGTTGAGGCTTGTAAGTTATAATTAATGAAGATACCTTTAGATATGCTTATGTGGCGTACAGAATTTTCAATTTTTTTCTTAGAATATATATATATATATATATTCTAACTCAAGATTTTTTGAAAAATAATAATAATAATAATAGTACTAGTACCAATTGAAGCATCTTTTATTGATGATAATTTAGTAGTTAAAAGGTTATCTGTTTCACGAATGGAATATTACTTTAAGTTGATATATTGCTCATCTAATAATAATTAGCAAAAGTTGATATATGCAACCTGATTTATCTTTATCAGTAGTGTAATAAGGATGCATGATTATATTGCTCATCTAATAATAATTAGCAAAAGTTGATATATGCAACCTGATTTATCTTTATCCTTTTCCAGAATGAGCTTGAATGAGGATGTGGATAAATCTTTTTGAAAGCCAATTTGTTGTTTACTTGAGGCAAAGGAAAACCTTTCGCGCTGTACCCCTCGAATCAAAAGGCATTTCTAATATGAAAAGCTCCAAAAGTATATCAAAGTAAAGAGGATATAACAAAAAGAGATAGTCAATCAAACAAAAAGACAGATTTTAGGCATTTTGTTTGAGCCATGCTACAGGTGATGAAAAGTTATTGAGATAAGCATCTCTTGCAGTTGACACGTATGTATCCTTAAAAAAAAGAACTAAACCATCATTCAAATGATCAATTTCTATTAGAAGGAAGCCTTGACTCAAACGATAATGTAATGTGTTTTGCAAAGAAGTTAGGTTAGGAGTCAATTTCTCTCTCTCTCACTCACTTTTATTTTTGTTTATTTTTATTTTTATTTAGGTATTTTTATCCTTTATTAGAAATATAACTAATCATATTCAAAACGATAATAACAAAATTTAATTTCTTTTAATGAATATAATTTTAAAATTTAAATCCTTTATGTGGATAGAATATTTGTTTAGCTTGATTCGTTTATCATTAGATTAACAATTTATTAATAATGTTTTTTATTTTTTATTTTTAATATGACGCAGCTATCATGAATAATGGAAAGAGAATGTTTTTTCAAACTTTATATATATCGTTTGGTACATAATTATTCTAATATTATATGAGAAAATAAAGCTATAGCTGCACCAAATTGAAGTTATTTTACTGCTCTTTCAAGCAGGTATAAAATTGAATTCACATTTATGATTTCTATGGTACTCCAAACCAATTGACAACGATACGATGAAGTAAACAGTTATCTGGTCAATATGTAGTTCTAGTGCTTTTGTGATTGCTTTTTCAAAAAGCTTTTGGATGGAGCAGAAAAGCATTACAAAAACATGGGAAACCCAACACAAAACACACAATTAATTAGTGATTTTGGACTGCGTTTGATGTTGGGATCCTATCCAAGACCAAAAAGTGAGCAACGAAAAAGAAAAACAGATAAATTATGTAAATTTTTATATTACTCAAATTTATTAGAGTTGAAAATTGATTTAAAGTGATATGTACCTTTTTTGGTTAATGTATAAATAAGATGCGTTTTAAATTAATTCAATTTAATTAAAGGTCATATTTGACCTTTTAAATTTTTTGAACTTAAAATTTCAGGAAATTAACTCAAATTTTCCTTATAATTTGTGCTCAAACTCAAACATATCCTTATAAATTTAATTGCTTTCAATTTATATCTAAATATAAGATCATTCTCCAATCTATTATTAATCTATCATATATTTTCATCTAAATTGATGAAAATACATTTTTCATGAAAAACTCAAATTTAACTTAACTTATTAAAACAACTATGAAACAAAAACAATTTTAACTGCACATGATAAATTTTTTACTCTTTATTTTTAAAATTTTTTTTTAATAAATTAGGTGTGGTTTGAGTTTCTTAGGTAAAAATATTTTTATTAGTTTGTATGAAAATATTTATTAGAATGATATATATATATATATATATGATGATGATGATGATGATGATGATGATGATGATAGAAGATTGAGAGTAAATGCTTTTGGTTTAAAATCAGTGTTTGATTAATGCATGTTTAGCTTTAAAATCAAAGCAGATGTGGCTTTAAATGGAAATTGCTTTACTCTTTAAATAAAATAGGATATCTCCTTCTTTTAATTAAAAATGCAATTGCTTAATGTGAAATCTATTTTTAAATTAAAACGACAAAAAGTTAGTATTTTACGTAACTCAATCTCAGAATTGTTTTTTTTTTTTTCCTTATATCATTGATTTTTTGAAATTATATGTGTGTGTTGACCTTATTTAATTTTTTTTTCCCTAAAATTTTCTAATTTAAGAATTGCTCTCATAAAAAAATATAGACACATGCCATCCAAAAGGTGATTTATTTGCTCTTAATTTCGATAACCAAAAGTAAAGAAGATTTAACAAAAAAAAATCCCAAAGGATACTTTAAAATTTAAAAGTATGAAGAGTGGGTATCAAGAAATTATTATTATTATTATTCAAAAAATAAGGAAATGAATACCGCTATAGCTAGATGCTTACGATTCATTGGGCATTAATATCATTATTCAAAAAAGAGTGGATATCTCTTTTTTTTAATTAAAAATACACTTGCTTATAGTGAAATCTATTTTTAAATTAAAATGACAAAAAGTGATAGTATTTTACGTAACTCAATTTCAGAATTGTTTTTTTTTCCCCTTATATCATTGATTTTTTGAAATTATACGTGTGTGTTGACCGTATTTAATTGTTTTTTTTCTCCCTAAAATGTTCTCATTGAAGAATTGCTCTCATAAAAAAATATAGACGCATGCCATCCAAAAGGTGATTTATTTGCTCTTAATTTCGATAACCAAAAGTAAAGAAGATCTAACAACAACAACAACAAAATCCAAAATGATACTTGAAAATTTAAAAGTATGAAGAGTGGGCATCAAGAAATTATTGTGATTATTATTATTATTCAAAAAAATAAGGAAATTAACACCGCTATAGCTAGATGCTGACGATTCGTTGGGCATTAATATCATTATTGACTTTGAGAAATTTGTGAAAATAATGACACGTAGCAGAATATTTGTGACCAAACGATCGAGAGATGATGTGGCAAAGCTAGTCCGACAGCAATCATGTAATTTGCAATGACGCTGAAATTGCTTGAAGTTGGCATCATGGAAAATTTGCTGAAAATAATAATAATAATAATGGAGTATTAAATATGCTTACTTCTGAAGCCTCGCGAGTGATGCACTACAGGATCCAAACCAAACCAGCTAGACTTGACTTATAGGCACATTCCTCGGTGTTTCGAAAAAGAAAAGACCTCAACTGTCTTGTACATGCGGTGAACTGGTGGTTGGATATGGGCTTTGGAAACTTGTTAATCCACCGTATATCTAATTAATCTGCAGTAGTAGTACTGTATGTGGACATAACTTTAGAAGTGAATCTCCTTTTCTCAGTGCAGTGATTGGTCCCAACTGCCTTGTGATTGCCACATTATCCCTTACTCTTTTTAAAAGGTGGAAAGCCGTCAGCTTCAAATTGGCAAACTTGAAGATAAAAGCAAAACTCTCTCTCTCTCTCTCTCTCTTGTGTTTATAATGGATTAGCTAATAGCTAGGGCGTTCAATTAATTAATTTAGCTATCGAAGGATACCCCCTCCATTTGCGCAACCTTGACTACCACACAACTTCAAGGGGAACTAAACCTGTTTACTTGGTATTGGGGACTCTACTTCTACATCATTTGCATATTATATGCCTCTAATCAATTAAGGGCATTTTAGTACCACACGTCTCTATCAATCTCATGATCAGTTTCTCTATATAAAGAGGGTGTGATTCATGGGTTTTGACACGCCAACCTACAAGCCAAAACCCTCCCAAAATTGATTCCCGGGCTTCACCACTACAAATTATTCCTCCTCCTTCTTCATCTTATTTATAAAAAAAAAAAAAAAAAATGAACCAAATCGAGCATCAAAACCTACAAACCTTGAGTCAGATAAAAAAATATCGGATTCTAAAGAAAATAACCCAATTGCTACTTTCAGTTTCGGTGTTTTCCTTGTTATTATCTAATTACTCCTTTGGGCCTTCTTTCCTCCATTCTTTCCACTTCTACTTGTCCACACTCCCTGTTCAATTGTTTACCCATACCTTAGACAAGAACTGCATATTCCTCCTCTGCAATGGACTCCTAGTTTTCGTCGCTAAGTACTCGGGTCTCATTACTTCTTCATCAAAGAATATTCCAACTAGTACTATTGATCAGTCTTTCAACAACTATGAAGATGTCACATCCGATTCAAAAATTCTGGTGCTGCAGGATGAATTAGTTTTGGTGGAGAATGTTGATGGCGCCCAAGAAAATATTGCTGTCATGGAAGAAGATACAGAAAATGAGTGTATGAATAATATTGGACAAACAGAAGATAGAGAAATTGAGGAGCTCATTGTGGAAGAAGAAGAAGAACAAGAAGAACAAGAACAAGATGATGATGATGACGACGACGACGACGACGACGAAGGAGATAGAGAGAGTGGGTTCTTGATTACTGGGAAAGAAGGAGAGGGTGAAAGTGAGCTTTCTGTTCAAGGACAGCAGGTAATAGAATACTTGAGTGAAGACGTTGAAGAATATGATGATATTGGTGAAGGAAATGGGGTGCTGAGTACAGAAGAATTGAACAAGAAGTTTGAAGATTTCATTAGAAAGATGAAAGAAGAAATACGAATTGAAGCTCAACAGCATTTAGTCATGGTTAATTAATTGATATATATATTATATATTATCAAGGATGAAATTATATAAGCCCGATCGAGTTCCAATTATCATATTTGTAAACAATGTATTATTGTCTCGTTTTCTTGAATATGTTAGTCATAGATAGCTTATTAATCAAATTAATCTAGCTATTTTCTCCTTCTTCTTCGTTTTTTTTTAAAAAAAAATTTAATTTCTTTTTCCTACTATTGTAATATTGTGACCTAATTTCCACTCTACATTTAAAACAGCACGTACAGATGGATGGCAAACAATATAGATATATATGCTATTAATTTTTCAATCATTATATATTCTTTATTTTCTGTTTTTTGAAAAAAAAATTCAAAATTTTAAAATATAAACAAGAAATAGCAAAGAGACGCTTTTTTAATTTATTCAATGCTTAATTTATACAATTCAACCACTGTGGCATTTAACACAATTAGGAGCCACAAAAATATTTGCATGGCATGGCATGCAATATTCATCCATGTATAGCTTCATTTGTAAGCTATAGATATTTAACACAATTAGTGTCTCTAATTAATTAATTATATACGTCAAATCAGTAGTTGGCGTAATTTGTCAAACTCAGAAATATTTATTGGCAATTTGCAACAAATCTAAATATTTTTTGTTCTTAATTATATACATATTCATGATGCTTAAGAATTAATTTAATGTTGTAATTGTATTGGACAAAAGAGGCCCATATGATAATGATATTCATGTCTAGATAGAAATCAGGAGGGCCTGTAAATATAGCCAGACAAAAGAAGAAAAGATTGGCAAATTTTGTCTGGCATTGTAGGGGAGCAAAAAGTTTTTTTAACACTTGGAGAGTTGTTCACAATTACCCTCTTGACTTGGGAACTTCTTTTTCAAAAGTATTGCTCATAACGGTCGGTGAAAGAAATCATGGATGAAGATTTTTGGCCAATCCTCGTCTCCATTAATAACCTAAAGTTTAAGATACAAGCAACCCAAAGTTTTAAGATAGAAGAAAACATGGGGTGTCCGATTGCTTATTTTTGTAAAATATAATATTCGATTTTTAGTTATTTTTTCAGTTTATTTTATTATTCTATAATGAAAAAGAACTGCTTTTATCATGCATGTAGTTTTAAAACTTTAACAGATTTTTCTATAAACCAAAAAAAAAAAAAAAAAAACTAAAGTTTAAGATTCTTATAGTAACATATAGGTCATGACTATGATTATATTATATAAAAACATTATTACCTAAAGATATATCCAAATTTTGTTTTATATAACGTTGTATCTATCTATTTATTAATTTATAGATAGATACATGGTGTGTGCGTCTATATATATATATATATATATATAAAAGGCAAACATGCATTTATAGTTTATTAGAAGTTAACCCCTCACTACCTATCTTCTTTTTTTTCTTTTTTTTTTGAAGTATTTGTTCTATACCAAAAAAAAAAAAAAAAAAAAAAAACAAACAAACAAACAAAAATCAGTGTAAAATCTCTTTCCTCATTCACTTAAAAACACTTAATTACCTTACCTAGCGCACCTTCTATGACAAGAAAATTTAGACCTCTTCAAGTCAACTCCTTCATATGCAACCATAGTTTCCTTAGTTTCCTTCTCTTGGTTCTCTACTACTACTACTACTAATAATAATAATAATTCATAAATAATAAATTTACTATAAAGGTCAAATTATGATTCATTTACAATCTTACTATATTTCAATTAAATTATTTATAAATAAAAATATCATATCATGTGATATAATTTGCATTACTTTTTTTGTTTTCAAAAGTCAAGTATAATTAACAATTTTAAATGAATATACATATATATAGAGTATATAGGATATCTTATATATACATTTTTTAAAAATATTTTATTACACATTTTATTTTTATTTATAATGATGTTAATTTGCATTCAATTTAAATTGATGAAAAATTGTACAAATGGCTAATTGAGATGAATAGATTTGTTTCTGTGACTATGCTCGTACGCTCATATATTTATGCAAGTGCGATATAAAGTGGATTTAGTATAAATAAAGAAACATTTAAAATTGTAACTAAGTATGTTCGCGGAAATTCAACATTTGCGTAATATAGATTTGAGTAAATCGTTTTTCATTGGTATTGGACCAAATACCATTTACTACGTACACACACTAAGAACAAAACAGCTAGATGAAATCAGTTACGTTAATTAATTAGCATAAGACATCAAATAAAAAATTATTTTAATAATTGGCATAATACATGGCTTATAAAATAAGTGGGTTTGTGTGGTGCTGCAAAGAAGATTTTTCAAGGACATTAGTGATTGCAGACCATCTCCTGTGGTTGGAAAAATAATAAATTAAAATTAGAAGATTTCAACTTAATTAGCAGTCATTGATGGATTGTCAGACTAAAAAAAAAAAAAGTCCTAGCAGTTTTTCCTCTAGTAATATAGTTTTTCAGGAGTGAGAAACTTGTTTTACCCCAAATCTAGTATTGTATTTCAATTTATTTTTTATTTTATTTTATTTTATTTTTTTTGTAAAAATTTCTTTTGTATGCTTTTGGAAGTCCATTGATGAGATTAAAATTCTTATTATTTTTTATTAGTAGAGAATATTACTTTAGAGTGGTTTCATCTGATTATGATTAAGAAGCCTTTTTTTTTCATATCAATGAAAATTCAAACTTTGACGAAATAATAATAATAATAATAATAAATAACGGGTTATAATCAAATTAAATTTACTAGCAACCGGATGATCAAAATCAAACCACCTGGCTATATTATATGGGTACTGCAGACGATCGAATTGTTGATATGATAATATGATTTCAAACAATAATTCTCTTAATTAGTTTGTGGAGAGTGCCAAGTTTATTGCTTATATATGTAGTTTTTTCTAGAATATATAATATATCAATTGGTTTAAAATTATTATTTTTTAAATTAAGATTATACTCATTATTTTCTTTTCATTAATAATTCACTCACAATTTTTTTTTTTTTTAGCTAGCTAGTGTCAAGTCATGAATAAATTAAATGCATTGTTTTAAGATACAGCTAGCTTGTGAAAGCATAATTAATGACTATGTGTGGTTTAAAATGGAAGCATGCACCTTCAGTGCTACACTAGAAATTGACATTTCACTCACTTTTGTTTGTTGCTTGGAGAGTTTATATTTCCAATCTTTTAATTTTATTTTTTCTTTTTCTTTCTTTCCAAATGGATTACGTTTAGTGACATGGAGTAAATTAAATATAATAATAAAATGCATAAAGTAAGCAATTTCATTAGAGGGGTTTAATAGGTAACCTTTTTTTCTTTTCAAGTATTATTGTTAGTTTTCCACTAAAAAGAATTTCAGTTCTCTTCTCTCCTTTCAAAAAAAAAAAAAAATAATAAATAAAATAATACCTAGCATTAATTTGGGCCTCTTGATCAATCCTCTATAAGCAACAATAGTTTCCTTTTCTCTATCCTAAAATGAGAAGAATCCTTGAAATTTAAACCGTACTTAACGCCTTTTTCTTTTTTTTTCCTTCTCAAATTCTATCAATTTCTAATTAAAATAATTGGATTGCCCAATTATTTTAAGAAAATAAAACCTGATTAATGAGTCATCTTGTAGCAACACTCTATTTTTCCGTCCTGTATCACTAGAAAAGAGAAGGATGATATCTCACATTTATAAAATATGTTTCAGACTCTGACGAAATTTAATTTGCTCGATCCTTGTCAAAGGAAATTGCATACAGATATTAATTATATCATACCTACCACACCTTTATAAGAAAAAGAAAATAAAGAAATTTAGAGATTGAGGTTGTTGAACTTCTTAATTACCTACATGAGGTTAGTTTGTAAGATTATGGAAATTTGATCGAAGGCATGTAATTACTCTTCTTCTTCTTCTTCTATTTTATTTATTTATGTAGTTAGATCGATGAGTGGGTGAAAAATATGAGATTGTTTCAGACGATCGAATTTTGACAATGATGAGTGACAAAAAATACACATTAAAAAAAATAGAGATACAATTAATAAAACATGCATCTAGGTTCAATTAAGATAGAAAAAATCAAAAGGTTTCTTTATATCTTTTTTTTTTAATTTTTTATTCAGGTATTGGCTATCTTGTGATCTTATAGGCGTGCGGGAAATTTTGAGTAAAGATATCAAAAAAATTAGGTGAAAAAAATATATTTGATTTCGATAAATTTTTTTAGATTAATTTTGCGGTATGAAAACAATTAAAATGAGTTTTTGTAAATAATTTCACCTAATTTATTGGAAACACAGTATAAAACAGATGACCAGCTATTAACTATATATATTTGGATAAACTCCCCTTCCGAGAAGTCAACGAGGAGTTATTAACTCTATTAATTACCTATCTACCTAGGTAGGTTGCAAGGAAGTGGTAAATGGGTCTTCCACGTGCTCCATTTTAATTATCCTATGCTGGGAATATCGATTGAACACTACCATCTTATCCATCTTTCGTGGGGGAACAAAATTAAGCAAGATGCGACTAACATACATGTCCACAAAAATTTATGATTTTACTTTTTTCTTTTTGTGTGTGTGTGTGTGATATTTACACGCCAAGGATATCCGGCAAATAAGAGTTAACTTTCTTCCAAAATAATAATAATGTCAGACATTCAACTAGCTAGCTAAGCTAAGCCATACATAATATTTTCAAAAGCGAACCTCAAGATGTATAAGACTTTCCAATTTCAAACCGACACATATCGCTAGCTAATCATTAGCACAGAATCTATCCTTTGTGCAGTCCTCAAGAGTTACCCAATTAAACTACGGTAAGAGGGCAGCCTCATCGATCCATTTGTACGTGTGTCTGTGTTCTCTTTGGGTTAGCTAATTAATAGCGGTTTTCAAGCTAAGTACGTACGTTCCGAGTCGCACTAGCTAGGATCAGACTCGGTGCATCTCATCATATGAGGGATTGAAAATTGAGATGCTTATTTACATGGTACGCCTACATGTGGCGGACGAATCTATAAACTCTTTACACCTATGTGGTCATAAACTCGAGAGCTTTCATTTTCATAGATTCACATCAAAAAAACACCAAGTTCTATCTATATAATCTAGCTAGGGCTCCTGGGTCCTCTTGTTTCAAAGTTAAATCAATTCTCATATTGAATCAACATGCTTGATTCAGCAATCCCGATTGTAAGATTCGCAGAAAACGAGTGATTAATGAATCTAGAAGAATCCATCCAAATTATGTGGGACGACTAAGAGTAGCATAGATTAAATGCGACACAACAACATACCTACCAGTACGGGCAACTTATAGCTATATCTCTTCAAGGGGAAGTAAAGACTATTGCATGCTACCAAAAACTCTTCTGTTCTGTGGCCCTAGAAATTAAAGCCATTGAAAGAAAACAAAATTGGTACGTCGCGAAATGGCGTGTATCCGAAAATCTGTACTTCTCAGCTGGTGCCTTGCCCTTTGCAAGGTGTCCACGTGAGGGATGAGGTTTCGGGTGAGTCATGATTGTCGCTTGGGCAGAATCATGAATGAAGATGGATAAGCTTGATGGGGGTGGGGTCTGGAAGAGTGCAGCCGACCTTTTAGGGCTATACACACAAAGGCAAGAAATTAATTAAGACAATGGCTATGATTGTTCAAATCATCTAATAATGCAATCTTATGTGTGATCAATCATGAGGTGGGGTCTGGGGATCGGTCGAAATTGGAGGGGCCCAAAACAACAACAATTCATTTTTGAGAAGTTCAATCAAATGGATATTAATTACAAGAATTCTTAGCCAGAACCGCGAAACGTCCTCCAAGCAAGTGTTTCAATTAGGCTCTGCCACTTTGACATACCTACCATTGCTCAATTCATGACATCAAGGAATTGAAACTTCATGTATAGTTGATTACCACTGATTGTTCTACTTGTAAATGACATTCCGCAATTTAATAAGTATCATTAATCACATTTAACGAAAAAAAAATTATTATTCAATTCGTAACAATACTATAAGCATTTTATTTAGTTTCATAAAATTTTATTTCCTCATTTCATAATTAACTAATTTCACAATAATTATGATAATCACGAATGATGAGATATAATTTGGATAAAATGTATATTTTATTATCTTACAGATGAAAAAAATATATAGTATTTATATTTTAATAAGTTATTTTTAAAAGATTACGAATTAGCAAGTAGTTATATTCAACGTATCGTAAATCTTATATACTTTGTAATTTTAAAGGCTAATGTTACCAAATAACCCTAGCACTCACCTAAAATATAATAAATTGACTGAAGGTTACTATAATTATGGATTTGAGGAAGACGAGGAGGTGGCTACAGACGGTTCCCCTTTTCCACATGTTAATTAATTATACAAACCACAAATGAAACAAGGCTATGCCAATTCAGAACGCCCGCACATGTTTCCTACGGATGCTAGAGTACGATTAGTCTCCATCATCATGAAGTGCAGTAGCAGAAATTGTATAGCTTTCAAGTACGTACTATGAATTGAAAAGACCAAGTTAGCTGCACGTAACAATGTCAGCTGAACCCCATTGGCTTGGATTCTCATCGACTACCCAAAGAGCTAATCCAATGTAACAGAGTACAATATATTAGATCATGGAAATATCACATCTCTCTACAAGAAAAAACATGTAAATTTACCATCTATTTCATATATTCAATAATATCCCTCTATTAACTACAACGATTAAAGAAACAAGGGAATAAAAATAAACAACTTATCATCATTGTCAAATAATAATAATAATAAATAAATAATATATTGATACAAAAGAAATAGAAATAATTGGAGAATTGAATAGAAAAATAATGAAGAAATGATTTTACTGTAAAGAGGATATAAAAGATAACAACTCTAAACAATTCTCACAATCTCTACAAAAGGCTTGTACACCAACTAATGAACAATCAAGCGTATTTATAGGCTTTAAAATTGAAAAGAAAATTGAAAGGGACTATGAATAATCAATTGCATCATCTTTTCAATTTCTCATATTGAATAATGAATTGAATTATATTAAGAATTATGAGTAGCGAGGATATAAAAAGTAGATGAATATGATGATGGATATTCATTATTTCATAAAACTCTCACTTGAATGTCCATTGTACAAGGAACATGCCTCGTTAAAACCTTATTAGGAAAAAACCAATGAGAAAAAATCCTAGTAAAGGAAAAAGAGTACAATATTCCTTGTACACATTAATCTCAATCGTCGGCCTCCCCTTGTTGAAAACATCATTTGAGATCTTTAAGACGACGTATTTCAATCTTGTGAATCATCTTCTCAAAAATTGTGATAGGTAATGCTTTAGCGAATAAATTTGCTTGAATTGTCACTTTTATGTATTCTTCTTTCAATGGAATTATGCAAGCAACATTATCCTTATATGATATTGTTGGAACTTCTTTTATTGATAAATAAACTACATTTCTCTCGGATATGAAGGATCATTGATCTTAGCCAAACACATTCTTGACTTGCATCGTGAATTGATATTTCGCATGATTTGAAGATGTGGCGGCTATAGTTTGCTTCATAGAATGCCAAGATATAGCTATATCTCCATATATAAATACATAATCGAGTTGTGATTGAGCTTTGTATAAATCGGATAAATAACTCGCATTTGAATAACCAATTAATCTTTTCTTTGATTTATTGGAGTAATATAAGCCCATATCAATTATTCATCGAAAATAACGTAGTATATGTTTAATTTCAGTCCAATGTCTTCATGTTAGAGCGTAACTATATCTTGCTAATAAATTTATAGAAAAGATTATATCATGTCGAGTATTATTAGCAATATATATCAATGCACTAGTAGCACTAAGATACAATACTTCGGGACTAAGTAGTTCTTTGTTATCTTCTTAAGATCGAAAGGATCTTTTTGGATATCAAGTGAATGAATTACCATTGAGCTAGTCAATGAATGATCTTTATATAAAATCATTGTAGAAGCTTTTTCTATATAAATTGACTAATGAATAAACGTCTCATTCTCCGAGTGCTCGAACTACAAGTCGAGATAATATTTTATTTTCCCAAGATATTCACATCAAATTCTCTTTTTAAATAACTTATGACACTTGAAATTTTTTCAGGAGTTCCAATAATATTTAAGTCATTAACATATACAACAAACCCTTTTTCAAATAAAAATATATGAACAAATAGGATTTTTTTTTATAACTTTCTTTCAATAAATAATCATTGAAGTGATTATATCACATGCACACAGAGTTAGTAATAAACGAGTAGATATAAAAATAAAATATAAAAAAGTATAATATAAATTAAATTTCTAAAAAATAAAATAATAAAACAAATACTAGTAATCTTAATAGAGGTCTCTATAATTTAATTGAATTCTTTTCTCGAGAAATGTATTACATGCTTCGGCATGTTAAGTCCTTTTAGGACTTTCATACCGATATCATTTCAAATGAACAAATAAATTGTGATCATATTCAATAAATGCATGCATATGAATGTTTTTCATATATTTTTTCGAGTTAATGAGATAATAAAATATAATTGCATCAATTATAGGAGAATATGTCTCCTCATAGTCAATGTGAGTTCTTTGCAAGAACTCTTGTGTTATAAGTCTTGTTTTGTATCTCATAATCTCATCTTTCTTATTTTGTTTTCATAAAAATACATATTTATATCCCACTAGCTAAAAATCTTCGAGTTTTTTAGTTATGGGTTTAAAAAACTACTCTTTTATAGGAGAACATAATTACTGCTCGAATTGCTCTTTTCATTTAGGCTAATCATCTTTATGTCGACATTCTTCAATAAATTTTGACTCAAGATCCTTATTTTCATTCAAAATATCAATTACAATATTCGATGCAAAAATCTTATCGATAAATATTTCTTTTCGGTCCTATTTTCTCTCTCGTATTAACATAATTTATCAAAATCTCTTGATTTTCTCAAGCATTTGGAATTCTTCCGGAAGCATATTATCGAAATATCTTGGATTGTTTTGTGAATATTTTCATTTTTTATATTTTCATCTTGTCCTTTTCTTTTGAAGATTTTTATCTTTAGAACCGATCGATCTTTTATGCTTTAAACATGCTTTAAATTCATTAGCTATATCATTAATAGATCGTCCCTCTAGAACATCAATTCTAATAGAAGCATTCTCAACGAGGACATACATTTTAATTACTCTTCTAGGATATGAGAATGCATCTAGCGAGTTAATTTGTAATACCATGTAAATGAATTATCTTTTGAACTTCACATTGTTTTGTACCACATTGATATAAAGACATAATACTCTATGTAATCTCTTTTTTTCAATATTTTCAATCGCTTATCTTGTTTATTCTCTCCCTCTAATGTTGGAAAAAGATAGGTAGTGAGGGGCTAACTTCTAATAAACTATAAATGCATGTTTGCCTTATATATATATAGACGCACACACAAAGTATCTATCCGTAAATTAATAAATAGATAGATACAAAGTTATATAAAACAAAATTTAGATATATCTTTAGGTAATAATGTTTTTATATAATATAATCATAGTCATGACCTATATGTTACTATAAGAATCTTAAACTTTGGTTTTTTTTTTTTTTTTTTTTGGTTTAATCATAGTCATGACCTATTTGTTACTATAAGAATCTTAAACTTTGGTTTTATATAATATAATCATAGTCATGACCTATATGTTACTATAAGAATCTTCTTTAAGTACCCATTTTATTTCATTATGAAGGAGCACTACGGATATACACTGCAATGTCAAAAATTATTAAATAAAAAATATTTGACTCATGACCATACATCAATTGAAGAGGAGATAATTTTTGATAACTTATGGGTCTAATGCGAATAAGTGTTGTTGCATGTAAGATTGCATGTCCCCTAATATAAATAGGGAGTTTTATTTTTAAATAATGGTTTAGCTATCAATTAGAGCCTTTTGATAAATAATTTTGCTAAACCTTTTTTAGTATGAAAATAAGCAACAGGATTTTCAACCTTTGTTCTAATAGCCAATCAATAATCACTTAAATTCACTAGCATTATCAAGGTGACTTGTTTTAATGACATAATCTGAAAATTATGCTCGAAATCAAATTATTTGCCGACAATATTGAAAACATCATGTTTCAAGTAGATAATAAACATATATATGACCATCTTATGGATGCATTTATTACAATCATAAAATATTTAAATGGTCCATATGGTGGATAAATTGATCCATATATATCACCTTGAATACATTCTAAAAATACCGAAGATTCAATCTCAATTTTACTTGGTGATGGCTTAATAATCAATTTTCCTTGAACATACGGAACATGAAAAATCATTCAATTGAAGAATCTTTTGGCTCATCAATAGATGTCCATATGAATTTTTAATAATTTTTATCATCATGAAAGACCCAATATAGCACAACTAGTCATGTCACATAATAAAAGTATTTGAATTAGTAAACTTCGATTTACTATAACATTTGTTTTAATCATTCCAATATTTATAATAAATACTTGGAAGAGAAAATGGATAAATTTTCAATACATATTTTTTTTACACGGTATAATGATTATAATATATAAGTATTCATATTTACTATCTTGATATGATATTAATTTAGATGAATACCTTTGAAACTCAATAAATTTATATGAAACTTTGAAAAGAATAGTACATCATTTATAATAAATTTATCCTTTCGGATAATAACATATTTGCTCTTCTGGAGCTTTTAAATTATGTCACTTCAAGCAATAATATATAAACTCTTATAGAGCTTTTAAAAGTTGTTTATTCATATAATAATGTATTTGCTCTTCTAGGGTCTTCAAAATTTATCTCTTCGAGTCATAATATAATCGCTCTTCTAGAGCCTTAAAAATTTATCTCTTCGGGTAATAATATAATCGCTCTTCTAGCATTTTCTATTAAATTGATATTATCATTTACAATATTAACATAAAATAATTAAATAAATAAATATATAGTAAAATAAAATTGTAACCATCACTATACGATATAAATTATAAGAAATATAAAATATTTTATTTATAAATAAAAAACTAATAAGTAATTAATTTCAATTACTATTATTTTGATATATAAAAGTGACCTTCATATTTTACTCTTTATTTTTCAATAAGGCTTGATAAGGCTCAATGAAGTGCTTTGATGTATGGCAAATACACGATCAATATTCATTCATTTCACATCTATAATATTTATTTTTCAGAATACTAACTTTATCTAGTTTTATTCTTTCTTTTTTTTTTTCATAGTTATCCACTTCGGTGGTGAAATATAATATTATGGTTATCACGATTATAATGATAATTATTTCAATCACGTCCATGGCAATGATCACATCTTCTTCCATGCTTAAAATTATTATAAATTATCACATTCACTTCAAGGAATAGAGTATATCCAATTGATCGAGATTTATTTTTTTATCAATAGCTTGTCATTTTATTTAGCCTTGAGCAAATATGCAATCGATTCGGAATATTTCTTAAACTCTTTTTCTTGATATGCTACCGTAGGAGCATATTTGAGATATGAAAAATAGATGATATTAACTTAGCATTAAACACTCTTTATCAATAATTCTTGCCCAAAATGTCAAAGGCCACAAAATCAAGTTTTGAATAGTTGATATGATATCATTAAAATTGTATATTGCAAAGTATAATAATAATGTTAGGAAATAAAGATAAAATTTAATAATAAAATTTAAATAAAAACAAACATAATAATAAAATTTGAACCTTTCAAATAATATATATTATATTATTAGATTCTATATATTAAATCATTAAAATTTTTCGAATGTATATTCTATGTATCATTAGATTTAAAGTACACTATAAATTAAATGCATACCTCGTAATGATCTAAATAATAATTTAGATCCAATTGGTAGAGCATTTGTCCGGAAGAAATCCAATGGTTCAAATAATTGATTAAGTCTTTTGGTAGATACATACCTCATGGTCTATTATCTCAATTGGTTAGAGCTTAGTGCCGATAACGTGTTATAAAAGAAATATAAATAATAGGAGAATTGAATAGAAAAATGATGAAGAAATGATTTCACTATAAAAAGGATATAAGAGATAACAACTCTAAACAATTCTCATAATCTCTACAAAAGGCTTATACACCAACTAATGAACAATCAAATCTATTTATAGGCTTCAAAATTGAGAAGAGAATTAGAAAGGATTATGAATAATCAATTGCATCACTTTTTCAATTTCTCATATTGAATGATGAATTAAATCATATTAAGAATCATGAGTAGTGAGGATATGAAAAATAGATGAACATGATGATGGACATTTATTATTTCATAATATATATCGAATTACTAAATGAAAAGAAACATAAGGACAAACTTTAGGCCTACTCTGCCTTGTCACATTATGGTGCAACATTTTGAGTGAAGTGGAGAGGGTGCTGGTGGTGCTGATGGAGGTTTAATAACGGGTGGAAGAGGAGGTGGCGGCTTCTGCTGCTGCTGTAGTGATAGAGGCCGAGGAGGCTGTGGCATTGGCCCTAGCAGAGGGGGTGGCAGTGGCATTAGATACTGATTTCTCCCACACCATTGTTGCTCTGCACCCCCAAAAAAAGGATATGGAATTGGAGGGTATGGCATCTCATATGGAATAACAAGGATTTTCTCCATAAAATGAATTAGGCATTTGCTCCATGACCTCACCATCAAACCTAACAGATGAGACCTCTCCATGTTTGCCATATTTATCAAATACATTCAAAATTATAGTGGGATCTACTTTTCCATTGACCTTCACTGTCCCTTGCTCTGCATCTAGGACCACAGAATATACTCCTACCAACAAAAGAAGGAACACAACTAATTTACGCAAAACAAGATCATGGTTAAATTGAGATATATTTTCATGTGGCCATAATAAGTTATGAAAAAAACATCAATCGAAATAGATAATTACCTTTTAGATTTTGTAACGCTTCCATTATTTTCCTTTTGCACCCATTACAGTGGACATTCACTCTCAATATACAACTCTGCAAGATACACAATTCAAGAAAATGGTACATAAATATAAAATTGCTTAGCAAATACAAGTAAAATCAATGAACTAAAATGAAATGCAGAGATTATATGAAACTGAGGATTTGAGTCTAACCATCTGTGCAATGGAGTCCATTTGAAAGCACCTGGAACATTTTTTTTTTCTCACTTGGAACAAAGTTTCTTGGGGGAGAAGGGATTAAATACCATCAATATCAGCGAATGTTGGGTTGTCAATGGTTGTCATGAAGGTCTGACTTGCCATTGTAAATAAGAAGATCGTGAAATTTTTAACCCAATAAGGCAAACATTGAAAAAGAGTCCATATTCATTTTTCAAGTAATCGACTTATGATCTTGTTTCCATATTTCTCTGTCAATTTTCTAAATCATTCCTCAAATCTCTCCATCTTTTCTTAACGGTGAGGTGGAAAACAAAAGGAAATCTCCTTACCCTAAAAAAGGTCATTAATTCCCTTATGGCTTATCGAGAAAAAAATATAATTCATTTCATAATGTATAGAGATGTTTACTTTATATTGTTGAAATACTACAACATTTCTGTTTAGTTAAAGAAAATTTCCTATATTATATCCGTTATCCTGATAGCGATTAATCTCATTTGATTGACTTTCTATTTTGGTCCTAAGAGATATACAGCTTGGTTACGTGTATTGATTGTGTCTGCATCAATACAAGTGCTAGTCAATACATCAACTGGGACTAAATCCCTCTCTATTCAAGGTTAAGAACACACCCTTCAAATCAGCTCAGTGCATTCAAAGAAATTTAATAATTTTTTTCTGGATGGTAGCCCAAGATTTGAACCCACGAAGTCAAGAAAAAGGAACATATTTTCCTGCTAATTGCCAACCAATAACCAGGTTGCATGATCAATTGTACAGAGATAAAAATACACTAAGAATATATGAACTTTACCGTTTTAATTAAGTTTTTCAATGATTTCAACTCTCAACTATCGACCAAGTATTCAAAATAATAATAATAATTCCAATGGAGTAGTTCAACTCTTGATATTGTATCCAGGGAGAATTTCAACTTTCTGAATCTTTGCGGGTATGTACTGCTCTGACAAGAAGGAAAGGGTGTGCACAGACAATGCTTCAATCTCGAATTTTACTCCCTTTTGTAACATTAGCTCTAGCTCCAACCTATCACGGAATATTATGCCACCCAGTATTTACACATGGTGCAGCACAGCCGTAACCAGCATGCACACGCACACGCGCACACACCATACATGTTAGAATATTATAAAATGCCACAAATTACAAATTTCCTACCTCCATTCTGGCACTTCCTTATGAAGGTAGCATCTGAGTAACATGGCTTCCGTTCTTCTCTTGTCTAACAGGCAATGCAAAAAAAAATACTTATACAAACTAGGAAATGGTATTTATAAAAGTAAAGGAGCAAGCAAACTTGAAAACTAAAATCTCTCGCACCTTCTGCTGTCAAAGGGAGCAAACACTGTTGCGGAAGATCATATTTCTCAAAATCTGAAGGAAAAGCTCCGAGCCATTGTACCTCCAGGACACGCAAAAATTTTGCATCATAGGCCATTTGCTTC
This sequence comes from Dovyalis caffra, assembly GCA_963924115.1. Lineage (NCBI taxonomy): Eukaryota > Viridiplantae > Streptophyta > Magnoliopsida > Malpighiales > Salicaceae > Dovyalis > Dovyalis caffra. The sequence continues at coordinate 2,758,368 of CAWUPB010000351.1, forward strand.
CAACATTGAAGTGCAAGGAAGAAAGAAAGAAAGAAAAAGGAATCAAGTCACAGGGTAGAGGAGATTTGGGAATTTACATTTTATATTTATCTTACTCTCAAACTGAATCGAATAGACAAATATCAGAACAATATATTATCCAATCAAGAAGCTTAACTAACCATAGAACCAAATTTATAGGTACTCAGGATGTCAAAGCCATATGGATCACAGTCTACTAAACAGTAGACAGGCAGAAACAGCTTCTCAACAAGTAGCCGCAAGAACCTGATCATGCTTAAGAGTTCATTGGACAAAGATCAGAAAGCTCAAAGTCATGAGAGTGGTGTATACAACATACAGTACAGCAGACTTTCTACCTTCTGGTGGGAATATCTGGATACCCTCTTCCCTGCAAATCACAGAAAGAGAAATAAACACAGAAACAATGCAAAGAAGATATAATCAACTGAGTATGTGCTTACTGTGATGACAATACAACGGTTTGCATTACAGAACCGATCATTAGCTAAACGCTGGAATACTGGATGACAGATTCAAATTCAGCCAACTAAGATATCTGAAATATGGAACTCTTAGTTTCTTTTGAAACATGAACGTGGAAGACCAGAAGATTCACCTGATTCTTTCTCCACAATGAGTATGTATTTGGCAACACTGACAATATCTATATGCAAGGGGGAAAAAAAAAGCATTACGGCAATCCATATTCAAGAATTATACTCACAGAATGTTCCATTAAGCAAGAATAGAACCTATTCGATAGATATTCAAAACTACAGTTTAAAAAACAATTGCAAACGCCACTCATGAACTTGAAATATATATATATATGCTGTTGAAAATTAGCGTGAAACAACCCAAATGCATGATATTTTCGTTTCCCTTTTCAATCAAATGGTAATGTGCATTTTGGGTCAGTAAAGAAGTCTACTACCACTACATCCCATTGCTGTCACTTAGCAGTTAATTTCTGGATATTTCAGTTCAGATACCTTTGACTTCCTCAACATGCACGGGGATAGGATAGGCCTGCAAATGAATCAGATACACAATCATATTCCAGAATGTGAGAAGTTGACTCAGTATATGATTTCTTTCATTCTTACAGTCGTAGGAGAACTTATGCAATCAAATTTCCTTTCAGCTTCCAAGAACCGTAACCATCCCATCACTAACCTATATAACAAGCATAGATGGATCCATAAATAATACGATAATCTTATACACACTGAAACAGAAATTTTCAAGAGTTAAGTGTGACCCAGAAGTACCCACCCGTTCCCAACAGAGACCTGCCAAAGGATTTGACAGTTAGTAAATTTCTAAAGATCTCAAGAACAGTAATTTCCCTTCAAATTATAGAGCAGCTCAAGGAAGCAATCTCAAAAATTGGGGAGGACTGTCATCAAACATATTGAATACTTATTTTACCTTCCGCCTCTTGACTAATTATAACTAAAAGACCAGAATTCACTGATAATCAATAAGATCAACAATGACAACTATCGCACTTTCTTAGCAGTTTTAAAGGAAGATGGGTGTTTAGGTAGGAATTGGTTAAGCCAAGAGAGAAAGAGTAGCCTCCTGCACGCTAATGACAACTGCACTCTTGAATTTAATATCAAAAGCAGGAAATCTTTAATGTTTAAGATATTGACTAGCATCCTTTCCCAATCATTGAAAGTTTTCCTTTAACCCCTCATAAGCAGTATCCTTTAACCAGATATTATTTTCAGAAAAAAGTAAGACCAATGTAATGTCTACCACATTTAGGTTGTGACGACTGCATTGCAGAAGGATGCATATGTCGTTAATTGCCCGGTCCACAACAGACTGTTCTGCATGCAAAAAAAAAAAAAAAAAAAAAAAGCAGCAAAACTTTACAATCATCTCATGAAGTTCTAGCATGTTATTGCATGCAATTTTACGAGTCAAATCAATCGCACAGAAATTTGGGTTAGCAGGCACCTCATTTTCACCAATTGAATTGCACACGATAACATATTCCAGGTTAGCTTGCATAATATAATATAACATCTAGCAAGAACCATATCTCTATCTTATAAAATACACAACGTTTTTAAATTCACCTGAAAATACAGATGGGTGCATGTAATATATATCTCTCTTAGATCCATGTCGGTTCTCTTTCAGAAGTTGCTGAACAACCACTAGCACTCTCAACAAGACATCTGAAACATAACAAAGAGACCAAAAATGAACTAAATGATGCTTACTTCATTAGATTAGTTCCTCCACACAATTTTATTAAATAACGCACGCAACTGACCTATTCTATACGCATGACATTCTCTCGTAAGTGTGAGAACTTGTTGCCCCTTCGGCAAATCAGAGCTGCACAAGCTGCATAAACCTATAGGTTACATAAACTTGATTTCACATGAGATGTCTTGAAACCCACAATACAGTAGACATTTAAATACGTTATCTTCTAATACACAATAATACTAATAATAATAATATGCCCTTTCATCCTTTGTGTGTGATTTTGTGATACTAAAATGCATTAATTTGCTAACCCCTAATCGTATACCTGCTAAAACTTCTCGTCTTTTTCAAAAAGTTGAAATTAGAATTTTCATACAGTAACTTGTTTGCAATTTTATCAGCATCCAAACAGAAAGTTTAAATTCAGAGCATAACCCATACATTGCAATTGATTACGCAACTTATAAAACATTGAAAAAAAAAACAAAAAACAAAAAACCAGTTAGAATTGGGGTCGGTGCAGTAGTTTCTAAATTTGTGGATGAAAATGGCAGGAGATCGTCCCTCGCTTAGCTCTTTCACCAAAGATCTCGTCAAATCTGTAATCAGCAAACTATGAACGAAATCAAAGGATCAATGATAATTAATTATTGAAATTTTGTTTTGTTGACCTTTGATTTTTGAGAGTAAAGCCCTGCTGCTGCTGTCCCTATGCCTTCTTGAGCTTGCATTTCCCTCCATTATTTGATTTCTTCCTTCTTTTCCGTGTGTTCTCTTAACGTGACAAAGTGTGTGTTCATAGAAAATTGGGCCGATAAAGTAAATGGCATATATTATCCGCGTACTGTACTTCTCATTTTCCACGGATTTTGTCTTTCTACGAAAGTTTTATCAGTTTTTTTTTTTTTTTTTTTTTTTTTTTTGAGAAAATCTCAACAGAATTATTAGGATGACGAGTAAGGATTTGTTTTATAAAGAAAAATAAAAATTATTTTGGATTTGTTTATTTTTAAGGATATGAGTTAACATATATTTTGAAATCGCCACTTATTATTAAAAAAAATTAAGAACCTTGAAAATGACATTGGATTCGAGAGATTGCGAGTTAAAAGTTGGTTATGTTTTTTAAAAGATATTAATCGTCCAAAAACATTTTTTTAGAATATATACCATGTCTGGTTTAATTTAAAAAAAGTATCTATTAAGAATTCATGTTTTACCAAATTATTCCCTAAGTTTATTTCCAAGTTTGTTTATTGTCCAAACCAATTTTTTTTAATTATTATAACATCGTATTAAATTATCGTCGAACCTCGAAATCAAGAGTCTTATCAATTTAATATTGGATCCAATTAACTCATGATCCGACCAGACTTGTCGAGGAACAACCTAATTACTAATGATATCTAACTTGTACTTTCCTAAATTGGCATTTCTATTTTGTTTTCCTTTTTTTTTTTTTTTAGAATAACGTCTATTCCTATTAAATATGATATTCGTTAAATTGACTTGAATTTTTTAATTATCCTAAGATGACATATTTGTTTTTAGCATGTTGAATTTGATGAATGATCGTCATGAATCCCTAGAATCTAAGAGATTTGATGATCCCTTCTCACATTAACTAAAACGATAAATATATTAACACTAGTAGAATTTAAAATAAATTACAAATAAATAGTAAATAAACCTTAAAAATTGTGAAAATTGAAACACAAGATATAGACAAATATATGTACAAAGTGTAGAAATTTCATGTCAAAATAACAAGGTACTAGAATTAAAAATCAACTTCTAGAATAAAACACATTAATGATGATAGAATAATGATAGAACAATAATAAATATTAAATAAATAGAAGATGAACTCACAAAATTATGAAACTCGACACACAATTTATATACAAGCATATAAATATATTCTAAAAATTTTAGTGTAAAGTAAAATCAAACAGATGGCTAAATAGTTAAGTCCTTAGACAAATAGCAAAACAATTAAAAATTAAGAAGAATATTAAATAAATTTCAAATAAATAGTAAATGGACTTCAAAAATTGTGAAATTTAAAACACAAACTAAGTATAAATATATGTACCACATATGAAAAATATTCAGGTCAAAATGATTAAGGTAGCCTTGTCAAAATAATTAAAATCCAAAAACAAATCCTACAATTAAAAAAAAAAAATTGCTTGTTTAGAGGCCTAAAGTTTTAGCCCTTGGCTTCAATAAGATCCAGCCTTAAACTTAGTCTCACCGTCGTGTAACCCTAACCAAAAAAAAGAAAGGCCCACTATCCCTTATTCAACCCATGGGTCGTGGCCTTACTTTCACATCATACGAGCCGAACCATTTTGCAAGCCTCGGGCCTTCCTAAGCCTTTTTCTTTCCTTCCCTGGTTTGTAAACCTCAACCCATCTAAAACACTAATCCTAGCCCATGACATTTGTTCCTTCTTCCTAGCCCATGTCACATGTTTCTTCTTGCCTTAATTTCTCCTCCTCTACTCGTTGTGAGCTTCATTGTAACATAGACATCTTTCTTCTCGTTTTCATTCTCAAATAACAACACCAAGCCCCTTACTAGTAATGAATGACATACTAGCCAAGCAAAGATAAGAAAAGAACATAAAGGATTCTCTTATGGCTTGACTACCAAAATAACAAACCGAATAATCATAGAGGTGAAGATTTTATACATCCTATCGATCATCAAAATTAGTTAACAAAAACAAGAATCATCGAGTCGAAACAATGATGGCTAATGTCGCTCAAAATTTTGTGCTTTTACATGGTGATAGTGGCAAAGCCACTATCCTTAATCCTTAAGTTTGTGAAAATGTTTAAGCTAACTTAGGAAGATATGGGGACAACAATGGGAAACCGATTTAAATTGCAAAGTGAAGAAAGGAAACGAAGATAGTACCTATTTGGAGCTCGATGACTATTGGAGACAAGGTTGATGGCAGGGGATGTTTGAAATGTGATTTTCTCTCTTTCTCACTTCTCCTATAAAGGGCCGACCCACGTACAAGGCTACGGGGCTCGACCCACCTCCTTTTTTTCATGAAACATCCCATGCCACTCTTTTTTATCATCTTTTTTTATTTTGTCACAATTCTACTTCTAATATGACACAATCTTTTTTACCAATTGTTCTACTCTCTAAATCTTTATTTTAGTAGATCTATCTTATCTCTATTCAAGAACCTAATCGAACAACAACCACTAGCTACTATAAAAAACACACACTTGTAAACAATTCTTACTAATTCATTTATATTTCAAATTTGACCTTGGATGCCTACATTTATTGATTTTACGAAGTTACAAAAATATTATTCCACCCAATGCATCTTTGGACAAACCTAGTCTTCTTTTAATATTTTTTAACCTTTACCCTAGGTTCCCCACTGGGCATTACTAAATCCTTAATATTTTTTAAATTGATCCCAATTGTCTTCCAAGCACAACTAAACCTCGTTCCTTTTTCCTTTTTCCTTTAACTCTCACTCTATTCAAAACACCAAAAAGAAAACCTTTTCTTTGATTTAGATTTCTCTTATTCGACACAGTAAGTATTTTCTTAAAAAATCGGTAATTTGTTAACTCTTATTATATTGTTTACATTATTAATCTAATAATTTTTTATTTTATATATTGATTGAATCTTGGCAACTCCTAATTTTTTTTAAATAATATTTTATAATAAAATATTAGATTGGTTGTCTTCTCAATTTTATTTTATGTGATTAAGGTATTTATTGGATCCATGGCTTAATAAAATTCGATAATCTATCTACTTGAATTAAAATTGTACTATTGATTTTGAAATTTTGTGATGTTGTTGTGCTTATAGTTATAGACCCAAAGAAAAAAAAACAAAAGGAGTTTTAACAATAGGAATGCACGATTACAATTTACAAATAACCATTCTTCTTTCATTAAAGGTTATTAAAAAATATCTTTAATTATTTTACTCATAACCATATTTAGATTAATATATTGGATTCTCAATTATTTGTTTATTAATAATGATGATTTTTCTTATTTATATTTTATGTGTTCTACATTACTAAAGTGAATATTTTGAACTATAATCAACTTGTTAATGTATATTGAAAAAAAAAATTGTTAAAATTTTTATTATAGATTCGCTTATAGATGATTTTCGTGACTTGAAAGAACGAAGATCTCTATTTTGAGTAATTGTATTTTAAGACTATTTTAAAATATATGTTGGTACGAGTATTTATATAATACACACACACAGATATATATATAAGTTATAAGTTATAAGTTCATGTAAACCATAACAAATTTATAAACATTTATTTTCACCCCCATGGACATTTGGTCATGAGTCCGCTAGTCTTCTATTCCTCTTCTTTAATACCAAAAAAAAAAAAAAAGTGCTAAAACTTCCCGCTTTCTTGATCTGTTTTAAGTTTCTTCTTACCAAAACTAATAAAGTCTTTGGGTTCCTACTCTCTCTATGTATATTTTGATAGCACTTCTCTCAAAAACCTTCGACCACCAAAATCTCTCTCTCTCTCTCTCTCTCTCAAGCTATAACCTCTCTCGTTTTATATTCAATTTTCACCTTTGATCACATCCATCTATTACTCTCCTTAAATCATCATTGTTCATTGTCTTTATACCAAAGCCCTCTCCCATTTTGTTTTCTAAGGCCATCTAATTTTTTTTTCATTTTTATTTTATGTTTAACAAACTTAAAGGCAAGATAGAGGAGAGAGCGTAGTAGGTGGGTGTTGTGTGTTTTTTGGTTTATCTAGGTGCTAAAAGGATTAGACTAGTACAAGGCTAGCTAGAGAGGAAGGACAAAACACATACTTGGTTGAGACAAAATGAGAGAACTACCAAAAGAACCAAGTAGAAAACTACTACGGAAGATAGTGAATAGCAAATTCACTATCTTCAAAATTGTATCATTTCCAAAATTTCAAATTGGTCCTTCCTTCTTTCAATGTTTTTTTTTTTTTTTTTTTTTTTTTTTTTTTTGCAATTACACTCCTACATTTCCTAATTTTGGTTTCTATTTTTTTCATTCTTTTCTATTGCAACCTCGATTATATTTTCTTAATAATTAATCCTTTGTTTTTTTTTTTTTTTTGCATTTTTTCTTTTTTCTCATTCTTCCGTATTTTTTATTTTCATATTTATGGTAATTTAATAAAAAAAAGGAAAAATAATCCAATTTTTTTCTTTTTTTGGTGTTTCATTTCATTTTTAATTTTTTTATTTTGGAATGATACATATAATTAAACTTTAATAATAAAACTAAACTAGATAGTAATAATAAATAATAACAAAATAACAAACAAAATTCATGAGTAATCAACACTACAAAATTAAATTAAAATATCTTAAAATTATAAAATAATTAAAAGGGGCAAATTTAGGTTATGATAAGTGTTGACTCTTTACAATGCTTATTATGCAATGTTGATCGAAGTGTAAACTTTGGATTGACATTGTTTAGTGATCTTGTAAAGAAAAAAAGTTTTTGAGTGAGAAAATCAGTCCGATTGTTCCGGGTGACTTGTCCCTACTAATACCGATGGTCTAATTTTTTTGGATGACTCGTTCCTACTTTTACCGATTATCTAGTTGTTCTAGATGACCTATCCTTATTTTTACTACCGATCCGATTATTTTGGATTATTTATCTCTATTTCTACTAATGATCCGATTGTTTTGTGTGACTTGCCTCTACTTCTATTAATGGTTTGATTGTTTCGAATAACCTACTCCTACTTTTGTTGAGGATCCGGTTGTTCTTGATGACCTATCCCTACTTCTACCGATAGTTTAGTTGTTCCGGGTGACCCGCCCCTACTTTCGTTAGTGATCCGGTTGTTTTGGATGACCTACTCTTATTTTTACTAATGGTTTGGTTGTTCTAAGTGATCTACTCCTATTTCTGCCGATGGTCCGAAAGTTCCGAGTGACCTACACCTACTTCTGCTAATAGTCCGGTCGTTCTAGGTGACCTACCCCTAGTTCTGCCGATGATCCGACCGTTCAGGTGACCTACCCTTACTTCTACTAATGATCCGATTGTTATGGGTGACTTGTCTTAAATAAAAGAAATTATCATTAGGCAACATTGCCTAAAATGATGAACTAAATTAGTTAACTTTACCTTAAATGAAAAGTGATCAATAGGCAATCTTGCATAAAACAATTCGGGAAATCGAGCCCCTTATGGTCTTATGACTTTCAAATTTTATGTCCGAGATGATTCTCTTGTCCTTTCATTTGCGATGACATTCCTAAAATATGTCAATAAAACTGATTACAATGGTTATTTTACTACCTAAGAGATATAAATAGCCCTTTTGTAAACACTCAACTCTTCTTTTGGTGTTTCTTTTTTGGTTATTTAGACTTCTACACCTGAATCATATCCTGCTGATCTGCTATAATCTAGCCTTAATCACTACTTTTTGCAAACTTGGATCTTTTCACATTTCACAAACAATTGATGTGAATAGGCTTTTTTGAACATTTGAAGGTAATAACCATCCACCTATTGTGATATGTTTCTTATTGATTGTTTTAGTTTCTTTTGTACTTATTTCTTCTTTGTGCCTTTTTAGCAATTTTGAATGTCACATGCATTTTTGAAATGTCAAAAATTTTTACATTTTATGAGTTTGACTTTTCCATAAAAAAAAATTAATAGGATTTTAATTTAAATATTTTTGGATTCAAGGATTAGTCACTCTTTATCATACTTCAAACATGTCATACAAGTGTTAGAATGTAATTAATCCGAGGTCAAATGGAAATTTCTTTGGGATAGAGTTTGAATAAGTGAGTTTTTGGGTTCCAATGCATGACAATTGTAAGGAGGTAAACTATTGACATTTTCTTTAGGACATCCTTACCGAAAACTTATGAAAGGGTTTCTTACCCCTAGGCATTTTTACCTTTGGTATCGCTTATAATTATGCAAAGAATGTATTTTAATCTTAACTATACTTTCTAATAAGATTTCCTTTTATCATTTGAAGAATGTGGCTTATCAATCTAGTAGTTTATTTTTTGGTTAGAAAGAACTTTCCAAGTATGTAGCATAAGATGTCGCATGGTTCTCATAAAAAAAACAAAGGATATTTGAGGCTCAAATAGTATTTTAAGGTATTTTGATACAAGATCACGTTATTGCTTTGAATACTTTATCTTTTTTAAGTAGTTTTCCCGATTTATGACTTTTTTATATTGGTCTAACCCATACTTTCATGTTTTTTTTATTGTTGCATTTTCTTTTTGATTCTTTTTGAAAATTCGTTTTGATTTTATGGACAAATACTAGAGATGTTGGTCTACTCATGTCTTATATATATATATATATATATATATAGATTATCCGATGGTATATTTTATTGCCACAAATTAGGCTTTCTCGGTGATGCCTTTCGGGATTAACAATATTTTCTTTTCTTTTCTTTTGAATTTTTTCTCAAGGATGTTTAAATCGTGAGTTTCTTTCTCTCTCACTTTCGATGTTCCTCTTTTTCAATACCGAAAAAAAAGAGCTAAAACTTCCTAATTTCTTCCTTTGTTTTAGGTTTCTTCTTCCCAAAACTACCAAAGTCTCTTTGTTCCTACTCTCTCTCTCTCTCTCTTTCTCTCTCTCTCTCTCGCTCTCTCTCTCGTATTTTGATAGCTCTTCTCTCAAAAACCTCTAACCACCAAAGTTTTTTTTCTCTCTCTCTCTCTATCTCTCTCTAAGCTACCTGTCTTTCCTCTTTATATTTAGTTTGCACCTTTGATCACATCCATCCATTACTCTTCTTAAGTTCTCATTCTTCATTGTCTTTGTACCAAAACCCACTCCCATTTTGTTTTCTAGGGCCATCTATTTTTTTTTTCATTTTTTTTTTGTGTTAAGCAAAATTGAACACGAGATAGAAGGGAGAGGATAACAAGTGGGTGTTGTGTGTGTGTATGTTTTTTTTTTGGTTTGTCTAGGTGCTAAAAGAATGAAAACGAGTATAAGGCCAACTGGAGAGGAAGGATAAAACACATCCTCGTTAAGACAAAAAGAGATAATTGCCAAAAGAACTAAGCGCAAAACTATCGAAGAAGATATATAACAGTATGTTCACTATCTTCAAAACGATCGTCGTTTCCAAAGTTTCAAATTTGTCCATCGTTCTTTTTTTTTCTTTTTTCTTTTTTTGCAATTACACTTCTACGTTCCTTGATTTTGGTTTCTATTCTTTTTCATTATTTTCAGTTGCACCCTTGGTTATATATTTTTTTAGTAATTAGTCTTATTTTTTGTTTTTTTTTTGCATTTTCATATTTATGATAATGTAATAAAACAAAAGGAAAATTAATCCAATTTTTTTGTACTTTATTTTGTCTTTTTTTTTGGTGTTTCATTTTATTTTTATTTTGGAATGATACATATAATTAAACTTTAATGATAAAACTAAACTAGAAAATAATAATAAATAATAAAATAATAACAAAAAAAATTCATGAGTAACCTACAATATAAAATTAAAATAAAATATCATAAAATTGTAAAATAATGAAGAGGGGTAAATTTGGGGTTATGACAATGTATATCTTTTATGGTTGAAGGGATGATGAGAATTGATGATAAACAATAATCTAATATGCTAAAAAAACCTATGAGTAGGCTTTTTTGTGTCTAAAGAAGTGTGTAGAAGACAATGAAGAATCAAATTAAGTGTTTAGAGAGTTGAGAACTAGAACCTAAAACCCTTCTTTTTTGCTTTTGTTTATAGAAAATTCAAAATTATGTTTTTAAAGTCATTCTTGAATTAATTATGTTTGTTTTCAAATAAAGTTTTCAAGTGTTTGTTAATCCATTGCTAATTTTCTTCAAGGTTATTTTCAAGAAGAGTTTTTAAGCTGTTTTAAAAGTTATTGTCAATCCAATTGTGTTTATTTGTGAATAGAGTTTTTAAATGATTTTTCAATTCTTTCTTCATGCTTAACTTCAAGCAATTAAAGTTACAATATCTTTTAAAAAGTTATTGTCAATTTAATCTTATTTATTTTTATTATAGTTTTTAAATATTTTCTAGTTTGCTCGTTGATTTTTTTTTCTTCTTGTTTTCGAGTTAAGTTTGAACTTTTTTTAAGTTGTTTTTGGTTCAATCTTGTTTGTTTTTTTTTTTTTTTTGACATAATTTTCCAATATTTATTTTTTTTCCTATTTTCAAGCCAATTTCTAATATGTTTTTAAAAAATTATTACTAGTCCGACCATGTTTGTTTCAAACAAAGTCTTCAAGTGTTTTTTTTTTTAATTTGTTTTCAAATTGTTTTTTTTCTAAACCAATTTCTAATATATTTTTAAATGTTATTGTCGTTCTATTCCAAGTATGTTTTGAATAAAATTTTTAAATGTTTTCTTCATTAATTATTATTTTTTTTTTCCAAATAGAGTTTTTAATTGTTTCAAAAAAATATTGCTCACCTAGTCTTATTTGTTGCAAACAAAATTTTCAAATAACCATCTAATTCATTGTTGAAATATTCTTAAGCAAAATTCTAAACTATTTTTTTAAAACTCTATTGTAGGCTTAATCCTATTTTGGTTTTGAATAGAGTTTTTAAATGTTTTTTTTAATTTGTTTTTTATTTTTCCCTAGTTGTTTTCAAGAAAACTTGAATTGTTTTCTATTTATATTCACTTTTAACCTAATCCTCGTTTGTTTTTTAAAATAGTTTTTTTTTTCAAAATCAATCCTATATTTTCACGGTTTATTTCAAAGTCTTTCTTATTCATTGTGAAAAATATTTTGATTTGATAGTTTCATGGTTTGTTTCAAACTCGTATTATATTTTTATCGCTCGATCTACTTTCGGTATAAATAATTTCAAAATACAAATTGTTTTTCGTTGGTACTTCGTATGTACACACACACGCGCTCGCGCATACACACACACACACACACACACATATGTATACAATATACCAAAAATAGGCATTGCAGTGCAGTTTTTTTTGTCACTTTTAGAGGCGATTATAACCGCCTCTAAAAATTGTAGGGGCGGTTTTATAAACCACCTTAAAACCGTCTCGCAAAGTCGTCGTTCTATAGTGTAGAAGCGGTTTTGGTAACCGACGAGGAATTGTGAGGTGATTTTTTTGAGGCAACTAAAACCGCCTCAAGCCGATTTTTGAGGCGGTTACAACCTCCTTTACAATACCAATGTGTTTTTTTTTTATTTTTTTGATGCGTAATTTTTTAGGCCGTTTACAACCGCCTCTACGTTCTTGAATTTTTTTTAAAAATTAATTAGGGAAATTTCAACCACCTCACCTCAAATTTTAAAATTTATAGAGATGGTTCCGTAACCACATTTAAAATTTTAGTTTTATTCCGTCTTCAAATTCAATTATTTACTTTATTTTTTGGTAAAAAAATAAATTTAAAAAAATTACATCTTGTTGAATGCATATAAAAAAAATTATATAGCTTACACAATATTAAATTTGTAATTATTAAATTCTAAATACATAAAAAAATCTTCAAACATCCATAAGAAAAAAATAAAGTATTAAACACTTGTTCGAAATGCATAAAGAAAGTTTTTGATATGTTTAAAATAAGTAGCTAATGTGTAAAATTCAATATCCTTAAATAGAGATGAAATCTCCTTAGCCGCAAACATTCTTGATAGTGGAGGCAAGGTAAGTAGTGGAGGTAAGGTAAGCTTCAACAATCTCATGCATCTTGATGAGAACCGGAGATGAAATCTCCTTAGCTACAAACTCGTTTCTCTTCACCCTTATAGGTAACCACAATCATTGGCTTGTCACCGGGACCGACAATGACCTTGAATGGCTAGAGCTTAATATACTCTAGACTAAAGCATCGATAAATCTCCTACCAATCAACCTATTTGCATCTACAATACATAACCAAATACCAATTAGTAACAAAATTCATTCAATTAACTTACTAATGACTAAAAATTAAAACTACAAAATTTGCTAAAGATAATAATTAATCTCTAAACAAGTAAAACTTCGTATAAACTACTAAGTAGGAGGCTTGTAATTGAAAAAAAAATACCGGATTTGAAAGCGGTATTCCAAACATCTACCAAAACTAAAATTATACATAGAATTAACATATTGAAACAATATGAAAAATTTGATCCGAAATGCTTGGATCATTCATGATTAAGACCAATAATAACACAAATAGAATGAAGTTAGAATGAATATACTTTAATTCCTCCGATACTAAAAAGCTTGCTCCTGGTCGGTAAACTTTACTAGCTTTTCCTATTTTAACTTGAGATTTTCATAACTAACAATGTGAAAAAAAAAAAATAGGACAAGATTTTCGGTATAGGTGAGAATTTAAAGAAAAAAGTGAAATTGTTTACCAAAAAAAAGTGACTACAAAAGATCATACATAAGACAATGGGAACACATTCACATAATTACATCACATGTCCATGAAAATCAATAGTTAGCAATTAACTACTATCAATCGCCTCTCTTAAATGTGGGAACCGATGTGCCCACCCCGAAAATCTTATAAAAAAAAGTTCAAGTATATCAAATCTAATTATCCAATCAAGAAGAGCTTAGGAAAATTAAATCAATCGGATAGTAAAATAAGGGAAATGGCATAACAAGCAAACACGGATCGGTCGAAACTAGTTGATGCATTTTCAAGTGACAAATACGGACACGAAGTAACAATCTTGAGAAGATCCATTTCTTCTCTAACCAAAGTAGACATACCTTGAAATGAATTGTTGATATGGACAAAAAAAAGCCCCAAAAGATCCCGACATAAATTAAGAAAAACAAGATATGACACTCATATAAACAAGACTATATCATTTATGAGATTATTACATAATTTTTGAAAACCTATCGTTTGAAGAGCTTCTCACTCAAGAATCAACGAGTCTAGGTATGCAATTGAACTTCATAACATTGTTTTTGTCAAGGAAAGTAGGTAAATGAGAAGATAAAAAAAAAAAAAAAAACTTAAGTTTTTGGGGTTGGAGGGGAAGATGAAAAAACCTAATTCTTTGTTATTGATGGAGAAGATGAAAATCCTAATTTCTTTATCAAGGGAAGAGATGGCTTATTATTGAAGGAGAAGATTCAAGGGAAGGGGGTGATTTGTTGTTGAAGGAGAAGATTTAGGGGGACAGTTTGTTGTTGAAGGAGAAGATTCAAGGGAAAGGGAAGGAGAAGATTAAGGGGGAGTGGTTTGTTGTTGAAGGAAAAGATTCAAGGGAAGGGGGTCGTTTGTTGTTGAAGGAGAAGAGATGAAAAATCCGAATTTTGTTTTCAAGGGATGGTGGCGATTGCTAAAGGAGAAGATGAAAAGACTAAAAAACTCTTGTGTTAAGTGAGGGGCGAGAGAGTAAATAGAAAAAAAATGAAGTATTAAAATTTTAAACTTCGGGCGGTTTTAATAACCGCCTCATAATTTTGTCTTAAAAATAACTAAATGTACATAGTCTTTTATTCTTTGAGGCGGTTAAGACAACCGCCTCAATCCTCTATAACATAATTTTGGTGTAGTGATATGTATATAGGTTTTAATTTGCCTTTTTATCTTTCTTTGGGTTTAACATCTTTTTACTTGAAAGTAAGGATAGGCTTTTTTTTTTCATTTTGAATTTCAAATCACTAGACTTTTAGGAATGATTAGTTTCTAATTTACTCATAAACACACCAAAATACATATAGACAATTTTGCATAATTAAAGAAAAAAAAATAGCATGTGATCTAGCCTACTTTATATAGAATATTGAAGAATGATTGTTATATTCGCTTCGTATAACCAATCCTTTACATTTAATATCTATGTAGACTAGTTATTTAGGTTTTCTAATTACCTTATTACTAGACGGCAACTCTCTCTTTTTTTTTTTTTTTTTTTTTTATGTTTTTCCTATCCGTGGTTATCATTCAATGTAACTTTAATTAAAGATGTAACTCATCATAAAATCATATATGTTTTGTCTAAATATTGATTTGTGATTAATTTATGGGAAAATAACTCAATCTATAATAATATTTCAAAAGCTTTCTTAAATATGTCCTATATGTTTGATTGTACTTATTATATCTTTAAACTATTATAAAATCTCTAATACATCCTTTTATTAACATGTTTCATTCCAAATAAAAAATTTTAGTTTGCGGTTTACAAATAAGTTATTAATTTATTTTCTAATATCAAACCATCTTCACTATTTTTTTTTTCAAAAGATTTTAATATTTAAGTCAATTATTTATATGTTTACTAAACGCACAAAAGAAAGCAAATCATTGTTTATGTTTTTAAGGTAGGGACAGATCATAGTTTGAAACCTAAAAGAGAAACTTGTGATTGAACACGCTCAATTTCTCTTGGTTTGAAATATACACTGTTGTAATAGAAGGATCATAAATAATTATGTATTAATTTAAAAACATCAATAAATCATTATCTTACTTGCTCTCCATATGAACATAAATACATGACTGTAAGTAATTGTAATTGAATTTTTTCTTTCGATAATTCTTTGAAAGTTTTGAACTTGGAGTCAGTTTCTAACGTCCCTGGAATTATTCAAAGCAGAGGATTCTATTATTATTAAAAAAAAAAAATTAGAAACAAGAGGGTCTTTTTTTATTCATATCAGATATCACAAATCAATAATTTCATTATTTTAATGATTGCAGCCAAAAAAAAGGTCAAATGTTATTTTTGTTTTTTTGAAGAAGAAAAGTCAAATGTTTTTGGTCCATCGTTTGTTTGGGTATGTAGATATGATTAGACAGCATATCTGCCATTTGAATTTCATGTTGCCGGCGTGGTTGGGTTGGTCAAGGATTGGGAGAAGATTTTTTCTCGTAACATAGAACAGAGCCGTATCTCTACAAATATCAACCAATACCGAAGGGAAAACTTGTTGCATAGACATTACACTTTTTTCACAGATAAACCATTAGATTTATGCATAATAAAATGAATGCGGATTGAGCTCTTTTTCAAATTAGAGATAACTATTTCATTTGAAATCAATGATTATAAATTTCATTTGAACTGTAGAAATTTACTTAACTAATCGCTCACTTTGATACAGAATTTTTGGACACTGCAGTGATTAATTAATAAAGGATGGATTTAGATGGATTCAGAACCATTTTCATGGAGTAGAAGCATTTCAACTGCCTGTCTCATGGTTGGCCTGTCGTCTTTGTCTTCATTTACACATTTTAGAGCCACCATCACCAGAATTTCCATCCTATCTTTATCATATTTGCCCTCCAACTTAGGGTCTATGATCGTTTCTATCCAAAAATTAGAATGCTTTACAGTAGCGTCCTCCATCTTTTCTCTCATCCATGTAACCAACCTTTCGTGCTCTATCTCTATGCCTGGACTCCTTCCTGTAACTATCTCTAACAAAACCATACCATAGCTATAAACATCAACTTTGGAAGTGATTGGCAGATTGAAAACCCACTCTGGAGCCATGTAACCTCTAGTTCCTCTCACCCGTGAGAATCTTGAATTTACACTACTACTGTCTCTTTTTAGAAGGCGAGATAGGCCAAAATCAGAAACCTTCGGCTGATAGTTGGAGTCTAGGAGTATGTTTTGAGGCTTTACATCACAATGCAGAACCCATTCTACGCACTCTTCGTGTAAATAAGCAAGGCCTTTGGCAGTGCCCACTGCAATGTTAAATCGCTTTTCAAAATCAAGTGAATTGATGGAAGACAGATTTTCTGCCAAGGAGCCATGCTCCATGTACTGGTAAACTAAAAGCCTGTTTTTTCCCTCTGCACAATATCCCCACATCTCTATCAAGTTCATGTGATTCAGCTTCCCAATAATGCTAACTTCCGCTCGGAACTCTGCTTCTCCTTGGTTAGCTTCGTTCAGTTGCTTAATTGCTGCAACTCTATGATCTGATAGTACTCCTTTGTATACATTTCCCCCTCCACCTCTTCCAATCCCTTCACTGAAAACTCGAGTTGCCTTTTTTAGCTCAGAAAGTGTGAATTTTCTGAAGCATGTTGTTTCAATACATAAATAACCTTCGCTTTGACTTCGTATCAAGAAAAACCACACAGAGAAAACGACGAGAAACTCAACCCCTCCAATTCCACAAGCAAACCAAATGACAAAATTTAGTGATCCATTTTCAAGGCTTTTTGAGTAAGTTCTGTTCAGCAGTTTTACAACTTCAACAGAACAGTCTAACCTGAATTCTTCAACAGTACTATTGTAGGAGGGACTGGGTTCTGCCACTTTCAAATAGAAGTCTCCTTCAAAATTTGGTGAATTATGCCCATTTAATAGAGCTCTCTTGGGGTAACAATAAGGAATGTTACTTGGATAGTAGCGCTGGCTGAATATTATCTGGAATCCCTTGCAATTGCATATCTGCGAGCATAGCTCCTCACACATCTGCACCGTGTAATTATGAAAGAAGCCATAATCATAGCCAACAAACTCAACTTTAGTTAGTTGAAGATAACCGATCTCATCTCTGCTACAAGAACGATTCAATTCAGGTTCACAACCCAAAGACCAGTCCGAATGATCCCTGACCTTGAATCCTGGAAGACAAGAACATTTCCTGCCAGAACTAGGAACATAATTACACATACTGTTGGGCCCACAAATCCCATGAATCCTACAAGGCTGAGACATGGCTTGCCAAGAAACAATCCATGCGTTGCTCCTATTTTCTCGACTGTATAGTCGAAGATTACCGTCAAAATCCATCTTCAATCTTCTCTGAACCCTCGTTCCGTAATCCTCTGACCGAAAGGTCAAGTCATCAGATGAACTAAATTTGCCAAAAGAATCAAAAAAAGCAATTCTGCTGCTGTTGAAAGTGTTCCTCCCAGCATCCCAGCTCAAAAGCCCTGGGTCTGGCCAGTAAATGCTCGAAGTGTCAGGGCCATCAAAACGAAGATGGAGGACGTTATCACTATCAAAATAGAACTTATGGAATCCCGAAGAATAGTTGCTTCGACTTCTTGAGGAGACAAGCTGGCTGTATTTGGTGAGCGATTGCTGTGGAAGAAGAGTATCAGTAGGAAAATCAAAGCTTTGCCATAGTATCCTAACGCCATAGTCAGTGTCACACAACAAGAGATTACCATTGTCGTGGAGGTGCAAGTTCACTGAGGATTGTGAAACAGTGTTTGTAGCCCAAACTATGGACCGATCAGCATCAGTAATGACAAGATTACCAGAATAAAGTAGGGAGAGCTTCGATTTTTTAGCATTAACTGGCCGGTCGCGGTTAGCCATCCAAACAATGGTGCAGTTGGTGCCACAGGAAGGTTCGTTAAACCATATTGCAAAGCAGTATGCATCGTCACCAACGAGGAAGAATCCAGCAGAGAAAATGCCGCTGGGTGATGTGAACACATCGTTTCTGTTCTCCACTGACAATGATGAGCCTTTGCTTAAAGTATGATCAGATGCGGAAGATATTGAGTATAGAGAGAGCAATAAAACTGAAAAAAGTTGAAGAAGGAACATAAGTGGTGGTATGGACATGGTTTTTTAAGCAATGAATAATATTGGTATTGTGCAAGTTTGAGCTACTTAATAACGTGAGAATTCTTTTACATAACTAATATTAATGATGATGCTAATTAATAATGGCATTAGTATTAGTAGCGTACAAAGTTTAGTATGACTGCGTCCTCACAATAATTTCATCAGTCATTACCTGGTGCTTTTCCATTTTCAGTTGATGCATGCACAGGGACAGGGTCAGCATTAATTTACAAACAAGGAAAAATTAACAATCAACATATTCGATGGACATTTGCAAGTTGGTCAGAGAGCAGTAAGAAAGTAGAACGTTGAATCCGCACAGGCAAACATTTGTCTGATTTAATTAACATAAGCCGCCGGCCATTAATGAAGGAATAAATTTTTCTGTCAAAGTGACGACGACACCATTGAAATCAACAGCTTTCATAAACAGTCACATCAATTTCAACGTAGAATTGAACTGATCAGAACCTTAATTAAGACTAGCTAGTACTGGTTGCTGGGTTCAGAGACGGTCATTAAATTACTCGATAGGCCACTTGAAGCAGAAATTTGTCATACTGAAGGGACAATATATGATCATTTAGCTCGTTGAGAGTGTATTTTGAAGCTATTTTTTGTGGTGCAAATATATAGGCGTTTTGGTATTGAAAATGGGGTAAGCTGGAAGAGGGGGTGCAAAGGTGTTTCTTTTGACATGTTTGAAGTTAGGATGGAAGAGAAAAATAGAGGTTTTGGAAGCTATTTTCTGAGTGAGAGATAATGGAGACAAAAGCTGGAAAAGAAAGGGAAAAAAGTATAGAAAAGAAGAGAAGGTGAATACTGTCTAGCGAAGAGTTGAAACAACGTCGTTTCCCCCTTTACTAGGCTATATTCGTTACTTCCTTTTCTTTTTTCTCTATTGCAGTCCTCATTCTTTTCGTTTATTTTGATCGGCTGCCTTAGTGATATTACATAATTATGTATATATCACTTCTATGGGACACCTTCAATTCAAATTAAAAACAGTACTCTAATATATATATGTCATGGACTGCTATGCTGGTTGTTGAACAATTAGAAACTATTTTCCAAATGCAAAGAAAGCACTATATTTAAGTTATTTGGGCAATTTTAATAATAATAGTGGTAATAAAAGAGTATTGTTGGGATCCATATTTTGCCTATGATTCAAGTCAAAAGTTGTAAAATTTTGATTAATAGCACTTAACAAATTTCAAAGGTTAGGTTGGGCTATAGTTTAGCACATATAATTGTGTTAGTAGGCATGACAAAGGTTCAAACCTGCTAGGTCATACACAAGAAGATGATTTTTTATGAATCTTCTAGCTAGGATGTGTTTTGACCAGATTTGAAAGATAAACCTAGCAAACTATCAACTAGTCAGTATTACCCCTCTTACTGTAATTTTAAGAAAAAAAATAATTAGAGGAGTAAATTAAAGACTAAATATATATATAATGACACCATGCATCTTTTTTTTTTTTTTCCCCTGTTCTATTCTTTTCTTTTCGTCCTCTTTCTTTTTATTTTCTTTTAGCTTTGCCCAATTTTTTTCAGCTGTTTTTCTTCTAGTTTTTTTTTCTTCATTTTTTTTTTGTTTACCCTAGGCTTTCTTTCAGTTCTTGTTCTTCTGACTTTCCTCGTTTTTTTTTTCTATTGTTTTTCTTATGGTTTTTTTTTTCACTATTTCTTCTTTTTCTTTTTCAAATACTTTCTCGAAAATTAAGGAAAAAAAACACTACTATGCTTTAAACAACATGAAAATTTATAAAATAACTACAAATCCTAAAGATATAATTTTATGCATTTATAAAATAACTACTATGCTTTGATGTCTTAGCTTTTGAGGTGTGACGTATATTTTCCTTGACACACAAAAGCATAGTATGAGTATTTGAAAGACACAATATTTTCACAGGAGAATTAATTACCAGTGATTATTGGGTTTGAACATGAAGCGTGCCTTTACTAAAAGAAGTATCATGTTTATCGATTTGACTTTAGAACTAATATAGAGCTTAATAGCAAAATACTACCTACCATTTATATTCAAAATTATGCAAGAATGGGCATCTAATCTTGATCAAGTTAAGAGAGATGATCCATTCAAGTTTTTTTTTTTTTTTTTTTTTGCCTCAACATGAGATACGATAGTACTGTCGATGTTAACCCCTGCGAGGGGGTCGAACATGGAGTTGCTATCTAGCTAATTGAGGAGAACTACAAAACTCTAAACATATTGGTCCGTAAAATATCTAAGTAAGGGGTCAATATGTATGGAAAAGATATAATATCATCGTCATTCCGTCTTATTAAGGTAGATTGCATTATTTGCGTATGAATATAAAAATCTGATTTTTTTACTATGTTACATTTCTATGCCTATTTAAATGAATTTATTTTGAAAAAAATATATAAAAATAGGGTAGTTTGAAGGTTTGAATAGAAAACATGGTATTTTGGAGGTTCCGGTCGGTCTAAGGCTAATACCTCCTATCTAAAGGGAGAATGTGAGAAAAGTTGAAATTTTGAATAGTCATTAGTGAATACCACTATTATCAATAAATATGTGAGTTTCTAAAGATTGATAGCCTTTTATTGATAGGAGCAGCGAGTCATCGACAACTTCACTTACACAAGTGGGAAGCTATCGATGATTTCAAGTCATGAGTTTGAGAAGCTAACGACAACTTTATCACATAAATAAAAAGTTACCAACCACTTTATTTGGCTCAAGCAAGGAGCAAGTAAATGTTTTGGAAGCCATTGGCGGCTTCATCACATAAGTGAAAAGCTACTAGTGGCTTATTTTCAAATAAGTAGACATTATATAAAAATTGTTTCAAAACCATTGGCGGCTTCGTCACATAAGTGGAAAGCCATTGGTGACTTCTTTTTTAAACAAGCATACATTAGATAAAAATTATTTCAAAACCACCGATGACTTCGTCACATAAGTGTGAAGTCACTAGTGGCTTCATTTTCACAATTCAAAATTAGGCAAAAGGAAACAAGAAACATGAGTAGGAAACAGGAAACATAAAATAGAAAACGAGACAAAAAAATTTTAAACCACTGGCGGCTTCATCACATAAATGGGAAGCCATTGGTGGCTTCACTTCAGCATTGCCATCGGACACAATTAATCAATCAACCATAGGAACAAGCACAAACTTTACATTTAGACATGTAGGTGTAAAATAGTAAATAGTGTAGTTTGTCCTTTAATGGCCATTACAACAATTTTGCTTCAACCCTATTTAAAAAGTGAGTATTTAAAAAAAATGCAATGGTTTCATTCACATTTTCAAATAATCTAGTCATTTTTAACCCTCATTTTTAAAGAGCATAGTGGTTTTAGAATTTTTATCCAAAGGTTTTGTAACTCGGGTATCCGATTTGAAGTCGGTTTTACTCTATTTGAGAATTGGTTATTCAATTAGCTAGAAAAGGAGAGCAATTGCTTTTTAAAAAACATGATGTGGATCCCATTAGAATGATGAAAAACCTCTCTAAAATTGGTACAAATGGTCAAGGTTACTATTATCGTAAACTTGTAAAGTTGTTGTAAATGTACAAAATTATCAACAAAGTTGGTGTTGTATTTTTCCTCCTCATGAATAATGTAAAAAACCCCGATTCTCCCATAGGATTAGGCAACTATTCACTTAGCTTATTGACATAATCAAGTATGCGATCTTATGTTTGATTCTGTTTAAGTTGGTTCCGTATCCATACGACCGCCACCTCACGAATGGGGCACATTCCATCATGAAAACCATCAAATGCCTTTCGAGCATTTTTATTCACAAAAATCTCAATGCCCATAATTATATGTCGAGTCCCGTTACATGTGCATGAACTAATTTGTGAGTAATTTTCTTATGGTTGGTCTTTTGCTAAAAGCATCTTAATTATGGTTTCTCCATATTGGGCAACAACGACTTTACAATCTCAACTAACAACTCCTCCGGCTCAAATGGCATAATTTACTTTAGTAATAATAGTGGTAGGACCAACTAACAAAGAGGTTCAAGAATTAACAATTGTTGCATAACCATTGACACAAAATCCAATTGTTTGACCATCAATCAATGTAATCAAACTGCTAACATCCTCTCCATGTCACGGGGATATATATGTGCTCACCCTTGTAATGCTTATGATCTATCCCACCAAAAGTAATTTTACTTCCTTCTTTATCATCATCATCATCTCTTTTTCTTCTTCTTCTTGCATAGATGGTGATGAGGATGGCACTACTATATGTAAAGGAGAGATCTTTTAGGCTCTTTTAGTTGGTTCTTTTATGATTATGGTTTTGGTGGCTAAAAAAAAAAAAAAAAGAGGATTTAAAGTGAGTGTTGGAAGTAGTTTGTGTTAAGGATTTGGAGATACAATTGGGGGAGAGAAGTAGTGCCATGGTTAAAGTAGAGAGAATGCATATGATAAAAAGGTGATGATGAAGGATAATACGCATGTGATTTTTTTTTTTGTTTAGGATTTTATAACATAATGGTAAAAGTGAAGGACTATGCACCCTCCGAAGGTGCAAAATAAAATAAAAAAATTTCTCCATCTAAAGAGTCTAAGATCAAGTCGTTGAATCAAATAACCATATAGTCATGAATTAAAGCATTAAATAAAAAATTAATTCTTATAGTGCATATTTAAACCCTTACGAAATGAAGCCATCTAAGTGTTCGAACTTTATTGATAATTTATACAATTCAAGCACCCATAAAAGAAGCACTCAAAATTGGTAAAATACTAGCTCCATCATTTTTTACTTGTTTAGTGTTTTTTTCTTTTGAAATCTAATCTGGGTAATTTTACAATAACCCTAAGAGAAGAAAGAAAGGTGGCCTAATTTTTAGGAAAGGAAGAAAACTATTTTCTCGTTATTTTTCTTAGTGTCGTGTAGTCTTAATTTTTCTCTCTTGGTTGTGTGTCTCTCTCTCTATGATTTTTCTTCTTACCGTACTTCTCATCCTATTTATATGGGAGAGTTTTCCTTATCCTCTAAGGATAAAGAGGGGTAGAAACTAGTTTTAAAAAGGACTTTTAGTTGCTTTCTAATCCTCCAAAGAGTAACGGTTATTATGCATGTGGGCTTTTTGATCTTATTCTTTAAAATATTTATTCTTATCTAATAAGGTTTATGTTTATCCTCTTATCAAAATACCTTTCAAGTTTTTAATTAAACTTATTGGCCCAAACTATTTTAGCTTAATTAATTAATTTGCACTATCCAAATAAATTAAGTTAGATAATTTTAGGAGGCCCACATTAGAAAATTTTTTAGGAAACTAATTTCTTTTTAGATTATTTATTTTCAAAATTTGGATCTAACTTCCAAATTAGAAAACTAATTTTTAAAGTAGAAAACTTTTCATTTTAGGAAACTTTTTATTTTCAAAAACCTTTTTCAAAATAGAAAACTTTTTCCAACATCTTTACTTTTCTTTTACTATGTGAATGCTTAAACTTTTGTGTGTGTGTGTGTGACTCAATAGACTCCTAGATATGTTGGCAATGTATCAAGAATAAAAGGTACATCTTTTATCTCTTGATACATAAATCAAAATTGGTCTCTAACAAGGCATCATGACTACCTAATTCTCTAGGAGGATTAATTAATCCACAATTATCTTTCATAAGCATTGTTATCATACAATTCAATCCTTATGTCAACTTATTATAGTATGATCTTGAACTTGGTTATTAGTCTTTTTTTATTATGATCACACATGTTTTCTTCGATTCTTAAATGTCTTAACTCTTAGAGTAAATCAACTATGCTTTATTGGTGCATTCTTATCATGGTCATAAATTTCTTGAATAGACATTTATTGAAATATGATGTGATAACTCTTTTACTATAAAATGAATGACATATTCTATCTTAGTCATCCACCCAGTTCTATTAGATTCCTAGTGCACCTAACAAATCATCCATGTGCAACGCTTTATTGGGTCTATCAAAATGAGTGTCAAAGTGCATAAATCCTTCAATGAGATAACCATGATGAATTTAAGTCTAAGGATCAATTATGCCCATCTCGTATGAAATTCTCATGACTAAACCAAATGGGTTCTCATGACAAGTCAAGTCCGAGTGATATGTTTTTTAATATAAATTAATTAAGTGCTTACTTTTGTATTATCATACCAATAAGTGTGAGATCTCTTACTACTATCATATAGCATGAGAATAGCATTCACAACTCTAACCGTATCTAGTCAATGTCCATTCTTGGCAATGCTATGATTTGAAACATTTAATGATATCATTTATGTATATTAGTATTTGTCTCACATCTTTCGATCAATCACTAATGTAAATGCATATCATGTAAACTTTTATCTAATTCTAATCAATGAATAAATATAAGACATAAGAATTAATAAAAAGAATTCTTTTTATTAATAAATAAAATAAGTAATGTAAGAATATAATAACTCAAATCTATCCAAATATGGTTGGATTTTACGCACCTACACTAATAGAGAGTATTAGGAAGTAATAAAGTTTACAAAGAGGGATGTTGGGGATGTATTGAAAACCAAAACAAGCCGAGCAACTACTATTTTTTTCCCTTAGATTTGAGAGTTTTTATACTTTCCGGAGGTAGGGATGGTGGGTCGTTGAAAGTGAGGGGAGGAGAAAATATGGCCACCTCCTCGCTCTTTTTGTTATTATAGTTATATATAGGGAAGAGCATGAAGGGTCAGTAGTTGGGAGATAGTTAGGCTATGAGGCTACTTCGGACTAGAGCAAAGAGGTGGTTAGGTCGCGATGTTGCTTGATCTGGAGTAAGAAGGTGGCTGGTTGTGGGAGCTGCTTAGGTTTAGAGCAAAGAGATGATTGATTACGATGCTATTTTGGACCGGAGCGAGGGGTTGGGTCGGTCGAGTTGCTATAGTGGAGAAGGTTGTTTGGTGAGCAAAAGGTCGTTGCACGAGGGTTGGTTGGAAGTGGATGTGCATGCTAAGCGTGGCCTACTAGCGGTAGCTTATGTGTTGTGTTGTGTGCTAAGCGTGAGTGCTACTTCTTGCTCGGGTGTGGCCTACTCGTATAAGGAGGGGCTACTATGTGGAGGAGAAGCTAGAGCTTAGGTGTTGCAAGAGTTATGAGGAGTAGGCTGCTATATGAGGGTGAAGCTAGAGCGGTGGCTAAAGCAAATGGAGAGTTGTAGGCAAGAGAGCATGTTTGTAAGGTAAGGAAGGAGAGGAGGAGCTTACGAGTTGAAGGTTAGGGAGGCTATATGGTATGAGCGAGAGGGAGTTATAAGTGATGGAGGTTTAAGTTGTAATCAAGGGAGAGGCGAGTTGGATACAAGAAGGTGATAATAAATAGTTAAATGTATCCAAAAAAAAAAAATGTAAGGGTTTTACTAGTATTTTCTACGTTTTTTGGAAAAATTTTATTTTCGTCTCTAATTCTCCATAATCCTTTGATTGAAGTGTAATTTTAATTATTTTTTTCAATGAGACTCTTAAATCTCAATTCGTTAGGACTTTTCTTTTTATTCCTTCCAATTGTGCCCTTTTTTTATTTTAATTAAAGGATAAAAGTTTTGATTTTTTTAATTGTACCCTTAATTGTATTTTTTTTAATTTTCTAACTTTTTTCTTTCTTTGTTTTTTTTTTTTTAATTAGCCTCCTTCTAGAACTAACCTAAGCTAATCATTCTAATTGATTTTTTTTCCTACTTTTCTTTTAGCATTTTTGTTTTGTTTATCATTGTTGGGTATTTTTGCAATAAAAAGTATATAAAAAAAGAATAACGGGAGAAAAATTTGAGTGCTAATAATTGTTCCTTTTTTACAATGGTCATGATGAAAAGTCATTACAAAAACATTTTTCTTTGGTTTTGGACTATAAGCTTTGAAAGAAATAAATTTTTTTTTTTTGAAAGACGGCCACGAGAATCTTAAAATTCGAGAAGATGTGATTGGACACATCAAATTAAAAAGAGCATAATTGGTCGTGCAAAATTGAAAAGGGCACGACTAGCCATGCCAAATTGAAATTTTGAAATAACGTGATTGATCGTGTCAAATTAAAATTTGAAAAGACATAATTAGTTGTTTTAAATTGAAATGGGATGGATCGGCCGTGCCAAATTAAAATTTTAAAAAGAAATGACTCGTCAACATCAAGTTAAAAAGACACTACTCGGTCATGTCAAATTAAAATTTAAAAAGACGTGATCGACCATGTCAAATTGAAAAAGGCATTGCTTGGTTGTGCTAAATTGAAAAGGACGTGATCGGCCACGTCAAATTGAATTTTGAAAAGACGTGACTAGTTATGCTAAGTTGAAGGGATGTGACTAGCCACGTCAAATTAAAAAGGCATGACTAGCTATGCCAAATTGAAAAGGGCATAATCGGGCACCCTAAATTGATAATGGCATAATTAGTCATTCCAATTGAAATTTTAAAAAGATGTGACTAGTCATGTTAAGTTGAAAGAACGTGATCTGGTTGTGTCAAATTAAAATTTGAAAAACATGACTAGCCACATCAAATCGAAAAGGATATGACTAGTCATCTCAAATAAAAAAGGATGCGATTGGCCATGCCAAATTAAAATTTTGAAAAGACATGGTTGGCCATGTCATGTTGAAAAAATATGACTAGCTACGTCAAATTGAAATTTGAAAAGATGTGGTCGGTCACATCAAATTAAAAAAGGCACGACCGACCATGCCAAATTGAAAAGAGCGCGACTAGCCATTTCAAATTAAAATTTTGAAAAGATGTGATTGGCCACGTCAAGTTGAAAAGATGCAACTGGGCATGTCAAGTTGAAATTTGAAATGACGTGACTAGCCAAGTCAAATTGAAAAGGGCATGATCGACTATGTTAAATTAAAATTTTGAAAAGATGTGACTAGCTATGTCGAGTGGAAAGGACACGACTTGTTACATCAAATTAAATTTTGAAAAAACATGATTGGCCACGTCAAATTGAAAAGGACACAACTAAGCATGCTAAATTGAAAAGTACACAACTAACCATGCTAAATTGAAAAGGGCATGACTAGCCACACCAAATTGAAATTTTGAAAATACATGACTAGTCACATTAAGTTGAAAGGATCCGACTGGTTGTATTAAATTGAAATTTGAAAAGATGTCACTAGCCACGTCAAATTAAAAAAGACACGACTAGCCTTTTCGAATTAAAATTTGGAGAGATGTGACTAACCATGCCAAATTAAAAATGGCACGATTGGCCACTCCAAATTGAAATTTTGAAAGGATGTAACTGGCCATGTAAAATTAAAAAGGATGCGACTAGCCATGTTAAATTGAAATTTAAAAAGACGTGATTGACCACGTCAAATTAAAAAGGGCACGACTAGCTATGCTAAATTGAAAAGGGCATGATTACCATGCCAAATTGAAAATTTGAAAATATGTGACTTGCCACGTCTAGTTGAAAGGATGCAAATGGTCGTGTTAATTCTTTTAAGACATGACTCGAGCATGTTGACTTCGATAAGATGTGATTGGCCATATCGATTTTGACAAGATGTAATCGACAATATTGATTTTGATAGGACGTGACTCGGTCTTGTCAAGTTAAAAGGACACAACTTGCCATGTCAAATTGAAATTTGAAAAAAACATGACTTGGTCACATCAAATTGAATAGAGCACGAGTGGCCATGCTAAATTGAAACAGACTAGCCATGCCAAATTGAAATCTTTATAAGATAGACCGACTACTTCATGTTGAACGATTGACCATATTGATTTTGTTAATACTTGATTGGACTCATCAATTTTGATAAGATATGATGACCATATTGATTTTGACGAGGATGTGACTGGCCATATCAGATTTGGTAGGATGTGACTACTCACGTTGGCTTTGATAGGACATGATTGGGCACGTCCTTTTTGAGGAACATGATTGGCAAACTTTTTGATAATGTATGACTAACTATTCTAAATTAGATTAACACGAGTTTTTGGAGAAACATAGGTTGACATTTCTAAAACATAGGTTTTTCCTCTTTTTTCTTCATTTGTGTGTCGTTTAGATTGAATGGGTTCAAAGTTATAGGCCAATTGTTTTTATTAAGTTTGTCTATTTCTATTCTTGATTATGCTTCTTGTTCTTGTTTTCATTGGGATGGCTATTTGGACCATGGTCCGTGTCATTTGAATGGTGTTTATTCCTCCGACTAACTAGGTGATCACTATTTTTTGTGCCCCTCATTTGTTACTACCCCTAAATGTTCGGACTTCTGCTAGCACATATCAAGAATACGGCTTTAAAAATTATTGAGGTGGCTTTTTGTCAACTCGTATATAATTTGTCATGAGGAAGCTTATAATAGATTCCATAGAGGTCGACCTCTTGGATAACAATTTCAAGAAAGATCCTTATCCAGTTATCATATGCCAATTCGGTGTATTATCATATTTCATAAATGACTTCAATTACAAGATCGTGTATGAGACCAAGGAAAGGTTTCTCTTTTTAGGAATTGATCATACTTGTGAAAACAAGGGTTCTTTGAGAGATGAAAGATTATGAATCATATTATATTAGGGCAAGATGAATCAAGAATAGAAAAAGCAAAGTCAAATGATCGCACTAGTGAATATTTGACCATAACTTAGGTTATCTCCTTATTGTTCCGGATAGGAGGGAGATTGAAATGTCCGATCCTTTAATGCCGACATAGATTTATGACCATTACGAACATAACATATTTACGAAACATTAGTATCGATCATCCATTTATCATCTATGTTTCATTGTTATTGCTCTTTTCGTTTGTTTTCTTTTGATGCTTGCACTTGATTATGTGAACTCGTCTTGAAGAGATTTTTTTTAATTTTCAAAAAATCATTTTCATTTATTGTAACTTTCATGGATTAGGTCTGTCTATTTGAAAATTTTCCATCAAGAGAAGTTGAATTATTCAAGAGAAATCATTAAGATGTTCATAAGAAAGTAATCTCATTCAAAAAAATGTTTAACTTATTGATCACAAGCCAAAACACATCGTGCAATGTCTTATGGTGATCCATTTTGAGGCTAAGATGAGCAAAATGTGTTTAGATCATAAAGGTTTTGAAAAGGATTAGTCTCTTCGATACGTGATTGATAAAAGTTTAGTCCTAGAGCATGGTGTGCTCGGATGAATTTTAGAAACTAAAAGAGTTTTAAAGAAAGTTTAACTCATATGGATGGTCTTGCCTAGAAAAGGTCAATCTATTTCTTTCTTGTCCCTAGTTAGTTGTTGAAAATTTATGATTCAATGTCATAAATAATGGTTTGTAACATAACAAACAAGTCGAGTTTTATAAAAAAATATTTTTTCTTCTTCTTATTTAAATTTAGAATTCATTAGTATAAACAAGTCATCTTTGATCGAAAGGGCTTTCATAGGCATGTAATGAAGGTTAAGGTTTTAGATTATGAACAAAAGGATATAAAGGCCTAAAAAGTGCTTGAGGGTGTAAAGACTTATGATCATGTAGTTGTTCTTCGAGATTACTTAAGCCATGCCAATTTGATTTTGTCATCTCGCCAATTGATCTCATCTTCTAATCTCAACTCTTTTTTCATGTTCGGTCTTGTCATTTTTGGCTTAAGGATTTCTAACCCTAGCATTTTTAACCCTTTCTAATTTTAAATCATGAGAGGGATCACTCTAGATAACACTCTCTTTTGTCTTAGTGCTTTTTTTTTTTTTTTTTTTCATTTCTCTTCGTTTTTTTTTTAAAGTTGTTCAAGGGTTTTCTCAACAAGTTTTTTTTTTTTTTTTTTTGTGAAAACTTATCATCATTTATCATCTTATTTTTCTAGTAAAACATCCTTAAATACTAATGAACTTCAAAATTACCCACAACGTGAGGGGTGATCCTACTCTAGGTCATTGTTGAAAAAAATCCTTTAGACTAAAAGTTGGATAGGAAGGAATAAGTTTTTGTTTTGAAAAAATATACCAAAATGGTCTTTGACCATCCCAACTCTAATCTTGTTCCAGCCAATAAGTTCTAATTTCATTTAAAAACTATGATTGACTTTTAGAGAGGAAGTGATGGATAAGGTGGGCTTATGACCCGAATGTGTACCACTCATCATCATTTAAGACATCAAATAATTATTTTTTATTTTTTTATGGTTTTGTTATTTTTTTAGGCATTGATGTATCGTCTTAGGGAAGACTCGTCTAGGGAGGATTTGTTAGGAATAGGAGAGGAATGTTTTTGGTTTAAACAAGAAAGGGATTGCCCCTTAGCATTTGCATGACCAGCTTTGAAAGTTTATCAATGTTAAAAAATTTCAAATGAGTTTTTCATTTTATACCTTTTGATTTAAATAACAATGATATTTCAAATAAACATCTTTTGATTTCAAATCGATAATCAAATCAAGCTAAGATAATAAGAATTTCATTTTCAAAGAAATGACCCACTCCATGAAAATCACAATACTTTTGCAAATGAAATCTAAAAATTCTATATAAGGTAAGATTTTCAACCATAAAATCAAGACACATTTATGCTCTTTCGACGAGTTTTAGATGTTCTCCTCGCATTCATTCTCATACACATTATAATTGAAGTTATGTTGACCCTCTTTTTTCTGGAATGATCACTTAGTGTTTTTATTTTTAAGATATGATCATATTGAATGTCCAAAGGATGGAGTGAAAATGAGGATAAAACACACAGAAAAAAAAATTAAGGCAAATTGGTCATTTGAGAAGAAAATCCGCACGATCCTACAAATTGACATCATATGAACACATGGTAGATGAATGTGATAAGAAAATTACTTAGCCTTGAAAACAAAAGGCACTTCTTCATCATATTACTCATTCAATTTTCTTCCCCAAGTTGTCTCATAGATAATTTGATCGACGTCAAGGACACCCTTAAATGTGTTGACGGGAAGCACCATCATTTACGAACTATCAAATACCGATCCGAGTCGTATGACTTCATTTTTAGCATCAACTTTCTCTACCCTTGAAATATTCAATACCATAGCATGTGATGGTTGGCTCAAACTCAACTCTTTGTTGTGCAAATTAGCAATGTATATAGACTTTTTTGATTTCTTTTCCCCTCTTTCTACTCTTAAGGTGTCCAAAATTAGAATGGTTTGTACCTCTTGATGAAATTTATAAAAATCATTAATATCATGTCCACTCTTTTTGTGGAACTTGTAGAAGGATTTGATACGAATAAGAGTTTGAGACTTTACTAGTTTCTTGTTAATGCTCGGTAGTAAATAACATATCAAACAAATAAGACATGAACAAGTTTAGAACCATATCTTTTTTTTATCACACCCAATGTCATCCAACGACAACGTTTTCACTCTACCAATGGTGGCATGGTTGGAGAAGCTCTGGATAATCTTTCATATTATGATGAATTATACTATTCGATACTCATAAGATTTATTAGGATTGTGCTATTGAGAAAATAGAGGTTGTCATAGAGTAGTTATCACAAAAGCTACTTGATCGGTAGAAGAGGTGATAATATTTCTTTGTATTTTCTATGACTTGTATTTCCTTAGTTGCCTTGAATGAATTGTCTCTATTAATGGTTGAGTTATAGACGATGTTTTGCTTGAACATTTTAAGGAAAACTTTGTGATAGACTTTTTGGATTTTAAATAGATTCTCCAATATGATGGTGTCATCTTCTATACTAAAATTGTTCCTCTTTGACCATGATTTATAACGATCGGTTATTAGCTTGAGAATCGAAGCATTTTATCATGAGCAAGTTCGGTCATGTTGTTGAAGTACATCTTAAGATGAGTTCTTGGACATTGATTCATAATATATTTGAAGAATTCTAGCACTTTAAGCTTTTCAAGAATCATGATATCCAAAATCAAGCATCTATCTACTATCAAAAAGAGGGTTGTATATGTTCATACCCTTAATGGCTCTAAGACATTCTTTAATGGCACTAAGCTTTTTAGTTTCAATCTATAAGCTTATTTTTTAGCTTTTCGTTTACAGCCAAATCAACCATAGGAGTTGTCTAAGTTGTTAAAATATATAAGTTGCTTGAGTTTGTAAAAATAAGGCTACCATGGTGTAATAACCGGTACTCGTTAAAACTAAAATTAAATATTTAAAAACATATGCGATATATTTTGAAGATATAAAGTAGTTCACAAATATTAGAGAAAGTATTCAAAGTAGATAAAATAGTCATTTTATGCCCAATGAATATTTTATTGATTTTACGATGCATGAATAGTAGTTTTGCATGAAATAACTAATTAAAGCATGTTGTTTAAGCATGAAAAATAGTTTGTGTGCTTAGAATAATTGTTAGAGGGGTGTTGAATTATTTTATGTGCTTGGGTGAATTTTATTATGTGCTATGAATATTTTATTTGAATTTTGATGTGTTGGAATAGTATTTTTAGAGGAAAAGAATTTAATTAAGCACCTTAAGAGTATGAGGAATTTTTTTAAGAGCATAGAATAATCATATGGGAGGTTTGAGGGTTCCTAGAAAATTTAAATTAATTTTATTAAGTATAGGGAATATTTTTAATAAAAAACGGTGTAATTTTCACAATAAATAATTAATTTAGAGGCTCAAATGAGGTCCAAAAATTATGAAACTTTAAAATAAAATCCCTTAATAAATATTTGAATTGATTATGAAAATGAATTGGATTTTTGAAAAGTATAGTAGGGAATTTTAAAAGTAGGGACTAAATTACATAAAATTAGGAACTCAATTGCATAAAATTAAAAGTTTAATAATCCAAATTAAATTATGTAATAATGTTAAGGGTCCAAAATTAGTCATAGAAATGGAAAGGGAGGATTATAAGTGAGGTTTTGCATAAAAGAGTGATTTAGGAAAGAATAGGCTATGGAAAAGTCTAGAACCTTGGAGGACCAAAATTTTTCATTTTCCTTCCAACATTGCTCGAACTATAGAATTAATTATTTCTGAATTCTAGTAAACATTACGGAAAAAAATAATCAAGTTGGAAGTGTTAAATAAAAAGATGAATAAATGGCTAGAAATTAGGACAAATGCAAATGAATGATTGAAAATTGAATTAAGGGCTGAGATTTTTCCACATTAAAGGTAGAGATGAGGTCATTAATTTCACAACCTTTCATATAAATAGGAGTGATGGAAAAATAAAAAGGAGAGGAAAAATTGAAAAACCCAAAGGAAACTCTTACAAAATTTTCACTTAAAAATCACCCAAAATATTTTTAATAAATTCTATCCACATCTAATCAATCAAAAAAGCTTTAATTTTAAGTTGAAAGCCAAAACTATCAAGGGAAAAATTCGAAGATCAAATTCAAAAATTTAGAGGAAAAGAGGAAAAGAAATCCTTCACCAATCTATCTTTTTAGAGTCTCATTGGAGCTCAAACAAGTAAGTTAACGTCACCTACACCATAAGCATACTTAATTTTAAGTCAATTTCATGTATTATTGCTTGATTTGATTTAATTGCTCAATTGAGAAAAATTAGGGTTAGGGTTCTTAATGAACCAAATTTGGGAGTTTTAAATTCTTTCATTTAATTGGAGTTTTGGCACTTGATTCTGAATTATTTGAGTATGAATTAATGTTTAGGAATGAAAAATTACACTTTAATTGAAGAAAAATCCACTAATTTTTAGGAATTATAATGGGCCTAAACTAAATAAATTAGGGTTTGAGTTCAAAGCAATTTGATTCTGGTTTTATGGGTCATTCACACTTGAATACGCATTTTTTGATGAGTAGAAATGGAAAATTTGCTAAAAATTGAAGAAAATAGGTTATATGGGTTTGGGCCAAATTTCGGCCCATTAGGGCCCAATGTGGGTTTGGGCAGGAATTAGGGTTAGGGTTGTAAATTTTAATTAAATTGATTCTTATAGTGAATATATATTTAGGCTACTTATTATTAAAATGGTAGGGCAAAATGAGAAGAAAAACTTAAGAAATTAAATGGTGAAATATTTGGCTTAAATGAGGAAATTTGGGAATCAAGTTTGAGTTAAGTTCCATACCCTAAATTAGTTCATTCATGCTCAAGATAATGTAAAAAGATGGTTTAGAATAAAAGTGTTCATGAAAATCTAAAGAAAAATTGATTTAGGAAAAATTAGACCTTAGGCCCAT
The DNA here is from genome assembly GCA_963924115.1 of Dovyalis caffra. Lineage (NCBI taxonomy): Eukaryota > Viridiplantae > Streptophyta > Magnoliopsida > Malpighiales > Salicaceae > Dovyalis > Dovyalis caffra. The sequence continues at coordinate 2,793,333 of CAWUPB010000351.1, forward strand.
TGAGGCCCAAACCAAAATTGAACCTCCTAAATCAATGAAATAATACCTAGTTAGGTTGGAACATGAAATGATACCTAATTTGGTAAAGACCAAATATGAAAAGCTAGATAAGAACCTAAGGAAAAGAATTTAGGAAAGTAAATGAAAAGTAAGTTTAATAAACAAAGAAATGGAACAAAAATGTTCATCTTCCTTTATGTTATGGTTATGTTCTTTCAAATGCTACATGAATGCATTAGGTTATGAATAATAGTTATGCTTGAATGTGATTGATGATGAGAATTGGGTTATGATGATTGATGTGCCAATGATGGCTATGTTGGTTTATATTGGATTGATGTTATCTATGCCGTTATGTTTGTCCGATTTTATACATGTTATGTGTTTTCATAACATGCTTACATGATGATTTATGTGTTATGTGTCATTCACAATGCCTATGTATGCTAAAGCTCATGAATGATGTTTTAAGTTATGAAAACGTATTTTATGCTATAAGTTTTCGATAACGACCGAAATTATTTTAAAGAAGAGAATTTTCATGACTTTGAGGATTTTTATAAGTATGGGCTTCATGGGTTTTTCCATATGGTAATGGTAATGGTTCGGGGCCAAGCAAGTGCGGACATGCACTTTTAGAGGCTCGGTAGGGCACATCCGTGGACGGTTCTAGTTCGTTAGATATATGTGATGGAAACCCCGAAGTACCTAAATGGGACATGTCCAAAGACAGAAAAAGGATTTTCATATTATTTATGAAATTTTTTATGGCATAAGGAAAAAGGATTCATTATGCATATTAGTGTTTTATGCATACATACACACGTACGTACACTACATGCATATGTTAACTTACCGGGTCGTAGCTCATACAATTCCTTGTGGTGTTGATAAACAAATACTATGGCTCACTTCTCTGCGAAGTTGACTACCGAGGAGGCATCGGACGCATATAGCTTGGATGAGGGTTTGGCTTCCGGGTAGACCAATTACACGAGTAATTGACATAGAATCGATCATATATGTAAATAGTTAAGGTGTGTAATCAATTAGTAATAATAAAATAATAATATGGTAATAGTAATATAATTACTTTAAATTATCCACCGTATATTGACATGATTAGAAATTTAGCAAACATGTAAAATGAAATAAATTAAAAGAAATTATCATGATAAATAAATGCGACATAAACGCGAAAAATTTATAACGAAGTTGAAGTAAGAAATAGGACTTGAACGTCATTAAAAGATTTATACCCCGTAAATATTCTTACATACGTTACAATAAGATCATAATGCCTTGTTAGCTTACATTCATTGGACTTCGAATGTGGCTAATGGTGGTAATGTTCTCAACCTATTAGGTCATGGATTGAGGATGTTATAGACATGGTATCGGAGCAAGGTTTACCGAATCACATCCAAAGTATACGAAAGGTGACCTTGAAAATCGGTAAGTATGTTTGATGAATGATGGTTACTACTGTGTGCGGTGTATGTTAGGAATGAAAATGATGTGATGTTATTTTAGAAACTAAAGTTATAATGTGATATGAGAGACTTAATGACTATTATGTGCATGTAAATTTAAAAGAGGGGAATACCATGCCGCCAAAGTGAAGTAATAATAATACTAGTAATAATGCGGGGTTGAGCTGAGTGTCCGACGATCGGGAAGGAGAATTGATGGAACTCGCATAGGAGGGAGCAAGAAATGATGGAATGGCAACAGGAGAGACATGAGGAACAAATGCAAAGGATCTTAGAAGCAAATCAAGGAGGCCCAACCAAGACACATCAATCGCGAAGGATCGAAATTGTTGAGCGATTCCAAAGGTTCAACCCGAAGGAATTTAAGGGTGGACCAAATCCTAATATAGAAGAGGAATGGATTGAGTCCTTAGAGATTATTTATGAATACTTAGATATAGGCGACACGGATCGGGTAGCGTGTGCCACCTTTATGTTGACTTGTCGATGCATGCAATTGGTGGGAAACCGTGCAAGTATCATTAGGAGATGAAGGACCCATATGGAACCAGTTCAAAAACTTGTTTAATGAAAAGTAATTTTCTAACACGGTGAAGTATCATAAAATCCGAAGTTCCTCCGAGTTTAGACAAGGAGACATGTCGATTCATCGAATATGTTCATAAATTTGAGCATGGTTGTCGCTATGCTACTTTCATTGCTGAAAGTGAGGAAAGGAAAAAAGAACATTTTCTTCATGGTCTTAGGGCCGAAATACGAAGCTTTGCTCGGATGTCGGCCGACACTTATAAGAACATGGTACGAAAGGCTCTTGGAGTTGAGATAGATCAAAAAAGTCTATCCGAACACCACCTTTTAATGCAATTCAAAGAGGAAACCTTTACGGTAAACCCGGAGGTCAAACTACTAAGAAAAGATATTTCCTTTAGGATGAACTTGCTAGTAATAAGAAAGGAAAAGAACCATAAAGGCCACAAAGCCGAAAGAACGAAGTATAACTAATTGTCCTAAATGTGGCCGTTCGCACACTTGGAGAGTGTCTAGTTGGCACAAGAGTGTGCTATTTTTTTTGAGAAGTCTGGACACTTGTATAACAATTGCCCCATAAGGAAATCGATGAAAGAGCGACGAACTCCTGGATAGGTATTTATGCTAACACGAGAGGAAGCAAATAAAGGACATAATGAAAAGATATACGGTAACGTCTCGATCTCTAACTCGTTTGCATGTATATAGGTAAATTTAAGTACTTGCGTGTTATATAGTGATTATTAAGATAAGTAGATATAACACCTATATTATTAGTCATTATCTATAAATTGACACTTTCATTTGGAGAGTCACCGAAATAAATGTCATAGGAGTTATGAAAAGGGACCGAGTACAAGTTTTAGGTCGGGAGGTTGAGAAGTTAAAAAAAGAAAGAAAAAAAGAAGTAGTAGAAGAAGAAGTTCCCTAAATGAAATATTATAGATAAATCATGAGGTTGAAGAAATTACTTAGGAGTGACAAGTCGAAATACGAGCCGGTGCCTAATTGTTTCAATAAGAATTTCGAGGATAAAATTTTTATAAGGAGGCGAGGATGTAATAACCAGGTACTCGCTAAAACTAAAATTAAATAAAAATTAAATATTTAAAAATATATGAGATATATTTTGAAGATATAAAGTATTTCACAAAGATTAGAGAAAATATTCAAAGTAGATAAAATAGTCATTTTATGCCCAATGAATATTTTATTGATTTTACGATGCATAAATAGTAGTTTTTACATGAAATAACTAATTAAAGCATGTTGTTTAAGCATGAAAAGTATTTTGTGTGCTTAAAATAATTGTTAGAGGGGTGTTGAATTATTTTATGTACTTGGGTGAATTTTATTATGTGCTATGAATATTTTATTTGAATTTTGATGTGTTGGAATAGTATTTTTAGAGGAAAAGAATTTAATTAGGCACCTTAAGAGTATGAGAAATTTTTTTAAGAGCATAGAATAATCATATGGGAGGTTTGAGAGTTCCTAGAAAATTTAAATTCATTTTATTAAGTATAGGGAATATTTTTAATAAAAAAAATGGTGTAATTTTCACAATAAATAATTAATTTAGAGGCTCAAATGAGGTCCAAAAATTATGAAAATTTAAAATAAAATCCCTTAATAAATATTTGAATTGATTATGAAAATGAATTGAATTTTTGAAGATTATAGTATGGAATTTTAAAAGTAGGGACTAAATTGCATAAAATTAGGAACTTAATTGCATAAAATTAAAAGTTTGATAATCCAAATTAAATTATTTAATAATGTTAAGGGTCCACAATTAGTCATATAAATGGAAAAGGGAGGATTATAAGTGAGGTTCTGCATAAAAGAGGGATTTAGGAAAGAATAGGCTATGAAAAAGTCTAGAAACTTGGAGGACCAAAAGTTTTCATTTTTCTTGTAACTTTGGCCGAGCTAGAGCATTAATTAAGTATAACTTCCAGTGAAACGTATGTCCAAAAATAAGTAAGGTGGAATGGTTAAATAAAAAGATGAATACATGGCTAAAAATTATGACAAATGCAAATGAATGATTGAAAATTAAATTAAGCACTGAAATTTTTCCACATTAAAGGTGGAGATGAGATGCTTAATTCCACAAAATTTCATATAAATAGGGTTGCTAGAAAAATAAAAAAGGGAGGAAAAATTGAAAAACACAAAGGAAACTCTTACAAAACTTTCACTTAAAAATCACCAAAAACATTTTTAATAAATTCTATCCACCTTTAATAGGTCAAAGAAGCTTTAATTTTAAGTGAAAAGCTGAAAATATTAAGGAAAAGAGGAGGAAAAGAAATCCTTCACCAATCTACCTTTTTAGAGTCTAATTGGAGCTCAAACAAGTATGTTAACGTCACCTACACCACAAGCATACTTAATTTCAAGTCAATTTTATATATTATTGCTTGATTTGATTTAATTGCTCAATTGAGAAAAATTAGGGTTAGGGTTCTTAATGAACCAAATTTGGGGGTTTTGAATTCTTTCATTTAATTGGTGTTTTGGCACTTGATTCTGAGTTATTTGAATATGAATTAATGTTTAGGAATGAAAAATTACACTTTAATTGAAGAAAAATCCACTAATTTTTAGGAATTATATTGGGCCTAAACTAAATAAATTAGGGTTTGAGTTCAAAGAAATTTGATTCTAGGTTGATGGGTCATTTACACTTGAATAAGCATTTTTTGATGAGTAGAAATGGAAAATTTGCTAAAAATTGAAGAAAATGGGTTTATGGGTTTGGGTCTAGTTTCGGCCCATTAGGGCCCAATGTAGATTTGGGCGGGAATTATGGTTCTAAATTTTAATTAAATTGATTCTTATAGGGAATATATATTTAGGCTACTTGGTATTAAAATGGTACAAAAAAATGAGAAGAAAATCTTAAGAAATTAAATGGTGAAATATTTGGCCTAAATGAACGAGTTTTGGGAATCAAGTTTAAATTAAGTTACATACCCTAAATTGGTTCATTCATGCTCAAGATAATGTAAAAGGATGGTTTAGAATAAAAGTGGTCATGAAAATCTAAAGAAAAATTGATTTAGGAAAAATTAAACCTTAGGCCCATTAAGGCCCAAACCAAAATTGAACCTCCTAAATCAATGAAATAATACCTAGTTAGGTTGGAACATGAAATGATAGCTAATTTTCTAAAGACCAAATATGGAAAACTAAATAAGAACCTAAGGAAAAGAATTTAGGAAAGTAAAGTGAAAAGTAAGTTTAATGAACAAAGAAATGGAACAAAAATGTTCATCTTCCTTTATGTTATGGTTATGTTCTTTCAAATGCTACATGAATGCATTAGGTTATGAATAATGGTTATGCTTGAATGTGATTGATGATGAGAATTGGGTTATGATGATTGATGTGCCAATATGGATGTGTTGGGTTTATATTAGATTGATGTTATCTATGCCATTATGTTGTTCGATTTTATACGTGTTATATGTTTTCATAAAATGGTTACATGAAGATTTAGGACATGCACTTGGGTATCATTGTTAGCATTCATTATCATTCACAATGCATATGCATGCCAAAGCTCATGAATGATGTTTTAAGTCATGAAAACGTATTTTATGCTATGAGTTTTCAATAACGATCGAATTATTTTAAAGAAGAGAATTTTCATGAATTTGAGGATTTTTATGAGGATGGGCTTCATGGGTTTTTCATATGGTAATGGCAATGGTTCGGGGCCGGGCAAGTGTAGACGTGCACTTTTAGAGGCTCGGTAGGACGCGTCCGTGGACGGGTGCAGTTCGCCATACATATGTGATGGAAACCCCGAGTACCTAAATGGGACATGTCCAAAGGCAGAAAAAGATTTTCAGATTGTTTATGAAATGTTTTATGACATAAGGAAAAAGGAGTCATTATGCATATCGGTGTTTTATGCATACTTACACACGTACGTACACTACATGCATGTGTTAACTTATTGGGCGTAGCTCATACGGTTCCTTGTAGTGTAGATAAATAAGATACTATGGCTCACTTCTGCGCAAAGCTGACTACCGAGGGAGGCATCAAACGTATGTAGCTTGGATGAGGGTTTGGCTTCGGGTAGACCCATTACACGAGTAGTTGACATAGAATCGGTCATGTATGTTAATAGTTAAGGTGTGTAATTGAATTAATAATAATAAAATAACGAGTATCGTAGTAGTAGTATAATTACTTTAAATTATCCACTACATATTGACATGATTAGAAATTTAGCAACCATGTAAAATAAAATAAATTAAAATAAAATATCATGATAAATAAACGCAACATAAACGTAAAAAATTTATAGCGAAGTTAAAGTAAGAAATAGGACTCGAACATCATTAAAAGATTTTTACCATGTAAATATTTTTACATACGCTACAATAAGATCATAGTGCCTTGTTAGCTTACATTCGGTGCACTTCGAATGCGACTAACGAGCTGTAATATTCTCAACTTATTAGGTCATGGGTTTGGGATGTTAAACATGGAATCGAGCTAGAGACTTCAAGATGGGTTGGCTCATACATGCCTCCAAGTGTAATGTGACTAGTTAGATTCATAACGTTGATAACCTCTTAATGGATAGTGGAGAAAGGTGGCATTGAAATTACCACTTGAGTAGTGGGTGTCGATATGACGGTGAACACCTCGAAGATACCAAATGACTGGCCCATTCCCTAACTAGGAGGTTCTTCGGTAGATGTGCAAGTTTACGGACTTTTCTCAAGTAAAGTAGCTAGCCTAGACACTTCGCTTCCAAAGTGCTTAACTCCTTCTTATGTCTTTTCTCAAGTTAAGCTCTTTCTTTGCTTTCCATTCTTGTTTTGGCTTGAGTTGTCAATCTTTTGGGGGAAAAATAATTTTGATAGGATGACTTATGCTTTCGCCAAATAAATAGGAAAATAACTAAAAATAACAACAAAAATAACATATTGATATAAAATAAAGACATTTGCGACTAGATATGGAGTAGTCGTCATGTGGGGGTGATAAGAGTATTCGGTCATTGATTTTTCTATCGTTTTGCACTAACTTAAGTTAGTTTAAAGATGAACTTAAATTTTCTCAATAACCTTTAGCATATTTTGATCGACCTATGGAATTTATTTGATATTTTAAATACTACACAAATTTGGACTTGAATCATTTTATCACTCATCTAAAAAAATTTGTGACTAATTATTCGATCAAGATTTCAATACATTTGACTTGCCTAGTGAATTTATATAGAAAAAATGATTCTAATGTACGGTTCTAATCATTACATGATTGGGTAGGATCTATATAAGTCTCAAGAGAGCTGAGGTTGACCAAGTGTGAAGGACGTAATCATAGGGACCATGGATTACCTATCACAATATCGGTAGCTTTCCAAAAGAGTTAAGGTTTCATGAGTGTTTTGCAAGGCGAAGCTTATCAAGGAACAAGTGATTCCTCCCTACATACTATGGCAAATATGAACGAAATTTAAAATTATGTTGTGTGGTGTGTAGGGCATAACTCTATATCTAGTTCAAAATACGAATAAAATCTAAAAATTAAATAATTAAAGCTATATAGAAGACTAACACAAACAATAGACATATATATAGATGCATTTTCACTACAAAAAAAGACTAGCATATAAATGGCAATACTCACTTAAAACAAATAGGCATAGACGCATAAAAAATGACTAGAGATTCAAAACATAGATATTCAAATAGAATGTCATTTTTCCTATTGGAGTCACCAATCTAACGATGTCGACCCCCACGAGGGGTCTTGACATGAAGTTGCCACCTAGATAATCGAAGAGAACTAAGAAACCTTAAACATACTAGTCTATATAGATATCTAAGTAAATAGTTGGTTACGTTTGAGAAAGATATAATATCATCGCCATCTCATCCTACTTAAGGTAGGTTGCATTGTTTGCATATGATCATAAAAATCTAATTTTTTACTATGTTACACTTTTATACCTATTTAAATGAGTTTATTTTGTAAAAATATAAAACTAGATAGTTTAAAGTTTTGGATATAAAATAGGATAGTTTGAGGTTTTCGATCGATCTAAGGCCAATACTCGTTATCCAAAGGTAAAAAGTGAGGGAATTTGGAATTGCAACTAGTCATTAGTGAGCGTAACCTATTATTGATAAGTAGATGAGTTTCTAAAGATGGTTAGCCTTTTATTGGCATGAGCGAGTGAGTCATCAACAATTTCACTCACACAAGTGAGAAGCTATTGACAATTTTGAATCATGAATTTCGAAGCTATCGATAACTTCATCACGAAGTGGGAAGTTACCGATCACTTTATTTAGAGCAAGGAGTAGATACCAATTTTAAAAGCCATTAGTGGTTTCATTTAAAAAAAGTAGACATTAAAAAAAAAAATATTTTCAAACCACTAGCGACTTCGTCACATAATTAGAAAGCCATTGATGGCTTCTTTCAAACATGAAAATAATAAATAAAAATTGCTTCAAAACTACTATGACTTTTATCACATAAGTGAGAAGCCACTAGCAGACTTTTTTAAAAAAAACAAATAAACATTAAATAAAAATTATATAAGTGAAAAACCACTTAGTGGTTTCATTTTCATAATTCAAAATTAGGTAAAACGAAACATGAAACATGAAAATGAAATAAGAAATAGGGAATAGGTATAGGAAACAAACAAAATGATTCCAAAACCATAAGTAGTTTCATCACATAAATGGGAAGCCATTGGTGACTTCACTTCAACATTGTAATCAACGTAGTTAATCAATCAACCATATAAATAAGCACACAAACTTCACATTTATACATGCGAGTGTAAAACACTCGTAGTTTTTCCTTTAATAGCCATTACAATAATGTTTACTTCAATCCTATTTAAACCGTGAATATTTAAAAAAAATGCAATAGTTTCATCCATATTTTAAAATGGCCCAGTCATTTTTAATCCTCATTTTTAAAGAGCATGTTGGTTTTGGAATTTTTACTCAAAGGTTACTATAGCTCGGAGGTTCGATTTGAAGTCGGTTTTACTTTCTTTGTTCCCAAATGAAAGCTGATTCTTTAGTTAGTCGAGAAAAGGAAGCAATCGCTTATTGATAAAATGTGATATGGATCCCATTAAAATGATCAAAAACCTCTCTAAAATCCATGCAAATTGTCGAGATTACCATTGTTATCAAAGTTATTGTAAACTTATAAAGTTGTTATAATCGTACAAAATTAGCAACAAAGTTCGTCGTTGTATTTTTCCTACTCAAGGCTAATGTCAAAAATCCTAATTCTTCTATAAGACTAGGCAACCATTCATATAGCTCATTGACATAGTTAAGTATGTGATCTTGCATTTGATTCTACTTAAGTTGTTTCTACATCCATGTAACGAGCAACCTAACAAGTAAGGCAAATTGCATCATGAAAACCATCGGATGCCTTTTGAGCATTCTCGGTCACAACACTTTCAATGTCAATACTTATACCTTGAGTCTCATCAAATGTGCCCGAACCAATTTATGAGTAATTTTTTTATGGTCGGTCTTTTGCTAAAAGCAAATCAATTATGGTTTCTTTATATTCGGCAACAACGACCTTGCACTCTTAACTAACAACTCCTGTGGCTCGAATGGCATTATTTACTTCAATAATAATAGTCGTAGGATCGGCTAACAAAAAGGTTTCGAGTCAATAATTACTACATAACCATTGGCACAAAATCTAATTATTTGTCCATTAATCAAGACATTGCCCATATCAAACTTCTAATATCCTTTTCGTGTCACAAGGACATATGTGTGCTCACCCTTGTAATGCTTAGGATCTACCCCACCAAAAACAATTTCACCCTCTTCTTCATCTTTTTCTTCTTCTTTTTGCATAGATGGTGATACGAGAGGCACTAATACATGTAAAAGAGAGATTTATCTCTTTTAGTTGGTTCTTTTGTGATTAAGGTTTGGTGGCTAAAAAAAAAGGAGATGATTTAAAATGAGTGTTAGAGGTAATTTGTATTAAGGATTTAGAGATGCAAGTGGTAGAGAGAAGTAGTGCTATGGTTAAAGTAGAGAAAGTGTATAGTATAACGAGTTGATGATAAAGGATAATGTGCATGTGAATTTTTTTATTTATTTGGGATTTTATAATGTAATGGTGAGAGTATTAGGAAGTAGTAGAGTTTATAAAAAGGAATGTTGGTGATGGCTTGGAAACCAAGCAAGTCGTCAACTTCCATTTTTTATTTTCGGGATTTATGAATTTTTTATATTTTCCAAATGTTGGGATGGTGGCTATTGAAAGTGAGAGGAGGAGGAAGTATGGCTACTCGATCCCATTTTTTATTATTACAACTATATATAAGGAAGAGCATGAAGGTCGTGGTCGGGAGGTAGTTGGTCGCGGGGCTACTTTAGGTTGGAGCAAAGAGGTGGTCGGATGCAAGACTACTTTAGGTTGGAGCAAGGAGGTGGCCAAATGCGGTCTTGCTTTGGACCGAGTGGGGAGTTGGCTAATCGAGGTGCTATGGTAGAGGAATCGGTTTAGCAAGCAAAGGGTTACTACTTGAGGGTTAGTTAGCGAGTAGATGTGCACGCTAAGCATGGCTTGCTCGAAGTAACCTATGCGTTATGCTGAACGCTTAGTGTGTGTCTTGTTGCTTGCTATAGCGTGGCCTACTAAACAATGATTGGCCGCTATGTGGAGGAGAAGCTAGAGTTTAGGTTTTATGAGTGCTATAGGAGCGAGTTGCTTCATGAGGGAGAAAATGGAGCGGTGGCTAGTGCAAAGGGAGAGCTATAGGCGAGAGAGTTTTTATGAAGCAATGAGGGAAAGGGGAGCTTATTGGTTGAAGGTTAGAGAGGCTAAAGAGGGAGATGGAGTTGTGAGTGATGGAGGTTTAAGTTGAAGTCGAGGGATAGGTGACTTGGATGTAAGAAGGAGATAATTAATAGTTAAATATATCAAAAAAATGCAAGGCTTTTATAGGTATTTTTTAGGTTTTTTGGAATTTTTTTTAGTCCCTAATTCTCCACAATCCATTGATTGAAGTTCGATTTTAATTGTTTGTTTCGATGAGGTCATTAAATCTCAATTAATTAAGACTTTTTTTATTTCTTCCAATTGTGCCCCCTCTTTTTTTTAATTAAAGGATATAAATTTTGATTTTTTTTTATTGGATCCTCAATTTTTTTTTAATTTCCAAACTTTCTTGTTGTTGTTGTTGTTGTTGTTGTTTTTTTTTTTTTTTTTTTTTTTTTTTTTTCAATTAGCCTCCTCCTAAAACTAAAGTAAGCTAATCATTCTTATTGATTTTTTTTCCTTTTCTTTTTATTTTTTAGCATTTTTTTTATTTTTATCTTTTTTGGTATTTTTGCAAAAAATAAAAATAAAAATAAAAATAAAAATAATGGGGAAAAAATTTGAGTGCCAACGAGTAACTATGATTTTGATTGCTTAAATTAGGTAATTGGTTTCTTAAGTGAGAACAGTTTAGATGTAGCTAACCAACTAAATGTTATAAGCGATTTTGGAGTTTTCTTATTTCAAGTTTTGCTATTATTATTATTATTATTATTATTATTATTATGATGCTTTGTTAGTACTTAGTAGGCATTATTTTTTGACTTTTTTTCCTCTTTATAGTCATTTTCATGTTAGGAGTTATTCTAATAGTATTCTATTAGGATTCGTAAAGTTCTTTTAATTCTTTTTCTAAATTGGAAAACTTGTCCATGTTCTTTAGGATTAGTCAAAACTTAGGCATATATAAGAACAAACCCTTGTGCTTATCTTAAGATTATGTGTTTTCTATATTCTTGGATTGATCTTCGAAAGTGGTGCTACTGATCATTATTAGTTAAGGTTGTAGTAGAATTCTAAATCTAGTCAAAATCAACTAAAGTTAAGATTACTTTTGTTGATTGTATGCTTTAGTTGTAGTAGGGTTTTTAACCTTACAAACATCAACTCAAACTACGGCTTTTATTGAACAAAATATGGTTTTTAAGGTTTAACTATAGATTGATTTTTTGTTCTCATAAATCTAGTATCAACTTGATATCGAGCTTAGGTTGTGCTTTCTTTGTGGGTTTTTGACAACATTTATGAAGATACTTCCAAGGAAAAACCAAACTGAATGTCCATGATAAACTTGCAATGTGATAGGGCATGTTTACAACAAAGACTTGAGGGTAGAATGTGTGTTTACAGCAAAGAATTTAAGAGTTGGAGCATGATGCATGTTTGTAGCAAAGACCGAAGAGTTGGAGAGAATAAGGGAGAGGTAGGTGGCTAAGGTCCAAGGGAACAAACCCTTCCATCCCTTAAACACCAAACCTATAAAGGAAACTAGAGAAGAAAAATAAAAAACAAAAAACCTTGAAGCTAAAAATTTTATGATTCTAGTTCCTTTGTGGATTAGAATCAATCTCTAAAATTTGAAGGTCTTTTTGAGCTTAGTGCATTTGAAAATTATGATTTCCTTGTGAATTTAAACCAACCTCAAATCTATAATGATTATCTTGATGGTGATTATTGTCGCTCGTGGACATCGGGACATCCAAATTTCTAAGATAGAAAGAATTAAAAAGTTTTCAAGTTGCCATCTAGTATTAAAAAGAGCAAGAAAAACTATAAAAAAATGGATTTAGAGATCTTAGATAAAGAATTGGTTATGTATTTGAAAAGATAACAATCGCCCAAAGATAATTTTTTTAGGAAAAGATGCTGGATTTAGGTTAATTCTAAAATTTATCTCCTAAAAGTTACATTTGTCAAATTATTTTCTAAGTCTACTTCTAAGCTTGTTTATCATCTAGGTCAAAATTGAGTTTTTTTTTTTTTTAATGGAATCGTATTCAATTAATATTGCATCCCAAAATTGAGAGTCTTATCAAGTTAGCATCAAATTCAATTATATTCTATCATGATTGGCATGTTGAGGAACGATCTAGTAAATAAATATATTTAATTTGGATGCAAATGAGAGAACCGACTTGTATCCATCATAACTAATTCATTTTTTTTTCTTTTTTCTTTTTTTGGGTATGATGTCAAGACTAATGTCAATCCAAAAAAACAAAAAAACAAAAAGAGACTCGTTGGCTCGACCTAACACTCCTATTTAAATTAAAAATGGGATATTATTTTCTTAATTACAAAGCAAAATTGATATGGGATCGTCATCGGTCTTTAAAGCTTAGGAGGTTTGATAATCTCACATCTACCAATATAAACCTCAATTCAATAGTTAATATGTAAAATAACTATAAGTATGATATAAAAGAAAATATCAAAATAAATACTAAATGAAATCCAAATTCACCAAATATTTTACAAAAACTCATCAACACACACACACACACACACACACACACACACACACACACACACATATATATATATATATATATATATATATTGCAAAATATGAAAAAGATGGAAATAAATGCCAAATGAACTCCTAAATTATGAAATTTGAAAAAATATCAAAAGAAAATGTATGTTGAACACACAAAAATTTCATCTAAAAATAAATTAAAAATCCGAGCTAAAAAGATGGAATGCTAAAATAGCCCATGAAAATATAATATTTATGAAAGCAATTTAAATAAACTCAGATAAAATACCAAAAAAATTCTTAAAATTATGAAATTTAAAAAATAGATTAAAAGCATATAGATATATAACATATGAAAATTTAAGCCAAAACTAAAATCAAAATTTGAGCTCGAATTGATGGAAAACAAAAATAGCCCCCCCCCCCCCAAAAATACCAAATGACTAATTAAAATTATGAAATTTAAAAAATAGATCAAAAGCATATAGATATAGAACATATGAAAATTTTAGCCAAAACTAAAATCAAAATTTGAGCTGAATTGATGGAAAACAAAAATAACCCCTCAAAAAATACAACATTTGGCCAAGTCTTCACAAACTTTCGGATGTCTCACTTTAGGTCTCTCTTCCAAGTTTTCTAGATACTTTATATTCTTAAAATGGTTCTAGGGTGTAGAAGGGATGTTCTTTTATACCCTTAGATAAAGAATCGCTCTTAAAAGCTATTAGAAATAGAAGAAAATCAACTTGTAATATCCTTACTTCAAACCGAAACAAACTTAGTTTTTTCTAAGTTTTTGTATTGCCAGCATCCCTACTTTGGGCTTAACTCCTAATTTTCTTAAAAAAATTTTACTTCAAAATCGGTTATAAGGTGCAAAAGGGATGGCCTTCTACACCGATAAATAAAAAATCTCTTTATTTGTGGAAAGGATGGTCCTCTACAACCATAAATGGAGAATCTCTTTCAAAGGCTAAGAGAAACATAAGAAAATCAATCTAGAAAATCTCTAATTCAAACTAAAATCGATAGCTTTTTTTTCTATGTTTTTTTATGACCGACAGACCTACTTTGGACTAAACTTTGAAGCTTAAAACAAAAAGTAAATGGCATGAAATTTTCACAAATCAAATATGGATATATAGAGTACAAAAAAAAGAGTTTAAAAAGGTACCTATTGAAGCTAAAAAAAAATCAAAAAGTTGAGGGGTTGATAATAACAAGTTTGCGAGTGGTCCACTTTAAAATGATTTTTCTCCCCTTTTCCATCGTTTTTTTCACTCCATTCTACTTTAAAACTAATCTTTACACTTCAAAATCTTACTTTTTAGCTTCTTTTCCTTTTTCTCATGCTTCTTTCTTTTATATTTCTCTCCAAAACTTCTCTCTCGTATTATCAAGCTTTTTGTCTCCTTATTCTTCCCTTTCTTCATTTTCTCCTCCTTCTCTTGTAAAGACCTCTTTTTTTTTTTATCCCAACTATTCATTCTCCATTTATAGATCGTGGCCCTTTCATTAAAATCTCCAAAAATCCTCTTCTATTAAGTTGTTATAGGAGAGGCCAAGACAGACCACTTTGGTAGCAAAAATCATGGGCAAGAGAGGCTAGACTTAAGGTCCTTTAATGTTGATGGGAAGCAAGGGATAGTAGAGTGCTTGGTGGGCAAGTTTTTTGACTTTTATAGTTATAAAAGTTTAGATTTTAAGCTGAGGAAACAATCCCTCACACATGGGAAAGAGAGAACAAAGGAAGGGTTGTTGGAGGGAAGTCTTTTTTTATTTGTTTCCCACATGTTTCAATTTTATTTCAATTAAGTCCCTCAATTTATTGCAATTTTATTTCAATTAAGTCCCTCAATTTATTGCAATTTGGCCCTTTAATTTCACTAATTAGATCTTTAATTATTTTAAATTTCTCTCTTGAATTTATATCAAAAGTAAATAGTCATAGGACATCAAACGGATCCGATCCTTTTATCCCGACAATACAAGGGCATCGGGTGTATTATGCAATACATCCTACATCAAAGCACATTAGGTGTGATCGATTAGCTATATGTAAGGTAAGACCCATGGTGGTAGTGGATATGCCACAATTATTGTTACGATCCAAACAATTATAGAACAATTTTAAGAAAACGATATCAAAGCCTAATACAATGTCATCTAATATGAGGACAATGAGGGTCGATCATTAATTTATCCAATTGGATCATTAATAGATTTAGAAGGGCATGAAATTAGTGAAGAGAATGATGTTGAATTTAAACGGATGTTGTAGAAGACTTAGATGAAAACTATAATAATGATGACCGGGATAATGATTAGTGGTAAAATTTTATTTTCCTCCATAGTTCATTAAAAATTGTTAAGATAATACACACATACACATACACACACATATACACACACACATCTCTCGTGCGCACATATTTTAATTTAATTATAAAATTATTTGTTCATCGTAAAATAAATGTATTTTAACTTATTTATGTTAATATAAATATTTAATAGTTGTTGTGTTTTATTAACTCATTTATGTATTAATGTGTAGGATATGTCTCATGGTAGGGGACATTCTCGCATGCGATGGCTCATATTATATGGCAAGAGTAGTGGTTCGGTACATCGATGATGATAGTGATTGTTGTCATGTTGGGTTGTATATTACTTGCTCGTAAAGTCCAAATCCATTACTTGTTATTAGTATTAAATTTCATAATTCCATCTTAATAATAAAACAAATTTAAAATTTATGATACTCATATATCGATGGGACCATAATGGAAAATTATTTTTAAGCCCAACATCAACCTCGTGCTTTAATATGTTGGGACCACTTTGACAAAGTTGGCTAATGAAATATATGTGGAAAGAGAAAATTTATAATATGTTTATCATATTTAATATAAATAATTGATAAATAATGAAGTTCAATATTAAAAATTTTAATAATTTTAGCATTTACTCTATATAAAGTGTCGACTCACCATAGTTCAATAAAATATAGGTATGAGATGTAAGCTTTTCTTCATCTATCAACATATGTGATTTTGATCGACCAAGAGATTGACCTTTCGGTTTGAATATAGGAACCATTCCTTCAATGTCGTCACTTGGTTCTCAAGCACACTCAAAGTTATGTGACACTTTTGATGCCCGGAATAGACATGAGGCTCGAAGTAATATGAACGGAATGTTGATGCTTCTTCAATTAAATATGCATTGCATATTGAGCCTTCAACTCGGCCTTGTTCTTTACATTATTTTTTAATTTTTGAAGATACCTGCATTATATACATATGTTAGTTAAGAAATATTTTTAAAAATAAAATTAATAAAGGGTTCAATATATATATATATATATATATATATATATATATATATCTTTCAAATGGATAAATCTATCAATATTATACTCGGTCCTCGCTATTTTCGCTTTATATACCAAGTGGACTGGAAGATGTTCCATTGAGTTAAAAAAAAACTTGATGAAAATATACGCTTAAATTTGCATAAAACTAAAGGTATCTTAGTCTCTAGACGGCTCCTATCTTTAACCTTAATGACGGTAGATATCAATTCCTTAAAGAATAAGCTCAACTTAGTTAGTGCTTGCCAAATATTTTTCAATAATAGGCTATAGAATGAGATAGGTATTAACATCTATATAAATACATAATAATCATGACTTTTCATGCCATACAATTTGAGGTTGTTCTTATCTTGACACACCTAATGAAGTTCGATATATATCCGTCGAGAAACCAAAATTGTTTAATCCATTCTAATAATTGTATTTTTTGTTGTTTGTCAAAAATGTAACATGCTTTAAGGTATTTTTTAGAGTTTTCATCTCTTTCTAATTTTGATAGCCGATAATAAAGTTTCAAGTCTTCTCTAAAGTTTGCATTGTCTCTTGTTTTTTCTAGCACACTTATGACTATGTTAACCACATTGTTGAAGACATTTTCTTTAATGTAAGTCATATTCAAATTGTGCTCGAATTAAATTGAAACTCCAATAAGAAAGATCTTAGAGTATACTTTGTTTCTTCTAATTGCAAACTCTAGACATACTATTGTTACACTCTTTAGAGCCCTCTTCCATTATTTTCAACAACCTCTAATTTTGTATTTTATGCAAAATTTTTGTTCTAGACATGACTAAGGGAGAAATGTCTATGACAACCGTATTTTTTTCTCCTAAAAGGATGACTTTGTGGTAGAAATTTATGGTGACAGTCAAACTAAAATGTCTTTCTACCATTACGGAGACTAAAAGCATTATATTTTTTCATGTAATACGAGCAAGTCTGTTTTATTCGCGAGTACTCTAACCTAACAACATTGAATATGCAGAAAAGTTGCTAACTATCTACAACTCACATATGAAAATTCTACTTATGAGACACATTATAGGTAAGCACACCAACTTTCCACAATTCAGCCAATTCTTTAATGAAGGATTATAAGTACATGTCTAGGTTGATTTTTGGGTTTTTAGGTCCCGGGATAATTAAAGTTAAGAATATATATTTTTCCTTCATATACTTCCATATGGAAAATTGTAAGATAATACAATGAAAGCCATAAAGAATATTGTTACCCCGATCGACCAAAAGGTTGAAATCCATCATTTTAGCCTCTCAATCCGACATTCCTAATTTTTGATACAAAAGAAGGATGTGTTAGATCAAAATGCCACCAAGAGTTAGAGCAATGACGCATGATGTTTGCCTCAACTTCATGTTCGACATGCCATATCATGTCACTAGTTGTGGCAATCGAAGCATATATCTTCCGCAACGATGGGGTTAGGAAAAAATAGTACATTTTTTATATGGATCATATGTTTCTCTAATCGATCCTTGCATAGAACTTCGATATCAAGGATAGTCACGGATGTTTCAAGTAATTCTCTCACTATCTTCACCTATAATAAATCGTGTAACAATTTATAGAGCTATGGATGTTTTGACGGGTAAACCATTCAATTCTACCAATTTTTTCATATTGCAAAAGTCTTTTCACATGCAGTTATCAACGGACATCAACTCTTTCATAAGTTGACATAAGTCATCGTAACAATTTTTTGAAAAATAATGTTTAGACTTGAGGTGTAACAAATGTACCATTATGGATAACTCGAATGATTTTTTAGACCAGGCTAGATCTCACTATTAGATACATTCAACTAATCATAAAATGCCTATGTATCGGGGTTTGGAATTTCGTCAATATTAAATGGATTAAATGATGGATCGATTACATCCATCACCATTGTGTGATATGAATTGGCTAGAGGTTCACAAATATTTGTTTAGGTTGAACAAAATGTATCGAGTTATCACCATAAATGACCGACTCATTTTCTCCATGACATGTTCACACATCATACCAAGACACAAAACCATATCTCATCAAATGGTATTTAACTATATCGGGATATTTATAATCGTGGTTTTGAAATTTTTTTAAGTTTATAAGGATATCTTATCTTATTTTCATCCATACACTCCGGATGACTAATGATACAATTAATAAATTCATTAATCTCATCTACAAAACATTGATTAAAAAGACGATTCGGTTAATCTATAGCCAATCTATGAACGATCCAAATTCATTTTAAATTAAATTAAATTAATTTCATAAACAGACTAATTTACATAATTTAACAAATAAAAAACTTAATTAAAAACTTAATTAATTAAACTAAAATGTAATTATTAATTTTATACTTAATTTAGTTAATTTAATTAACTAATAATTAACTTATTTTAACAAATAAAAAACATAATTAACTACTAAATTAATTATAATAACACGTATTTTTTAATTTTAAACTTAATGTAATTAATTTAATTAAAAACTAATTTACAAATTTTAAGAAATAAAAAAATTTAATTAAATACTAAATTAATTAACCTTAAACATAATTTTTAATTTTATACTAAATTTAATTAATTTAATTAACAGCTAATAAACTTATTTTAACAAATAAAAAACTTAATTAACTACTATATTAATTAAACTAACACGTAACTATAGATTTTAAACTAAATTTAATTATTTTAAGAAAAACTAATTTAATTGTTTTAAAAAATTAATAACTTAATTGACAACTAAATTAATTAAAGTAAAACATATTTGAAGATTTTAAACTTAATTTAATTGACAACTAATTTAATTATTTTAACAAACTAAAATCTTAATTAACTACTAAATTGATTAAACTAACACGTAATTGATGATTTTAAACTAAATAAAATTAATTTAATTAATAAATAATTTGTTTATTTTATCAAATTAAACACTTAATTAACAAATAAATTAATTAAAATAACACATAAATGTTATTTTTAAACTAAATTTAATTAATTTAATAAAAATATTAATTTATTTATTTTAATAACTAAAAAAATTAATTAACTACCAATTGTTTAAACTAACACATAATTAAATTTTTTTTTATCAAAATATAACTAATTTGATTAACAACTATTTACTTATTTTAAAAAGTAAAAAACTTATTTAACTTCCAAATTAATTAAACTAAAAAAAACTTAATATTTTTTAAAAAATTTAAATAATTTATTTAACATCTAATTTAAGATATACATAAGTTAATTAACACCCCAATTTAATTAAAGTAACAAATAATTAAATTTAAAGAAAAATTAATTTTACTAACCATAAATAAAATTAATATAATTAATCGCTAAATCACTTATTTAATGCATAAATAAGTAAACTAACACCTATTAAATTTTGAAAACAATTAAATTATTTAACTACCGACAAACAAACTTAATATACTCAACAACTTTAACAATAGTAATTAACACATTATTACATAAACTAACACTTAATTAAAAATTTAAACAATTAATTAATTTAATTAACAACTAACAAATTAACTCGTAAAAGCAAACTAAATTAAACTAACTAATAATTAATTGAATAACAAATATGCTTAATTTAATCAACAACTAACATAGTAACTATAAAAACAAACTAAATTCATTAAACTAACTAACAATTAACAAATAATTAAATAAACAACATAATTAAATAAACTAACACTTAATTATTTTTTTAACATAAAATTATTTTAATTAACAACTAACAAATTAACTCTAAAAACAAAATAAATTAAACTAACTAACAATTAATTAAACAAAAAATATAAAATTAATGAAAAAATGAAAAAAAATTAATTAGTTACCAATTACATAATAGATGAGTAAAGAAGTAGGTAAGAGCTACTACCAACTCACGATGAAAAGGTGGAAGAGCTATTGCCACTATTGCTGCATAGTTATTAGAGATGAGGAGGGAAAGAATGAGGAGGAGGGAAGGGGAGAAAGAAGAAGAAAAGGGAGGAAAAAGGGGGAAGAGATGGAGGGAAGAAGAAAAGAAGAGAAAGGGGAGATTTGGAAGGAGTTGCGGTCGAGATTGGAGGGGAAATGGGGAAAGAAATGGCGGAGTCGTAGCTATTAGAAGAAGAAGAGAAAGAAAGGAGAAAAGAGGAAAAATTTTTTTGGGCGATTGCTTTTAGGGATTGAATTTTTTAGCAACGGTTTGAAATCGTGGCTAAAACCATTGCTAAAAAACTTAATTTATTCAAATTCGACTACTTTCCCTCCAACGATCGAAATTAACGATGGTTTTCATAAACCATTACTAATTTAATTATTAGCGACAGTTTTCATAAAAAAAACTATCACCAAATCCTTTTCTTCCATTGACTTGGCGACTTGTTGGATTTAGCGACGATTTCATAAAAAAATTATCACCAAATCCTTTTCTTCCATTGATGCATCCGTATAAACTATGAAGTCTTCATTATCCTTAGGAAGAGCCAAAACTAGTTTCATGGTTAACCTAAATTTTATCTTTTGCAAACACTTTTCATAATCATCGTCCCACTCGAATTTTGCATTCTTCCTTATCAATTTAGTTAGTAGAGTAGATATTTTGGAAAATCCTTTCACAAATTTCCTATAATATCCTCGCCATATCGAGGAAACTTTTCACCTCTAATACATTCCTCGATTGCTTCCATTCTTGCACTTCCTATACCTTATTCAAATTTACCATAACCCATCATTGGAAATTACATATCCAAGGAATGCACTTGCCAAAGCCAAAATGCACATTTTTTAAAATCCATATACAATTTGTGCTCTCGTAAGGTTTGCAATGCTTTCATTAAATTTTCTATATGTTCTTCATGACTTTTAGAATATATCGGGATATCATTTATAAAGACTATGATGAAGTTATCCAAGTATTCATGGAATACTTGGTTCATGAAGTCCATAAATACGGTTAAAGCATTAGTTAACTTGATCGGCATCATTAAAAATTCATAATGATCATATCGAGTTCTAAAAGCCATCTTCTTAATATCATCCTCCTTAATCCTCAATTGATGATATACTAATTGAAAATTAATTTTAGAAAGCACCAAGCTTTCTCTCAACTGGTCAAATAGATCATTAATTCGAGAAAGTGGATGTTTATTCTTAATGGTCACCCGATTTCGGTCACGATAATCAATATATAATCTAAGTGGCCTGTCCTTTTTCTTTATGAAAAGTATCGATGCTCCATAGGGAGAATAGCTAAGCTGAATATATTCTTTATCCAGTAGTTCTTATAGTTGAATCTTTAAATCTTTTAATTCTACTTGAGCTATTCAATATGATGCCTTAGATATTAGAGTTGTTCTTGTTTCCAATTCAATCTCCCTCCATAGTGATGATCCCGGTAGACTCGAGAAAAAAATATCTAAAAAATCCCTAACCATATCCATATCCTCCCCTCCTTAACATTATCCACCACATTTATCAAATAACCTATACATCCTCCTTTAATTAATTTTCGAGTCATCATTGCTAAAACAATATTTATACATCTCACCTTTGTTATGCTTACAACTTAATAGGTTAATCTCCTAGCCATTGGAATATTACCTTTCTTGTTAGACGATCTATTGATCATAGGAAATCCATACCTAAGTTAATGTTAATGTCTTTAATTCTCAAAACTACTAAATCCATATATAGGGCATGATTACCAATCTGTACCTTCCAGTTTCTAACTATATGTTTGGATTCAATTGACTCTCTTGATGAAAGAGCCACCTCATATACTAGGTCTAAGGTCTTAGATATCACCCTTAAGCTTTTTAATAATGACCATGAAATAAATAAATGCACAATACTTGAGTCTACCAATGTATATGCGGTAAGATTATGAATTAGAACATTACCATATATGACGTTAGCCTATTCCTTGTCCGCCTATTCCTCGGTTATGGTATAAACGCATCTAGGAACACTTTGTGTCACCGTGGCCTTCCTTTTAGGACAATCCATCACTAAATGTCTAGCCTTCCAATAAAAATAACACACGTTAGTGCCAATTAAATAGCTACCATTGTGTGGGTAGCCACACTTAGAACAATTCAGCTTCCCTCATACCTCACCCTTCTACTATCTAACAAGAGCTTTAGCTTTTTTGGTATTCCATTGCCATGGTCTCATACACGACTTACTTTTGCTAAGTGGACCAAAAAACCTATTTGGGCTACTTGGCCTTTTGGCTAGTAAAAGTTGTATCCATTTCTTTTGATCTACTTCGATAACACTCGAACCAAGCTTTGAATTTTGACCTTTAAACCTCTAAAGGAAGTGTTTCTTCTTTTATGCCTCATTGCTGAAATAAATGTGGCGGAATGACACCTATACTTGAATTTCGAATGTACTCTACCACCGACATATCTTCCTATTTGAGTTTTAAGAACTCTTGGATTTTTTGAGACTTAACGATTGTCTAAGAAATACTTCTAGTTAAATACTTCCTTAAATTGTGCCTAAGTGAGATGAGACACATCTAGGGCAATCTTTGCTAACTCCCACTAGATGTGGGAGGCCCTAATAAGCATAAAAGTAGCACAAGCTACACTATAAACATCCTATAGAGCCATATGCTTAAAAATCATCTCTATCAATTCTAACTGTTCTTTAGTAGCCATAGGGTGCGGTTGCTCCTAAACTCTTTTGAATTAATTTTTTGAAAGCGTTCCACAATATAAGCTCATTGTGGCTACATAGCCACTACCGGATTCTACTCGCTATTACTATGTTTCCATCATCCTCTACCTTTACTTGAATCATGTCTTCCCGTTGTCTTAACAACATCATTAACTATTCCTCTCGATCCGCAACATTTTTACTCGAACATGCTCTGTTATTATTATTATTCCTTTTTAGAGGCATCTTATACTTTTTACATTTAATCACATACCTTGTTACTCGGTCTTCCTTTAGATACTTATATAAATAATTTGGTCATAGTTATATTTATAGTCAAACAATTTCAATCACTTAACATTCATACATCACAAGTAAATATATCGTGCAAACATACATTTATTGAGTAACACTTACCATTCATCCTTACTTACTTGTCATCGAGGCTTGACTTATTTGTGCTTAAACCGTCATCCTAAATCATATAACTAGGATCAAACTTGCTCGATACCAATTTGTAACATACCTAAGACCTAAATAGGTTGAGAATATTACCAACGTTGTCTTACATTTCTAGTGCAATGAATGCAAAACAACAAGCCTCCCCTCTTAACATTACAATTCAACTATCAAATTTTCGGACATGGTGCCTAATAATTAAGGTTTATTTGGTCCAACTTTGATTAAAACTTTAGTAAAAAAAAAAAATTTCTAAAATAAATTCATTACATAATAATAGTAATGCCTTATAAATGCAATGTATATATATAATAAGCCCTAAATTATGGTAAAACAAACTCATGTTCATAAAATCCATTTTAATCATTTAATTAAAATTATTAAACAATTTAGTGTCTTTTAATTTTCTCCAAATATTCCTTAGAAAATTCGGACATAGTTAAAAATAGAAATATTCAACATAAAAATAATCAATTTAGTTTAGTTAATAAATTCCTATTATTTTCATTTTGAAATCAATTTAATTATAATGTAATCAATTTAATTGGAAAACATTCATTTTAACTTAAACACTTAAAACCACATAGAACTTGATTTATTAATACTTCTATTTTAGTAAAAAAATTCCTTAAATTGAAAATTTAATTAATTGATCCTAATTAATCCTTAAGTAAGTCTAATTGGAAATCTAATCATGGATTATACCTTTTGAAAGATTAATTTTGGGTTAAGGAACTTTGGTTCTAATTAATTAAAAACATTTCTATTAAATTTAATCAATTAATTCCAATTAGTTCTTACCCATTAAATCTCATTAAATTAAATTCATTTCTTTAGTCATTGAATTCATCTTTTCTTACCAATTAATTCCTACTAGTAAATCAATTTAATTAAAGTAATGATTCCAATTAACCTCAAATTGATTTCTTACTTGGCTTATTAATTTATCCGGCCCAATTTAATTAGCTAGGTAACCAATTAACATCATTAAACTATTAAATTGGATAAAACTAAACATACATATGCCAATTAATATTAAGGTAAAATGTCACCCATAACACACGAAAAGTGCTAAACCTTGCACTAATATATACATCCAAAAAACATCATAAAGAGAAAGAAAAAAAAAAACTCCCACTCACTCGCTTAATAATTAAGCACACATATTCGGTAAGCCATTTCTTTTCCTCGGTGATGATCTTCACTTAGTGTTTTTGTCACCTACACTACAAGAATAATGGTGAGCAATGCTCAATAAGTGTAATCCATAGATGTATGCATATGATGCATTTAAAAAAAAAATCATTTTTGAAAATCATTTTTCTATTCGGGCGTACCTCGCCTAATTATGTAATTAATCGACCTCTCTTTAAAAATGTGCATTTTGTGAAAACTCACAAAAGCACTCGGTACTGCCATTTTTGTTTTCCTTTACCTTACAAGATGGTGATCATTCCTCTTGTAAACATTATGAAGGTACCTAGCCTTTCCTTTGAAAAACCTTTTTTTTTCTTTTTCCTTTACCAAAATTATGAATGTAAAACCTCTTTCACGATAATGATATCCAAATGCACTTAAATAAAATGCAATCCCTCATCTTTTTCCTCAATCATGCATAGTTAACCATGAAATGAACATGTAACACAAATATTCAACCATATACATGTTCCAAATAATCAAAATTAGCATGAATCAATAAATAAATAAACACACATTAAAAACTCATTAATTTAGAACAATGACTGAATTATTCAAGTGAGGCAATAAGATCATTTTCATCGCTTAATCATCCATTTTCCATGCCATTCCATTACTTTAAACCATAATAACACAATTATACTCGAATCAGTCTCTTAAGCCTTAAATCTTAGATTAGGTCGAAACCTACCATTTAGAGAACCAACATCCATTTTCAATATAACTCTAATTTTCTCATCTAATTCATCGATTAAACATATAATTAACCAATTGACCTAAATTAGGTTAATCAAACCAAAGAATCTAAATTCCTTGATTATGGCCAAAAGTTCCTCTTAAGGTATCTAAACTTAATTTTTCATTCTAACACATTCTAACATACTTAATTCACCTAATCCATACCTATTTAACACAAATCACATAAATCACTAATTTTTCCCAAAACTTAGGGTTAGGCCAAATTCTTTAAGAATAAGAACACAACTTCAATCCATCATTTTACTTTAAATTAGTCTCCAAACATACCAATCTAAACATAAAAAACACAATTTCATCATCAATTCATCTAAATCAAACAACTTCATAACAATTTTAATAATTAAACCATCAATTTAGAACCAATAAAACATCAAACCATCAATAATTAAATACCAAAACAATCTATTCTTATGGTATAGTAAAGACTACACTTACCTCACTTATTACTTGACAAATTCCTCTTCTTTTTTTTTTTTTTTTGCTTGAATTTCTTTCTCCTCCTTCTCTTCCAAACTTTTAGCCTAAATTAAAATTTTCCCTCCTCCTTTATTTGATTCTCTAAGATAGTTTTAGATGGATTTTAGAATGTTTCTAGTTTAGTTTTGGTTATTATGGGTGGTGGTTTCATGAATTTCGATAATAACCCGAATATATATATATATATATATATAAGGGTTGGTATAAAAGGAGCAATACTCGCCTTTTTTTCTAGATTTTCCACTCTTTTCTTTCCCTTTCTCATGTATTTCTCTACCAAAACTCCTTCCCATTTTCACTTCAATTCCTAGCTAATTCATTGTTGAATTAGCTTAGGGAAAACATAAATTAGTTGGTTTAAGTAGAGTATAGCTAGCTTGGAGTTTGGGAAACTTAGAGAACTAGGATGAATTTGAGAATTGAAGAGCTTAGTGTAAAGGTAAGAATTTTGATCCATTGATCTTTAAACTCGTGAAGTTTATATGTAGTTAATGATAATATTGAGTTGGAGTAGCTTTAGGATCGTGATTTGTTTAAGGAATTGCTTAGATTAAGGTTAGAGTTTTAAGACCCATTTAGGAAAAAGTGATTTTAAATGATTATGATGACTTAAGTGATGTTTAATTATCTTGGGTAAGTGATGAATAAAGTTAATTTGAAATATCAATTCAAAAAAATATATAATTATGTTTGATTTTCGAAAATGTTTTTGAGATCTTAGGGAACCTAGCTATCGAGGGATAGCCTTTGAGCTCAATGGTACGAGGCTTCATCTAGTATAAGAAGCATGGTGCTAGACTCGTATATTGATCAACATGCAAAAACCTATATATTTATTTTCGTATGAGTACTACACACACACACACACACACACAAATGCTTTGAGGATTTGATTCAAAATGGTTTGAACCATTCAATTTGTGATATGAGATATGTTTTTGATATGCATGGGTTTGATCAATATTGCATTTTGACATGGATTTAAGAATATTGTTCTTAGTCCGTTTTCCTTCCTTAGTATATCATATAATGTCTCACTCGAGTTATAGATTGCTCACTCCTTATTATTTTATTCTTGCAAAATATTGAGGGATTGCTTATTGCTTCTTTTGGGTTGTCTTTTATGAAGTTGACACTTTGGTCGTGTGACTTATTTCTCTATAATTTCTTAAAACCTGTGTTTTTTTTAAACTATAATAATAGATGCTCTACAGTTATAAGCTGTGGATAGTGTATTAGGAGTTAATTATGAGTATTGATTTTGGATACTGAAATATGAATCGTCTTGAGGTTATAAAAGACATGTTATTTAAGTTATGATGATGTTGCTTGGAATGATGATTTGAGTAATATTGATTTAAGGACTATAGTATAAGTTTGATCATGATTTGAGGTTTAGTTTGGTATTCAAGGCTTGCTTGGATTGAGTTGAGCCTCATGATCCACTCGATCCTCATGCCGATCATGGCATACTCTCGTGGTCATGACAAACGTTAATATTAGAGCTTAGGTTTTAGAGTCTAGGATAATTACGGAGCATAGGTTCTATTCTAATCAATGTTCTTACCTTGAATTACATGAAAATCGATGAGTATATGTACTAGCTTATGTTTTCTTGATAAATTGTGAAGAATGGAAATGTATAAGGGAAAAATATACATGAAAAGGACGTTTTGCATGGAACATAGACGTGGTAATTTTCCTTTTAAGCCATGATAAAACCCACTACTCGTGTATCCAGTTTTCTTAAAATGGAATGTTTGTATTAAATATATACATAAGTATGATTATAAGTTCCCTTTCCTTAAAATGAAAAGATTTAGGAATGGGCTAGTAGATCCATTTTTTATTATGGTGTTTCTTTAAAGGTTTTAAAGTTATTCGAAGTTATTGATTGTGCTCGTATGCTTGAAATGAGAAGAATGGAAAGTAAGGTAACCAAGGAGTAAAACAAGAAGGCCAAAAGTGATGCCTCGTCATCTAATAAGCATAAATGATATAATACTGGATCTAGTCGAGATGTGAGTATGCGGAGTTACTCTAGTCCTCAAAGAAGATATTCTAGATAGAGCAATCATGGTGTATCATGAATGAGTATGATTCAAGGGTCATCTCACTTAATCCATGAAGGTTTTAAAAGAGGATACTCGATCTATTAGGTGTGTGGAAAGTCTTATTCAAGTATATGCTCTAAAGGAACAACACTATGCTTCTTTTTCCATCAACAAGGTCATTTGATATGGAATTTTCCTAGATATAAGTTGGCATAGGCTGCTGCTTCGGAAGGAGTACGGGCTCCTCCTATGGCCAATCCATCCCCAAGTCATCATGATTGTAGATTTAGTAGTTTGTCCGGCTGAGGGTTTGGTGGTAGAGCATAGCAAGGTCAAGGACAAGTTGAAAGAGGTCATGAAGGCTCATGTGGTCAAGTTTAGATAAGTATTGATGGTGGCTAAGCTCTAGGTTTTTGCCATCACCCAACAGGATGCTCGGGCATCTAATGCTATGGTATTAGATATTCTCTAAGTCTTTTCATATGATATAAGGGTGTTGTTTAACTTTGGGGTGACCCATTCATTTTTTCCTCATATTTTGACAAGAGGTTTGATGTAAGACCATATGTATTATAGCAGTCTTTGATGGTATCAACAATGAGGGAAAACATGATAGGTAATTTGGTGTTTAGAAATTATGATGTATAGGTGATAGGTAGGAATTTAATTATGGACTTAATATTATTAGAGATGAATGATTTTGATGTAATCTTAAGAATGGATTGGTTAGCAAATCATCATACTTCATTAGACTATTATAATACGATAGTGTGTTTTAGAGATTTAAGGAAAGAAGGATTTTTTTCAAGAAAAGTAGAGTGTAATGCCCTCTAACTTAGTATCTACTATTAAGGTAAGTAAGATGATGAGAAAGGGTTGTATTGCCTATTTGGCATATCCGAAGAAGACTAATGATAATATGATTAGTTTGGACCAAGTCCCCATTGTTAGAGATTTTATCGATGTATTTCTAGATGAATTACCCGATTACCTTCGGATAGAGAAATAAAGTTTGGTATTAAATTGCTTTCAAGTATCAAACCTATCTCTATACCTTCATATCGAATGGCACAAGCTGAATTGTAGGAGTTAGAGGTTCAACTTCAAAATTTATTGGATAAGGGGTTTATCCGATTGAGCACTTCTCTATGGCATGCTCTAATTTGTTTACCAGGAAGATGGATGAGAGTTTAAGGTTATGCATTGACTACCATCGATCGAAGAAAGTGACAATGAAGAATAGGTATCCATTGTCAATGATAGATAATTTATTTAATCAGTTGGAAGGTACAAAGTATTTCTCTAAGATTGACTTGAGGTTTGGATACTATCAATTAAAGATGAAAAGACATCTCCAAAACTACCTTCGGGATACGGTATGGCCATTATGAATTTTTAGTGATCTCATTTAGCCTTATCAATGCTTCCGACTGACTTTTATAGATCTAATGAATTGGGTGTTGTTTTGATGTTTCATCAATAAATTTATGATTATATTTATTGATGACATCTTGGTGTATTTTAAGAATGAGATGGAGTATGAGAATCATTTAAGGCAAATGCTACAAACATTAAGGGATCAAAGATTATATGCTAAATTTTCGGAGTGTGAATTTTGATTAGAGAATATGATATTCTTAAGGCACATTGTGTCCTAAGAAAGGATTATAGTTGATCCAAAGAAGGTAGAGACAATAAGCCATTGGTTGAGACCAATTTCAATGATGAAGATTCGAAGCTTTATGGATCTAGCTAGGTATTATCGAATGTTTATGCAAGACTTTTCAAAGATTGTAGCACCTTTAACTAAGTTAACCGGGAAGAATGTGAGGTTCTAGTGGTTAGATAAGTGTAAGGGTAGCTTTTAGAAGTCGAAGACTTGTTTGACCACTACATTAGTCCTTACCTTACCTTCAGGTGGTGATGGATTTTTAGTGTTTTGTGATGCCTCAAAAGTGAGGTTAGGATGTGTATTGATGCAGTATGATAGGATAGTAGCTTATACTTCAAGGTAGTTGAAGAAACATTAACAAAATAACCCTACACATGATTTGGAATCGATAGTGGTGGTTTTTGGGTTGAAGATTTGGAGACATTATTTATATGGAGAGGCATGCGAAATCTATATATCTTATAAGAGTCTAAAGTATATATTTGATCGAAGGATTTGAGTTTGAGGCAAAGAAGATGGATAGAATTACTAAAGGACTACGATTGTACTATCTTGTATCACTCGAACAAGGTTAATGTGTTGCTAAAGCCTTGAGTAGGAAGTCAACCAAAATTTTAACTTATATATTAGAGGAGAAATAGTCATTAGCATTAGAGGTGGGTTACAAGATTCTAGAGTAGTGTTTTAAGTTAGTGAGTCAAGTAATCTTTTGACCCGTATGGAGATTAGGCCGGCTTTGGTGGATCGGATTTGAGAGGCTCAAGTTAATGATGAGGAGATCTCGGATATTTAAACTAAGATGCAAAAAGAAAAATTTTAGGCTTTAGAGTCGATAATAGAGGCACTCTATGGTTTCATTGAAGGTTAAGTGTGTCGAAGAATGCTGGAGCTAAGAGAACGATTTTGATAGAGGCTCATAGTATAGCTTATTCTATGCATCCGGGTTATGTTAAGATGTATAAGGATCCCTGTGAGAATTATTGATAGACTAGAATGAAAAAAGATATTATGGAATTTGCTTCATAGTGCTTGACATATTAGCAAGAAAAGTATCGGCATTAAAGACCGACAAGGATGTTGTAAGAGTTGCCACTACCAAAGTGAAAATGGAAAATAATGATAATGAACTTTATAATGGATTTGCCTCGAACTAAAAAAGGGTATGAATTTATTTAGGTGAATGTGGATATGCTAACTAAGTCCGCACACTTTCCGCTTGTAAAGACTACCTATGAGGTATGCCCAATATGCCTAATTGTATATTAATTGGATAGTGTCCTTAGACGACACTCGATCTCTATTATTTTAGATCGAGGTACTTAGTTTATATCTGAATTCTAGAGGAAGGCACTAGAGTGACTAGGTACGAGATTAGACTTTAGTATGATATTTCATCCTCAAACGGATGGTTAGTTAAAAAGGACCATCAAGAGCTTAGAGGATATGTTAAGGGCATGTGTGATGGATCTAGAAGGTAGTTGAGATCATCACTTACCATTGATTGAGTTCTTATACAACAATAGTTATCACACTAGCATTGGTATGACACCATATGAAGTATTGTATGGCACCGTATAAAGCATTGTATGGTTAGAAATGTAGATTGCTAATATGTTAGGTGAAAGCTAGAGAAAAGGAACCCTTAGGGCCTAGATTGATTCAGCTCACTAACAAGAAGGTGAAGTTAATTCAAAAACACTTTGGGACTACACATAGTAGATAGAAGAGTTATGCAAATCCTACGAAGAGACATGTGGAGTTTTAAATTGATGACTTTGTATTACTTCGAGTCTCTCCGATGAAAGGAGTAATGCGATTTGGTAAGAAGCGAAAGTTAAGCCCGATGTATATCGGACCATTTGAAATTATTGGTTGAATTAAAGCGAGTAGCTTATGAATTAGTGTTACTATCATAATTTTTAAGTGTGCATCCGGTGTTCCATACTTTCATGTTAAGAAAATATGTATTTGACCCGTATCATATCTTAGAATCATAATTGATGGAATTAAGTTCCGATTTGTCATATCTAGAATAATTGATCGCAGTAATAGACCATCGGATTAAGAAATTATGAAATAAGGAGATTGCATCCGTCAAGGTCATTTAGAGGAACCATTCGACCGAATAAGCCATTTGGGAGGGCGAGGAGGAAATGAAAAGAAAGCATCCTTATTTATTCATTTACTAAGGTTTGAATAGACTTAAACTTCAAGGATGAATTTTCTTGAGGGGGAAATGTAATAACCCATATATATATAAGGGGCTATTTTCACTTCAATTCCTAAGCTAATTCTTAAATTAGTTTAGAGAAAACATAAATTAGTTTATTTAAGTGGAGTATAGCTAGTTTGGAGCTTGGGAAGCTTGAAGAACTAGGAAGAATTTAGGATTTAAGGAGCTTAGTGTAAAGGTTAGAATTTTAATCCATTAATGTTTAAATTGTAAAGTTTGTATAGTTAATGATGATATTGAGTTGGAGTAACTTTGGATTGTGATTTACTTAAGGAATTGCTTAGATTAAGGTTAGAGTTTTAAGATTCATTTGGGAAAAAGTTATTCTAAAGGATTATGATGACTTAAGCAATGTTTAATTATCATGGGTAAGTGATGAATGGAGTTGATTTGAAGTAAAATTAAGTGCATTTGAGAAATCGAGAGGTTGAAAATGATGAATAGTAATAAATCTGAAATTTGGTTTAAATTAGAAATAATTTAGGGAATATGAGGAATTAAGCCATGTAAAGGCAATTAGAAGTTAATAAAATGAGCATTGGGTGAATTAGAATAAAATTGATCATTTAATCAAATTAAGGATTGGTTTATGGTGGTTGATTATTTAAGGAACGAGTTAAAGATTGGTAGTGGAATATGGTTAAACGAATCAATTTAGGGATCATATGATTAAGTTAGATTATCGGATTGAGACTTTCTAATCAATTCAGTTTTTATTTGATAATCTTGTATTTTTAATTCTAGAATAATTCATTATTTGGATTATTTCTTGTTATGTGATATTGATGGATGATACATCATTTTGTGATGCTAGATTCTTTGGAGTGGGACATTCATCTCATCCCAATCGTCTTGATTTTCGTTCGATCCTTCAATTATACTATGAGTGGATATTATATAGTGTATTGTATTTTACATTCCTTGAATTATACTCAACATGCACCATTGTTTAAGAATGATTTAGAAGCAATTCTATTAGAACTTAGATGGGAACGAACACCATAAATTTTGAAATGTTTTGGTATTAAAATGATTTGATAGGAATTGTAAAGAGATTTTTATGTGTTAGACAAATATGTTATTTATCTTGATATATGATTTGATAGGAATTGTAAAGAGATTTTTATGTGTTGGACAAATATGTTATTTATCTTGATATTTGTTTTCGAAATTGAACTTGAATATGTTCTATTTGTTATTTTGAGTATCCGTATAACTTTTGAAAATGCATGCATTGTATTTGAAATATCAGTTTGAAAAAGCATAAGTATGTTTGGTTTTCGAAAATATTTTCGAGACCTTGTGGAACCTAGCTACTAGGGGGTAGCCTTTAAGCTCAATGATATGAGGCTTCATCTAGTAGAGAGGCGTAGTGCTAGATTGAATGTCAACCAATATGCGAGAAACCCGATCACGGGGGCATGACCTTTAGGTGTTCGTACCTAATGATACATTATTACCCCACGAATGTATAAAAACTTATATATGTGTTTTCATATGAGTACGATATATGTATGTATAAATGCTTTGACGATTTGATTTGAAATGATTTTAAACCATTCGATTTGTGATATTAGATGTGTTTTTGATATGCGGGAGTTTGAGTAATGAGCATTGCATTTTGACATAGATTTAAGAATATCGTCTTTAGTTTGTTTCCCTCGGCATATTATATAATGTCTACTCACCGAGTTATGGATTGCTCATCCCTCATTATTTTAGTCTTACAAGATATTGAGGGATTGCTCATTGCTTCTTTTAGGTTGTCTTTCGTGAAGTCGGCACCTTAGTTGTGCGACTCATTTCTTTGTAATTTTTTAGAATCTATGTTTGTTTTAAATTGTAATCTTATGTGCTCTAAAGTTATATTTGTGGGTGGTGTATTAAGAGTTAATTATGAATATTGATTGTGGATACTCGAAATATGAATCGTATTGAGGTTATAAAAGAAATTTTCTTTAAGTTATGATGATATTGATTAGAATGATGATTTGAGTGATATTTATTTGAGAACTATAGTGTAAGTTCGATCATAATTTAAGGTTTAGTTTAGTATCCCGACTTTGCTTGAGTCGAGGTGGGCCTCGTGGTTCCATCGATCCTTGCGCCAATCATGGCCCACTTTTGGGGTCGTGAAAATTTCTCCTTGGTTTAGTTTGCTTTTTCTTAGTGTTTTCTAAGGGTTTCAAATTCTCCTTTCTTCCTATCCTTCTTGCCATATTTATAGGCAAAGTTTTTCCTTAGTATTGATCCAAGAATGTGACATTTGGTTCTCTTGCAATTAAGGTATTTTTCTAAAGTTTTCTCATTTCTTTCTTTTTTTGCCTTAATATTTTTCTTCTTTCTCCTTCCATTTTGCCCACCTACTTTTTCTATTTATTTTCTTCTTTTTCCAGCTTTGTTCTTGCTAGAATTATCCTTCCAAACTCGAATTATTTAGTCTCCCAAAGGATCATAATTTTACATTTTAGTCTCTAAACATTTAATTGATGCATTTGGCTCCTTCAATTTCGATCCTCAAACTTTCAATTTTTCATAATCAAGTCCTTATTCTAAACCTTTCTAAATTTTATAATGGTCACTTAAGTTTTCTAATTATTTCAATTAAGTGCTCAAACTTTTAATTGTTACGATTATAATCCTACGGTTTTGCAATTATACTCTCTAGGTTATTACGTAACCATAACAACTAACATTATAAACCTCTAATTAATTTCTTTATCTTCCCATTAATGCATTCACATTCCATAATAATTATGCATACATTAGTTTATTCTTTTATGCAAGCATAACTTAATAATCTTTACTTTATATAAATATTCATTTATTAATTGAATAAACTATTCATACAAACATATATACATTTAAAGAGGTTTTTAGATCAATAATATTATAGGCGGATCATCTCCGGTTTGATGATCACTTTCGTTGCAACACAAGCATATCTCGTCTTTCAATATTTAGAGTTTCAATTAGTGCTTATTCGTCGGTTCGTGTGTCTATAAGTTTTTTCATTTTTAGTGTTATTATTGTTTATATGAACCTTTAATACAATATTTATCAATTTTAGTTTCATTCGGTTCTGAAATTTATAATTTTTATTATAAAAAGTAAAAGTTAGCTTATGTTTTGAAATACTGTTTTTATTAATGTTTTTAGTCATCCAATTTAGAATCTAACAAGAAGATAAAGCTGTTCTGCATACTCCTTTTCAACCTTCATGTAAACCTTTTTGTTTCAAAATTCTTTTAATTAAATCTTATAGAAAAGAATCCACAACACTACCATTTTGCAAAAACCATTTAGATGTTGAGAACGTATAAGAAGATTTAACGAGAACACTTTTATAAGAGACTTAAAATAGAGAGTTACAAGTACCTGTTCTCAAATTTGTATTATTCCCGCATCTTGCAATTGATAGAGGGGAAAAAAAAAATTGCAATGATCCACATATCAACTTCACTAAAGTCGGTAGCCAAACAGAGTTGCTTTGTACATTCTAGAGTAGTCACGTGATACACCGGCGTCTAAACACATCCCTTAAATGCTTGAAAACCTTGAAATAAAACAACCAAGCCCCCACTTTCGCCTCTGTCTCCGTCTCTCTCATTCTCAAAAAGATCCACGCAGACCAAAACCCTTTTTAAACCCCAAAACACAGTTCTTTTTTTTTCCCTTTCAAAAAGAAAAAGAAAACAGAATGGCTTCAACAATTCTTCGATCTCGCATTTTATCAATCATATCAAGATACAATAAATCTAATCGCCGATTCTTTTGTGCAAACAAGGAATCCATCATCTCTTCTCAATCAATTATATCCGATCAATCTGCGGCGGCTGCGGCGGCGGAGGAAGCACCGGCGCAGGCTATTGGTAGTTCGGAGAATAAGGCGTGGAGTTTCTTCAAGTATGGAATTGTTGGCGCCCTCACTGGAGCCACTGCTTTTGCTGGCTACGCTTCTTACGGTTTGTTTTAATATATATATATATTCTAATGTTTCAACTTGCCCATTTTGATTAGTTTCTTGCTTAATTTAAATTTAAATGCGCCGGAAAACGGAAGAGTTGAGATTTCATTTCTATTCTTTTACCTTTTGGGTTGTCTTTCAGCCTACAGCTTGGATGAAGTGGAGCAGAAGATGAAAGCGTTGAGAGAATCAGTAAACTATACTGCTGGTAATGACGCGTCCAATGTTGAGGTAGCTCGCTCCCATTCATAACTTCCTTTTCAATTTGATTGTTTTGAATTGATGTCATGTGTGTTATGAGCTAGATTTGGCGTTGAGAGGCATATGAATATTGTTTTTAGGCATAGTTGCGCTGATTTATGTTGGACTGCCACTGTTAGATAAAATACTTGAAAGAATGAGATATAAAAAGATTAACATTTTCCATCTTTCCCTTGTGCAGAAATATCAGGGTTTGCTATACTCCACTGCTATGACAGGTGTGGTCCTCCAATTATTTTCTATCTATATCAGTAATCAGATTGTGTTTTTTTTTCTTTGTATTTCATGTACATGTCCTAAGCTTTGTGTTGCATCTTCATAAGGATTTTAGCTACCATTAAATGCGTTTTTTTTTTTCCTGAATTCTGTTGCCAGTTCGTTTTTCCACCATCCTCAACTGTCTGCAGACTGCCAAA
This sequence comes from Dovyalis caffra, assembly GCA_963924115.1. Classification (NCBI taxonomy): domain Eukaryota; kingdom Viridiplantae; phylum Streptophyta; class Magnoliopsida; order Malpighiales; family Salicaceae; genus Dovyalis; species Dovyalis caffra. The sequence goes on from CAWUPB010000351.1 coordinate 2,830,241, forward strand.
GGATGGGACTACCCACTTAGTGTTAGGGACGCTCCAGTTTTCTCTCTAACTCTCTCTCTCTCTACAACCTACTACCAAATTGTTTTTCGTCAAAGCTCTTAATTTTTGCCAAACCACCCCCCTCCTCAAGTTTATAGTTTGAAATTTCAAGATAGATCCTCTTATATTAGTTGTTGGATTTCTTTTCCTGTTATCAACGCAAGCCAATTAATTGCAGAAACATTTTGCACATCTAGAATGTTGAAATACACATGTCAGATGTAACCATGGAGGGCTGGTGTTTTTTGATAGTTAGGTTTGCATGTTTACAGGCTGTTCAGTGGCAATTAAGCAATGCTTCCACACCTGGTTTACTGTATGTGGCAGATACTTTCTCTATTGATAATCATTGGCAATAGAATAATTTCATTTGTCTGCCTATTATATTTCAGTTCCTGCTAAAGCAGTAGAACTTTACTTGGATCTGAGGAGGCTACTGGAAGAACATGTCAAAGTGAGTTCAAATATTGTTATGAGGTCATGTGTTCCATTACATCTTCGTTTTATTTCCTTTATAAACCATGAAATCTGTGTGCGTTATGCAGGGTTTTACTGAACCAACCTCAGAAAAGCTTCTTCCTGATTTGCATCCTGCTGAGCAACATGTTTTTACTCTGGTTTTAGATCTTAACGAGACTATAATTTATAGTGATTGGAAGGTAAGCCCTAACTGGAAGTAGGTATTGTCAAACATGTTCCATGATAACTTTAAATCTTGTAAGAGAGTTTGGCAAGATTATATAAGAGTCATTTAACACTTCTATTCTGGTAAGTAACCAATTTGGAATGAGAGATTACTTTTGCCTTTCTGGTCTCTGTATGTTTAGTGTATAAAATTATCTGTGCTTGCAGTTCACTTCTTACGTATATATGCACATAACATTTGTATCTGGTGAAATTGTAATGATATTATTCTCTGTGCCTCTGTGTGAAGCGTGACAGAGGCTGGCGAACATTCAAACGACCTGGAGTAGATGACTTCTTGCAACACCTTGGACGGTTCTATGAAATTGTTGTGTATTCTGACCAGCTGAGTATGGTAATACAATTCCCGTTTCTCCCTTCTCCCAGTTTTGGATAGTCTTTATAATCCATCAATTCACTCATTATGAATTTTCCTTTTTTGGCTTATGCAGTATGTCGATCCTGTTGTTGAAAGGTTGGATTCAAACCACTTTATACGATATAGGCTATCAAGGAGTGCTACGAAGTATCAGGATGGCAAGCATTATAGAGTATGTTGTTATATTTGATTGTTTTCAACATATCATTTCTCTTCGTTTTTTCTTTTCTTTTATGTGCTTTTTAGAGTTTACCTTTGAAATATATGTCATTTTAAGGGTGTTTTTGCCATTTTTTTTTAATTTGTCATTTGCCGCTTGTACATGATCGTCTGTTTCCTTGATTGTTTCTCTCTCTGTTTCAAAGTCAAAATTTCTCCTCTGCATGTGGCCTGATTATGGTATTAGAGGTCCTAATGCTTGTCCGGCTGGAAACATTGTGTGGTTCTGAGGGTGTTCTTGCTTACTGAATTGCATATAAGCATCTAGGTTTGATTTTGTTATATTGGAGCTCATGACTGTTCTTTAGAATGTTTGGTTCGATTAAATGGAATTGTGTATCTGCAAAACTGAACCAGTTTGGTATAATCCTGTAACCATGTCTACAAAGTCATTTCTCAAAATATCAAATTTTATTTTTCAGTATGTTTTGGGGCTTTTTTTTTTCATTCTTTTTACTTTGGCATGTATTTCTTAGTTTTGCATTATTTGAAATTGATGTGGTTGGGAACATGTAGAAGTTTCTTACAAATAGAATTACGTCACTTTTAAGTTCATTTCAAGTTTGCTTGATTTTTGAGCTATGGTAACAATTGACCTTTTACCAAAAAAAGTCTGTAATTTGGATTTGTTTAGCTGGTTACAACTGGCACTGTTATGCTGCTTGTCTTTCTGTAAACCAGAAAGTCTCATGTCTGACTCTAAATAAGGGCCTATTCGGTCTATATATGAAGCAATCCAAGTCAGGGTTGTCAGTTTCCATTGCTGATTAAACTTTCACGTCCTAGATTTGAAGCTGCAAGTTTGTGTGATGTTATAAAGAGTGCTTGAAAAGGTGATTTTGGATTGCAAATACAGATCATGGGGTTTAGAATTGTTGTTTAACTTGTTTGGCCAAAGCATTATTAGGGATCTTTGGCTAGCCACACCTAAAACTGCATTGCAATCCTGAACTGCAATGCCAAAACACACCCTAAGGATGAATTTGGAAATAAAAATTAGAAATTCTATCTTACGTTCGTAAGATTTAGATGTAAACTGAAGCCCCAAAGAAATAAGGGGAAAAAAAGTTGAAGCTCTGGGCCTTGGCTCAAGTTTACAGGTCGGATGGATTCTGGGATGGAATCTTAATGAAAATGATATGGATCTAAAAATAAGGTGCTGTTAAGTGGTCTACGAATTAGAGGATAAGAGCTGAAACCCTTGAATTTAGGACTGATATTGGACTAGGGTTCAACTCATTAACTTAAATTTTGTGAAAAGCCGAGTACCATTGTTGATTTTGAAAAGCTAGTGTAGTACTGTAGTGTTTGGAAAGGTTTAGTGAAGCCTTATAATTCCATAGACCATATCAGCCGCTTTTCTACTATTTCACATTATGCTTTTGTATTGCTGTGTGCTGCTGCTACTCAAAATCCTCAATCCATTTGATGAGACGTCGTAATGTTGGCTATGCCTCTAAAGCTTTTCGCTATTTTCATTTTCATTGTGGCATTTGACTCTTCATGTTATTTTTACTGTGCTTTTGTGAAATGGACAAGCTGTATTTAATGTTAGCTATTGTTTGCAGGATCTTTCAAAACTTAATAGAGATCCAGGTAAAATTCTCTATGTGAGTGGCCATGCATTTGAAAATAGCCTTCAGCCAGAAAACTGTGTCCCAATTAAGCCATTTAAGATTGATGAAACGGATGATATACCACTGGATACAGCACTTTTGGATCTTATTCCCTTTCTCGAGTGTAAGTAAATTTGAATTTCCTTTTTGCGTGCTTATATTATGGTCCATTTGGTTGTCCTCGTTGAATTGAAATAGTTGTATTCTTAGATTTCATTGCATACAAGGTATAAACATTTGTCTTGAAGAGACACAGCCAAAATGAAGGCAAAAATATTATAACCCTTACTGTTACTGATGGGGTTTTTTTTATTTTATGAAGCATAGACTCTCATATACTTTCAGTTCTTCCATTTACATTCTTGTTTATCAAGCTCTATACACTGCGCCTGGAGTAAATCCTCAGGCTATTACCTTGTTTCAATCATCATCATAATTCTTTATTGTTATTAGTATTATATAAAATGTATCCCCCATTTTGGTTTGCAAGCAGATGTTGCTCGCAACAGTCCATCTGATATCAGAACGGTGTTGGCATCTTATGAAAGAAAGGATGTAGGAAAAGAGTTCCTTGAGCGTTCTAAAGATTATCAGAGGTACTTTACGTTATAGGTTTTTTTTTTTTTTTTTTTTTTTTTTTTTGTGAAATTCTGCGTTCAGAAGCTGAGACCCCAATGTGAGATGTAATTGAGTACACAATATAATCTTATTTGAATGGCATTTTGACATGCTCAAATGTCGATACAGGCGAATGCAAGAACAGAGGCAGCAAGGTCGCATCTGGCGTCGTTGAGGGCTCAGGGTTAGTGTAAAATACAGTAAATGAAATTTTGGTAGACCAAGAGATGAAAGTGAAGATTACCATTGAAGGCATCAAAAGCATATTCCATTAAAAGCCGTTTCCCTCTTAAAGAGCCAAGAATTGATGAAATTTCATTCCCTGCATAATTTTAATGTCAGACATGAGAATTTGTGACTTTTAATTCCTGCTTTTTGAATCATAATTCTTACTAATCTATCTAGATAGATTATTGAAGATTCTTAATGAACTATCTAGATTATTGAAGAAATCAAGATTCGTTGGTTTATTTATTTATTTTTTTCCCTGTAGCAACACTCGGATGTATCACACTGATCTTGTAGTACTGAAATAATTGCAGTCCTCTTGCCAATCTAGCCTTTCAAAAATATAAACTCTGAAGCCTTTCAGAAATGGAACACCCAACGAGACGATAGCCATTGGATGTCCAATGTTATGAAATACGTTTATTCTCTTGTTTTCAGTCATTTCACTACGATATATTATTAGATAAAATTAAGAAGGTAGGCAAAGGACAGTCGATGGTTAGAGTGGTGTAATCATTGTCCTTAAGGATATATCTTTTGGAATAAAATCAATCCTTCTGAAATTAAAACCAAGAGTAGAAATAATGAGAATCCAGCAAAAAAATATGAAGCAAAGGAGGATTTTTGTGTGTGTATTCAATACTAGTAGGAGAGGTGGTATTTATAAGCTAATTTAGACTAGTTTAGTGAGAGAAAGGTGGGGACAATGGTGGAGTAAAATCAAAGAATACCACAAAAAATTTGAACTAATAAATGGTTATAATGAACCTATTTTATGATAGTAAAAATAGGAGTTTACTTGAGAACAAATCCAAATTTAGGTTAGAAAACTCAAATAGGCCTTGTTATTGTGTCGGAGGGAGGGGGAGGGGGATAAGCTATTATGCTTTAGTTTGGCCCTACTCGTTTGTGTGCAAACTCAATCCATCTTACTTGACTTTTACAAGCTCATAATACACTTCTCTTAATAAAATGTTATCTCATGCCTCTTCTTTAGCAATGTGGGATGGAAGGTTTTGATAACCTTTTGAAATATTCACAATAATCCTCTACATATTTCAAAAGGTTTTCATAAGTTTTGGAATTTGCTAGGTTTATACTAAGTATAATGCATTAAGCCTAGTGCCTTTTGGGCTATGAACTAGACTTTGAATGAATAAGACTTAATTTACTAGATTATTGATGAAATTCAAAATTTTTATGAACCAATAATCCTTGTAGCAAATTATTGATCTCACTCGTTCACATTACACAACCACAACTCTACTCGTTTAACGCAGCTTTGCGCTAATAGGCCATGCACGCGCTTGGTAATTCTTGAGTGCTCTAGAGATTTTGTCAAAGAATCTCATAAAAGCGACCCTAATCTACACTCATATAGGTGATTCCATCAAGTGTATACCGAAATTCATACACCATTCATAAAAAAATATGGAATTCATTAAGAGTTTAACTATTAATGTAGGTGCTCAAGATTCAACCTTAGTTGGATGGTTTGACTTATTGTAATATTGTATTTTTTATTTTATTAATAAAAAAAGTCTTTTTATTAATTCTTGTTGGTTATATTTTGATAGAATTAGATAGAAGTCCATATGATATTTATTGCATCAATGATTGATCGAAAGATGTGAGATAAATATTAATGCTCTTAAATGATATTATTAAATATTCTAAGTCGTAGCATTGCCAAAAATGGACATTGACTATATGCGGTAAGACTTGTGAGTGCTATGCTCATGCTATAAGATAACGATAGGAGATCTCGCACCTATTAACATGGTGATGCCAAAACGGACATTTAAGTGATTAATGTTAGAGAACATATCACCTGGATTTAACACGCCATGAGAACTTATTTGATTTAGTTTATAGAAATCTCATACGAGATGAGTACAAATGGTCCTTTGACTTGAAGTCATCATGATTATTTCATTAGATGATTTATGTACTTTGACACTCATTTTAATAGGCTCGGTCAAGAGTCGCACATGGACGATTCTTTGGGTGCACTAGGAATCTAATGGAGGTAGGTGGATGACTAAAATAGGACGTCATTTCTTATATGCTAAAGGAGTTATCACATTGTACTTCGATAAATGTCCGCTTAAAGAATTTGTGGCCATAGTAGGAGAAAACCAATAGATAAATGTCCGCTTAAAGAATTCGTGGCCATAGTATGAGAAAACCAATAGAGCATAGTTGGTTTATTCTAGAATGAAGACATTTGAGAATCGAAGAAAACTTGTATGATCATAATCAAATAGACTATAAACTAAGTTCGAGATCACACTCGTAATAAATTGACATGATGACTAAATTGAATGGTAACCATACTTGTAAAAAGTAATTACAGATTAATTAATATTCTAAGAGAATTGGGTAATCATGATGCCTTGTTAGAGGCCAATCATGATTTATGTATTAAGAGATAAAAGAGGTGTATTTACTTCTTGATACATTGCCAACATAACTAGGAGCCTTTTGAGTTATACGCATAAGTTTAAGCATTTACGTAACAAAAGACAAGAAAAGATTTTGGAAAAAGGTTTTTAGTTTTAAAAGTTTACTATTTTGGAAAAGGTTTTCAAAAATAAAAAGTTTTCTATTTTGGAAATTTTTCTATAGTGGAAAGTTTCCTAAAACTCGAAAGTTTTCTATTTTAGAAATCAGTTTCCTAATTTAGAAGTCGGTTCCAAATTTAGAAGTAAGTGACTAAAAAGAAAATTAGTTTTCTAATTTAGGTTTAAGGATAATTTGGAAAATTATTTCCTAATGTGGGCTTCCTAAAAATATCTAACATAATTTATTTGGATAGTCCAAATTAATTGGGCCTATAGCTTAATTTAAAAGCTCGCAAGATATTTTGATGGAAGGATAAACTTAAGTCTTATTGGATAAGGATCAAACTTTATAAGGATAATGTCCGGCAAGCTTACATACAATACAACTCCTAATCCTTAAAGGACTAGGAACCCATAACTTAGAGTCCTTGTAGGACTTATTGCCACCACTTCCTTATCCTTAGAGGACAAGGAAGCAACTCCCTTATATATAAGAAAAGAGAGATACATCACATAGATAAGGAAAAAAGAGGAAGTCAATACAAAAATAGGAGCTAAAAAATAAAAATAAGGGCAAGAAAATAAGACACACATGGCATCAGCAAAAATTAGAGTGAAAAGTGATTTATCCTAAAAACCTTAGTTATTGCACCTCTCTATAAAAAGGTCAAACGTTGATGCAAATTACCCTATAGGATTTCTAGAAAAAAAATCAACTACACAAGAGGATTGGAGCTAGCACTCTATGATTTATGTGGCTTCGTTTATGAGTGTTTAAGTTGTATGAATTATCGATAAAGATCGAATAATTGGACGGTTCTATTTCTATAAAAGTTAAATCGTGCTATAAGAGGTAATCCTTTACTCAAACTTTTAATTCATGTATGTATGATTAGTTGATTCAACGAGTTAATCTTAGGAACCTTAGATGGAGAATTTTTTTATTTTATTTTGCATCTCTATAGGATGCATGACCTTTTAATTAGTATCATAGCCTCTATTGAATATTTAATTATATGCTTTGTTAATTTTGATTAACTATATGAATTATTAATTCTTGATTATAAATTTAATGTTTTGGTATTTTATAATTAATTAAAAATGATTTTATGCTTAAAAATAAATGGTTGCATTCGAGGCTAATGTTAGACGATGGCCCTTACACGTGTGAGTTGGAGGCCGCGTGGCGTAATAGGCCGGGCATGCCTCATGCACGTCGAGCCTTCGGCTAAGCCAATCTCGTGTTGGGCACGTGACATGCTAAGTGTGCCTCACCGACGTCAAGCCTACCGGACGGACCGGTTACGCTCTTGGCATGCGACAAGGTAGGTATGCACCGGGCACACATTAGGCCTATAGCTCGGCCAAAACTTGCCTTGTGTGTGTCAAGCGCACGCCGACCATGCATAAGGGCAAGACATGCCTAGGCTAGGCATGTGTATGCACCGAGCAGCATGCAAGCGTGCTTGAGACCGCATGCCGAGCCAAACGTGCATAAGCGCCAAGCCAATTGGTGCTAGTCTAGTGTCGGGCACTAGCCTACGGGCAACCGGCTAGTACGGGGCACTCGACCGATTAAACGTGTGCAAGCACGTTAGGCTAATGGCAACTCCTAGCTAATGCTAAGGCACTAGCTAACTAAAGCATGGTAGCCCATAGGCCTAAAGTGGGCCAAATGTTCGAAATATCTTAAAATTGAAATTTAGAGAAATTTTAATATTTTTTTTTATAAAATCAGTACAACATAGATTTATAATTATGATTAAAATGAAATGTTCTTTATTAGTATGCCATGTATCAATGTGATTGAAGTATAGGTGAATAGTATGGATGACTTAACCTAGTTTATGAGGATGTATGTTTGTAATTTTTGGTTCAATAGGGCTTGTGTGACTCGCCTTCTCTCGTCATTCCGATATTTTTCTTTTCTAATCTTACTCCCTTCAAATGTAATTCAAGGTTTCTTATTCAAATAAATGTAAAAATAGAAGATAGGATATTAGAATAGAAGTAAAGAGAAGAAGTCAAAAAGAGAAGATAATCCCGAGGAATTTATAATAATTTTTCACTTAGGTATTTGACCCATTAGTTTCCTTATGGCTCGAGGGGACTAGTAGTAAGATCCATTAACATTCATCGATCCTTAAGTCATCTATGAGATGTATGTATTATGCTATTGATAGTATGCATGATAGGATTAATATGATTGATGACTAGTATGGATGCTAGGATGAGACTTACCATATTAAATCTTTCAAGCCAAGATCAAGTTAATTATGTTTCAACGTTATAAGGAGAGAACTCTTTCCATATTGTTGGCTTGTTGAGATGACTCAAGGTCATTTCTTCCTTGAGGAAATTAAATCATAGGCCATGTGATATCCTCGAATATTTAAGTCCAACTTGAGACAAATTATTGAGCTTGTTAAGATAACTCAAGGTCTATTGAATTTATAAGCAAAGCCTAGTATTCACATAAGATGTGAGATGATAAGGAGCTATCATGCTAATGATATTAAGAATTACATTGGATGTAATTTGTAAGCAGCTACATACCTAATCCTTCATATATGACTTATTGAGATAACTCAAGGATAACACATATTAGAGAATTGGATTCCGACCCACTAAGGAAAATGAATCAAAAAGTTTTCTCGATTCCTATATTAAAGGTTATAGAACTTGAAGAAAATAGTAAGAACGAGCATAGATTTTACTTCTTTAATTTATGCTTTGTGTTATTTATGTAATTTAATTAATCAAATCGTATACTTTTCTATCATGTCAAGGTTGTTACATAATATGACTAGTAATATATCGATGCGATCGATAATTAATGGAAGTAATGCCCGAGTGGCACAAACTTTCTTGACTGAAAAATTTATAAGAAGAATGTCCTCTAACATGGGAAGATGCTCCATACGATAAATAATAAAGAGTACCTTGAAGAGGTACAAAAGAAGAGTTTTAAAAGCACATCAAGTATTTATATTATTGAAGTGAACTTTTTTATTTTTAGTCCCACATCATGGGTATTTGATACTAAATGTGGTGTACATATTTGCACAAATATGAAATGACTAAAAGAAGCAAGAAAATTGCTTAGGGGACGTTTACCTCACGTGGGTAATGGTTTAAGAGTTGTTCCATTAACGGTAGGCATTTATGACTTCGCACTACTATCTAGGTTTGTGCTTACACTCGAAACTCTTATTAGATTTTTAGTGTAACTAGAAATATCATTTCCATTTCTTATTTGGACCAAGATGGTTTTTTATTTTTATTTAGAAACAAAGGTTGTTCCTTTTATAAAAATGATGTTTTATATGAAAATGCTAATATTAATAATGGTTTATATGTTTTAAACATATACACACCTATTTGTAGCATAAATACAAAAAGGTCGAAAACAAATGATCTAAAGAAAACATATCTATGACATTGTCGACTTAGTCATATAAACAAGAATCACATATTCAAATTGCATAAAAATAAATATCTAAAATCATTTGATGTTGAATCTTGTTGACTTGGCAAAATGATAAAATTCCCTTGTAATGGAAAAAAGAAGGAAAAAGTCGTCGATTTTAGTGATGCATGTGGGCTTACGTCCATCCAAGCAAGAGGAGGATATGATTATTTCATAATCTTTATTGATGATAGATCACATTTTGATTATGTGTATTTGATGAGACACAAATCTGAAGCGTTTGAAAAATTCAAAGAATTTAGGTTTGAAGTCAAGAAACAAATTGAAAAAGGTATTAAGGGACTTCAATCGGATCGAGGTAGAGAATACTTAAGGATCTGAATTTTTAGATCATTTAAAAGAAAATGAAATTCTCTTTCAATGCACTCCACTTAGAAAACCACAAATGAATGGTGTGTTCAAAAGGAGGAATATGATGATGCTAGACATGATCCGATCCATGATAAGTCAAACCGATATCCTTATTTCATTTTAAGGATATGCACTCTTTACTTGCGACATTTATTTTGAATAAGGTTCTAATAAAGTCTCGTTGATCGGACTTCATATGAGATATGAAAATGAAAGAAAGCAAATTTATTTTTCCATAAGATTTGAGGTTGTGAAGCATATGTCAAACGTTTGGAAGGAGATAAGCTAGAGCTCAAATCAATGAGGTGTAAATTTATGGGATATCCAAAAAAAAAATAGATATTACTTTTACCAACCATAAGAAAAAAAGATGTTCGTGGCTAGACATGTTATATTCCTTAAGAAGGAATTTATAGATGTTAGAGCTAGTGGAAGGAAAGTTAAACTCAATGAGATTCAAGAAGATTTACAACTTAAAGTTCTATTAGAAGAACCTCAAGTAGATAGGTTACAAAGTATTATAACTCTCCCATAATTCGATACATAAGAACTTTATAGGTCTAAGAGAATTCATCAAGAGCTAGAAAGATATGACCTTCTGGCCTCTACACATGGAGATATGTCTACTATACATGATAATGAACCTCTACGTATGAAAAGGCAATGTTAGACATTAACTCCTAAAAATGGCATGAAGCCATACAATCCAAAATAGAATCCATGTACACTAACCAAGTATAGACTTTGGTTGATCCACCCGAAGATGTCAAACATATTAGGTGTAAATGAGTCTTTAAGAGAAAGACTGACATGGATGGAAATGTATATACGTACAAAGCCGGACTGGTGGCAAAAGGGTATCGTTAGAAACAAGATATTGATTATGAAGAAAATTTTTCACCAATAGCAATGGTTAAATCCATAAAGATTATGCTTATAATTGTTGCATATCATGATTATAAGATATGAAAGATGGATATCAAAACAACCTTTCTTAATGAAAAATTGAATGAGGATGTGTACATGATACAGACTTGATCATTTTGTCATAAAAGAACATGCAAATAAGATTTATAAATAAAATTGAATGAGGATGTGTACATGATACGAGCTTGATCATTTTGTCATAAAAGAACATGCAAATAAGATTTATAAATTATAAAGATCCATTTGTGGACTTAATCAAACATCTAGGAGTTGGAATCAATGTTTTGATAAAATGATCAAAGAGTTTGACTTTTTATAAAATGAAGATGAACTTTGTGTATACAAAAAGGTTAGTGGGAGCTCGGTTGTCTTTATTGTGCTATATGTAGATGATATACTACTATTGGCAATAACATTTCTATGTTACAATCTATAAAAGATTGGTTATCCAAAAAATTCTTCATGAAAGACATGGAAGAGGCGACTTACATTCTAGGAATCAAGATCTATAGACATAGATCACGTAAAATGTTAGGGCTCTCTCAAAACACATACATTGATAAAATAGTAAAGAGGTTTAGTATCGAAGAATCCAAAAGAGGACTTATTCCAATGTTACATGGCATAAAACTCTCTAAGGCTGAATGTCTTAACACACTAAATGAAAGAGAAATAATGAATCGCATTTCCTACACATCAACCATAGGATCTATTATGTATGTCATGTTATGTAAACGGTTTGATATCTCATATACTTTGAGCATATGTAGTAAATATCAAATTGATCTAGGTGAAAAACACTAAATTTCTATAAAGATTATTCTTAAGTACTTAAAAAGAACTAAGAATGTTTGCTTGGTATGTAAATGAGTTGAACTAATGGTGAAAGGGTTCACGGATGCTAATTTTTGAACTAACCATGACGAGTTTAAGTCACGATCGGGATTCATTTCCTAATTAAATAGTGATGGTGTTAGCTAGAAAAGTTCCAAGCAAGAAAAAATAGTTGACTAAATAACCGAGGTTAATATATTGTAGCTACAAAAGTAGCTAAGGAAGTCTGTCTGGATTCATAAATTTCTATCCGAACTATAAGTTATTTCTAGCATTATTGATCCAATAATGTTATACTATGACAACCATAGTAGCTATAGCATAAGCTAAGAAACCAAGATCTCATCAATGGTCTAAGTTACAATGCTACCACCTAATTAGATATATTATTAGTCATTAGAGATATAAGGATAAAAAAGGTCCACACCGAAGATAACATAACTAACCCCTTGACTAAGTCTTTATCATAGCCGAAATATGAGACCCTTACTCGATCGTCGAGAATAAAAGACATGGTTGGTTGGTTCTAGTATAAGTGAGAGATTGCTAATGTAGATTCTCAAGATTCAACCTTGCTTAGATAGTTTGACTTATTGTAATATTATATTCTTTATTTTATTAATAAAAAAAATCTTTCTATCAATTCTTATTGTTTATATTTTTATAGAATCGGATAGGTGGATGACTAAGATAAGACATATCATTCTTTATATGCCAAAGGATTTATCACATTACACTTCGATAAATGCTTGCTCAATGAATTTGTGGCCACAGTAAGAGGAAACTAATAGAGCATAGTTGATTTACTTTAGAGCTAAGACATTTGAGAATCAAAGAAAATTTATATGATCATGATTTAACAAATTATAAACTAAGTTTGAGATCGCACCGTGATAATTAACATGTGGATTGAACTATATGGTAACCATGCTTGTGAAAGGTAATTGTAGATTAATTAATTCTCCTATAGAATTGGGTAGTCATGATGCCTTGACAGAGGCCAATCTTGATTTATATATCATGAGATAAAGAGGTGTTTTTTATTCTTGATACATTGCTAATATATATAGGAGCCTATTGAGTTATATGCATAAGTTTAAGTATTCACATAACAAAATAAAAGCAAAGATTTTGAAAAAGGTTTCAGTTTTAAAAGTTTCTTATTTTGGAAAAGGTTTTTAAAAATAGAAAGTTTTCTATTTTAAAAAGTTTTCTATTTTAGAAATCAGTTTCCTAATTTGGAAATTAGTTACCTAAAAAGAAATTTAGTTTCCTAATTTAGGTTTAATGGTAATTTGGGAAATTATTTCCTAATATGGGTTTCCTAAAAATATATAAACCAATTTATTTGGATAGTCTAAATTAATTAATAATTAACTAGACCAATAGGTTTAATTTAAAAGCCTGCAAGATGTTTTAGTGAAAGGTAAAACTTGAGCCTTATTGGATAAGGATCAAGCTTTATAAGAATAAAGTCTAATAAGCCTCATACATTGTAACTCCTATTCCTTGAAGGACTAAGAAGCCATAACTTAGAGTCTTTATAGGATTTGTTGCCGCCTCTACCTTATCCTTAGAGGATAAGGAAGTAACTTCCTTATAAATAAGGAAAGAGAGATATAACATATAGATTGAAAAAAGAGGAAGTCATGTCAAAGATAGGGGCTAAAAAATAAGACACACATGGCACAAGCAAAAATTAGAGAGAATGTTTTCTCCCAAAAACACTAGTTGCCGCACCTCTCCACAAAAAGGTCAAAAGTTGGCACAAATTACCCTACAAGATTTATAGAGAAAAATCAACTACACATGAGGATTAGAACTACACGTTGTGATTTTATGGCTTCCTTTGTGAGTGTTTAAGCTACATAGATTATCGATAGAGGCTAGATACTTCAATTTATAAATGTTAAATTTATGCTATAAGAGGTAATCCTTTACTCACGATTTTAATTTATGTATGTATGGTTAGTTAATTCAATAACTTAATCTTAGGAGTGTTAGATGAAGGAAACTTTTTTTGTTTTATTCTCGTAACTCTATAAGATGCATGATCCTTCATTAACTCACCCTTACCTTAATTTCAGTATAACACCACATATCATAGAAAGGATTTGAAAAATTAATGCTATCACAAGATCAACAAGTGACTTGTTATTACCATATGAACCTAATTCATAGGATCGCCAATCATATAGGTTGGGTTACCATCACCGTTAATGTCTCAAGTTGGTTGTAGTCCCATTCCCTTTGATGTTTCATATATTAATTTTCTTCCAAATAGTTTAGTTAGAGGATCGACTAAATTCACTTCGACTTTACATAATCAATAGAAATAATTTCATCTTTGAGTAACTACTTTATCTTTTCGTTTATCAACAATATGTGTCTATTTTTTTCATTAAACAATTTGTTTTTCATAATGGCTATTGCAATATGGCAATAATAATGTATTGACACCGAAGGTATTGGTTTCATACCCAATGGAATATTGGTTGAGAAATTCCTTAACCACTCGGCTTCATTACCGACCAATTCTAAGGCAACAAACTTAGACTTCATGGTGGATTTAACAATAATAGTTTGTTTAGCCGATTTGCATGCTATAGCAGCTCCACCAAGGGTGAACACATATCTGCTAGTGGATTTTATCTCGTTTGAATTAGAGGTCTACTTTGCATCATTGTATCCTTCTAATTCGGTGAGAAATCCTCTATATAGAATATCATAGTTCATGTTACCTCTTAATTATTTCATTATATTGATTAATGCGATCCAATGATCATGATTGAGATTTTGAGTATATTTGCTCAACCTATACACTATATAAGCTATGTTAGGCCTTAAAAAGTTCATTAAATACATTAGACTCTTAATAATATGAGCATACTGCGGTTAAGTAACACTTGTCTCCTCTATTTGTCTTTGATTAGTTGTTTGCATCATAAGGAGTGCTTACAAAGGTCACATCAAAGTGTCTAAACTTTTTAAGAAGTTTCTTAACATAATGTTTTTATGTCAACGGTATCCCATTATCATTCTTTACGATTTTTAGCTTCACCCATATCTTTTATATCAAATTTAGAAGCTAGGAACCGTTTAATACTAAGTACTATATTGAGGCTAGTGCTAAGTATTAACATATCATCCACATACAAATAAATAATTACACATTTATTGTCCATAAATTTTTTATAAACACTTTTATCCACTCCAACGAGTAGTAAAACCATCACTCAATATTACTTGATCAAATTTCTCATGCCACTATTTAGGTGCTTGCTTTAAGCCATACAATGACTTAAGCAACTTACAAACTTTATTTTCGAGACCATGACCTATATAGCCCTCAAGTTCGTATCATGTAAATCTCTTTGTCTAAATCACCATTTAAAAATGCATTTTTAACATCTATTTGTTGTATAAAAGTTTATGGATGGAAGCCAAATATATTAAAATTCATATAGAAGAGATTCTATATGACAAAAGCAAAAGTGTCAAAATAGTCGGCATTTTATTTTTGTGTAAAACCTTTAGCAACAAGTTTAGCTTTATATTTTTCAATAGTACCATCGAGTTAAATTTTATTTTGAAAATCCATTTGCAGTCAATAGGTTTTACTCCTAGAGCTAAATCAACTAAAACCTAAGTTTTATTTTGTAAAATAAAATTAATTTCAATTTTAATAGCTTCTTTTAAAAAATGTGAATTAGAAGACGAGATGATTTCAAAGTAAGTTAAAGGGTCATTATCAATAAGATAAGTGTAAAAATCATTACCATAGGAAAAATCTTTCTTTCGCCTCTTACTCTTTCTCATGATATCATCGAAGTCTGATTTTCACTTCTAATAGTAGGTACATGATAAATTTTCTCAAATAGTGGGAAAATGTGTTCAAAAAATTCAACATTCTTTGTTTCAATAATGGTGTTACAATCAAGAACATCATTTTTCAATACTAGAAATCTATATGTAGCATTATTTTGAGCATAACCAATGAACATATAATCAAAAGTTTTTGACCTAACTTTCCTTTTCTTAGGATTAGGAAGCATAAACCTAGCAAGAGAACCCTAAACTTTCAAATATTTCAAATTAGAAGAACGCCCTTTTAATAGTTCATATGGAGTCTTACCGATTTTCTTATAAGGAATTCTATTTTGTAAATGACAAGCGGATAGAATTGCTTTACCCTATAAATTATTAGGTGCAAAAGAACTAACAAGCATAGCATTCATCATTTACTTTAAAGTTCTATTTTTCCTTTCGGTTACACCATTAGACCGAGGAGAATAAGGAAGGGTAACTTCATGAATTATTTTGAATTATTCCTTCTTTCTCACAAAAATAATCAAACATCATATATTCACCTCCTATCTAATCTAACTCTTTTAATCTTTCTACTAAGTTGATTTTCTACCTCGAGCTTTATTCAACAAAAACATTTTAAAAGCTTCATCTTTATTTCTTAAAAAATATACTTACATATCCGGAACAATCATCTATAAAGGTGATAATACCTCTTACTCCCTCCAGTCATAGTTTGTTTTAGGTCTCTAAAATCAAAGTGAATTAAATTAAGTAGTTTAGATTCTCTAAATACGAGTGCACAAGCTTTCTTAGTGGATTTTGTTTCAAGCACAAATATCACATTTATTCATATAAGAGTTAGCACCATCTATCAAACCAATGGATTACATTTTTTTGGATATAGGAAACAATAACATGTCTTAGTCTAGCAGGCCATAAATCAATAGAGTCAATGAAGTAAGCATAAAAGACGTATTATTCTCATTCATAACAAAATCAACATCAAGTATAAAGAGGCTTTGATTAAAATAGCCTTTTCTAATAAATATATTATTTTTAGTCATAACAATTTTATCGATTCAAATAAAACTTTAACCCTATTCTTTCCTAGCAGAGCCACGTAAACAAGATTTTCTATAATCATTGGAACATGCGAGCACCTCGTTTAAGGCTAAAGTCTTGCCTAGAGTGAATTTTAGTTGGACTTTGCGAGTGTGAGAGTCTTTAAGTTAAACCACTTCTTCTTCATGCCCTATATGAGTGTAGGAAGAGAACATATTTTTATCCGCATAAATGTGTCTAGAAGCCCTAAAGTCTACCACTCGGTCTCTCATATTAGCCATAAGATTGGCTTGAGAAATTACAATAGCAATTATGTCATCTCTTTTGGTAAGATTTACCTTAGAAGGATTCTCATTTCCCACTCTCTTCTTGTATTGAGTTGCATGATGGTTAGGATTCCCATAAACAAATCAATTGCCTTTATTTTTTAAGATGGGGTTAGCAATCTTAGGCTTATAGTCGAGTTTTTTTGTCAACGTACCTCTTATTTTGAGACTTAACTTGTATTAGGTTTGCCTTTGAAGCCAATTCTCTAGCCTTAGAATTTCGGACCTTTTTTAGATTGGTATCTTCAATTATTATATGAGTGATTAAGTTAATAAAAGATAATTGTTTGTGCTTGTGCTTTAGCTTGTTCTTGTAGTCACCCCAAGAGTTCGGTAGCTTTTTAATCAGCGACCTAGCCATAAAGTCTTATGGTACGATGATGTTTTCTACCTTTAGGTACAATTTGTGATATTCATTGATTTAAGCCTTGATGTCTTTGTCATTTTTCATCTCTCATCTATAAAAGTTTCGAATTACAAATTTCTATTTGCTAGTATCTTTGGTAGTGTACTTGATAACCATGGACTCTCAAATTATTTTTGCCTCCTTATAAGTGCGACAAACATCGAACAAATCATTAGATAATGTACCGATTATAGTGTGCCTACATACCTTATTGGCATGAACCCATGATTCTACATTTGCATCAATTCGAGGATGGAGTAGATGCGTTCCTATCATCTCATAAAGTTTTGATCACCAAAAACTTCTATTTTGGAGATGTTGAGAAATGGTTTCACAAATGGCATCGCTAGAATTTAAGGCATAGCAGCTAAAGAAACTCCACCATGGGTTGCATTAGGCTCTATTATAATTTTGACCGTGGAAGAACTCTCACCATTAGAAGCAATTGCATCGGCAATGATGACAATAGTGTTGGCGGCAATAGTAGAGCCCATCGTAGCAACTAATATCCTTAAGATTGTTAGATAAAATTAAAAGGGTAAGCAAAGGACGAGTTGATGGTTGGAGTTGTTTAATCACCGTCCTTAAGGGTATTATTTCGTATCCCTCAAAATGAAACCAACCCCTCTAGAATTAAAACCAAGAGCAAAGATATCGAAATAATGAGAACCCAACGAAAGAAATATGAAGTAGAGAAAGAGAGAGGAATTTTGTGTATGTATTCAATACTAGCAATAGAGGCGGTATTTATAAGCTAATTTAGACTGGTTTGGTGAGAGAAATGTGATGATAATGGTAAAACAAAATTAGAGAAAACCACTAAAAAATGGACTGATAAACTATCATAATTGACTCGTTTCATGGCAGCAAAAATAGGAGTTATCTTAAACAAGTTTAGGTTTCTCGGTCAAAAAACTTAAATGGGTGAGCTAAAAAAAAGGCTTAGTGTTATTGCGTGTAAGGGGGCAAATGAGCTACTTTGCCTTAGCTTGGCTTAACTCGTTTGTGCACGAGTCCAATCCATCGTCCTTGCCTTTTCCAAGCTCATAACACACTTCTCTTAATAAAGTGTTATCTCATGTCTCTTTTTTTAGTAATGTGGGATGAAAGGTTTTAACGCCTTTTGAAATATTTTCAACATATATATATATTCACGGATCGTGTTGTGAAGGGTTTAATGGCAAAAATTACTTTTAAATTATTGAGTTATGGCAATTTAAGATTCATAATACCAATTTGAGCTATTTGGATTTTAAATTATGATTTTTTTTGACAATTTCTTTTTTATTATAGTTAAAGTATTGATCAATAACTAAAATGTTTAAAATGATGTTATTTCGAGCATTTTAGATTTTTCTTAGAATTAAAGTTAATTTTGAAAAAAAATAATTCAATATTTGTTTAACTAGATAGATCTATTGAACATCATCAATTATATAATAATAGCCATTAAAAATATATATATCATCAAAGCTACTTTAAAGTTAATTGTTCTTGATTTTTTAAAATAATTTTAATATTTTTTTTAAAAATAATAATTCAGCTTTTTTCTTTCTTTCTAAAAGAGTTTATTATACATTATTAATTATTCAATAACAAAAATCAAATTTATAAACAACAAAATTATCTAATATTTCTTAAAGCTAACTATTATTAAATAAGAAAATTAAAATTAAAAAAAAAACAAAATGTTTAATACTTTGACTATCGAAATAATGGAGAAGGATAAATGTTACCTAAAACTAATAGTTTTGGATACAAATAGCCCAAATTAATAGTATAAGTCTTATTTTGACATAATTTTAATAATTTTATCATTAAATTATATTTCAATTAATGATTAATATTTTGACCATTAGAGATAATGAAAGAAAGATAATATTTGGTTAAAAAATAATAGTTTGGAGTCCAAGTAGTCCTAAATTGACAATACAAATCTTAAAATGCCATAATCCAATAGTTTGAGGTAATTTTTGTCATTAAATCGTACATGAAGTGTTTTTGTTAAATTGGTGGAAAACTCTCATGACAAAAAGGTCCATAACGATTGAAGCTCAAGAGGGTGTTTATTTGGCATAGAATATGTTTCGAAGAAAAATGCCGTTTGCCTTGGCTTGTATTGCTAGTTAGAAAGGTCTATTAAGGTAATCTTTTAATCTTTTGACACTTTACAGTGATTCGAAACATTCTGAATTTCATCAAATGAGATTTTTGGTTGAAAATTTGCCGCTTGATAGTTCTTCTTCTTTTTTTTTTTTTTTTTGTCGAATTACTTGGGGTCTACTTGAAGAGTGCTTCCAACTCTCAGCTTTCCTTTGATCCCTTCCCTTGAGAATCTTGCAATCTCATATCTCGGTTTTCCTTCCTCTCAAGCTACTTCACTTCCTTGTCTA
This sequence comes from Dovyalis caffra, assembly GCA_963924115.1. NCBI lineage: Eukaryota > Viridiplantae > Streptophyta > Magnoliopsida > Malpighiales > Salicaceae > Dovyalis > Dovyalis caffra. The sequence goes on from CAWUPB010000351.1 coordinate 2,850,187, forward strand.
AAACGTTTAGAGCCACTGATCAGTAGAGTTGGTGTATTGTTTTCATAATAGGTTCATTATAGGCACATAGCAGTTGTATGACTTTTGTACACTGCTTTCTATATAATATCATATAAGAGAATGTTTTCTAGTTATGGAGTAGTTATATGATTTGACCTCATGATGCTAGCAGAAGAGACTATGAAACTAGTGAAAAATAAGAAGATTAAGGGCTTAACCTACAGTCTACCCTATGTTTGTTCGTAGCTGTCAAATTAGTTTTTGAGTTTCCGATTTGGTCATATCACCTTATATCATCCAATTTGAATCAATTGAGGTCTATCACTAATGTCTATCTAATTAGAAGTTGAGTTTGTATGACATGACTTTAAATAAATCCAATCAAAAGAGGAGTGTTCTCTTTGCTTGAGTCTCGTATATGGCATATATAAGATTGGATAGCACGTGCAAGACAAAGTGTCATTAACCAAGAAGAAAAAAGGCATGGCTGTAGGGAGAGAGAGAGAGAGAGATTCTGAACGCATCACCCATGCACCTCCACACGCTCTTTTTGATACGAGATTTTGGACACATCAGCCGCGCACCTCTACACTCTCCTTATGATACGCTACCTCTACTACATGTCAGTCTCGACGTCTTTTTCAATACTACGTTTTAGTTCCTGGTTGCCTAACTGAGGTATGTAAGCTCTTGATATTTTAATTATTGATTTAATTCTCATCAAAATTTTATATGTTGCATTGTGATTTTAATGGTTCATGTTCTACTACTATTGTTCATCCGATTGATATGAACTATGGATGCTTTTTTGAATTAAATTATTTCAGCATTTTAATTGAAAATAATTAAATTTGGGATCCTTGATTTTATTTGACATATTTAAAAAAAATTTGAATTTAATTTGTGTGGCCATTGTGTGCCCAAAATTGGATATGATGGTAGATTTGGGATATGTAGCCTTTAGAGTGTACAATTTTTATTCTTAATGTTATTCTATGAATAATTAGGTGTTAGTTGATGTACATATTTTCTTTATAAAAAGCTCCCGAGGAACCGATGATCAATGATGATGCTAGTAATAAGCTAGTCTTCTTATATTTTATTTTAATAGCGATGAAATTAAAATAAAACAATATAAATCAATCGGCTACGTATCTTGTGAAGGTCTATTGACTATTTTAACTTCGTGTGATTTTTCTTATTATTATTAATTTATTTTTATTTTGCATATGTCACTATTTTTGTCTTTTAGAAAATTTAGCTCTAAATTTAATATTCGATGTCTAACCCAAAATTTGGGTTATATATTTTCCCCTAATTTTATCCCTTTTAATTTTAATTCTATTATTATTTTACTTTTTTTATTATCCTCCTTTTTATTATTTTATTTATTCATTATTTTAATTTCATTTTTCATTTTTTTTAGTACATACTAAAAAAAGAAATCAAAAAAGAAAAAAAACATAAAAGATATAAAAATACAAAATTGAGGGATATGTTTAATCAAGGATACAATTGTATTAAATCATCTTGAAATTCGAAGCTAATAGGGGTTAAATTGAACAAAAATCGAGATAAATTAAGGGCATAATTGAAAAAAATAAGACATGATTGGAAATTTTTTGAAAAGTTGAGGAACCGATTTGACAAATTACCATTTGATACGGTGAACTTTCGTTCATTGTTTCCTTCATTTCAAAACCGAAATGATTTTGATCTCTTCTAATTTTCTAAAGAATTTGATTTCCTCGACCAACTCATCGGTTTGTCTCCTTTGCTTAGTCCACAAGTCATGTTGCAACAAGAACAAAAGATGAAGAGGTTAAAGAAAATAACAAAATAGAGGGGTATGCGGTTTTGATCGAACGGTTTCAAATAAAAGAAAAAAATGAAAAATTGAGTTTATTAGTAGGAAAATCGATATAAATAGGAGGAGATTTCATAGCAGAAAGGGGAGGATTTGAAGGAGAAAAAGAAGAATCAAAGAGTGAAGAGGAATCTAGGTTTCCGGCTTTCTAGGTTTTTTTTTTAAATTTATTTAAGTTCTAGGTTCATGTTCTTGAGTTTTTGGGTTTTCTCTTGAATTTATGAGTTCTTGTTCTTTGTAGTTTCTAGGTTTGCCTTTGGAAAATAAAAGGGAGAGAGAGAGAGAGAGAGAGAGAGAGAGAGAGAGAGAGAGGAATTTAGGCTTCAAGCTTTCTAGGTTTTGTTGAATTTTTAGGTTTGTGTTCTTGAGTTTTCTAGGTTTTCTCTTAAATTTACGGGTTTTTTGTTCGTTTTATGGGTTTGCCTTGGTGTTTTGGGTTTCAAGAACACCGAAATCCATCTCTTCAAGCATTTATCGAAACCTCAATCACAATAATAATGGACCCCATAAGCTTTAGATTACACAATCTTTTATAAATCCAATTCACCGGTCGTCTTCAACCACCTACAAGCACGAGAAAATCGAACAACGACAATGAGCTTTTTAAGTTCATCGAAATTGCTTAAGCTTCCCGTAGGTAGCCTTCTTCTTTATTCATATTAATCATTCCTCATTCCATTTTCTATTTAAGAAAAGGAAATAACACCGACATTATCACTACCATCGATCAAGTCCAAGGACTTAAGTTTTTCAATCAATCCAAAAATGGGAAACTAAGGGGAAGTCCAATAAGTTTAGGAATTGCTTGGGTACCATTGGGGGGTGTTCCAATCAATGGAGTAGAATTTTCTAGAAATATTGAGGAATTGGACATTTGATATAGGAAGAAGGAAAGAAAGAAAGAAAGGAAAGAAAAGAAATAAAGGAGAGAAAAGAAAGAAAGGAAAAGAGAAGAAGGAAAGAAAGAAAGAAAGGAAAGAAAAGAAATAAAGGAGAGAAAAGAAAGAAAGGAAAAGAGAAGAGGAAAGAGGGAAATACTCCACCTAATCCGAGGGAAAAAGAAAGGCGAGAAAGTTGGAGCTGGACTCGGCTTAGTCCAGATTCAAAGAAAAAAAAAGGGAGAAGAGAAATAGGGTTGGGCTCAACTTGGCTCGAGAGAAAAAAAGAAGGAATATGCTAGGCTGGGTCTAGCCCTACACGAAAAGAGGAAAAAAAAAAAAGTAGAAAGGCTAGGCTTAGCACGGCTTGAGAGGAGAAAAAGGGCGAGGCTAGCCCAACAAGCCTAACCCATTGGGCCAAACAATCCCATTTTTTAGTCTTTTTCCTAGGTAAATCTATCTTGAATTTTTGAACATATGCTTTTTATTTTATGCCTAGTTTAGGTTTGATATTTTTGAATTATTGAGCTTTATTTATTTATTTACTTAGTCAAAGTGTTTAATTATTTTGGTTTTATTTCAAAAGTTATATTAGATAATTAATAAGTAGTCAAATCATCGAGTCTCTTATTTTTTAAGGACTAATCCCACCAATAAAAAAAACAATAAAATAAATAAATAATAAAGAGAAAATATTAGATAAAAAGAAGAAGAATAATGATAAAAAAATGATGACAAAAAAAAGAGTGAGAAAGAGAGAGTCCTAGGTAATATATATATATATATATAAAGAAAAAAGGAAAGCAAAAACATAGAAAATACTATGAGAAAAATTAACAAAGTCTTATATTAAATAGAGACTAATGTTAACCCAAATCAATCACTTTAGTAATTAGATTATTCTTTGATGTATCAATTATGTCTACACTTAAGCCGGATCGGATGTGGAATTAATGTGACGTTCGATGAAGAAGTTCAACGATTTGTTCAATATGATGCCACAAAAAAAAAAAAAAAAACTTAGAATTTTGACTTATGATCAATCTTGGCAAATGTAGAATTTTTAAAAGATAAATTTTAAGACTAAACTAGATGTGGTAACTTTCTTAAGAAATGGTATTTTTAGATGATTGATATCTTTTCAAAAGAATAACCAACTTCTTATCGAGAATCTCCGAACTAGTGTTTATATTAGGTTTCTAGTACCTTTAATATTACGTGGTGAGTTCAAAATTAATAAATAACTCAAATCCTTAAATAAATAAATAAAATTTCAACATTAAATTTTAGAAGTCTCGCGAACATTGGGTAGTGACATTAGGCATTGGAAGCATTTTTTATTTTTATTTTTAAGTGGCATGTTTGGTTGGTATGGACTCAAGGTCCATGCTCTTATTATTTTAAATTTTCTTTTTTTGTTAGTGAGTTTTGAACTTGTAATTTTTATTTTATGGTTTGGGAAGTGAACTTGGGCTTAAGGTGTAAATTTACTTTTATATCTCTTGTTTGTCGCATAAGCTATTTAATTTACAAATGGACTTTAAGCCTTGATTTCCACTTTTCCAATTAGGTTCTAATGGTCCAATGACAATTTAGTTTTAAGACTGAGTTTTCTTTTAATTTTCAAATCACCTCATCTAGAATTTGTTAAAAATATGTCCAATAATCAATTCACAATGAAAGATAGAAAAAAAAACACATAAAATGGATTTGCATAAATAAAATATGGTAACCTCATTATGAGAATAAACTAAGGTGATCTGTAGCGTTTTTAAGTTGTGTAAGCAACTCCATTAGCTAGAGTTCTTAGGACTATTGTTATGTTTTTTTTTTTTTTTTTAGATTTCACCTTTAAGAAAATTGAGTGGTGACTTTATATTTTCTTACCTTATGTTTTAAAAAAGAAGAACAAGAACAAGAATAAGAAAAATGGGAAAAAAAAGAAAAAAAAACAAAGAAAAAAATAAAAATAAAAATGGTGAAAAAAAGAAGAAAAAATCCATTTTGATAATAAAAAGAAGGAAAAAAAAACAAGAGAGGAAACAAAATAAAAAAGAGAATGGAAAAAGAAAAAGGAAAAGAAATAAAAGAAGGAAAGGAACATGTACCCTTATACCAACGCCGAGTGTAGTATCTTACCAATCATATTTGAATAATACGGTTATCTTGATTGGTAATATAAGATACTCAATTTTCAGTATATCAATCAACTCACCAAGTAGTCATTTTCCTCAATATTATAACTAACTCCATTTATGCATATTCCACTATACACTCGTAGACCTATTTGAACCATGACCTTCGATATGAAACTTATACATATTCACAATGTATCCCGGATATGACTTAGATGTTAACAATAACTCTTTTATAAGATCTTTAATGTAATGGTCACGTTAACGGGTTGGGTTATACATTACTTGCCTATAAAGTCCAAATCGATTAAGTATTATTAGTATAAAATTTCATCATTAAATCTTAATAACAAAACAAATTCAAAATTTATGATACTCACATATCGATAAAACCATAATGTAAAATCATTTTCAAGCCGAGCGTCAACCTCGTCCTTCGATATATCGAGATTAATTTGATGAAGTTGGCTCATAAAATAGCTATCGAAGAAAAAATAATTATAAAATTTTTAATTTCTTTATTATATGTAACTAATAATTAATGAAGTTTAGTATTGAAAATTTTGCTATGTTTAACACTTACTCAATATAAGGTGTCACCTCATTACGAGTTCAATAAAATGTAGGTATGAGATATAAGCTTTTCTTCATCTTGTCAACATATGTGATCTTGCTCGACTACGAGATCGATCTTTTGATTTGAATATAACAAGCATCCTTTCGATATTGTCACTTAATTCTCAAGCACACTCAAAGTTACATGGCACTTTTCGATGCTTGGTATGTACATGAGGCTTGAAGTTATATGAACAAAACATTGGTGCTTCTTCAACTAAATATGCATTGCATATTGACCCTTCAACTCTCATTTTGTTCTTTACATTGTTTTTTAGTTTTCAAAGATACCTATATTACATACGTATGTTAGGTAACAAATATTTTAATAAACAAAATTAATTAAGGATTCACAATCAATATATTTACCTTTCAAATGGATACTTCCATCGATATTGTACTAGTCTCGTTATTTTTTCTTCATATGCCAAATGGATTAGAAGATGTTCCATTGAGTTGAAAAAACTTGGTGCAAAAATATGCTCAAATTAGTATAAAATTAAAGGTATCTCTATCTTCATAGCTCACTCATAACTATATTAAACATATTATCGAAGACAATAAAGTTTCAAGTCTTCTCTAGAGTTAGTATTGTCTTTGGTTTTCTCGAAACACTCATAAATGTAATATACACATTGTCAAAGATATTTTTTTTAATGCACATCACATATAAATTATGTCAAATTAAATTAAAACTCCAATAAGAAAGATCCTAGAATATACTTTGTTTCTTCTAATCATAAACTTTAGATATAATGTTGTTACACTCTTCGAAGCCCTCTTTTGTGACTTTCAACAACCATTAATTTTTTATTTCATGCAAAATATTCATTCCGGACATGACCAAAAGAGCAATGTCTATGACATTTATATTTTTTAAAAACATATTTCTATTCTTTCTAAAAGGATGATTTTTTGGCAAATGCTTATGGTGACTATCAAACTAAAAGGTCTTTTTGCTATTATGGAGCTAAAAGCATCGAATTTTCTATATAATAAGGGCATGCTATTTTACCCGTAGTACTCCAACTTGACAACTTTGAATATACGGGAAAGTCACCGATTATCCATAAGACTACGGCTCGCATTTGAAAATTCCGCTTACGGGACACATCATAGGTAAGCATACCAACTTCCCATAAATAAACCTACTCTTTAATAAAGGGCTATAAATACACATCTAGGTTGGTTTTGGGGGTTTTTTGGTCCTAGGACAATTACGATTAAGAATATATATATTTTTTCTTCATACACTTCTATGGTGGCAACTTATAAGGCGTTACAATTACAAGCCACGAAAAATATTGTTATTTAGATGGATCAAAATATAGAAGCCCATTAGTGTAGAATCTCAATCTAACATTCCTAACTTTTTATGCAAAAGAAGGATATATTTGATTGAAATATTGTCATGTAAAGGAGCCGGAGCAATAATGCATAATGTCCGCCTCAACTTCATGTTCGGCGTGTCACGTCATATCACTAGCTATGACATTTGACGCAAACATCCTCTATAACTAGGAGGTTAGAGGAAAATAATATATTTTTTTGCATGACACATAAGTTTCTCTAATTGAACCCCACCTAAGACTTCGATATTGAGGATAGTGATAATGCTTAAAACATGTGTTTGAATTGCTAAATTCCCCTAGATTTTACTATTTTGAGATGTTTAAATGATAAAACTTAAGCTGTCTTTTGTATTCTATGTGCTAGATGTGGAACCGATTGAAAAATAGCGTTAAAAGAATTATGTAAAAAGAATTTACGATCGGAACCAATTCGGCCACTAGAAAGCATAAGAAGCGTGGGCACATTATGAAAAGTAGCATGGGCACGCTAATACAACAAATGTGGACACATAAGCACAAAAGCATGGGCACGCTAAGAATAGTAGCGTGGGCACGCGGATGCAACGAGACATAGACGCACGAGGACATGAAGGCGCGGGCATGTTACAACTTGATGCTTGGCATGCTAAAATCCACGAAATAGACAACGAGACTTCGAAAAGAAACAAAATTACTACAATTTGCCGGAAAAAGATGCTAACCTACCAAAAGAGGAGAGAATATTATGTACCCTTTTTGGGAAATAGACACCTTGTATAAATAGGAACTTAACGGACTAGGACAAACAATTTTGGATTATTCTCATAGGGAGGCAACTTTATTTCTCTCTCTCTCTCATGTTATGGCGGTCGCCATGAGCGATTAAACCCTTCTCCTTGGTGAAGGTAACTAAAGCTTTTGGAAATCAAAGATTTTGAGGTGCTTAAACATTAATGTAAATCGGTTTATTTATTTCAAGTATTGAACTTTCTTCTATGCTTATTTTCATGATTATTTGGGTTAATTTCTAATGTGTATAGTTAGTTTATTAACTTAGATAATCTATAGCTAGATCGAATATTGAATCCGTAATTGTTCAATCCCTTTTGATTTGTATAGCAACTAGGAGTGTATGATTTGCTTGTGTTAAAAACTAATGACTTTTAGGAGGTTCGTTTAACTAGATTAAATACAACTACATGTGTTGTGTTATCTTGCTTTGTTGATCTTTCTAATACATAAAGTCATTGTTTAATTAAATCTTAGATCGTATCTAGGGTTGTTAAATAATGAGGATTGATTAGAATACATGTTTCTAGTTAGCTCATCGTAAGAAAAAATTGATTTCAATATCACAATAAATATTTGAATGAGAATGCGATATTTCGTGCACCAAGGATAAATCTCAAGTTTCAAAAGTGGATGTGACCCAAACTAAGGTTTGTTTACTTGAATATTTACTTTAGACTCATTTTCTGAATTTAATTTGTTTAGTTTCAATTATATCTCAATCAAATCAAAACCCTCATTTCATGTTTCTTCTAGACTTGTGACGACTAACGCGATTAAATTCCTCATGGGATCGATCCCTACTCTCCCTTACTATATTTGTGTTATAGTTTTGGGAGCACACAACAACACAACACCGGATAGTCATAGATTTTATAAGTTATTATCTTGATGTCTTCACCCCCGATAAATCATGCAACCATTTATATAGTTGTGGATACGTTGAACTAGTGAACCCATACGTTCTATTAACTTTTTCATATTATAAAAGTCTTTTAACATACGATTATCAACATGCATTAACTCTTTCATAAGTTAACATAAGTCGTCATAACACATCTTTAAAAAATGATGTTTAGACTTCGAGTGTAATAAACATGCCATTACGGATAAGCTGTGAGTGGTTTTCTAAACTAGGTCGAATTCTCTATTGGATGCATTCAACAAAACATAAAATTCCTCAACATTAAGGTTTAGACTTCATCGATGTTAGACGGATTAAATGATGGACCATTTGCATCCATCATCATTGTGGGCTTTTTTTAAAAATTTTATCACATTGCTCCTTTTCATTAGGAATGCATAACCTATTCCGATAGCACCAAATATCTTCATCATCTAGGGTAAAATTTATCATTTTTCCTTCGGTTACCTTTTATCAAATCTTAAGGAACTCTAGATCTCGTTGTTGCCCTTCTTTAACTCTCTGCTTTGTATTTAGTTGTATGGTTAGTGCACCTAAAAAGTTGCTTCAACTTTGCTTTGGGATGACTTCTAATTGAAGCTTCTCCATGTCTCGCGTAATTTGTGCTTATAAAGATGTAATGGACTTCTTGTTTAATACATCGACCATAATATTGGCTTTTCCGGGGTGATAATAAAAAATGATGTCTCATATTCAACTCTTTTACGTAAAAATATACTTAAGGGTCTTATAATTGGTGTAGATATTACATCGAACACCGTATAAATAACGCCTCTCGATTTTTAAGGCAAAGATTATTACAACCAACTCAAGGTCATGAGTGGGATAATTTCTTTTGTAGTCTTTTAATTGTCGAGATGTATAGGCAATCATCTTCCCATCCCGCATTAAGACTACCTCCGAGATCAATTCGAGAGGCATCGATATAAACTACGAAATCTTCATTGTCCTTGGAAAAAGCTAATATTGGAGTCGTCATGAGTACGAACTTTAGCTCCTAGAAGCTCTGTTCACATTGATCATCCCACTCAAAATTGGCATTCTTTCTCGTTAATCGAGTAAGTGGTGCGACTATATTTGAAAATCCTTCTACAAATTTTTGATAGCAACCTACCATCCCAAGGAAACTTCATACCTTAGAAATATTCTTTGGTTGTTTTCATTCCTACTACTGCTTTAACTTTACTTGGATCCACCATAATCCCATCCTTCGTCACAACGTGATTAAGAAATGCTATTTGTTTAAGCCAACATGCATATTTTTTTTAGCTTAATGTACAATTTATGCTCTCGTAGTGTTTGTAATGCCTTCCTTAAATTCTCGTTATGCTCCTCATGACTTTTAGAATATATCAAGATATCATCGATAAACACAATGACAAACTTATCCAAATATTCATGGAATACTCAATTCATTAAATCCATGAATACGACGGGAGCATTGGTTAACTCGAATGGCATTACTAAATATTTTTAATGCCCATATCAAGTTCTAAATGTCATCATCTTCTTTATATCTTCCTCCTTGATTCTCAATTGATGATATCCTGATTGGAGGTCAATTTTAGAAAACACCAAACTTCCCCTTAACTAATCAAACAAATCGTCAATCCCTAGGAGCGGATACTAATTCTTAATAGTCACTCAATTTAAGTCTCGATAATCAATACATAGCCATAGTGACCCATCTTTCTTCTTCACAAATAGCACTAGAGCCCCCACGTGAACGACTAAGCCAAATATAGCTCTGTATCCAACGAGTTTTGTATTTGAGTTTTGAGCTCCTATAACTCTACTGGAATCATTCGGTAGGGTGCCTTAGATATCGATACGAGTTCTCGATTCTAGTTTAATTTCAAAATCGATCTCCCTTTTTGGTGGTAGTCTCGACATATTCTTGAGAAAAACATCAGAGAACTCGTTGACTATCTTAATATCTTCTAATTTTGGACTTCCCTCCTTTATAGTATTAGCCATATTCATAAAATAAACCACGACATCCTCCTTTTATTAATTTCTAAGCCGTCATGGTCGATACCATAGTTATGGATCTCACTCGGATTCCCATATACAACTCAATAGGTTGTTCATCCAATGGGTAAAATTTCACCTTTTTGCTTATAAAATCAATCGATACTCTATTCTTAGTTAGGAAGTCCATATCGAGAATAATATCAAAGTCTTGAATACTCAACAAGACTATGAGATTGGCATGTAAGGTAAAATCTTTAATTTTTATTTCACATTTCCTAATCATCATATTAGATTCTAGTGACTCTCACGATAGGAGTGCCACCTCATAGGTCATATTTAACATTTCTAAGACCATGCCTAATTGTCTTATCGGTGAACATGTAATAAATGAATGTGTGGCACTCGAATCTATCAATGCATATGCCATGAAGTTAAGGATTAAGACATTATCGCATAGCATATTAGTGTCCTGTTTATTTACGTCTTCTTAGGTTAAAGTGTACATGTATCTCGATACATATTGTCCCTCGATTAGTTTCCTCTTCGGACGAGTTATTCATTAAATTTCTAACCTCCCGATAGAAATAACAAACATTTATGCCCATCAAAAAGTCTCTTGTATGCGAGCATTTGTAATTTGGACATTTTGGCTTACCACGATCCTCCGGCCTTTGAGGTCTAATAGGTATCTTGCCTTTCTTATTTTCCTTCCTCCAATTTGGGTTGAAAGGCCTCTTCTTACTAGAATGTCTCCTAAATGCGTTCGGAGGGATTCCTCCCCTTCTCATACTTGACGGTGGTACTCGAGTGGTCTCCTTCGGTCCACTTCAACTCCGAGTGCCTTTAGCACCATGTCCTTATAAGTGTCGACCGACATCCGAACAAAGCTTCGTATTTCAACCCCGAGACCATGAAGGAAGTATTCTTTCTTTCTTTCCTTACTTTAAGTAATGAAAGTCGCATAACGACAACCATGCTCAAATTTACGAACTTATTCGATGAATCGACATGTCCCCTTACCTAAGCTAGAGGAACTCTTGGATTTTATGAGACTTCACCGTGTCAAAAAGGTACTTTTCATTAAACAAATATTTGAACTAGTTCCATATGAGTCCCTCATCTCCTAATGATGCTTTCATAATTTTTCACCGAGTTGCATGCATCGACAATTAACGTTAAAAGTGGTACACATTATCCAATCCACGTCGCTCATGTCTAAGTATTCAAAAATAATCTCAAAGGACTCAATCTAATCCTCTGCCATATTAGGACTTGGTCCACCCTTAACTTCCTTCGGGTTGAACCTTTGGCATTGCTCAATGATTTTGGTCCTTTGTAGTTGACGCGTCTCGATTGGACCTTGTCAAGTCGCTTCCAAGATCCTTTGCATTTTTCCTCACATCTCTCTTATTTCCATTCCATCATTTCTTCCCTGCCTCCTAAGTAACTCCATCAACTCTCCTTTCGATCACCCAACACTTGGCTCAACCTTGCATTATTACTAGTATTATTATTACTTCGCTTTGGCGATATGGTATTCTCCTCTTTTAAGCTCACATGTAAATAATATTTATTAAGTCTCCTATATCACATTATAACTTTATTTTGTAAAATAGCATCACATCATTTTCATCCATAACATACACAACAAACGAGTCATAACCATCGTTCATCAAACATACTTACCGATTATCGAAGGTCATCGTCTATGTATCTTGGATGTGGTTGAGAAACCGAGCTCGATACCATGTACGTAACACCCCCGACCTATTACCTAATAAGCTTAGAATGTTATCGTCAATAACTTACGTTCGAAGTGCAATAAATGTAAGTTACCAAGGCACTACGAGTTATCTATAGATCTAGATGGTACACCTACGTTGTGAAAGTTTACTAATTATGGTTATGTCCAACGCCTAGTCCTAAATATCCTATAAAATTTTTTGCGTTTCACAATCCTATCTATGTTCTTTGAATTAAACTATCCAAATTTGAGATACTCATTGTTCTTAAATTCATTTTTCCATTTAGTTATACTAATTTATTTAGTTATAATTTATCCATTGCCCTTTTTTTCCCATTATTTAGTGAAATTACTATACTTGATAATTAATTTAAACCACTACTACTCTAGCTGTTCACTAATGATACTTTACTTATATATACATAAATATTTACATAAGAAACTAGGTTAATCATTTCATTGCCACCTACTACGGAAATGGTTTATTTATTAATTACATCTTAATTCCTATCCCTTTTTATCTACTTGTATCATAGCTTTAAGGAGCGCATAACGAACACGGACATAGCTATAAAGAAAACTGAAATACCTAATACAACACAAGTCGTTGTATGTATCGAGTCCATACGCCAACCACAACCAACATACACGCGATGGATGCCTTCTTCGATAGTTAGCTCAAAAGTTATGAACACTATTTTTATCTAGAATAGCTACACTACAAGAATATACATGAGTAATAACTCGACAATTTAACCCATGTATGTAGTGCATGTGTATGCATATGCATGAATAAGATATATGCATAATAAATTCTTTTTCTTTATGTCATAAAACTTTTCGGGAATCATCCGAAAATCCTTTTTCCGTCTTTGGACATGTCTCATTTAGGTACTTTAAGGTTTCCATAATACATGTCCGACGAATCGAACCCGTATACGGACGTGCCCTATCGAGCCTATAAAAGTGCACATCCGCACTTGTTTGGCCTTGAACCATTACTATTACTGTATGGAAAACCCATTAAGCCCATCATTAAAGAAACCTTAAAGTCATGAAAATCCTTTTCTTTAAAATAATTTCGATCGTTATCGAAAACTTATAATATCAAATACATTTTCATGACTTAAAATATTATTCATAAGCTTTGACATGCATATACATTTTAAATGAAAATGCATGATAACATTGATAGGTAAGTGCATGCCCTAAATGGTCATGTAATCATGTCATAAAAACACATATAAGATTGGACGACATAACGAGCATAATAATATTACCTCCCATAAATCATTCCAATCAACACATACCAAATCATCACCACAAGCAAGAACACAACTTAACAAGTATTCACATTTCAACCATAAACAACACTTATTATTCAAGTATATGAAATACTAATTGAAAGTACAAATAAGCATAATAACACACAAAATGGCTAAATTTAATTTTTTTTTCATATTAGGTCAACTTTTTATTCTAAGATTATTTAGTTAATTTCTTTTAATTCTTATTACCCCTTCTACATCCCTTATGTTATAACTTAATTAAAATTTTCTAATTGTGTAATGTTTGACTAATTGTGGGTATCATTTTCTTATTGTGCCCAACCTTCAATTTCTCCTTTTTAGGCCCATTTTTCGTTCCCACTAAATTTTTTATATTCTAATCAACCCTATTACATTGTTCTAACTCCAAATTGACAATGCGAAGGATTACGGGTTATTTAAACTTGATATTTAAATTTCTCTTCTTTAGGTCAAATTTTCCTCATTGTTAAATCTTAATAATTTATTTTCATTTGATCCTAAAATGTTGACACTATGTAGCTCAAATATACGAGCACCTATATGAATATATTTACTTAACATTTTAGGTGCAAATTTTTGCCTAAACCCATATTGGGCCTAAATTGGGTCTAAGCCCATATAACCAATTTTCTTCCATTTTCATCAAATTCTCCATTCCTAAACATCAAAACATACTTATTAAAGTGTGAATGAAGTATCAAACCATAAACTAAGTGATTGGAATTCAAATTCTGAAATTTTCAAATTAGGTCGAATATAATCCCCCTAAATTAGTGAATTTTTCTTCAATTAATATGAAATATTTCATTCTAAATCACTAATTCAGACCTAAATAAGTCATAATAAAGTCCTAAAACACCAAGGTGCTGTTTGGTAATCGGGAATAAAGTGATGAGAATGAAAATGCGGGAATCGGAATGAAAATTAAGGAATCGGAATGGTATTTATATTCCAATATTGTGTTTGAAATACTAATAAGGAATCGGAATGCAATTTAAATTTTTTAATATCTGATTTTATATACAAATATAAATAATGATTAAAAAATAATTTTATTAAACTATAATAGTTATAAAAATAATAAAGGTGATGGTAGTGATTGTGGTAGCTCTAGTGGTGGCGGTGGCGGTAATGATTGCGGTAGTAATGGTGGTTGTGATTGTGATAATAATGGTTGTGATGGTGGTGGTTGTGATGATGTTAGTAGTAGTAGTGTTTGTGGTGGTGATGGTGGTAGTAGTGGTTATGATGGTGGTTGCAATGATGGTAGTGGTGGTTGTAGTTGTGATGGTGGTGGTGGTGGTGGTGGTGGTAGTAATGGTAGTGGTGGTTGTGATGGTGGTGATGATGGTGATGAAGATAGTGGTAGTGGTGGTGATTGTTGTGATGATGGTAGTGATGGTGGCAAAAGTAGTTAATAGATAATAAATGAATAAAATATATTATTATTTTGAAAAAAAATTCATTCTCATTCCTTGTTTTTTATTCCCACATCTTATGTGGGAATGAAGTTGTGTGTAAATTTTCATTCCTTTTAATCAAACAGCTACAATGTGGGAATAAAACTTTTATTTTCATTCCCACCACTCTATTCCCGATTACCAAACAGCACCCAATTGTATGGAAGAATTAAACCTCCTAATTTAAGCATTTGGGCCGAATGGTAACAAGGAAAGAAGCTGTAAGAATTTTTTTAGTTTTAATCCTCAATTTCTAGCCTAATAAACCTATTTTAATCCCAATTTCATGATTTTCAAATCAAAATTTGTTTCCTCCAAATTAGGTCAACAAGAACCCTAAACCTAATTTTTTTTTCAATTTATGCAATTAATCAAATCAAAGTAATTAAACACAAAATTGGTATGAAATTAAGCTTGGTTGTGGTGTAGAATGAAATTAGCTTACTTGTTTGAGCTCCGATTAGACTCTAAAAGGTAAGTTGTTGAAGGATTTCTCTTCTCCCCTTTTTCCTCTAAATTTTGAATTTGATCTTCTAATTTTTTCCTTGCGAATTTTTGGCCTCCCACTTGAAATTCAAGCTCTTTCCATCGATTATAGGTGCTTATGATTTGTTAAAAATGTTATGGGTGATTTTTAAGTGGAAATTTTGCAAGAGTTTTGCTTGGGTTTTTCTATTTTCTTTCCATTTTTTGTTTTTCCAGCAACAACATTTATAGGGGCGAGTTGGTGGACATTTTGACTTGATATCTACCCTTCATTTGGTGAATATCAACCCTTAATTCATTTTTAATTATTTATTTGCATTTGTCCCAATTTTGGCCATTTATTCACCTGTTTATTTAACCCTTCCACCTTGCTTATTTTTTGTCATAATTTTTATAGAAATTAAGAATTAATTAGTGTCTTAATTCGGTAAAAATTGAAAGGAAAATGATAGTTTTGGTCCTCCGAGTTGCTAAGGTTTTCCGAGCCAATTCTTTCCTAAACCATCCTTTTATTCAAAAGTTACTTCTAATCCTTCCTTTTCAGTATTTAGGAATACTTTTTCACCCTTGAAATTTCCATATAATTTAATTTGAAACATTAGACTTTAAATTTTATGCAATTGAGTCCCTAATTTTATACAATTTAGTCCCTATTTCTAAAATATCATATTATACTTTTCAAAATTTCAATTTATTTCTAGAATACATTTAAACATGTTTTAAGAGAATTTCATATAAAGTTTCATAATTTTTAGACCCTATTTAGGCCTCTAAATTAATTATTTAGTGTAAAACTTCAACGATTTCTTTTAGAAAATATTCCTTATACTTAATAAAATTAATTTAAATTTATTAAGTATTCCTACACATACCATATGATTTTTCTATTCCCTAAAAAAATCCTCATTCTCTTAAAGCATCTAATTTAATTCTTCTTTCTCTAAAACACTATTCTTATACATAGAATTTCGAAGAAATTATTCACATCTCATGGAAAATTTCACATAAACACATAAAATAATTAAAAACCCATGTAATAAATATTCTAAGCTCACAAAATATTTTTCATGACCAAACAAAATGCTTTAATTAATTATTTCATGCAAAAATTACTATTTATGCATCGTAAAATCAATAAAATATTCCTTAAGCATAGAAAAACTATTTTAACTATTCTATATATATTATTTTAAGTTCCTAAGGGTTATTTTACACTCTCAAAATATATTTCACATGTATTTAATATTAAAGTTTTATTTAATTTCAATTTCAACAAGAACCGATTATTACACATACGCCTCGTTTAGGAAACCTTGATTTAAAATACCATCAATATATCTATAGTTGATCCATGAAAGATCTAAATTCTTATATATTTAATTAAATTAATGCCTAATTAACTTTTGTAAAAAAAATTTTATTTTTCAATTAAAACTAAATTGACTTAAATTACCAAGTACAAAACTTAATGAACTATCAAATTGATTAAACTAACACATAATTATATATTTTAAATAGAATTAAAATAATTTAACTATAAACTAATTTACTTAATTAACTACCCTATTGAGTCTTTTAAACAATAATTTAATAATTTCATTACAAACTAATTGACTTAAATTAACAATTAAAAAAACTAAATTAACTACTAAATTAATTAAAATGATGCATAATTATATATTTAAAAAATAATTAAAATAATTTAATTGCAAACTAATTTACTTAACTACTAAAATTAATTCTTTTAAAAAATAATTTAATATTATAATTACCAACTAATTAAATTAAATTAACAATTAAAAACTGAATTAACTACCAAATTAATTAAACTAACACATAATTATATATTTCAAAAAGAATTAAAATAATTTAATTGTAAGCTAATTTACTTAATTAAGTACCTAATTAATTATTTTAAACAATAATTTAATATTTTAATTACAAAATAATTGACTTAAATTAACAATTGAAAACTAAATTAACTACCAAATTAATTAAACTAACATGTAATTATATATTTTAAAGAAATTAAAATAATTTAATTGTAAATTAACTTGCTTAATTTACTACCTAATTAATTCATTTAAACAAGAATTTAATATTATAATTACCAACTAATTGACTTAAATTAACTACCAAATTAATTAAACTAACACATAATTATATATTTCAAAAAGAATTAAAAATAATTTAATTGTAAAATAATTTACTTAATTAAATACCTAATTAATTCATTTAAAAATTAATTTAATATTATAATTACCAACTAATTGACTTAAATTAAAAATTAAAAAATAAATTAACTACCAAATTAATTAAACTAATACATAATTATATATTTTAAAAAGAATTAAAATAGTTTAGTTGTAAACTTACTTAATTATTTAACTACATAATTAACTTTTTTTAACAATATTTTAATCACTAACTAATTGACTTAATTTAACAATTAAAAAACTAAATTAACTATCAAATTAATTAAACTAACACGTAGTTAGATATTCCAAAAATAATTAATATAATTTAATTGTCAACTAATTTACTTAATTAAGTATCTAAACAATTCTTTCAAACAATATTTTAATTACCAACTAATTGACTTAATTTAACAATTAAGAAACTAAATTAACTATCAAATTAATTAAACTAGCACATAATTATATATTTTAAACAAAATTTAAATAATTTAATTATAAACTAATTTACTTAATTAATTCTTTTAAACAATATTTTAACTACCAACCAATTGACTTAATTTTAGCAAATAAAAAACTTAATTACTCCTATATAATTAAACTAACAAATAATTAATTTTGTAAAAAAATTAAATAATTTATTTAACCACATACTGAAATAATTTACTTAATTACTCCTATATAATTAAACTCACAAATTGCAAAAAGACGTAGTTCGCTTCATAAGATTATGAAAGGGTAACAAATTTATAAATACAAGTTTTAGTAGGAAAGAAACACACATAAACAAACATACAAACAATTCAACTTGCAAATTGCAAATGGTTCACAAAGCATTATCTCGAGTTTCAATATATTTGAGACTTGTTATGCTATAGTTTATTAATAATTAAGTCGACTGGTAATTTATAAACCGACGATTGGTTCTTGAACCTCATTTTATGTTCACAACCTCTGATCTTAATCTATAATTTCTGCAATATTGTTATGTCTAGAGTATCAATTTGTAAACATTTACTATAGTATTTTGTTTCATGTATTTTTTAGAACTCAAAGTTTATAGTTATTGGTTACTATGAAGATTGCAACCTTACTTTTCCAGTACATAAGTTGTTTAATCTTCTAGTTTTTAGTTTAAATCTATTATTTTGATTGCAAATTAACTTAAAAATTTAAAATATTAGTTTAGAATAATTTTTCTTGCAAACTTGCAACCCAACTAGCTTGGGTAGACTGCGAACCTCTTCTAAGGGTTTATAGATTGATTCTAATTCTTTTAATTTGACTTTACATTAAAAAAATTAAAAAATATATATAATTAGAAAAAGTAGTTGCATATTCAAAAATAGTTAATTAATTTTTTTCATTTTCGAATCTAGAATTTAAACTATCTTACACACTACTATCAAACCATCTTTTATCTTTTGTTACAAAATCTTAAATAAATAAAAGCATTTGCGAAGCAATAATATAGAAGCTGAATAAATTAATATCCTATTTTTGGATTTTAATCAACAACTTCAATGGAGACGAATCCAACGAAGCCAAAGAGAAAACCGTACGTGTAAATGGTAAGTGGCATGCTTTTAAGTTCATGTTTGTTTGGTTCATCGGGAACATGTCTCGATTTCAGCTCATTTCATTTAGTTCTTGTAAATGTGAAAAAAAAAAAAAAAAAAAAAAAAGAAAGAAGGGGGGGGGGGGTAAACTTAAATTAAATTACAATATAAAACTAGTAGAATAATTAACAACATTCCAATTTAATTCAGGTAGTCTGAAATTTTATCTATCTCAACCCTAATTGCAATCAATTGTATACGGTTTTATTATTGTTATTTGAACTCAAGCACTTCAACAAAAAGCAAAGGCCATAAGTTTAGGCCTAAATGAGTTGAGTAGAAATCAAAACATTAGACAAGTCCAAAAATAAAAACTAAAGAAAGCAAGCAGTGTTTTGGATAATATTTTGATAGTGTGAACCTATTTAATTTATCTTTACTTCATTATCAATGTAGTTTGCAATTATTGCGATTGGTTCTTTCAGCAATAGGACGAGGAGCTTTGATTGGCCACATATCACAATCCAAAGGCAACGACTTGGAGTGTGAAATATCAAAGTTTGTCAGGCCTGCCGCCCAGCTAGCTCCACCTTAACTGCAACGCCAATTCAAATGGACCCGGACGACCCTCTCTCTCCAACATTTCTTCCAGCATAGCCAATGAAATGAAGAACAACAAGGATCAGGTTCAGGAGCATCAATTCATAGTTTAGCTTTAAATATGGCCGTCAGGATGCACGAGCTCATCATGCGTGGCATAGTTGAAACGTTTTTGTTGAATTTTTGAACTTATTTCACTTAATAGAGTTATTGAATACACAACTGTTTAACTTATATCTGTTGAGAGTGATTGGAATTCTTGAGTCTTGAAATCAAGCATACGACAATGCAGTGGTTATATCATTGTCATATGTACGTGGCATTACTAGATTTGGACTGCCTTTGTTGTCCTGGTCCTCCTGGAAAATCCTTGCAAGGTAAGTCTATTACACATGATCATTTTGTTTGATTTTCAATAGAACAAAAATTTTCTAGTGTTGGAATTCCAAGTATCCAACATATGGCAGTCTCTAACACTATCAAATTGTTAATTGCTTCATAAATTTTTACTCAATTAATTTTACTACTAATAACAAATCTTTTTACCTCATTAACGAGTTGTTGTTTTTTTTTTATTATAATAAGATGGTTGTTTAAAAGTAAATTCGTTATCTTTTTTATAACAACTAAGAGAGTTGGTTTAGGTAGTAAAAAGAATAATTGGATCTAAAGTAAATTTGTTGTCTCATTGAGTCTTAATTAATTAGTTGAGTTGTCAAGTCTCAATCAAATTAGAGTGTAACAGATTTTAGAGCCACCAATGTGCCTAAGGCCAAGTCTATAAAACTAGCCCACCTCGCGAAAGGGCCTAAAGGACTTTTATACTTGATGGGCGGAAAGATCTAATACAATTGTATCATGGGCAAAGAATGTGAAAATTCAAATTCTATTAAAAACAAAAGACTAACAAAAAGATAAGCTGATTCAAGTGACTAAAACCGGAAATAAAAAAGACGTGAGAATGTTGTAAAGAATGAGTAAAAATACCAAAAACATGAGAGATTGCAAATCAAGGCAAATATAGAGCATTGCGAGTCTAAGGAAAGAAGTTAGAAAGTGTTGCAACTCAAGTGTAAAGGAGAAATCTTCTCCAACAATATTTCGAAATCTTCTCAAGCAATATTACGATCTTAAGAAGATAACTTACCAAAATCAAGTTGACCAAATCTCCTTAGTTATTACTTTAAATCAAATGGTTTATTACTATTCATTATTTATGTCTATCTAACTATTTTATCTCCTATAAATCAATTATAATTATTCTTATAAACTAACTTGTAGTATGTATATATTAATGCCTTTGTATCAATGAAATCGAGTGTGAAAAAACATTACAACTTCAATTTCTTTATATGGTATCAAAGCAATTTTTTCTCTCACTAGATATTGATCCACCAACATCATGTCCTTTTCTTTAACCTCTACATAATCCTTGACTCGAGTTATCAATTCTCCCAAAATCCCCTTAAACTCAAAAGACACTCTAATCTCTATCAATGGCTCATCTTTACCTCCCAAATTATCTCCAAAAAATATTCCTCATGGAGAGCTCAATTTAATGCTCTATTTATTAAATATGACTTGATGGGCTATGTTGATGGCTCTCTCTCACCATCTTTATCAACTTTTACCATTGATGGAAAAACAAGACCAAATCCTACTTATAATCTTTGGCTTCGTCGGGATCAACTTCTTCACACGGTATAATGGCTTTTGTTTCAAAATTAGTGATTTCATTGTTAGCTACATCAAAAACTTCTCGTGATGCATAGGCTAAACTTGAAAATCTATATGCCAATCACTCTCGCTCTTGTGTGATGACTCTCGAAGAATATCTCCTACCGATCGAGTGTGTCTCTAAGTCTATTTAAGATTATTTCCAATTCATAAAAGATGTTATTGATGAACTTGCATTAATTGATGTTCCATCCCTCGATGATGATATTGTAATCCATGTTACGAATAATATAGGTTTTGAATTCAAAGAAATTGTAGCTACTTTATGAGCTCGGGAAAATCCCATTGGATTTGAGGAACTCTACGATAAATTAGTTGAGTATGAGCATTTCTTAAAATGAGAGGAGTCTCATAATAACATCAATTTTGCCATCGCCAATTACAACAATCGTTCTCAAAATGGATATCATTGATCCAATAATGTATCTTCCATGTCATCTTATAATTCCTCTTATCGTGGGAACCAAGGCCAAGGATCCTACAATTGAAAACAAGGCAAAGGTCAATTCACTCTCCAAAGGTGCTAAGGTAGTCTTTAGGGCACTCCTACAATGCCAAATGTCAATTTTATGATCAATATGGTCACTCTACCAAAGAATGCCCAAAGATTAAGGCATGTCTTCCTCATAACAATGCTACTACCAACTATAGCTCTTCCACTCATGGATTAGAGAAAGGATGGTTTGTTAACTCTTATTCATCATATCATGTAACTTTAAATTAAAATAATCTCGCTATTCACTGCGAATGTGATGGTCCCGACATAGTCACAATAGGAGATGGGCAAGGTTTGAAAATTACACACACGAGTTCTACCACTATTAACTCAACTTATAAAACTTTTCATCTTAATGAAGTTCTTTATGTTCCTCCTATCGAGAAAATTTTAATATCAATTTCCATGTTTTGTAAATCTAATAATGCATCCATTGAATTCTTTCCATCTTTTTTTTTTTTTTTATGAAGGATCTCACCATGAGAGTGCTACTCACTCGAGGCCAGAATAGGAAAGACATCTATGAGTGGCCATAACCTAAGTTGTCTTCCACAATCACACGAGGTTACATGTGTTAGTAACGAGTACCTCTCTCACTTGTTGGCATAATAAACTTAGCCACCTATATTTAAAAATTCTAATTTCTTAATAAAGTGATTAGGTGTAAGTTCTATTCCTCTCATTTCTAAGTCCTTTGTTTACAACTCTTGTCAATGTAATAATAGTCATAAACTTCCATTTAGTTAAACTCATCTTACTAGTATAGGTCTTTTTGGATTTAATTTATATTGATGTTTGAGGATCATCTCATATCCCTTCCATTAGTGGTTTAAATTTTTTGTAATTTTTGTTGATCACCTTACCAAATATATCTAGTTTTATGCCATGAAAAATAAATCGATTTTTTTATCATTTTTTCCAAATTTTAAATCATTTATTGAAAACTACTTTAAAAGGTCCATTGGTTTTATACACTCGGATAATAGAGGTGAATATATAAAATTAAAATCATTTTTTGAATCTCATGGGATAGGCACCTCAAAGCACCACCACACACTTCTCAATATAATAGTATTGTTGAATGACGACATTGTCACATTATAAAAACTATTCTCACTCTTCTTCATCATGCTTCTATATCATTATCCTATTGGACCTATGCCTTTCAAATTGTTGTCTATCTTATAAATTATTTAGCTAATACAATCCTTCAAAATGATTTATCCTTACCGAGTAATTATTTCATGAATCACCAAACTATAATAAATTACATACCTTTGATTGCTTATGTTATCCATGGCTTCATCCTTATAATGATAACAAATTCCAACCTGAGTCATGTCTTCATATTTTCTTAAGTTACTCATTAACCCAAAGTGCTTATCATCTGCCTTGATCCTATGACTAACAAGGTTTTCATATCTTATCATGTCGTATTTCATGAGTCTTATTTTCCCTTTGTTAGTTTTGATCTTGATGCCCTATATGTCAACCAACATCATGGTTTGATTTGTCTATTTCTCTCATTGGTTCTTCGGCAATTGATGTGCTAATGCAACATGCCTTAAATAAGCTACTACATATGCCACCATCATCATTAGTCTAAAATCATGTCCAAGAACCCACTTAGGATGTTATCTCCTCGATGTTTCCTATAAATTCAAGTGATGTAATACCTCTAGTTTTTCTTTTATCTGAATCCACTCAACTTCTCATCTCAATTGAATCACAAAACCTTCTTTCCTTACCTTTTTGCACTTATCCCATGGTCACATGCTCTCAAAATAATATCTTCAAGCCCAAAAACATTAACCTCACCATTTTAGTCAAAACGGTACTTGAGAGTTTGTTCTATCCAATCAAAATCAAAATATAATTAGGTGTAAATGGATTTTTTGAATTAAGAGGGATCAAAAAGGTATTATTAATCGTTACAAAAAGAGACTAGTGGCAAAAGGCTTTCACCAAAAGCCGGGATATGATTTTTCGGACACATTCGGTCCAGTTATGAAAACAATAACAATTTATCTCATTCTTAACATTGTATTATTTCAAGAATGGCTCGTTCACCGACTAGATGTAAATAATACCTTTTTACATAGATATATCTCTAAAGAGGTATACATGCGACAACCTTTTGGTTTTATTACTATTGATTATCCCTCTCATGTATGTAGGCTTTGAAAAGCTCTATATGGTTTAAAATAAGCATCACATGCTTGATATCATGCCTTGTAATCTTTTTTTGCTTAAATATGGATTGCTTAAGTCGATGTCTCCCTTTTCATCTACAATTGTAATGATATTCAATTTTATTTCTAGATCTATGTTGATGATTTACTCCTCACTAGCAATGACTCATATTTTTTCTAATAATTTATCCATGATTCATCTTTTTAATTCTCCATCAAAGATTTAGGTCAACTCGATTTCTTCGGGTATTGAGATGGTTCGGACCTCTCATGGTTTTTCCTCGGTCAATATAAATATATCCGAGATCTACTTGAGCGTACCAATATGAGTGGTGCTAAGGAAGTTAGCTCTCCACTCCCAAGTTCATGTTCTCTTTGATTAAATGATGAAACACCTTCTATTAATGCAACTACTTATCATCAAGTGCTTAGATCATTTCAAATTTTGACCATTACAAGGCTCGATATTACCTTTGCTATCAGCAAACTATCTCAATTTATACATTGCCCCGGTAATTTTCATTAGTAAATAGGAAAAAAGCTCCTTCGTTACTTAAAAGGAATAATATTACATGGCTTTCTTCTCGAACACCTAGAAAAACTTTTTCTCGTAGTGTACTCGGATGCCAATTAGGTAAGAGATAAGGAAGATTATACTTTAACTAGTGCCTATCTTATTTATCTTGGTAGTACACCTATCTCATGGAGTTTCAAGAAGCAATATATAGTTGCTATGTCCTTAACTAAAGTCGAGTATATGGTTATTGCCACTACTATAGCTAAATTAGCTTGGGTTCAATCTCTCATTTAAGAATTGGAGCTCACTCTTCCTAAATCTTATGTCTTTTATTATGATAATATAGGTGTTGTCGATTTTTAGGCCAATCTAGTGTTTCACTCTCATATGAAACATGTATCTTTGGATTACCACTTTATTCATAAGAAAGTCTATAATGGCCAACTACACATCTCACATGTTTCATCCCATGACTAGTTAGTCGATACTCTTATAAAACATCTATATGTACGTCTATTCATCTCTTTAAGATCCAAGATTGGTGTCTCCAATGGGAGCACCATCTTGCAAGGGCATGTAAAGGAGAAATATTCTCTAATAATATTACAAAAATCTTCTCTAGTAATATTACCATCTCCAAAAGATTACTTACCAAAATCAAGTTGAAAAAATCTCCTTAGTTATTACTTTAAATCAAATGGTTTATTAATTTTCATTATTTTTGTCAATCTAGCTATTTTATCTCCCGTAAATGAGCTATAATTATTCCTATAAACTAGCTTGTATTATGTATTTATTAACGCCTCTATATCAATGAAATTAGTGTGAAAAACATTATAACTTCAATTTTTTTATATCAAGAAGGTGGCTAATAAGGAAGAATGTACGGGAATAGAAACATTATAAATACTAGTTGTAATCAAGAAAATCAACACACAATAAACATATACAATAACGATACTCTTATAAATTATCGGCATCATCCTTCAAATCATTTCAACACTTGAAACACAATAAGCTATATATAGTTTATAGATAGTAATAAAGTAAGTCTGTAATCAATAAGTGGTAATGGTAAGCTGATAGATCATATTTGGTTTGATTGTTATTTTCATTGCAACATAAGTAAATCTCATCTTTCAATGTTTAGAGTCCCAATTGGTGTACATTCATCCGTTCTCATGTTTGTAAGTTCTTATATTTTTCACATTCATTGTCACTTACAAAAACTCTTAATTCAACATCTATCAATTTTAATTTTTGTTGAACTTTGCAATTTGTACTTTTCATATTTGTTGTTAATTTTAGAATAACTAGTTAAGTTTAATTGCATAACTATTTAAATATTAGTTTCCGAGTTATTAAAATTTTCATATGTTCATATTCCAATCTAGCAACCTAGTTATCTTAGGTAACCTAAAACTTCTTCCAAAGAATTCTTAGGTCATTGCATTGTAGTATAGGTAATGAAGTTATTCCTTTTACTTATCCCGATAATGTTTTCATCTCAAATAGTTACTCGATTAAAGAAAATTTGACACTTTGACGACTTCCTATCTTCTAATAACATTTTATAGAATTTCATTATCTTTAAGATTAACAATAAGATAACTCTACTTAATAATTTTAGCTATCTAATTCGTAATTTGGAAGATAGAATACCTTACGGACTATTTTCCAACCATCTTATAATTCTTTTATTTCAAAATTCTCTTAATTGAGGTTGGTGTAAAAGAATCCATAATAGTTTTTCTAGTAACCAAAATGAGAGTGCTATTCTAGATGACACTAAAAAAAATCAAATAGGGTCCCGTCTATATGGGAAAAAAGTGAGGAGATTCACTCCTCTAATGCAACAATCATCACAAAAAGGTAGTTTATATTCAACTATACCCAATAAATCACAAGGTGAATGCGTCACTATGATAGTAGAAGAAAGATTGAACTCGTTAAAGGAAAATTTCAGACGAGGCCTATAAAGATAAATACATCAAATATAAGGTCATAGGTTAGTAGTTAGAGAAGCAACACAAGTTAAAAATATAGGCTATAAAAAATCACTATAAAGAATTGATCATTGCTTAATGATAAAATGACTTATATCTTTGTAGAGTCTAATATTTAAAAGAGGTAAAACATAGTCTCTAAAATTAGGCATGACTTGAATATTCTTCAAACCTTAGAAAGGCAAGCCGACTTAGGCTTTAATCAAATCCTCATAGATGTTAGAAATCATTTAAAATCTAAGATTATGAAAAGGATTGATAATGTCATTAGTAATTTTAGTCATATTATGTCTAAAAAATACATGGGATATCCAAGTAATTGGTTTTAGAAGTAGAGAATCAACTAAAAGAGAGCTTACCCAAGATCACTAATCAATCGAGGTCTTCTAGAGCCATCCCATCTAGAATTGTTTATAGTGATTCCGTAAAGATGTAAATGGCTATAAAGAAATAGAAAGCCCTCTTTTCAAGGCTAGGTAACCTCCTCAAATAACTTAGCATACACTTATCATATTTGGTGAAACTAATTATGAAGAGATCATATTAGAGAACCTCGTGAATCCTTAAAAAGGAAGAATCATCTTTATAGATCTTCAAATGAAAGAGCTACGGGAAAACAATATACGAAGGTGAAGACCGACACCAAATGATCTTAGACTAGGATAACAACCCTTATAACCATACCTAAAATATATATTAGAAGTTGTAGAAAGCCCTCTTTTCAAGGCTAGGTAACCTCCTCAAATACTTTAGCATACACTTGTCATATTTGGTGAAACTAATTATGAAGAGATCATATTAGAGAACCTTATGAATCCTTAAAAAGGAAGGATCATCTTTATAGATCCGCAAATGAAAGAGCTAGGGGGAAACAATATACGAAGGTGAAGACCGACACCAAATGATCTTAGACTAGGATAACAACCCTTATAACCATACCTAAAATATATATTAGAAGTTGTAGAGAAAACATTTAGCCCTATAATCTAGCAAGTTCACAAGCCAAATTATAATCATCCCTATCTTGAATACATAGATAGAGAGTATCCTTGTCCATCTTATTTTAGGCTCCTTGATTTCACTTTATTTACTAGACGAAAAACAATCATTGCCTTAGAACATATAGCCATGTTTATATGCTAGTGTAAAGAAGCCTCTAATTGTATGCCAATAGTTGCATTCTATCCGTTCTCTATTAGTTAATGTTGTTTAGGAATAGAGAGAAATTTGAAACTTTGCATATAGATGATAAGCTTTTCATAGCAAGCACTAATCATTTAGAAGCACAATTTTATACAAGTGAGTGTACACCTATCATAGTACACACTAATACCATACAATCATAGTTCACTACGAAAACCGATGCACTCTATATAAGATAAGCATGAAAGGAACAATGAAGAGTTTTCCTATTAATGACTCCAAGAAATTGGGTTAATCTAGAAAGAAAAACGTCTAACCAACCATTTAGAGATTAGTAGCATATCTAGTAGAGAAAAAATGATGTTGGAGCCCCACCCAAATTAGACACCAATGAAGAACCAACCTATCAATATAGAACTAACAAAGCTCTCTAATAATATCATAAAGGTCAAGGCATATGGAGAAGTTGATCCTTTGGAAAAGGTAAACATAAATATTGACATAAAGAAAGAATCACCTATGCGAATGCTAAAATGGATCCACAAGATAAAATGTAAATTGTGGAACTTTTAAAGTAGTTCAAAGACTATTTTTCATGGAATTATAAAGATATGCCGAGTTTGGATGGAGAACTAGTGGAGCTAAGAATTTCAATTAAGCCAAGTGCGAAACCTATTAATTAGGTAGCCGGAAGAATTGCCCTTTCTATCCTGCTAATGTCAAATAAGAAATACAAAGGCTTTTCAAAATAGAGTTTATCGGGGCTATCGGATATGTGGAATGGATGTCCAACATAGTCCTAATGGTAAAAAAAAAATGGTAAAACTAGATTGTATTTTGAATTTAAAGATTTTTAAAAGGCAACCTCTAAAGATGAATATATCATGCCTATTACGGATCTATTGGTTGATGTTATTGATAGAGCAAACGTGTTGTCTATGATGGGTGGTTTTTTATGGTACAACTAAATACCTATTACGAAAAAGACATCTATAAAATAGCCTTCGAGATATATTAAAGTTGTTGATGGATACAAATGGGGTGATGATTCCCTTTAAGTTGAAGAACAGCTGAAGCAATCTATAAAAGGTCTATGAACACCATCTTCCATGATTTGATTAGAAGAAATTTAAAAGCATATACGAGATGACATTATGGTTAAATTAACAAATAAAAAAAAAAGCACATGAAAGATTTGGCGAAGCTTTCTTGAGGATGAGGAAGTACAAACTAAAACTCAATCTACTAAAATGCATTTTTTGGAGTCTCTACAAAAACCTTTCTAAGGTTCCTCATCCATAATAGAGGCTTAGAAATGAAGAAAAATAAGGCAAGAGCTATAACCGAAGAAAAATTTCCTAGAAATAGAATTGAATTTTTGAATGTTTATGGATTAGTTAGTTATCTAAAGAGGTTTATCTTTAATCTTACAGAGAAAACTAAAGTCTTTACACCTTACTAGAATTCAAATCGAGAGAAAGATTTTGAGTGAAAAATAAAATACTAAGAAACTTTCAACAAAATCAAGAAGTATCTAACGCAACCACTCGCTTTAATACCTTTAGAGTAAGAAAAGCCATTGAAATTGTACATTGTAGTGGTAAAAAATTCTATTAGAAGCTTTTGACTTAAGATAATTGCTAAATGATACTGAAACTAGATACTTATCCCATAGAAAAGTTGTGTTTATCATTATACCATGATATAACTAAATTAAAGCATTGTCTAACATCACATATTGTACAAGTTATTGCACAAATAGATGTAATCAAGTATATATTAATAAACCAATCGTTTGTGATAGAATCGGTAAATGGAATTTGGCTTTAGTTAAATATGACATGGTATATATTTCATAAAAATCGGTAAAAGACCAATCAATAGCCAATTTTACTGGATAATCACCCTTTTGTAAACCTTGCAAAATATGAAATTGATGAGTTGATAGTGGAACTAACACTATAGAAGTTTTTTTTATATATAGATCATAAACTTGTGAAGACTCTAACATAGTTATATTACTATAATCACCATCCAAATTAGTTACTAAAATGAGATTCCAATTACGGGGTATTTATATGCATAATAGAGCAAAATATGGACCCTTGCAAAAACCATGCTTATATCTTAGTGACTACATATTATTTTACCAAATAGGTAGAAGCAAGACCATTAAAGGTTGTCATACGAGATATAATTAATTCAATTTATATAATAAAAAAAAAGATAATTACAAGGTTTGTAATTCTTGAATCCATAACTATGGATTAAGCTATTACAATGGTAAGGAAATAACATAATTTGCATAAGAAATAAAGTTTAAAATTATCAATTCCACTCTTTATTATGCTAAAGTTAATGGTCGGATAGAATATATTAATAAAATCATCAAGGAAAATGTCAAAAAATTGATCAACAACCACCACTAGGGATTGGCACTCGTTGTTGATATATGCATTATTGCCAAAAACACAACCGGTACTATTCCATATGCACTAACGTCCGGATATAAGGTAGTGTTCCTTATGAAATAAATGTTAGATCTTTAAAGATAGCATATTAGAATCAATTCACAAATACTCAATATCAAGATTTGATAACATAAGAATTGAATGATACCGATTATTATAAAATGGAAGCCTTAACTCATATACAAGTTCGAAACAACAAATGTCTAGAGCATACAATAAAATGATGAAGGCTAAAACATTTCAACCTAGAGATTTGGTTGGGAAAGTAATCTTACCCCTTTAGTTAAGGGATGGACGAGTTGGAGAAATAGTTTCCAATATAAGAAGGACCAATTCAAGTGCACAAGGCATATTTTGAAAATGCTTATTTGTTGTAAAGTTTATCCGAAAACCTCATAGGAAAGCTATCAAAAGAAAACATTTTAAGAAACATATTCCTTCCATATGGAAAACTAACAAAGAGGTTCTAAAAGAAAAATATCCAGAAGTTTATAAGTAATTCCAATTACAATCCCAAACATTAGATTGAAAACAAAACACATAGATAAAAAAGATGTATATAAATAAATAACAAAGGCACCAAAAAAAAAATCAAATACATTAAAAATGGTTAAAACCCAAAATATCGGTTCAAACATTCAAAAGAGGAAATTACAAAAATAAGGAATCTAGAAGAAGAAAAGATAGCCTTTATGCTCATTTCTATATGATCAATAGTTTGAGTGCTTCCGAACAACCATCTCATTAGCTTTGAAGATAGGCCTTAATAGCTTTTAGATGCTTATAAAGGCAAGATGCTTCGCTCTTAGTGTTTAAAGATCCGTTTCCAATTGTAAATGGAGACTTGAGGCTGAATCTAGTGCACGGGTAACCTTTAAAAAGAAAGGGTAGATGTGTCTTTTGACTTCGAGTTCACTCTTCCATCAAGAGAAGAGATCTTTGAGAGACCTTAGGGATTTTTAAAAAATCAATAGGTTCTTTAGGTAACTTTAGCTCTAAAAGGCAAGTCACATAAACTAGGAAAGACCATTTAAATAAGGAAAAGGAACAAAGAAAGCCTTTTAAAATCTATAAAAGCATAAGAAGGGTGAGTATCAACCAAAAAGCATATAAGAGAAAAAAAACTTACTAGACTCAAGAATAATAGCACGAAAAGAGTTTGTATTCTCATTCCTTTCTTCTAGTAAAAAGGTAGAGGTACCACCTAGATCAATTACGGCGTCAACATCAATATCCATAAAGTTCTAATGGTAGTTACGGGATGCGGAACCTCGGTCTTTACTTCGACCTCTAAAGTATATTGAAATTTCTAAAACAACTAGAGAAACATTTAAGTTCACTAGAGAGTTATTTGCAACCCTAGTAAAAAAAGTCTCATAAGCCATATTAAGTTATTCTTCAAAAGGGTGTGTTAAAGGGATTACATCCTACAAATAGACACATAAAAGAATAAACCTCATTTATTGGCCACACCACGGATGGTATGAAATGAAATAATATGAACTAAATGTGATAAGTATGCTATAGAAAAGGCTTGAAACTCTTAAAAGGATCAAGTGGACCTTCTTTTGACTTATTTAGGAAATAATGAATCATGACAACACTTTCTTGAGAATCAAAAGAGTCATAAATCTCTCCTTCCATCTCTAAGATAACTTTGTGTTTGCTCTTATCCACTTACGGTGATCAAGGAAGGTTTACAAGTGAAGGCCATGAGTTACGAATCCCGATAGATGTATAGAACCTTATGCATTGGCTGCCAAAGTAACTCGTAGATCAATATCTTCTACTTGGAATAGAAGTTCTTATAGAAAGAAAAGAAGTTATCTAGTGGGTTTGTATCCTTCAAACAATGCTTGGTAGAAAAAGAGGATAGTTGTAGAACTTGCATAAAGTAGGAATGATTCTTAGTAATAAGGAAATACCTCTTAAGATATATATATATATATATATATATATATATATATATATATATATAAGTATAAAGACATACCCTTACAAAAGGTTTACTAGCCCTTGCAAGCTAATTTGGATATAGGGGTTCCTTCTTCTTCATCATCTCTAGTTCCACCACTAAAATGCTGATATGGGTCTTAGAAGGAAGCATCCATAGGAAGATGCTTAAAGACATCTAAAAAATATTTAGTAAATTTTTTTCTTGAGAATTGCAGCAACAAATACTTTAATGTTAGGAATTTTAAAATGCTACCTTTAGACTTGTTTTAGTCCACTAGGAGGTAAAATCATCCGTATGTCCGGATACTATCCGACTTTGGAGAAGTTCAACAACAACACTATAAAGCATCATAATCTATCCCGATAAAAAAAGAAATTCCATCCTCTTTAAGAGGTCTTCTATTATGTATAGGATTGTTATATAATGCAAGATAAGGGATATAAATATCTTAGCATATAAATATCTTAGCAAAGCCCAAGTTGCTTGGCAAAAAGATTGAGGAAGTAGGAACCCACAAAGTAATGTTCAACAAGGAAGAAGAAAAATTCCTTACAAGTCAGAACTACTTTCAATAGTTTAAATTATCCCATTCTAAATCACTTTGTATAGTGAAAACTCTATACTAGTTTGGTCCAAATCTCTTCAAAATGAAAGGGACCCAGAAGCAACATAATAATCTCTAAAACAAATAACAACAATACAATTTTTATAGTCGATTGTGTTTATATAGGAAGCGAGAAGAACTAAAATAGTGGGTATATGTAAAGTAAGCCTTGTTCGGATAAAAATCTAAATTTGAAAAATAAGCGAGTAGCCTACAACAAAACCAACCATAAATTGCAAGGTGAATTTTGATGGAAAAAGTTAGAAATAGCCACACACATACCATGATTAGCATAAGAAAAAAGTAAAGGTACTAAAGCAATAGGCTTTCTATGTCAAAATATAACAGCAACTATAGATAGATATCTTAAAATTGCAATGGTTCTCCCATAATAGACAACAAACTTACAGAGCCACGACATGTAACCCCCGTAAAAACCCTTATCCATAATGCGACGTGTATTAAAATAATTTTATATAGACGTATATTAAGAGTAAGTATAACTCTCATTTCATCATCAGAAATTAATGCTCGAAATATGTGATTTATGTTAAATTAAACTTATTTTGCTTAAGATTAATGGTTTAATTATTAAAGAAATCAAATATGCAAAATCAGTTTTTTAAGGACTATATTACGCCCGAGTTTTGTGTGAATTATTTAAGGCCTTTAGGGTGATTTTTGGGTAAACCTTAAAGAATGAAAGTTGTTCCTCTATGTGTTTAATAGACCTGTATACAATTGTATAATTTTTGGACCTATACATTAAGAGTTATATCCATTATGGTGAGGGTTGTTTCGAAATGCATTACGTTAGAATTTCGGGAGAAGAATTTGCCCGAATCTTTTGAGATTTTTAGGTGAAACTTAAAGAATAAAAGTTTTTTATCTATGTTTCAACTAACGTCTCTTAAAATATCTTAGTCATTGGATTCGTTTACAAAGCTTTATATCCGATTTAGTACGGATAGCTCTAGATAAACTACTAATGGGCGGATTGCTCCCTAAGTTTCAAAATTTTATAATAAATTGTGTATTTGGCATTTCAACCTAATTTTTAGATATGTTATAGTTAAATATTTCTAGTATCTAAAATAAAATGGGTAAGATTTAATTATGTTCAGAAGTTAGAAATTACTTACTCGATTAGAGGTTTCCCGATAGTAAACCCTAAAATCCAATAATTAGACTTGGACAAAATTTATAGATGTAGATAAAATAAAATGAAATTGGATAAAGTCAATGGACTTAGGATTAATTTAATAAACTTGGATAAAGTTAATGGGCCGGAATAAGAAAAAAATAGGCTTTGACTAAAATAAGTGGACTTAGATAGAAATAAAAGGGATTTGAAAATTCTAAAGAAAATTTATTCTTTTAGAAAGGAAATAAGAAAAAGATTTGGACCTTCTTTTAAATATTAATGAAACTAATGAATAATATTAATAAGCGAAGGTTATGTTCCCGATATGACTATCATGAATGGTATGTGAGCGACGAATGAATCTCGAGTATTGGTTGAGCCGTGAGTATGGCTTAAGAAAGAAGAGTTGGTACTCGAGTTTGGTTGAATGTGATTAAACATGTCATCACGTGCATCACGTGCATTGGGGGTGGAATAAGTTGAGAAAAATCATTGAGTCATGAAATGACACGGTTTAGTAATCGAATGAAAAATAAATGGATATTAGTAGTCTAGTACTCTAAGTCGTGTGCTCGCACTATTAGACGATGGATTCCTTCTAATAGTAGTTACAACGAGGGATAATTTTGTTATAGTAAAAGATGATCCGAGGATCATCCGGATGAAATCAAGTTGTGTCCTTACACTCGTTAGACGATGGATTCTCGCTAACAGTAGTTACAACGAGGGATAGTTCCATTATAGCGAGAAGGTGATCTGCGGACCATCCGGATGATAAATAAAGTAGATCGGCTAATACCCGGGGTACCCGAGATTAAAATTCATGAGTATAGTAGAAAGTCAAAACTTCATTGCATATCACGTGCATTACCCTACTTACCGAGCTTCGGCTCACCCTATTATTATTTTTATGTCGTGATAGAAAAAGAACAAGTTGGTATGGATGCGGCTGGCTCCTCCTAACCGGCTCATGTGAGGCACCATATATTAGTTTTTATTTTGTTTGTAAATTTGCGATATGGAGTTCGTGAGAAATTGAATATTGACTATAATGTTTTATTAATGTATTTAATTATGTTATGTAAATTTTATCTTAAGGAGTTATATACATAATGTCTTGTTAAAATTTTAAGAATATCATAAGAGAACTACTTAGGGTTTAGGATATGTCGGCGTAACGTGCTTCGTTCGGTACCCTACTTGGGTAGTAGAAATATGATTAGGGCGGGGGTGTTACGGTATGGTATTAGAGAAATGGTTTAGGGAGTTGGGTATAACCATAAGTGCCACATGAGCCTAAGGACCGGTCACGTTCTGGATGGGTAATTTTAATTTACGGTTCTCTTAAACTATGTATGTTTTTATTGTGTAATGTGTATAAAATTTTGTTTGAAATTATTATTAACAATAAACCCTATCACTCGTAAGTGTCGACTTTATATCGAGTACCAAGCGTACCAAGAAGGCAATAGCGACGGGCAGCATTAGCTAAGTTTAAGGCCAAGCTAAATAACCTCACTATGGTTCCGAACAAGACCCGGTAGCACATATTGTGCAATTTCACAACCTACTTCAGCAAATTGCATTTGTCGATGCCTTCTTTAATTAGTATTTTAGCTCGGAATTCCTTCGGACAACTCTATGTAGGACTCTCCCATCGGGAGACCAACGATTGTTAAACAAAGTTTAGGAAGACATGATAGACCAACACTCTTATCGGGCTCTAATTCGGACCTTTCTACCAACCCAAGCCAAACGATCCCTCATTCAACTGATGTACGGATAAGGACTATCTTTACCTATTGCCCGTGAGATAGTCCATGCGGCAATGGAAAACCATATTGATCGGTGGTTACTAGAGGGTTCTTTTCCTCGACATGTCCGATAAATAAGTTAATAGGGAACTCATCACATGACGTGGTGTCTTTTATATGTTCTATAATGTAAATATGAGTGCTTTTGATTATACGAGAATATATAAATGTGTTTTCGGAGAGTTTGACCACACTACCATCGAGAGAGAGATAGAGTTTGAGATTGAACTAGAGCCGTGTATGGCTCGATTTCAAAAACCCCTATAGAATGGCTCTCGCCGAGCTAAAGGAGCTAAAGATGCAATTACAAGACTTACTTGGACAAGGACTTTATACGTCCTAGTTTCTCACCTTAGGGAGCTCCAGATCTTGTTCGTGAAAAAGAAGAATGGAAGTCTAAGGTTATGTATCGACTATCGGGAACTAAACCGAGTGACTATTAAAAATAATTACCCATTGTCCCGGATTGATGATTTATTTGACCAATTACAAGGGGCGACGGTATTCTCTAAAATAGACTTACAATCGAGATATCACCAATTGAGGGTGAGACCGAAAGACGTGAAGAAGACGGCGTTCGGAATGAGATACGGTCACTACGAGTTTTTATTGATGTCGTTTGGGTCGACGAACGCCCTAGTCGCTTTCATGGACTTGATGAATCGAGTCTTCAAAGGGTTCTTAGACAAGTTTATTATCGCATTCATCGATGATATCCCGGTTTACTCTCGAAGTGAGAAGGAGCATGGGGAACATCTAAGGGTCACCTTGCATACACTAAGGGAACGACGAGTTGTATGCCAAATTCAAGAAGTGCGAATTCGGGTGGAGCAAGTGGCTTTTCTAGTCCATGTGATAACGAAGGAAGGCATCGCGGTAGACTCAAAGAAAGTAGAGGCTATTCGAATTGGGCTACCCCGAAGAGAATAACGAAAGTACGAAGCTTCTTAGGATTGGCGGGTTATTATCGAAGATTTGTGGAAGGCTTCTTGAAGATAGCTAGGCCTCTTACTAACTTAATGAAAAAGAGCACCGGATTCTAGTGGACAAATGCTTGTAAGGAGAGCTTCCAAGAGCTAAAACGACGACTAGTCACGGCTCCAATGCTAACTATTTTATCCGAGGATGGAACTTTCGTAGTTTATACGGACGCCTTCAATAATGGATTAGGAGTGGTGTTGATGCAAAATGAGAGAATAATAGCCTATTCGTCACGAAAATTAAAGGAGTACGAACGAAACTACCTAACACATGACCTAGAATTAGCGATAGTAGTCTTTAACCTAAAAATGCGAAGACATTATTTATACTTGGATAAAGTGTGAGATATACACGGATCATAAGAGCTTACGATACATCTTCACACAAAAGGAGTTAAACATGAGATAAAGAAGGTGGTTAGAGCTGGTAAAGGATTATGACCGTATAATCAACTACCACCTACGTAAAGCTAATGTTGTTACCGATGCCTTGAGCGGGAAATCGATCACTGCGGTGCGGGTGACCCGGACGCCGATAATGGAGGACCTACAAGCACCTTGGAACTAGAAATAGTTCCTATAGGCCATAGGAGCGTGCTATCAACACTATTAATCCAACCGATACTATAAGAAAGAATTCAAATTGAGCAACGAAAAGGATGAAAAGCTGAAAGAATTGAAGAAAGGTATAGAGGTCGAGCAGCAGTCCGATTTTACGATAGATGAAAAAAGAATGATTAGATTTAAAGGAAGGCTTGTGTTTCCGTAATGGAGGACATAAAAAAAGAGATACCGAAGGAAGCACACACAAACCCATATTCAATACACCGGGGAGTACGAAAATGTATCGGGATTTATGCCGGTATTATTGGTAGCTCGGAATGAAGAAAGATGTAGGCGACTTTGTGGCAAGGTGTCAAACTTGCCAACAAGTGAAGGTAGAGCACCAAAAACCCTCATGAATGTTAAAGCCACTAGCAATTCCGGAATGGAAGTGGGAGCAAGTAACTATGGACTTCATCATGGGATTGCCAAGATTGGATAGAGGGTCAAATGCCATCCGGGTAGTCATAGACGAAGTTGACCAAATCGAGTACATTTTCTTTTTTCAAAACCACCTATGATCTAAACCAATATGCCCAATTGTATCCGGACGAAATCGTGAGACTACATGGGATTTCGATCTTAATTATGTCAAATCGAGATCCTAGATTCACCTTTGCATTTTGGAAGAGTCCGCATAAGGCCATGGGCACCAAGCTCAATTTTAGCACGGTTTATCATCCATAAACCGACAAATAATCCGAACGTGTAATCCATATTCTTAAAGATATGCTACAAGCGTACGTTCTAGATTGGTTTGGAAAGTGAGAGAAATATATACGCTTAGTTGAATTTGTGTATAACAATAGCCACCAAGCTTCAATTGGGATGGCTCCCTATGAGGCTTTGTATGGATGATGATGTAGATCTCCCATGCATTACGACGAAATAGGAGAAAGAGGGTTGTTAGGACCATAATTGATACGACGGACAAGCCGAAGTAGTAGACCGGATCCGCCAACGGATGAAAGTAGCCCAAAGCGGACGGAAAAGTTACGCGGACAAACGAAGGAAGGATCTAGAGTTCATGGTCGGTGATTAAGCATTTTTAAGAGTCTCACCAATGAAGGGCATACTATGGTTTGGGAAAAGGAGAAGTTAAACCCCGTGGTCTATAGGACCGTTTGAGATACTTAGAGCTAGTAGGAGATAAAGCGTATCACATATTGCTACCACCATCCTTAGCAGGAATACATAATGTATTTCATGTGTCTATATGAAGGAAGTGCATTGGAGAGTCGAGTCAAATTTTGAATATAGAGCCACTAAATCTTACTCCGGATTTAACATACGAAGAGAGACTAGTCCAGATTCTTGATCGACGAGTCAAACGAGTTGAAAAATAAGAAGATCGGGCTAGTTAAAGTTTTATGGGAAAACCATAACCTCAAAAAAAAATGACTCGGGAACGTGAGCAACAAATGAAAAATAAATTCCCTGAGTTATTCAAGTGAATCAATTTTGAGGACAAAATTTCTTTTAAGGAGGGGAGAATTATAACCATCGTAAAAATCCTTATCCATAACGCAACGTGTATTAGAATAATTCTATATATACGTTTATTAAGAGTAAGTATAACTCTCATTTCATCATGAGAAATTAATGCTTAAAATATGTGATTTATGTTAAATTAAAGTTATTGTGCTTAAGATTAAAGGTTTAATTATTAAAGAAATCAAATATGCAAAATCAATGTCTTGAGGACTATATTACTGCCGGGTTTTGTGTGAATTATTTGAGGACTTTAGGGTGATTTTTGGATAAACCTTAAAGCATGAAAGTTGTTTCTCTATGTGTTTAATAAACCTGTATAAAATTGTATAATTTTTGGACCTATACATTAAGAGTTATATCTATTATGGTGAGGGTTGTTTCGAAATGCATTCCGTTAGAATTTCGGGAGAAGAATCGCCCAAATCTTGTGAGATTTATTTGATGATGTTAGATTGATTTTTGAGAAAAACGTAAAGCATAAAAGTTTTTCGTCTATGTGTCTACTATACCTCTATAAAATTTCATGAATTTTAGATGTTTATAATAAATTTATTTCTATTTTGGTATAGATGGTTCGGGATGCACCACTACTCGGAATTGTTTTTTTTTTGGAAAGAAATTTCAAAATTTTAGGAGAAAAGAAGATGTTTGGTTGCTTAAAATAAGTTAATTAAGGATTTATATAGTATATTGACTTAGTTAGGACACCTAAGACTTGCATTAAATGAGTCAAAGCCAACTCACTCTTGTCCTTTATTCAAACCAACCGACTTTGCCTTCCAAGTTTCCTCCACTTTACGTTTGGCCTAGTTAAATTTTAACACTTGTGATATAAATAAATGAGAGCAGAAAAGGTGGGTATATAAGGGAAAGAGAGGGTTAAATCACTGCCATTTTTAGGCCAAAAACTGTAGCTCATCCAGAATTAAAAGAGAAGCCAAATTGAAGAGAGAAAAACGACAAAAAGAGAGAAAGAAAGAAAAGAGAAAAAGAAAGGGAAAAATGGGAGGAAAAGCTACCAAATATTTTAAGGGAGCATAGATCATGGTAAGTAGTTTTTCATTTGAGTATCATATTATGCTTTAAGTTTCATTTCATGTATTTAAATTATGAGTTGATTTGAGTTATTTTCATGTCTTGAAGTTTAAACCATGTAATATGTTGTTTTGGTGGTTTGTGATGGTTATATGCTTGATGCTTGGGAGGAATCCATATATGGATGCCTTGTAGTGATAATTTATGATGTTTTGATGTTTTTAAAAATGTCCATGTATGTGGTGATAGGTTGGATTGGACTTGGACTAAATATAAATAAACAAAAACATGTTTAAAGTTGATTTAGAAAGAACTAATAAATTGGTGTTGATGAAGAGTAAATTCTGTCCGAAATTTGGGGTGCATGTTACTTTAGGTCGATTTTTAGGTGAAACTTAAAGAATAATAGTTGTTCATCTATGTTTCAACTAACTTCTCTTAAACTATCTTGGTCATTGGATTCGTTTACAAAGATTTATATCTGATTTAGTACGGATAGCTCTAGATAAACTACTATCGGGCGATTGCTCCCTAAGATTCAAAATTTTATAATAAATTGTGTACTTGGTATTTCGACCTAATTTTTA
Source organism: Dovyalis caffra (assembly GCA_963924115.1). NCBI lineage: Eukaryota > Viridiplantae > Streptophyta > Magnoliopsida > Malpighiales > Salicaceae > Dovyalis > Dovyalis caffra. The sequence goes on from CAWUPB010000351.1 coordinate 2,890,835, forward strand.
GATATGTGATAGATAAATATTTCTAGTATCTAAAATAAAATGGGTAAGATTTAATTATGTTCAGAAGTTAGAAAATTACTTACTCGATTAGAGGTTTTTCGATAGTAACCCTAAAATCCAATAATTAGACTTGGATAAAATTTATGGGTGTAGATAAAATAAAATAAAATTGGATAAAGTCAATGGACTTAGGATTAATTTAATAAACTTGGATAAAGTTAATGGGCTCGGAATAAGAAAAAAATAGGTTTGGACTAAAATAAGTGGACTTAGATAAAAATAAAAGGGATTTGAAAATTCTAAAGAAAATTTATTCTTTTAGAGAGGAAATAAGAAAAAGATTTGGACCTTCTTTTAAATATTAATGAAACTAATGAACAATATTAATAAGCGGTGGTTATGTTCCCGCTATGACTATCATGATTGGTATATGAGCAACGGGTATTGGTTAAACCGTGAGTATGGCTTAAGAAAGAAAGGTCGGTACCCGAGTTTGGTTGAATGTGATTAAACATGTCATCACGTGCATCACGTGCATTGGGGGTGGAATAAGTTGAGAAAAATCATTGAGTCATGAAATGACACGGTTTGGTAACCGAATTAAAAATAAATGGGTATTAGTAGTCCAAGTACTCTGAGGTCGTGTGCCCGTAATATTAGACAATGGATTCCTCGCTAATAGTAGTTACAACGAGGGATAATTTCGTTGTAGCGAGAAGATGATCCAAGGATCATCCGGATTAAATCAAGCTATGTGCTTACACTCGTTAGACGATGGATTCTCGCTAACGGTAGTTACAACGAGGGATAATTTTGTTGTAGCGAGAAGGTGATCTGCGGACCACCCGGATGATAAATAGAGTAGATCGGCTAATAACCGTGGTACCCGAGATTAAAATTCATGAGTATGGTGGGAAGTCAAAACTTCATTGCATATCACGTGCATTACCCTACTTACCGAGTTTCGGCTCACCCTATTGTTATTTTTATGTTGTGACAGGAAAAGGATAAGTTGGTACGGATGTGGTCGGCTCCTCCTAACCGGCTCATACGAGGCACCATATATTAGTTTTTATTTTGTTTGTAAATTTGGGGTATGGAGTTCGTGAGAAATTGAATATTGCCTATAATGTTTTATTAATGTATTTAATAATGTTATGTAAATTTTATCTTAAGGAGTTATATATGTAATGTGCTTGTTAAAATTTTAAGAATATCATAAGAGAACTATTAGGGTTTAGGATATGTCAACGTAATGCGCTTCGTCTAGTACCCTACTTGGGTAGTAGAAATATGATTGGGGCGGGGGTGTTACACAACAAGTAGAAATCCACTTACGTAGCTTTAATGTCTTTTAAAGATAATAAACTTTAGTATAAGTGGAGTACGACTTGACATTCCCCAACATCTCTAGAAATTAGGCCTTAAAGATAGTATCCAATTCAGTTAATGCCATAGCATTACAAAGGTCCACCCATACTAAAGAATAACTAGTTAAGGACACCACATCTTCTAGGGTGATGCCCATAAAACCCCTTTTTGTATGGATACAATTGTTGTCATTATCTCATAGGCTAAGAATAGCACTTAGGAGAGTAAGATTAGGGCTAGAAGTGTTATACATTATGAGGTCAAACACATCAAAAGCCCTTATGTTATGCCATTTCTTTTCAATACTAGATTAGTCCCTTAACTCATTGTACGGAGCATGGATTTCAAGTCTGGGCATTGGGCTATGTCCTAGTTGGTCATTTGGTATAACTTGTGAAGTTATTCCATACCACTTTTAGAGCAATTTCAATTTTACGGAGAAATGTATCATTCTCATTAGGGAACATATGTGCCAAAAGTTTCCATACTTTTTGAACATCATACTTAGACCCATAACATTGAAACAGAAAGGGTCTTGAAGATTAAGGGTGGGCATTAGAATTAAAAGGATCAAGGATAGAGACTCCACAAGCCTCGGGAAAAGGGAACAACATAGTGGATTGAATCAATAGAGGATGATGAAAGAGGATAGATCTAAAATGATGATCTAGTTTCAAAGTAATTATAGATATAAATTGAAAGAAAGAAAGAAAGAGATCTTTGGGATTTAAATTTAAAAGAAGACTTATTGGAAGCTATAAAGTGAAGGATAAAAAAGATGGGAGATTGAAAAGAGAAAAAGAAGTAAAAATTGATCAAAAGCATAAAGGATGCAATAAAAAAGTTAGAAACCTTAAAATTAATGGAAAAGAGAAGTTAAAAAATGTCAATGATCCTCTTGTATTAATACACAACAACGTGAAGAGATATGTAATTTTAAGTAATCATTATAGAGTGAAGAGACGTACTAGTTCCAGGTATTCATTGCAATGTTAAGAATTAGGGAGAGATGAACGATTGAGCACTAAAGTAATTATTTCCTTTCATATGTGAGAAATGATTTCACAGGTAAAAAGAAAGAAGATGGTTGTTATACCTAAATTTGATTGAGGTATGACAGCCCAACAAATTAATTAAGGCCTACTGACTTTGATCATCAAACCCATGATATAGGCTCTTAAAATTTGCTAGTAAGCTAGAGCTAAGTTCATAAAACAAGCTTATTTAGAAAAGAGGCCCAAAGGAGTTTTATACTTGATAAACATAAAGATCTAATACGGTTGTATCATGGGCAAAGGATGTGGAAAGTCAAATCCTATTCAAAAGAAAAGCTTAACAAGAAGATAATTGATTTAAGTGATTGGAACAAAAAATAAAAAGGATATGAGAATGTTGTAACGAATGCATGAAAATATCAAAAGACGTGAGAGATTGCAACTCAAGGCAAATATGGAGCATTGAAGCCAAGGTAGGAAGTTATAAAGTGTTACAACCTAAAAACATGGTCAGTAAAGAAGAATAAGAATGTTATAAATATCAATTGCAATCAGAAAAATCAACACACAACAATAATATTATTACAAATCATCAACATCATCCTTCAAATCATTTCAATACCCGAAATACAATAAGCTATAGTTTATAGATAATAATCAAGTAGATTATAATTAGTGAGTAGCAATAGTAGGCAATAACAATAGACAATAATAGTAGGTTGATAGATCATCTCTATTTAATTGCCACTTTTATTACAACACACGTATATCTCGTCTCTCGGCATTTAGAGTTTCAATTGGTGTCCGTTCATCGGTTATCATGCCTTTAAGTTCTTATATTTCTAAAGTCACTAGCATTTGTAAAGACTCTTGATTCAGTATCTATCAATTTTAGTTCAATTTTACAATCTATACTTTGCATACTTGTTGTTAATTTTAGAATAGTTAGTTAAAGTTAATTACATAATTATTTAAATATTAGTTTCCAGTTATTAAATTTGTCATACGCTCGAATTCCAATCTAGTAACCTAGAAACTTCTTCTAAAGGATTCTTAGGTTATTGCATTCTAGTGTGGGTAATAGTTATTTTTTATTTAAGAGTTCAAACACCTTTAGGATTAACGGTAGGATAACCTCGCTTAATAATTTTAATCATCTAATTCGAGTTTGGAAGATAGACTACCCTACAAACGATCTTCTAACCATGCAAACGATCTTCCAACCATCTTATCATTATTTTTGTTTCATTACAACATTCTCATATCCTTTCACATGTGAGAAATGATTTCACAAGAAAAAATAAAGAGGATAGATATTATACCTAAATTTGATTGAGGTCCGACAACCTAACAAATTAATTAAGGCCTAATGAGACTTTGATCACCAAACCCACATTATAGGCTCTTAAAAGTCTGCTAGTACGCTAGAGCTAAGTTCATAAGACAAGTCTATCTAGAAAAGAGGCCCAAAAGAGTTTTACACTTCATAGACATAAAGATTTAATACGGTTGTATGATCGACGAAAGGATGTGGAAAGACAAACCCTATTCAAAAGAAAAGCCCAACAAAAAGATAATTGATTTAAATGATTGGAACCAAAAATAAGAAGGATATGAGAATGTTGTAATGAATGTATAAAAATATCGAAGACGTGAGAGATTGCAACTCAAAGCAAATATGGAGCATTGCAACCCAAGGTCGAAGTTATAAAGTGTTGCAACCTAAGAACGTGGCCAATAAAAAAGAATAAGAATGTTATAAATACAAATTGGAATCGGAAAATCAACACACAACAATAATATTGTTGCAAATTATCAACATCATCTTTCAAATCGTTTCAATATTTGAAATACGGTGAGCTATAGTTTGTGGGTAGTAATCAAGTATATTGTAATTAGTGGGTAGTAACAATAGGCAATAACGAGTAGACAATAATAGTAGGCTAATAGATCATCTCTATTCAATTGCCACTTTTGTTATAACACACGCAAATCCCATCTCTCAATGTTCATCGGTTCTCATGTCTATAAGTTCTTATATTTTCGAGTTATTGGCATTTGTAAGGACTCTTGATTTAGTATCTATCAATTTCGGTTCAATTTTGCAATATATAATTTGCATACGTGTTGTTAATTTTAGAATAGTTAGTTAAAGTTAATTACATAACTCGTTTAAATATTAGTTTTCATTTATTAAATTTGTCATACACTCGAATTCCAATCTAGCAACCTAGATATAGGCCGTCTAGAACTTCTTCTAAAGGATTCTTAGGTTATTGCATTCTAGTGTGGGTAATAGCTATTTTTTATTTAAGATTTCAAGTACCTTTAGGATTAAAAGTAGGATAATCTTGCTTAATAATTTTAATCGTCTAATTCGGAATTTGGAAGATAGACTACCTTGCGGATAGGGGTGTTCGTTCGGTAATTCGGTTCGGTTTTGAAATTTTTTTATCGGTTTTCGATTAACCGAATTATCCAAAAAATAACTAAAACTAAACCATATTATTATTCGGTTTTTCGGTTTGATTTCAAAATATACCAGCTTTTTTATTTGGTAATTCAATTTTCACTCGTAATTAATACTCAAGATTTTTTTTATTTTCTTATATTTGTTTCGATAAAATATTTTATAATTAAATTGGTCCACATAAAATATTGTATGGTCAATGTTTAAATTTAATTCATTTGTTGAAGAATATTTTCAACTCTTGAAGTTTTATAAAATAAATGATAAATTAATCCCTCTAGTTTTGAGAAACAAATTTAGTCTCTATATTTTTACAATTTATTTTGATTTTTTTTTTAAGAAATAAAAAAAAGTAAAAAAAAAAATTAATTTTAGGAACAAGGAAGATGAACTGACAAAGAGGAACTTGTGATTTTAGGTTCGTGAATTCAAAAAGGAGTGAAACGACGTCATTTCACTCATGAATTTAAAAAAAAAATTAATAATTCGGTTATTCGGTTAACCGATTTTTTTAAAAAAAACCAAAACCGAAACAAAAAACTGATTATATATCGGTTCGGTTTTTTTTTTAATTTCTGAAAAAAATCGTACCGAAATTGATATTTCGATACGGCTCGGTTCGGTTAGATTTTTCGGTTTTCATCGAATAGTGAACACCTCTACTTGCAAACTATCTTCTAACCATCTTATAATTCTTGTTTCAAAGCCCTCTTAATTGAGACTGGCACCAAAATAATAATAATAATAATAATAATCCACAAAAAAATCAATTTTATAAAAATAAAATTGAACCTTAAAAAACAAATTATATCCCTATGACCATAAAATAGAGTGAAAATTTCAAATCTATGCATAAAATCATAAAAATATTTTATAAATTATAAGATAAAACTTTATGCATTATATTGAAATATAAAATTATAACTCCATAAAATAAAAGTTAAAAAGCTAGGTTGGGGACGAATGAACTCGTCATCCGCCTCCGCATTCAACTCCGATCAAACCGAGTTCGGATTTTATTTGGCTTAGATTTGAATTCCGAAATGTTTTAACTTTAAAAAACTTTAAAAGCTTTTTATTGAACTCGCAAGACCGCACGGGCCTTCAAACTAGTAAGAAACTAAGGGTTAATTTTAATTTATCCTCTTGAGGTTCAAGGAGAATCCAATTTCTTCCTTTGAGATTTCGATTGTTTCGGTATCTTTCTTGAAATTCACATATCGGTGTCCCCTTAAAGTTATCAAAAAATAAGAGAAATTATTTTTTAAAGTCTTTAAACTTTTAAAATTTGATCAAATTCTCTTAAAATAATATACCGAGAGCAAATCTTCTACTCTTATTAAAAAATCTTGATAATACTATGCATACATTTAAAAATATAAGATACAAAATTATTTTTTTAAATATGTTTTATATTGAAAAAATAAAATAAAATAAAATAATTAAAAAATTAAAAAAGAAAAAGATTAAATTAGGAAGACAACAAGAGATTCGAACACAATGAGTGTTTGACACGTCCAAAGAAAAAAATAGAATAATTATTTATTTATTTTTAATGAGTTCTATAGTTTATTTATTTTTATCTTTTTTGCATATTTTTAGTTTGATATGTATTCTATCATTTTTTATGATTTTTGTGTTTATGTTTTTAAATAAAAAATGATTTACTTGACATCAATTAGATCTTATTGAAATTATAAGACTTTATCTCGTCAAATTATTTGTAAAAGGTTGCATTTGATTTTAAAAATTTGGAGATTGAAAAAATAAAATTTTGTTAGCTGATTCAATATTGAAACTTCAAGAAATACATTGAACCAATGGATAAATATCGGTGAGAGAAACTGGATTTTTCTTATGGGAAGATATGAACGAATATGAATCATATTCTTCAGTGGAAAAACTGGCACCACATCAAACATGGTTTTCTTTTTCTTTTCGGACCCATAAAGACCCCAGACTTTTCCAATCATTAAACTACGTACTAGCTAGCGAGGTTGAGTAAAAAATGGAGTTGGACTTTTCAAGGGGTTCGAGCATTTAAAGAGTAAATTATAAATTATTTCCTTAAGAAATGAATTGATTAGTTTTTTTATTTTAAAAATTAATTATTTAACTTATGTATTCTTAATTTTCTTATAAATTAGTCATTTTTACTAATTTTCAATTTATTCTAACCTTTTTGTTTTAATAAATAAAAAGAGAGAAAAAACATATATATATATATATATTAAAAAAAAAGATGACATTTTATGTAATAGAGTAATATTAAATTAAGTGTAGTAAACATTAGTTAATGAAGTAAAAAAAAAATTGGGTTTTTCAAACAAAGAGGACTAACTAATTCGTTTATAAAAAAATAAAGGGACTGATGTATAATTTACTAAGCACTTAAACTCACGGAATTTTCTCGGGAAAAACGGATACCAATGACCTGTTTTGTACTACTCTGTAATCTGCAATACAACAGTACAAGTTGATTCATTATTTTCTTCGCAGTACAAGCTTACAAAACCATCTGTTTCCCACTTGTCCTACATAACCTTGTATATTTTAGTTGCCATTTTCTTTCTTAACCAATGCTAATCTTTCAATAGTCTGTCCTACTTTTTAGAGCTTTCCCATTACTTCTTGGCGCTATGTCTCGTTCTCTCTTCTTCCTTTCTCTCTTCTTATCTCTCCTCCTTCTAACAACCGGGCACAATGGCCACCACGATGCTGCCGATGGTGGCAGTCCAATAATTAATCTCCGTTCGAAATCCTTAATCTTGGTTAAGATATGGTGCTTGATATTGATCTTTATTGGCACTTTCATTGGTGGGGTGTCCCCCTATTTTTTGAAGTGGAACGAGGGGTTCTTGGTGTTAGGAACTCAGTTTGCTGGTGGTGTGTTTTTGGGGACTGCTTTGATGCACTTTTTGAGCGATGCAAACGAGACCTTTGAGGATTTGACAAGCAAAGAGTACCCTTTTGCTTTCATGTTGGCCTGTGCTGGCTATTTGTTGACCATGCTTGCTGATTGTATCATTTCTTATGTTTATGGCAAAGATGTGGTCAGCCAGGCTAATGGTGGTGATGTAGAGCAGCAAGGTAAGTCTAATTTCAACAATATCTTCATGCATTCCATGTTTTGTTAAGTCAAAAATTATAGTCCCCATTTTTTAACATGTCCTTGTGAAGATTATCAACTGATATAAATCCCTTTGTGTTTTGTGTTTTCGTTTATTTTGAAATTGCTTGTTTGTAGATATATTATCTTTCCTTGCAATGATATTGATGAAAAATGACGAATTTTCTTCTACTAGACTCCGTTCTTGCGGTGATCTAACACTGCAATGGGATTTTTAGGAAGAAGGCAGGTGTGGTGTCAAACGAAGAATACAGGCCAATGGGCTTTTGAATTCTTCTTTGTTTTGTTGAATCTGATTGCAATTGTTAACCTGTAGCACCAAAATATGAAAAACTACCTCACAATTTTATTGACTTTTTTTCACAAATTATGTGATTGGCATGCTCCAACAACCTTGTCGAGAAGAAACAATAATCAGATGACCATATATCTGCCAAAATGTCCAAAATCTGGTGATCTAAACTGTCTCTTGGCTACGTACTTTGAGATTGATACATTTTTTTTATTTTTTATTTTTTTTACAGGGAGTGTTCAGCGTGGAAAAAGAAGCCACGACAGCAGTTCACGATCACGTTTTCAGGTGGAAATTATACATCTGATACTCACAGCTTTAGTCGAAGCTAACAAATATCTATGCGTCTTCATCTAGTGTTTTAATATATGCACAAAACTTCATTACTTTTACTAATATTTCTTTTGATGGAATTGTGGTTTAAAAGATGCACAATGGTACAGATGCTGCCTCTGCAAAATCCACACTTGCAACTGTCAGTTCATTTGGGGACAGCATTTTGTTGATAGTTGCCTTGTGTTTCCACTCCGTCTTTGAGGGCATCGCAATAGGAGTAGCAGAGACGAAAGCTGATGCTTGGCGAGCCTTGTGGACTATCTCTTTGCATAAGATATTTGCAGCAATCGCAATGGGTATAGCTCTCCTTCGAATGATCCCAGATCGCCCCTTTGTATCGTGTGCTGCCTATGCTTTCGCATTTGGCATTTCAAGTCCAGTTGGTGTGGCCATTGGTATCGTAATAGATGCCACAACTCAGGGTCCTGTGGCTGACTGGATCTTCGCCATATCAATGGGACTGGCATGCGGTGTGTTCATCTACGTATCGATTAACCATCTTTTATCCAAGGGTTACATATCCCAGAGGGCAGTTTTAGTTGATACACCGCAGTACAAATTCTTGGCTGTATCGTTGGGTGTTGGGGTGATTGCTGTTGTGATGATATGGGACTGAAAACAAAGTACAGAAGATGGCTATTTGGATGTTTGCTGCAGTCTGCTGGTAGACTGCTGTTTTATGCTTCACGTGAGTGCAGAGCATAGCTGAAAGAATACACGCTCCAGATCTCAAGCTATTAGTTAGAAAACTACGAGGTAGAAACATCATTAAAGGTTTTTGGTGGTGTAGATCCACTCTTCAATGTATAATGATACAGGAATATATTCATAATCTAATACAGGGATTTAGTACTAACATTATTGTGGAAGTTAACTACGGCATGCATGATTTAACAGCACAAGTAGAGGCGAGAAAAAAAAATGCTAACTCTACGTCTCAAGAACAGAACCAACAATTAGAAATCCAATAGCATAAAGAAGAAATGAGAGTGGCCTCAAAGGGAGAATTCTGATCAACAGCTTTCAAGTAGTAGCTTTTTGCTAAAAAAAAAAAATGCCGTATCATCTAGCTTCCAGGGGAGTGATGGAAATATAATAATCAGATTGAAAAAGAAAAAGTTAGAAACTAATCAAATTTAGAGCAGGGTGCAAGAAATACATCATAACAATTTATCCTCAGCGCCCTAAAGGTCAGTGTGAAGAACTTTTTCCAGGCAAATAGAAACGATGATTGGACCAGCCAAATCCCCAACAACACAACCTGCATGCAAACTTTGTTAATAAGATCAAGGGAATCATATGATGATATGTCATGGTACCCAGAAAATAAATTGGACTGAGCAAGCTTGCTTACCAATCCACTGACCCCTTGAAGGACGAAAGAGGGTGGCACCAACCCCTGCACCAATGGAAGCAAAAACTAGCGATGCACTACACCTGACAGTGACTCCAGTAACCTTCTTCCCAAGAATTTTAACTTGCTCAGATTTATCTACATTATTGCTTTCTTCTTCAGGCTTTGTTAAATGAGAGAAGAATCGGTAAATTTCAATACCAACTTGGACAAGCCATGATGCTGCAACTCCTAAAAAGTGTCCTGCTTAGACATAGAGAAAGGAGGCAAGGAAATTATAAAAAGCAACGGAAAAGAAAAAAAAGGTCAGGTTGAAAGAGCAAATGTATGCATAATGAATTTGAACCTCTGAAAGTTGATCTGCAAACTCTGAAGAAGTAAACCGAAGTGGGCATTCCTCTTTCAGCCTTGCGCATGGCTGATTTAGGAACATCTGAAATGTTGATGAACTTCATCAGTTAATCAGAATATATTATGAAAAAACATGGGTAGCTAGGGAAGTTAAAGTTACTATTCCAATATTCCTCATAAGAGAAACCAGAAGTATCTCACTTCAGTTAATACTTAATTTCAGTAGCTTAACATTTGCCAGGTTAATGGTAAGAATATCACAGCAGTCACATCATGGAGAGAAGTACCTTTTAAAAGTTTCCATGCCATCCTCTGTGAAATATGATGGACGGCAAGTCTTTCTAAAACCCGTCTTGTAGTTACAACAGTAGTCTGAGATCACCAAAAAAAAAACCCTAGTCTTAGAAAACTTCGATAACAGTATGGCAGGCAACTGAAAGAACTAAACTTTTACAGTTATTCACATATCAGTCTGAAGCAAAATATATTTCAAAGCTATTTCCTTCGGTTGTTCCTTAGGAAGTCTAGTTTCAACAGTATAAGAGGATGCATCGGGCATGGATGGCCATGCCTAGTGTTGCTCCACCCAATCAGTTGTGCAAGGCATTTTGACATTGCTGTCAAAGACTCCATACATTGTTTTCTAAAGGCAGCTACCAAATAATATTTGTATAGCATTATCAATGTGATTAAACTAAATGTTAAAGAGAAAAGGAAAGATTCCAGAAGAGAAGAAGGGAAAACAAGGGTAATGATTATTCGTATTCCTCCAGACCACCAGTCTTGTTAACTCTAGTAATGCAGGCTTAATGAAGAATGATGACTGGGTGAAAAAATTAAGCCAGAAGGAAAATACCTAAACTCCGCTATCCCTTTGTTTAACTGCCAGAGCAACACCAGTAAACAATTTAAATATTGAGGAAGCAATATTAGAATGCTATCCACATTTGACAAGTTTTTATTATTATGAAGCCATAATACAGCCATAAGAGCATTTAGAATAACTGAGGAGGAAAAGGCAAAGGCCCCTGTTCATTATAGCTCTTCAAGAAGTAGTAAAAACTAAGAAAGCATCCATAATTCTGCAAAAATGACATAAGCCCATATGGGATTTTCGTGTGGCCACCCTGCCAATGCAGTCCCATCATGATTTTGGCCCTTCTTTCGCAAAGCACAATAACATGCTAATTATTACAAGGTGGAGCTACAAGTTCAAAATGACTACATTTATGTGCTCATAAAACAAGCATTATAATGATAAGGCAATTTTTCATTTCAGGGTAGAGCAACAAGCTCAGTCCTTAAAGTAGCAAAAGTAAAAATATCAAACATCTACATATGAATTCATGAATGTGAATAACTGTGGACGGCTAACAAATCGTCACCACCCATTCAGAAAACTATTATCATTTCAAGGTCAGATTTCTCAACTCAGTCAGTCTAACTAAGCTCAGTGCCAAATTAGTAGAGAACTTCATTCAATTTTGTAATGGTCATTTAAGATAAGACTACTTTGATTTAGAATAACTCATAAAAGGAAACAGTTCTGTTAAATCCTGTATGAAGTGTCAGCTGGCTGCTCCACATACTAGAACATGATGCAGCAACTAAACAAAGGACAAGAAAATGTTGAAAAAACATGCTATTATGAAAAACCTTTCTTTATGGTAAAATTTGCAACAATACATACACAAAAGTGTATGATGTACTAAAATTAGCAACAACTGACGAACTCATGAAACAACTTAATTTATAAAAGTCTTGAATAAACAGTGCTTTTATTTTGCAAGACTAAAGCAAGATATTAAAATTTGGTATTGAAACCACTACTGCTGACAAGCACATGCTTATAATCCTAGATTTACAATGAAAGAACTGTATATAAAGGAGTTACAGGACTTAGTGATGGGAATTTTGCAGTACAAAACGTACTATAATACATATGGTGGGAAGATCAACAAAAATATACAACTCACCTCACGAATAATTTGCTTCACTGATTTTTGGAAGGGAACAACCAAATCTACACGTTGCACATCATGAGCATCCTGAAGGAAGTCATCATCATCCTCTTCCGTGTTTGTACTAGGCTCTAGAAGAGGTAAATAGAACATCAAAAATGACCTCAAGGATGTCATGGCAAGTTGCTTCCATTCAAAAGCTGAAAACAGAGGTTTCAACTCAATATAATACTCCTTGGTTGTGTATTTCAGAGAGTCATGCTGAAAAATATCTGCAGATGCTCTTCGTACATTAGAAAAGTAATCATCAGACAATGCTGCACCAGCATCACAGTAAGCAACTGGTATCCTGGGTTGACTGGCATGACCATTAAGAACGTCAATGTGAGGTAAAAAAAAAAAAAAAAAAAAAGCCCAACAAGAGACACATAACTTTACAAATCAGGCAAAAAAAAATTGCGGTTCCAAATGAGAAATGTAAGAGAATAATATCAAATCATTACTGGCAGAGCTCACTGCTATAGCTTTAAAACAATCTCTTGACAACAAAAGCAAGTGTGCACGTCCAACCTTCAATTCCCTTAACTTATGTCCCCTTTTCTTCCACATGAAAAGGATGCCACCCATGCATTGGAATATGTTTGAATTACTGAGAAATATATATATTTTTTAAGCTAAAATTTTAATACATGAACAGTTCCATTGATTCAAGGGGACAAAAAAAAGACGATAGCTGATGCATTACTTAAGCAGTAAACAAAATCCACAGAACAAGTGTCCAACTCGCAGAATGCCAATTTATAAGCTTGTTCATGACTCCAAAAGATTCCACAATTTGCAATGGTTCATGCACCAACTATCGAGATCCCAAACTTTCCCAATTAGAAACAAGCACTACGCCAACAGCTCTAAAAGAATAACATAATAGATCCTAACTATTTCACTAAATTTATTTCACCAACTGATAGGGAATGTGTACAGTAATCATATAATACAATCTACTAACTATAGGGGTGAATTCCAAGACTATCTAGTCTCTAGTTTATGGCTGCTTCTCTACGGTACCACTCGTTGCTTCATTAATAGGCTCGTGATTTGACTTTGTTCGTCCTAGACTAATTTTGAATAATTTTAAGAGTATAATAAGTGTCGAATCAATTAAGAAACTCAGAATAACTCGTTCTGAAACAACCTTGTTCATCTCAGTAAAGACAACTGAGACATTAATATACGTTTTTTTTTTTTTTTTTTGTCAAGAGTTAAAAATTGCAACACATTGGAATCCTAGTCTCCAACTATTAAAAATATCTCCATCAAACCAGAATTCAGCTAAAAAAAAAAAAAAACCAATAACATCCTCAACTGGACAAGCAAAGAATACATAAAGTCTAACAAAGCAGTAAAATCAAGAGATGTAACCACCCGATACTTGAATCCATATGAAAGCAGCCCAAATTAGGATGACGTATAGAAATATTAAAATGAAGCATAGAGATTAAAGAAAAAGAGAAAATACCCGAATAAGAACCTAGAAGCAAAAGGGGTGGCAGAGGCAGCGATAGAGACCGAGGCGGCGGCCACGGCGGCTGAGGCGGAGAAGTGGGTTGTATAAGAAGATGGGTTTTTCCTCAACAGATCCAATACTATAGCTATGCCTGCCATTGTGATGTTTGGTGTTTCTCTTAATTGAAAAGCAGCGCAAACATAAGCAGCGAGAAAGAGAGAGAGTCTTTTTATCTTTCTTAGGGAAAGTGAAGGATCATAAAACTGAAAAGAGTGGATCTTTTAAAGGAGTGAATGACGAAACGAGAACAGTGTGTATTGACTTACTATGGATGATTGGCGAAGAGAGGGAGGGAGAAACAGTGATTCTGCTTGGGCAATTAATGAGTAATCATATAATAAATAAGAATAAAATAAAGGCATTGTTTGTCAGTTCGGAAGCCGTACGGTCCGAGTATCGACTCCTCGAGGGCTTTTTAAGCTTCTGATTATTCCAAACTGAACGGAAGGCCTGTGGCTGTGGGCTGGGTTCATCTCCAGACTCCAGGCCTGTTACTTTTTATCTTTCAACCTAACCATTAGGCTCCATATCTCCTTTTGGTACCGAAAAAAAAAAAAAAAAAAAGAACTACGAGCAATTATAATTATAAAACAAACTAAAATAAAACATTATTTTACTATTTATTTTACTATTTAAAATATTATTTATATATTTATAAATTATTATTCCTTTTATTATTTATATCATTTTTTTAACACTTTGATCCTCAAATTTTTTAAACTTTTTTTTCAATTTCAAACTTTAATTATATTGTAATTTGGTCTCATTTTATTTAGTGTTTTTTATTAATTATTTTTATTATTTAAAATTTACTATTTAAATTTTTTATTTTTTAAATTGTCTTTTTTTTTCAATTTTAAACTTTAATTTGTTAATTATTTTTATTATTTAAAATGTACTATTTTAATTTGTCATTTTTTTTAAATTCTCTTTTTTTTTCAGTTTCAAACTTTGATTATATTGTGATTTTTTCTCATTTTGTTTTAGTGTTTTTCGTTAATTATTTTTATTATTTCAAATTTACTACTTTAATTTATTGTTTTTTTTTTAATTCTTTTCTAATTAATTTAAAATTATTTTTACTTGATGAGTTTTGATTTATTTTTCTATATGTATAGATTTTGAAATAAATTTTTAGAACATGATTTTTTTTTTTTGAAAAATAGATTTACATACTTTTTAAATTATAGTGGCATGATTAATATATATAATTTGTATGAAATATATTTTTAGATTAAAAAGGTTTTTCAAATAATTTTTTCTCAATTTTTTTATTATTTAAAATTTACTACATTAATTTGTCAATTTTTTTTTAAATTCTCTCTTCTTTTTAAAAAAAAATTCAAACTTTGATTATATTATGATTTCGTCTCATTTTGTTTTAGTATTTTTTGTTAATTATTTTTATTATTTAAAATTTACTACTTTATGTCATTTTTTTTAAATTCTCATTTGATTAATTTAAAATTATATTGACTAACAGTTTTGATTTATTTTTCTATGTGTTTAGATTTTGGAATAAAATTTTAGAACATGATTATTTTTTCTTTTGAAAAATAGATTTAGATAACTTTTAAATTATAGTAGCATGATTAATATATATAATTTTTCTAAAATACATTTTTAGATCAAAAATGTATTTCAAATAATGTTTTTCAATTTTTTTAAGAACAAAAACTCAAATTAATTAATTAATAGTTGAAAGTCAAATGTGAAAAATAAAAAGAAGATGGTTGCTCTGTGTATGAGGCCTATATTCAAGGGCTAGCCATGCATAACATAGAAATAAAAAAAAATGTTTAAGGAGGAGGAAAAAAAAGAATTCACATGTTTTATTAATTTGTTTCTTCGTTATATAATCAAAATTATTTGAAATCAGATTTGTAATAATTTTTATTTTAGTCTATTAACTTCAAATTTAGTTAATATATTTTTTGCAAGTTAATTTTTTTTTTTTTTAGACTGAAAACTCTAAACTCGCTTAATATAGTTATGATGTATAAAAAAATATTGAATCGTTATTTTTTTAGAAATCAATCGTGGAACTTCTACTACACTAAGCATTTACTATTTATTTGTTTGTTTTTGAATACTTTAAAATTAACTTATTTTAAATTAAGTAATTAAAATAATGTTTTGGCTTAACCACTCAATTATTCAAATTGATATAGTTTTTTATTTTAATATTATTTATTCTTTTGTAAATAAATATATAGAAATTAAGTTCACATTTTTTAAAAAACTGATATTCTCGCCAACATTAAATTAAAAAAAATATTTGTTCAATAATATGTAAGCTTTTAATAATTGTTATTTATGTTTTTTAACACAATCTTATAAAATACTAAAACTTTTAAAAAAATATATTTAATTTTCTTTTTAGTTAATAATTCATGGATTAACAAGGATGAATCCTTTTTTTAAAAGAAAAATTATGAAAAACACAAATAAGAAATAGTTAAGTACGAAATTTTTGATTAAATAATTTTTTATACCTTTGATTTCATATATTTTTATAGATTCACCCCATAAAACGTACAATCAAACCGAAATAATTTTTCTAAATGATTTTATATATTTTATTCAACTCGCAACATAGCGTGGACAAAAAAACTAATAACAACTAACAAAAAATACTAGCATAAAAATGAAAGTTTACTGTTTGTGTTTACCTCCTGTTGATCGTGTATTTACCTCATGTTGATCGGGACTTGTTATTAGGAGTGAGCATTCGATTAAACAGTTCGGTTTTCGGTTAACCAAAGTAGGAAAAATAAAAATCAAAACCGAACCAAAATTAATTCGGTTTGTAACCAAATTATTTCGGTTCGGTTTTGAAATAATTCGGTTTAACCAAACTTTTTCATTACTTCTCCATTTCGGACTTTAGATAGTTCTCCCAAAACTTCCATTTATTTATTCTTTGCCTAAGCTCGAGTAATTAACAATGCCAAGCTAACAAGTAACCACTTTCTTTTCTAAAAAGAATTCAACACCAAAAAAAAAATCACAATTAAAGTCAAATTTAAACACCCAATAATTCAACATGTTTAACATTCATATATCGGAAAAGGAAATAAGTCATGCAAAATAATTATTGATGAAACAAAGATCCATATACAATACAATCGACATTAAACAACAAAAGCATGGTAGAATGTCCGTTCTCATTTCTCAACAAAGAGGACGAGACACGAGCTCTCTTCCCGTCCTAAAACAAATGATTTACGTGCATTTGTAATACCTTCACTCCTTCGGGATATGCAATAGAATGAAATCCCAACAAACACTCAATGCTCCTAAAAGAGGATATTAACATGCTACGAAAATCAAAGGCGATAGGCGGGAGACACCAAGGCGGTAAGCCTACCGCCCACCGCCGTAGGCCTATTGAGTAGGCCTACCGGCCACGATAGTAGGCTCGCTGGCGGTGGCCAATAGGCCTACCGGCGATAGGCTATTGGCGGTAGGCGGTAGGCCCATGCGGCCACCGCCGGTGGGCACGAAGCACCGAGGCGATAGGCTACTACCTACTATGAATCTCTTCTCTAGTTCAATGAAAATGAAAATTTACAATTCCCAATTACCGACTAAACTTGCACAAACAACATAAATAAAAAAAATCAAACTTAGAAAGTAGAAACTTAGTAACTTACACATACCATTCATCACACCAAAACACCATCAAGTCATCAACCCATCAAGATTCAACCATTTGTAATAGAGGTAGTGGCAAGTGGTAACTACGAAAATATAAGATAAAAAAATTAAACTTTTAATATTAATATAAAGGAAAGAAATAACAAATGAAAAGGTAAAAGTTATAGAAATTACCATCTTGCATTTTCTCAACATCTTGCAAATTTTCTTAAATAATAGTTGGTGTCGATGAATTTTTAATCCAATCTTGAGCACATATAAGAGATTTCACTAAGCTAGGAGTCAAAGAACTCCTAAAGTAGTCAAGAACGCTTCCTCCAATGCTAAATGTTGATTCCGAGGAAACAATAGAAACATGAACTGCCAATATATCCCTAGCCATTTGTGAAATGATGGGAAACCAAGGAGAATTGGTTTTCCACCATTCTAAAATCTTAAAATCAACACTCGTTATTTTTAGCACCTTCACTAAGATATTTATCCAACTCCGTTTTATTTCCTCCACCTCCAATATCACACTTGTATTTTTCAAAACACATATTTATCTCCCTTTTTATTCTAATTTCTTCTTCATCAATCATTTCTTCATTTGCACAACCCACATCTATTTCTCGACTCCCACTACCTTGGCCAATTTCACCTTGAGATGTTGACGAACGATAATAGAAATCATACATAACATACATAGATTCCTTGATAATATTTGAAATTCTTTGACCCTTCAAATCACCATACAATTCATTGATTGAAAATTCAATAAATACAAGTTTATGCCTAGGATCAAGTATTGTCGCAATATAAATCAACTTATTTATTTTCTTAATATCCCCCAATACTTCTCAAACTTTTCTTTCATTTTATTGGTCAACGTAAAATCATCTAAATCCCCACTTCATTGCCATTTTTTTGAAACATGTTCGAGAGCATAAATCTCTTCAAAATAAATATTTGAAGTCACATACAAAGAACCCGAAATACTTAAAGTGAGATTGTAAAAAATTTTCTACATGCCTACCAACTTCTTACAAGACTTCCAATCATCAACATTAGGTGGCCCAACAACATTATCACCATGATCTACATCAAATTCACTCCTATAAAAGATTAATTTGCTCATATCTCTTAAAAGCTCTCTCAAACTTTAGAGTCGACTCTAACATCAAGTATGTTGAATTCCACCTAGTAACAACATCTAGTTGTAACAAACTCCTAGAATTAATTTTCTCAAGTTGAATGCATTCTTTAAATCTTTTCAACCTAGTCGGAGATTGCCTCACAAACCTAACGGCCGATCGAATATGAACGATTGAAGGATTAAAATATTTTAATCTATCAACAACAACTAGATTCAAAGTATGTGCCATACACCTCATATGAATGAATTCACCATCTAAGATGCTATAACCCTAATTCTTAATGACATCTTTTAAGTGCCTAATTGCCACATCATTCGAACTCGCATTATCAATCGTAACATTAAAAACCTTCTCAATTCCCCAATCAATCAAGCATTTCTCAATGGCAATATCTAAATCTACTCCCTTATAACTATCAATTGGACAAAAATTCAAGATCTTTTTATTCAACTTCCAATCATTATCAATAAAATGAGTCATTAAACACATGTAATTAAGTCTTTGAATAGATGTCCATGTGTCCGTAGTAAGGCTAATTCTTTGACTATTTTGTTTCAAAAATTGGTTTAACTTTATTTTCTCATCTAAATAAATTTGATAGCAATATCTTGAAATTGTAAAACGAGATGGAATCTTGAATCTAGGTTGCAAATTAGATAAAAACTTTTTGAATCCCCTACCCTCTATATGCTTAAATGGAAGCTCATCTAGAATGATCATTTCAGCTAAATCTTTTCTACTAACATTTTGATTAAACTTCCATGTGGTAAGATTGTTTTCTCCCGCTTTAAGCTTTCTTAGGTCTAATTGAGTTTAGGTAGAGTCAATATAACTAAAAGGGTTTTTTGTAAGTTAAAACATGAGACCTAAGTGAAGTTGTCCTATTTTTGAAGGATCACAAGCAAATACCTTATCACAATAGTTACATTTAGCCTTCATGTTTTTCTTGTCATCTTCAAACTTTGTGAAATGATCCCACACCATCGATCTTGGCTTCATTGATTTCCTCTTCTTTCCTTTGCCACCGTCTTGAGTGTTACTTGGAGTTGCACTTGATTATGGATTAGGATTGCTTGAATCCACGAGTTTCATAATTCATCTCTATGGATTAAGATTACGACATCTACATAAAAACATAGGAAAAAGAGTATTAAGCTTCACGAGTTCACACTCCTTAGTCCTTAAGCTTAAGCAAAAAAAAAAAAAACAATTTAGCTAGGCGAGGAGGCACCAAGGCGGTAGGCCTGCGGTCGCCGACAGTAGGCTTACTGCCGACGACCGGTTGGCTCATCGACGGGCGATGTATGGCCACACACACTAACACACACAAAGTCGCGTAATTTGTAGTACTATGAAATTCGGTTAAAATTCCTTAGTTGAGTGAATCAAACGAGTTTATTGACATATAAAGGATGATCCATATTTAAACTAGTTAATCTCTCGTGAGAAGCAAACCGAAACCATTTAATGCCATATGGAATCTGTTTATAAAAGCACATCAATGTGCGGACAAAGAAAAGTTGTATGAAAGCATGAAACCTCTCAACCCAAGTAAATCAAATACAATGATTCAATTTATTGATTTACCATATCTTCCATAGTTGTGTCCACCTATTCTCACACCACCACCTTTCCTTTAAACTCCTTTCAAATAGATATATTAAACCTATTTTACAGAGAAATTTGAGTTTAAATTTCTACAAAAGAAAGCTTGGTGCATGCCCTACTAAATCCTAGCATAATCTTCATAGTATGTTCATCAAGTGAAGCCCAAATAATTACCATTTAAAAGAAAACAGAGACACAAAGCTACTAACAATCAACAAATCTAACCAATGATCTCATCATCCTTGCCACACGATCACTTGTATATTTCTACAAAATAATTGAGTACAATCATGAAAGTGATCTGTTTCAAAACCAAGTAACTTGTTACAAAATTTGCTTTAAAAATCATTGCTTACTTTTAGCTTTTTAATTGGTGGCTCAAACAAGTCAAAAATTTTTAATGACCTATTCCGTAGTACATCCATGTATAGCATTGTTTTCTTGAAAAATCAAGCAAAAAAAATTACAACACCTTGCATACTTTGCTTATATAGAAAAATAATTCTTTCATCTTTATCTTCTCTACTCCAACTAAAAAGAAATAAGTTTAGTTGTTTTTTTTTTTTGCATTACAAATTTGGATAACTATGATATTATTTTTTGAATTCAAATATTATAAATAGTATAAATTTATTAAAAGTAAAAAAGTAAAAAAAAAAAAACTATCCACATTTGCTTGTTGACTTGCATATATGATATATCTATTTTTGTTTTTCTATAGTACCATTCTAAAAACTTTAAACATGAGTAAATAATTACATGGGTCTAGAAATTAATTTTTGCATGCATCCGGTGCAATATAGATTATTTTTCTAATTTCAAAATCTAGTTATGATTCAAATTTGTCTGTTAGATTATCTTCCATCAATAAACTAAGAACACTTTATTTGTAATATAAAAAAAGTAATTAAGGATACAAGTACAACTATGCATTCGGATGGCAATTGGCACATATTGGTTACTCGCTTAATAATATTTGTATTGCACTAACTTTTTAAACTCTTTTCAAATAGATATATTAAACCTATTTTACAGAGAAATTTGAGTTTAAATTTTTACAAAAGAAAGCTTGGTGCATGCCCTACTAAATCCTAGCATAATCTCCATACCGTGTCCGTCCCCTGCAGCCTCCCTATCCAAACCTAAAGCCATGCATCCCCTTTTTCATTTATAGTTTGGTCAAAATCTAACGTGGAACCAGCTGAGTCTCGCTCACCCCAATTTACTTTCATATCCACTCATCCAATGCACTTTTGGGTTTTGGCATATCCAAATTTAGGTTACTTTTTTTGACATGTAAAGGAAGTGTACGACTTATTGATGCAAGTTTATCATCCCAACTAAGCTCAACCCAAAAAGAACGTCTCTTCATGCTAGAGGATAAACTTAAGCCACTTTTCAACCTCTATAAGTAGTACTCTTTTATCTCTCAATCAAGTTGTATACTCTTGCAATAGCATACCAATCGAACCAGTTGCGTAATATAATGCGAGTATTTTTTTCGTTTTTTATATGCCATTATTAGTAGAACCTTTCCCCTTATATTGTATAATATTGTTACGTTAGGTAGGCTTTGTAAGTGTTTTAGCCTTACCATGATGCAAGTTCATAGTATGTTCATCATATGAAGCCCAAATAATTACCATTTAAAAGAAAACAGAGAAACAAAGCTCGCTAACAATCAACAAATCTAACCAATGATCTCCCCATCCTTGCCACACAGATCACATGTAATAGTACTTACTACCGTCAAGTCCGAAAGTGAGAGAGCGAGACGAACGCCTAAATGCAGCTAGGCGGATCCACGACGACAACAAAGCAACGGTAGCGAGGCAACGGCAGCAAGGCGGCGAGGTAGCGGTAGCGAGGCAACGACAACGACTAGCGAGTAGCGAGGCAACAAGGTAGCGACAACGGCAGCGACGGCGAAGCAAGTAGGCGATGGCGGCCGACAACGAGGGACTTAGTGGTTAAGGATTTGGTATTTGACTATTTGGATGGAAATGACTAAATGAGAAGAGAAATGAGAGAGTGAAAGTCCGAGACGAGTGAGAGTGAAATCGAAATAGGAATTTAGGTTTTTCGGTTTGAATCGAAATTTAGGAATAAATGTTGGTTTTCGGGTTGAATCGAATTTTTTTAAAAAAACCAAACCAAACCGAAATAAATTTCGATTTTTTGGTTCGGTTATAAATAATAAATTTTAAATTCAAAACCGAACCAAATACCTTAATACGGTTTGGTTTAATTTGGTTTTTGGTTAACCGAACCGTTTGCACACCCTTACTTATTATATCGTGGACCGAGGCCCAGTCCTCTTGTTCCTTCTATTGTTCTAAATTTTCCTCTTTAAATGCCTTTCGCTTTTCTCTTCTTCAAAACTCTAGGCACCTAGTTTTTTGGTATTTCTTTCGCCTCATCTTGGTTTCTTAATTGCTTTTCCGTCATTCCCACTATTGTATTGTTACTTTTTTAACCTCTTTTTTTTTCTTGTTTTCACGATCATATGCCATTTTTCCGTCATTTCCTTTCGTTTTCTCGCCATGACATTCTATGCATCTCCCTTCAAATTCTTCATCCTTTCTTTACTTTAGTCATTTCTTTTGTTCGACGGCCGACCATGTTGGTGGACGATCGAGGGATCGGTAAATTATTGCTTATTGTCGGCTTTAATTTCGATTGGTCGTTGTCCGCAAGCTCTTCTCTATAGTGGGTGGGTTGGGATTGCTTGGATTTCTTTCTTGATTGTCATATGTTTAGCTTGCTATATTTTATCAAATATATAACGGGTTCTTTATTTTTCTTTCTTCATGCTCGCTCAATCCTTCCAAACAATGATGCGCTTGGTTTGAGAGCCACGAAATCGATTAGGTCCCACTACTTTTGCTTTTCTTTCATCAAATCATTAGAGCTCCACTCGGGTTTTCCATTTTTTGCTCTTTCTTCACCTTCTCTTTTAGTTCATTTGGTTGCAACAGGACCGGATGTATGTGTTTTCAACTATAATTTTTCATCATTTGTTCAGACTTGCTATATTTTGTTAAATATATAATGGGTACTTGGTTTTTCTTTCTTTTGCCTTGCTCAATCCTTCTAAACAACGTTATACCCGTGTTGCTTCACATTGAATTTAATCTTAAAGCCGAGTATATCAACATTTTGATTTATAATTAAGTCCTTCATGATGAAATGTTATAGGATTTGCTTTCACATATCAAACCACCAAAACTTTCCGTGTATATTTAATTTAAAGAATGAATAATAAAATAAATAGAATTTTATCAATCGAAAAAGATAAAATTCATTAAAAGTGTAAATATCATAAATTGAAAGATATAACACTTACATTATTAGTTATCGAGATGTTTGATGTCATTCGACAAATCAATGCTTTCTAAGTTATGAAGATAAAATTACTAAAAAACAAGTAAAAGACTAATACACTATTTGTAAGAAAGTAGGAACTAACTCGTTACATGGTAAACTCGAAGGAATTGAATAAACTTGTCTAAAAAGCCTCTCTCATAATTTGCCAACATGTCTCCCTCTCGGAGATTTTATATATAATCTCATAACTCACAAAGAAGCAAAAATGAGACTATGATACTTAGATTACTCTATCTTTCCCTCTTATCTAGTCCTAACTCTAATTGTTTTTATTATAAAATAATCTAACGGACAAGTTAATAGTTTATAATTAACAAATTCCTATAGTTAATCACCGACACCTAAGAACATGGTTATATTATATTGTTAAATTGGATATATCCATTATAAACATTCTCTCCCGATTAGTTTATCCCTAATTGTAGAATAATCTTGTATGGGATTAATTTGTACATATTTTGACGATACCCTTTTGCCACCAGTTTGGCTTTGAACGTGATTGAAACCTCATCGAGAGAGGTTGGATATATGAAAAACTCTATATCAATATTAACTAGGTCATTCTCATACTATATAGTTAATATACTCCAAAAATATTAGATATGTTCCAATATAAATGGAAGAATTATGTTATTTTTTCATTGGGGCCATGACTTATTTGTTAATACGAGGGCCATAGAGACCCCTCTCTCCTAAGTTCTAACTATCAATAATTATTTCTCAACTGAAGGCAAAATACCATCCTTTAGGAACCTTGTCTACAAACCATGATAATCTCTTAGAGAGCTAGGTTATATATTCTAGGGATAATTATCTAGGTTATATAAAGGACGATTTAATAGAGCGATCATAATATATCTTATTAACGTTTGCCATAGATACTTAATGGATTTTTTCCCTTAATTCCATGAGACCAACAGAATGAAGTGACTTCCAATTGATTCCTTTATAAATATTCTCTCATTATTTCCTAGACCAAGTTTGTCTTAACCAACTATATTGTGGCCTTATTAACTTTGTTATTGAAGGAAAGGCAAGTTAATCAACTTAACCGGTTAACTCTCCATTCCAATAGATATCCCGTGTAATCATATCCCGATCAATTTAGGGGATATATTTTATATCATTGAATATATATCATCATGCTTGCTTTGCCCTAATGCTCCACATCGGTCCAATTTACTATAGTATCATAACAAATAGAATAAACCATTCTTAAGTTAATTTCCCTTTGTTATGATGGTATATTAAGTATGATAGTTGTCAAATAGGGACTATTAGTAACAAAAAGGTTATCATGTATATATAAAGCCTTTAAAATATTATTAGCTAATTAAGACCCGAAGCCATATTTTAATAACCTATTATATATAATCTATAAACAAAATTCGATAGCTTAACAAACAAGCCTTTGTCCTTAATTCTCGAATACTATAAGATATATGTACCTCTATATCATATATACGTACTCCTTCTTAATTAGTTTATCCCTTTCCTCTCTCTTTGCAGTTTGGAAGTAACCAATTAATGATCAATTTGGACAACTCTATAACATGGCTTCTTGATATATTGGTTTATTTATCTATATGATAGGGTTATACCATTTTAATAAACCTCTCTCCATTTAGGGGCACTTACCCGTTATATTTCTAATGTAAACCTACCCTCCATATTATGAGTATGTACTTTATTATAAGTATGTTCTTTACTAATTAGAGCAATAAATTATGTCCAAAAGAAGAGTATATGATTGTATATTATCCTCATACTATGTTAGGAAAAGAGATTTATAAGATTAGTTATCCCCCTATTCGTATATAATCTCTCTCACGATTCTATAAGAGTGGAATATAATTAACTCCTAGGGTATTAATACCTTTTCATAAATCTATTAGTGTACACCATTATTAGAGTCCTTAGGATATTCTGGTCGAAAGATCGAGGCCTATGATTATTTTTCACTCCCAAGCTAATAACCTAGTCGAGTGAGAGACCCTCCTACATAGGTAATATATTTTAATAATACTCTCCAAGAATGAGCCCCCTCTCGTAAAACCAAGTATTCTTGTTAAAGGATGATATTTAGAGAGAGGAGCCTCCTACAAATAAAATAAGTCGGTGAATTATCACTAGCCTTTACATGTCTTTCTTCGCCCGACTATCAAATTCCTAACTAAATGTCTTTTAACAATTGACTACCCAACAAAAGCTTAACCTACTAATCGAAGTTTATATTATTTATAGGAGGGGAACTTTTACACTAGTCTATGTCTATTTGTATATCCCAATATCTCTCATGACTCTCACATAGAGGATTACCAATAATATTGTCTTCATGTCCTATCTTATCCTTCTATATTATCTATAGAGTTTATCAAAATTTCTATAAAGATGGTGGGAACGAATTATATTTATCTATCAACCCAAACACCTATGATTGAACAAATAAAGAGTTACTATGGCTATTGATAATCTTAATAAACTCGTTATGAAATTAGCCATCTCATAATATTATTTTAAATAGGTATGTAAAATAGAACATTGATATAAATAAGTTTATCTTATATCATTTTTATTAACAAGATGACGAGTGTACGATTATGGGCAACTATGAAAGTAGAGTGACTTGATATTATTATAGCCTAAGTATTACATTATTAAAGTTTGTGGGAATGAAAATAGTATACGGGGATTCAATTGCCTATGAGAAGGGTAGACCTATTAAATATGATAACGAGTGTACTCTCTCTATATTATAATAGAGGATATTATGGCAAATAGGATTACAACCTTGTTATGAGACCAATTAACCTCTTTTCAAGAGGGTATTAAACTTATGGTTGGATAATCCTATTCGCCAAAAGATGTACAAGTTAATCTCATGCAAGATTAGACTACAAATAGGGATAAACTAATTGGGAGAGACTGTTTATAATGGAATATATCAACATGCTAGTTTATGATAGATTCGTACCCATTATTGACTAGCGATAGAGGATATTAAACTCGGCTAAGATAAATTTTGAGAATAAGGTATACTATAATTAACTATCAAATTAATGTCTAGCTAATATCATAATAATGGGATATGGGCTATCACTAATGGGGAAAAAATAGTAGTGTATGGTCTATGATCAAAATGCCTTGATATTACCCCAAAATTCATCTCTTTGGTGACTCATGGAATATATGACATCGGCTTATAATGTATTAGTAAGCATTATTGTCTAGCAATAATAATATGAATTTAGGTTGGTTTATCTTCTAATTGATTAGTAGTGGGTTGTCTCCATTTCTCTCCTACAATCACGGATACAAGAATACTATTAGAAATCTCCATCTATTTTAAGATTAGCTATTAGATTATATGATGGCCTATTATAGAGATATGCTATAAGGATTGGCCCATTTTTGGTAACAAACATATAAGGTCATATATCCTTTTTATTAAATTTATAATTAAGCTTATTCATATAGAACCATTCGTATTAAATGTGTCATCTTATATAATTAAGGGGTTCCTAGACAAACTAATATCCGTCTTCACTTGCTACTATAATATGGTAATGATTACCTTAAGGGGCTCCTTAGTAACCGTTTAGTATAGTTACCATGAATACTAAGGTATCAACCTTAGCCAACTAGCTATGATATCGTACAAACCCCCATTTTTTACTATTCTAAACATTTTAAATTTAGGATCGCATATAATTTAGTTTGGTATTATTTCGTTGATCATTAGTGATCGTGTACCATTCTTTTGGTCCTTCCCCCTTAAACAGACTTTTGATCGATAATTGCCTTTTATTTAAATTTAAATACAAACAGTTATTTAGTAACTCGTCCTTTTGTTTTTTTCGTGCATATTGCCTTCGTCGAAACCGGTCGAATGCAAGACCAAACGCACTATTTTATTTAAACCTTATAACTTCGTTGAAGCATGGTCGGTTATATTACCAAACGCACTCGTTTCACTCGGGGCTTAAGACTTTATTGAAACTTAGTTTATTATAAGACCAAAACACATTGTTTTATTAAAGACTTAAGGTTCCGTTGAAACTTGGTTGGTGATAAAACCAAACGCATTGTTTCATTAAAGTTCTAAGGCTTCGTCGAAACTTGATTGGTTATAAGACTAAAACGCACTATTCCATTTATGCCTTACTATTTTATCATAAGAAGACATCTCATTTAATTATGACCTTGAATTTTAAGGAGCCAACTCATGTCCTTCTTTCAACTCTTTAGAGATGAAATGAAAATTTCTTCCTCTAATAGGCAAAACATTAAATGTTGATGGATATGATAAGACATCGCATCTTTTTACTTCTTAAACAACTACTCATAATCATATTATTGCCTTGGTTATCCAAAAATCGATGGTCGTTATCTTACCCCCATTCGAACCATTGAATCTTAACAATCAAACATCGTGACCTTTAAAATGAATTATATAAAAGAAAAAATCACTTACAACATTTTTACTTTTATTGCAACCTCTTTTTCTCGCTAAAATCTTACAAGATAAAAATTCTTACTTTCTCTCTCGTCATTCCATTGAACTTCTTTTCTATCGTCCGTCAATTTCTTCCTTCTCGCATAACAATGGCTCCAAAAGGCAATGTCAAATCTTCAAAGAAATCAATCCAAAAGAAAATCACCTTCCAAAGGTACTACTATTGATCGAATGAATCCTTTAGTCAAATGGGTGTGATTAACATGTGTTTACCTCAACCTATTACTAGTAATGATATTGTCAATATCGTGATTGGACATAGAAAAATTCTAGATAAGAGCTCTTACTAGACATTAAGTCCTACTATCAATATTGAGGTTGTCTATCTTGCCAACATGATTAATATAACCTTTCCATATGATATTGGCATTCTCTTCTCTTCGCAGTCTTATCTAACTCTATGAAAGTGAACTTAATCTACCAAAGATTTTTCTATTATTTGGTCGAAACCAAATGCCAAATATGAAGATTGGGTCAGAAGAGGCCCATTCCATAGTTAGGTAAGAAATGGGACATAATGGGGATTTGCAAGGCCATCCTCTTGTCAACCTACTCCTCTAGTTGCTTCCCGGAATCCTTGTGTCAACTAGTTTCAGCTTTTAGAAGGGCATATATTGATGACCCTACTCGATGTTATGGCCATCATCTGTTTGTATCATACTAGCCAAACTTTGGCTTTTAGCACGAATGATGAAGACCTCAAAGTCTAGGAAAACAGAGTTTCTTAAAACTTATTGACACCTAGTCGATCATTACGGAGAATGGATAGAAGTATCTCGTGATGAAGAGATTGATTTCTATATCGTATAGATCTACAAGTATGTTGTTTGCTCGAAGTTAAAAAGGCAATTAAAGCCTTTCTCGCCTTGGGCCATCAATTTGGCTTCTTTTGATGGAACGAGCAAAGTCATCATGGGTCCACTCCTTTTTACTTTTGCATATGTAGGATTTTGAGATACATCTATCAACGGGATTAAGACTCTATCATGTCCACTTTGGTTCATTCGGATGTAAGGCGAATTTTATTTTCTAGCCTTGAGTTAACCTCATCTTGTTAATACTCTATCATATCCTTTCCGGTTCATTCGGATGTGAGGAGAATTTTATTTCCTAGCCTTGAGTCAACCTCATCTTGTTAAAGAGGACCCGGATAGCTTTGGTCACTCTCTTATCCATGATGCACCCTTTTGCCCTCTTTCTTTTTCGAATGCTTTAAGGTACATTATTGACCTTCAAGCATAAGCAAAACAAATTAGAAGACTCGGATGCCCTTCCATACACACATATATGGGCCATTGTGATTTTAATTAAACAAACCGCTTCATAAGATACAATTCTCTTCCGGCGAATAGCTCGTATGAAGTGTAGTTTTAATGAGTTGAGACTTGATTTAGTCACTTAGGGATGCGAGTGTTTACCGAAGCTTACAACCCTAACCTCAATGCTCGACAGCTTGTACCGATCCAAACAAGGTGACAAGACCATTGATCTCAACCATCAATTAATCATGAAATAAGAGAAGAGACATCTAAAATTCCTTGGAATAGGTTGCTAAGAACGAATCAATGGCGTATGCCATAGTACGATACCTCAACGAGTTATCATCAAAACATTGATGTAACTTCTTCTTTCACCGTAATATGGTCGACGTTTTAGGAAAATAATTTTTTTTATGGCTAATAACAAAAACTATTCTACAATATTCATAACACATCGATTGTAAGAAGATCGACATCGACCAAGATTAAAATACCTAAAAAACCTTATAAGTCTTCCATTTTTCCTATCTTTCTTAGATTTTATAAACTTTTCCTAATTTGCTCTTCTTTTTTTCTAAATAGCTCATTCGTAGAGAGTAATTTGAAGAAAAGAAAACTTGATTTACCTCTTTCCCTGAAGGCTCAACAGAGGAAGAAACTTTTCCAAAAAGGCATCGACCAAAAAAAAGACATTAGTGGTGGCTTCAAAACCTACCGTTTTGATCGACCTACAGATTAGAGAGAGACCTTCTCATCCTCCTCTATTGATACACATGGATGGTTTGATGGATCCTAAAGCCGGAGAAACTCCTCTTCCTACTCTTTCTTCCTCAATACGAATGGGTGATTTTACAATTAGAAGGAATCCTTTTCCTCTTTATTCAAGACAGAGGGGTGGCTCAATAGATTCTCAAATCCAAAGTACTTCTCTTCCCATGTAAAAGGATAAGAAACTATTATACACAACACCACCTAATCCCGAGGACCCATCCGTAGAAGAACAAAAAGAAGCAATAGTGCAATAAGCGATAAGGATTCTTACTTTTAAAGATTTCCAATTAGAAATCCCTATAATATTGATCTTCTAAAATGCTTATCGCTCCTAACATAGCCGAAGAGGTCGAAAAAAGACTTTTGTCGATAGACTTTTTCTATCCATAAAATCATTAGTGAGACTTCGAACCGAAAGATAGGGTCTCCGAAGTCGTCCTACTCTATCGAATTCGACATCTAACTAGGCCTAGAATGGACCAAGTAAGTCTTACCGATACTCTTTCCGAAAAACATTATCTTATAGCATTTCAATACTATTAATTTGTTTAACTACTTCATTAGTTACCGAAACTTTTGTCGACTTCTCTCTTTGAAAGAAATCTAAAATTTGAAGTTCATTCACCTATAGAGGCATAATAAAAGATCTTTTCAATGGCTTTTCCTTTTTAAATTTTTTTAACTTGCTTATGTTAATCACTATTTATCTTCTCTCGTAGGTTTACCTTCCGAAGAACTACTAATGCTTATCGAAGAACTAATATCGGATAAATTAGAAGATAAAATTTCAATAGTTAGCTTAGTACATAGGTGTTTCAACCAAACCCAGTTATCCAAAATCCAATGGCTAAAACCCAACATAACCTTAAAGTCTCATCTATAAACATCGAGCCCCTTGGAAATGGTACTCAATGGGATCCAACTGCCGCCTTAATATTTTATCAACCTCCACCTATAAAGTTTTAGTAGAGCATACCGAAGCGATTAGCTCCCGTAATGTAAGCTCCCACCATGTTGATAATGAGACAAAAGTTCGTCAAGTGATTCAATTCATAATTCGAAGCGAAAGTGAATCTAGAGTCCTCGTCGAAACTACCAAGCATCATTGGGAGTTTTTGTTCAAACAATCATGGCTTTAGATCAATAGATCTAATTCGTATCTAACTTTATCGCAACGAGCCCTTTCGAGACTCATGAAAACCCAATTTTTTACACTCGTTGAGTTCACCTATCTTCTTAATTTCTTTCGCATATCGCCTCAGATGATTATGAATAGGATTTGTTCGACGTATCAAAGAGCGCTATTGTTAAAGAGCTAAAAAAAGAAAAAATGCAAGACTTATATGAGGAAAACGAGACAAATCTTCATGAAATGGATCCTAATAAAAATTGTTATGACTCGAATAAAGAACAAATGTGCTTAGAGCATGATAGAGCCTAACTAGATAAGGAGATATAGGAGGTCAAAAAAAAATTAGAATGGTTAAAGGTTGCTCGATCTCGCCATGGATTTTGAAATTACTTAAGTCGGTGATGACTTAAATAGAGTGGCGAGACTAGGTTTTGTTTGTCGATAAGAATATAGTCGATTGAACTTGATTGGATCAATTACCATTATTTTAGATATGCTTAGGAGTGAAAAACCCTAAGAATAAATTTGTAACAAATTTCCAACATATTTAAACAAAGAAGCTTTTATTTTTTACTTCATTTTTGAATTACCTAGTTGTTTTTCTAATCTTGGATATAAGATTCTTTGTACATCTACCGTAATTTTGAAAATTAGAATTCCAAAATCGAAGGAAAATATGGCTTTAAATATTTGCCATTAATACCTTTATTATGCTCGATCCCCTATAGGTTTTCCAACTTATAAACATTTTTAGAATAAATTCTTTTAATTTAGAAAGGATCTTCCCAATTAGGGCATCATTTCCCAAAAAGATAGTCCTTCTTCCCAATTGGAAGTATAACCTTCCAAAGCAAATCTCAAATCAAAAAGTTCTTCTTTTTAACTTTTTAATTATAAGTACATGTCAATCTCTATTTTTGAATATGAATCCTGTTATGTGCCTCGATTCTTTTCAAATGTAGAGATTCTATTTCAATAAACATGGCATCTCGTATAATCTATTCCGGACATCTTGTTCTATCTTGCAACTCTTAAAGATTGAGCCACAATCTCGAATGGCAAGATCGTATCATGTTCATAAGTTAGTCGATATGGACTTATCCCAATATTCTGTTTGAAACCAATTTGATAGCCCAAAGAGTGTTTTGTAACAATTCATGCCAACTTCAAATATTATTATTGATCATTTTCTAGATATTCCTCTCGATAATTTTGTTTGACACTTCGTTTTTCCATTAGCTTAGCGTAATATGATGATAAATTTATTATAAAGAAATCAAATTCTCTCACAAACTCTTACATCTTAGCTCTATTAAAGACTAGAGCTTGATCGATCGTAATGGTTTGTGGTAAAACAAACCGATAAATGACATTTTCTTAGACAAACCGTATGACATCATCTTGGTTAACGGATCGTATAGGCTTTGCTTCTACGCACTTAGTAAAATAATCAATTACAACTATGATATATGAGTGGGATGTGCTTGATGATGGTTTAATTTCTCTAATTAAATCCACTACCCATCCTCAAAATAGCTATGGTTTAACTACCGAATGTCATTCTCGCTATAAGCATTAAAGAAATATTGTCATACGTTTGGCATGCATCACATCCTTTAGCCATTTTAATGCAATCTTTGCTCATCAATGGCTAAAATAAACCATGGCGTCGAATCACCTAACTCATTTTGTCTCATGTCCGATGTCAATCGTAAAGTCCAAAATAAGTTTTTGTCATTATTCTTAAGGCTTCATCTATTCTAACACATCCGAGCAAGATTCCATCAGCACTCTTTTTAAATAATTCATTTTCTTGTAGTACATAATTCCTTATTAAATGCTTCATATAGAAATTATGGTTCATCAATTTTGGATTCGCCAAGGCTTGAATGATCTCATCCCTCTAATCGGAGATAGATTGAAGGATATAAATCATATTGACTTCCATCATTTCTTCTCTTTGAGCAAAATCTTAAATGATTTTATCTTCAAGGGTAATTAAACCTTTGAAGTTGCCAAAAAATATCCAATAACCGGTAGCCATCCGAGCCAGTTCATTGGCTAACCAATTCTCCTCTCGGTGTATGTACGTAATTTTGAGTACTTCAATCCGAGATAGTTGATTCTTAACTCTTTTAAGGTAGTGTTATAAAATATAATTGTTACATTTAGCATATCCTAATATCCGATTAATTACTAATTGAGAATCTCTATATATTTCGATGGCTATAACTCTTCGATTTAGGACAAGTTTGAGTCCAATTATTAATGCTTCGTATTCAACCCGATTGTGGATGCATGATCCTTCTAATTTACGGACCAAATGTATTGGAATCCCATTTGGTGATAGGAGCACAACTCTAACTCCTTGATCGTTTTTTGAACTAGAACCATCGAAAAATAACTTTCATTGAATTACGCCCAAATAAGCTATGTCGATTGGAAGCTTCGTACTAATACTAGGATGATCGGCTATAAAACTTGTCAATGCTTGTCCTTTAATAGATTTTTAAGGCATATAAACCATATCAAATAGGATTAAAGCTAGACTCCACTTATTGATCCATCTTTTCGGGAGTGGGTTAGAAAGCATATACTTAATGACATTAGTTTGTGTTATAGTCTTAATTGTATAAGCAAGCAAATAATGTCTTAATTTCATTATTACAAAGTATAATGCCAAACAAAGTTTTTTAAATACTTGGATATTTATATTCCATAGTATTTAAAATCTTGCTTAAATAGAAGATCATCCGTTCATTGCCTCAATCATTTTCTTGAGCTAAAAAACAACCGATAGAATCTTCACTTGCTATGATGTATAATTTTAAAGACTTTCTAGGTTTTAGAGCAATCAAAAACTAATGGCCTCAACAAATAATCCTTAATCACATCAAAAGCTCATTGATGATCTTTATTCCATATGAAAAGCTTCAAAATCTTTCAATTTAATAAGGGGTGAAAATTTTTTTGTTTTTCTAGTAGTGTTGGAAATGAATTGATGTAAATAGTTCCAAGAAAACTTTGCGAGTGGTTTCTTTATTTGGTGGCTTAACCTCTAAGATGATTTTAGCTTTATTTCCATCCATGTTGATACCTCTGTTATGAATAAAAAAACCTAAAAAATTTCCCGCACTCACACCAAAAACATACTTTAATGGATTTAGTTTAACCCATGTTTCCTAATACGTTGAAAAGATTTTTGAAAATCAATAAGATGTGATAATTGGTTTATAAATTTAAAAACTATATCTTTGAAATAAACTTTGATACTTTTATTAATTAAATCATGAAAAATGGCATTCATTGCTCATTGATATGTTGCACCAATATTTTTTTAATCCACACGACATTACAACCCATTCATAGGTACCTAAAGACCCTAGACATCAAAATGTTGTTTTATGCACATCGTCCTTAAACATATAGATTTAGTTATAATTAGAAAATCCATCCATAAATGAAAAGATTTGATATCCATAAGTGTCATCTATCAACATGTCTACTAGTGGCATCGGATATTCATCTTTAGCGATACTTCGATTTAGATCTCTAAAATCTATACGTACTCGATTTTCCACTCTTTTTTATAACTATAACAATATTAGAGACTTATTTGATGTATCTTGAAGTCCCGATAAAACCGACTTGAAGCAACTTCTTAATTTCTTATTGAACTAGATCGACCACTTCACCGACCATTCTTCTTGGAGTTTGCTTCACTAGACTTACATTATTTTTTTATTGGTAGTCGATGTTCCACCAA
The DNA here is from genome assembly GCA_963924115.1 of Dovyalis caffra. Taxonomy (NCBI): domain Eukaryota; kingdom Viridiplantae; phylum Streptophyta; class Magnoliopsida; order Malpighiales; family Salicaceae; genus Dovyalis; species Dovyalis caffra. The sequence goes on from CAWUPB010000351.1 coordinate 2,925,894, forward strand.
ATTTTTATCTAATTTGAGCATTTCATGGTACTCCCAAATGAAGTAGTCTTTATGCTTTTTTAATAAAGAAATCATCATTTCTTTGAATGAAGAATCCAATAACTCACTAATAAAAGTAAGCCTTGACTCCTTTTTCTATTCCTAAATTAACTTCTTCAAGCGGATCTTGAGTACTTGGCCTTGTCACTTCGGTTTGTCATATCATTGACATGTCCACTAGGTTGCTTCTATGACCTTTGTCGAGATCTTCCTCATAGATACAATCTAGTGAATTGAGGATGGCTATTTTTTTCTTTTTGAATAGCCCTTTTTTTATTTCATATACTTTTAAAAGATGGATGGTAGCTTGAATTGCCTTCAAACCATCTATCCAGACTTTCATTTTAACTTATCATTTAAAAATGAGTCTTTTTTATAGCTTAAAACATTTTATCGATAAATTCGGTGTCGTTTCTTCTTCGGTTTCTGTTGGTCTTCACTCTTTCCCTCTAGACCATCTTTAGTTAGAAATTCATAAATTTTCTTAAAGTCACAAAGTTGATCAATTTAGCTTTATTCCATTATCTCTCTAACTTCATCCTTTTTTGATGCTTCTAGAGAAATAAAAAAGGATGTCACATCAATTTTAGGAGAGATAAGTTCATTAATGATCGATATAACTTCTTGTTGGAAACACTCACCTTCTAAAAGAAAGGGATCAGCTCTCCTCCAAAAACTCCAAACTCTATGATGCTTGGACTATGGTTGTATCCGATCGATATCTACATGTACAACCTCAAAAGACTTAAAATTCCAAAATATAAGTTTTTGATAGAGAGATGAAGGTACACATAACTTAAGATAAATCTAATCCTTTCTTAACAATAAATTAAATGAAAGCTTAGTGTAAATTATAAAGAAAACGACGAATTCCTATTTTTGACCCAACCCGTAACTCGATAAGTAGTATGACCTTTGCTTTTGTAAAGTTTCCAAGCAAAGCCACATATTAAAATATCGGTATTGGTTAAATCTTTGATATGTTTCTCAAGAATTTTAAGCATGTCAAGTGGCATAATATTGATTTTTATAGCATTTTCAATCAATACTTTGCCTATTGAAAAACCATTTATAACCATTTTAATGTATAACGGTTTGACATGCTTTCTTTTGGATACCTCGGGTTTTTTAAAGATAATTAAATGCTTACCAATAGACATCTTTAAAGTTTGTATTGGCTTATCTTGAATGTCGGTCATCTCCACTTCTACAACTGAATTGTTTCGAACATCTTCAAGTTAATATTTTAGTTATTCTACCTTTGGCATGTAATCAAGTGTCAAAGTGAGTTACATTCGACTAAACTTATTGGTCATATGGTAGGAGTCGGTACGTTACGAGGATTTTCATCCAAGATAACCTTGAAATCATCATCTTCAAAATCAATCTTGTAACTAGACTCCACGACCTCCTTGTCTTTCTCGTAAATTAATGTTTTAGTTGAAGTGATTATCGACTCAGGTTGGCCTCTCTATAATATTTTGATTTTTATCACAATCTTCTCATCTTCGGATATTTAGACCTTTTTAATTTTTGCCATTTTCCTCAACCATCTCCTCTTCTAAGTTTTGGACATGGATGAAAGATTATCAAGCTCCGAATACCATAAAGAACTACTATGTTTTAGTTATTTTGAGGAATTTCTATGTCTTGGTCGTCTTAGAAGACTCGTCATATTTTAGTCGAGTTAAAAAGCTGCCATGTTTTGACTGTTTAGAGAGATTACTAGATTTTAGTTATTTTTTAGGATTGCCATGTTTTGGTTGTCTTGGTGAAGAAAATTGAGCTTTCTTCCACACTTCAATTTTTGGTTTTTTCGGCTTTATAAACCTTGGAGGTTTATTAGTATCATCGGACTATCTCCCTTTTATCGACTATCTTCAATTGTCGGACCTTTGATAGGGATGATTTCTTGATTTGTGATGCTCCCCGGTGAGAGAAACATATTTGTACCTCTTAGAAAAGTACTCTCTGCTAGCATCATTCCCGATCCTTTCGACTTGAGCAAGGGTTTCCCTAGTTGAAATCACTAAGTTTCAAGTTATCCGATGAGTAACTATCATCTCCTTTATTTTTCTACACAATTTTATAGAACCTATATTAAGTTGGATCTTTCCAATCCGAGCCTTTCGAGCTTGAAAGTTCTCCATGCTATAGTATTCTCTGTAAAGCTAACTAAGAGGATGATTCCTCCATTCGATGCTCTTTAGTCGTCATTTTTTAGTGCTTGGTCCTTTGTCATCATTTTTTGGTGATTCACCGGTCTTGGCCTCGCTTGTGGGCTAAAGTACCTACCTTGAAGTCGAATTTAGGATCTTTTAATTATTTTTTGACCTTGTCAACATATGTTTAGGCCCAGTAGAGCAATACTTAAAGCTACTTTTTCTTCATAAGTGAGGTCATACCGACCATAGTCTAGATGACTATTCAAATAGTCTATAGAGTTGAAGCATTTATCTATTATATGTAGAGTAGTGATGTGCCACTTCCAATAGTGGTCAAGTTTCGGGTCATCAAAAGAAAAAAATTAAAGGACTCCTCCGTTGACCAAATGATTGAAAACCGGGTTGGCCATCTTGGTAGCTTTCGACACGACAAGTCTGTTCCTACAAATCGAAAAGTCGAACACGTCAATAGTTAGAATTTTGAACATTTCAATAAAAAGATTACTATCAACTTTAATAATCTCTACCTTATCAAGAAAAGTTAATTCTTTTGACTCTATTGATATAATTATTAGTTGAATAGGATGGAGCATTATGCCTTTAACGAGATTTTCCCTTTTCAACTCTTCTAAAGTCAAAAGTTTATGTTTCCCTTTAAGCTTGATTTTATTATTGGCTAAAAGCCAATCAAAGATCAAATCGCTTTATCAAGATCGAAGGAATATTTTCGATCTTCTTTTGACTTAAAACATGCAAGAGCCTTTATGTTTTTTTTAGCTAACTATTGACGGACTATTGGTTTTCCTTTAACATACTCTGTAAAATCCACATCGACCATTGAGGAATCTTGATAGTAAATTCCTATAACGGTGTTCTTTTGTTATGATTCTTTACGCAGGATTATTTCAAACCTTGACGCTCTTTCTATTAATTCATAAAGTTCTTAAAACACCATGCCCTTGAATTTCTTTTTGAGTTTAAAATCCAAATCATCCTGTGTGAAACGTAAAAATTTACTTTCGGATAAATTAACTCGACAACGAACTCTAGCTTTTCTAAACCTTAAAAGAAACCGCTTTCTGATTCTCCTTAAAACTCGTTTTAACCTTGTTAGGTCTACTACAAAAATCTTGAGGTTTATTCTTAAAAGCTGAGCCTAAAATGCTTGGTGTATAACTCATTAGGTGAAGATGGAATTTGATAACAAATTGATGTACCAAGTGAAGGCTACAATAGTTAAAGAACTAGGAAAAAGACACGGCTTCAAGAAATCATCCCTTGATAGTTCTTCATATTAAAAAGTGAAACTGGCAATGCGTTCTAAGGTAGAAACATTATCTTTACCAAAAAAATAAAGTGAATTTAGGAGACCAAAATTCTCCGAAGAATTGAGAATCCCTATCGACATAATGCGGGTATGGCTTTTGATAAATAGGACAATTGACCCTTTACATTCGTGGTCCATACATCCTCTCAATCATATTAGCCAAAGCATCCTAATTCAACTCTCTAGGTGCATTCGTGGGGATATGATATGATGTTACACCATTTTCCCTTGCTTGTTGCCATAGTTGGCACATTCTATGGTGGGAAACTTGTTGTTACCCTTGAAGGTGGATTTGAAAAAGGTCCATAATATGAAGTTATTAGTTGTGTTACCATACTTATAGATGGTACCTAGGATGAGTAACCATTAGGTTGGCCATAATGAGCATGTTCATAAGAGTGTTATGACATATCATGACCATTTACGGTATTAAATGGCCTACTAGGAGTTGAAGGTGGATACCTTAAAGGAACTCTAGTCACCTTGACGTTGAGGACCTCATCTCCCTATTAATATCAAAATTTCTTTATTTACTTGGTTTTTTCCCCTTTCCTTCTACTAAAATTACAAGTTGTCAATCTTCTTTCATCGTTCGAGTGACTTTTGTAGTTGTCTCGAATCTTAGTTCGATAACAATCTCTACTTCCTTGGCCACTTGTCTAGCTAATAGAACAAGAATTTCATTAAACATTTGATTTATGTTTCTAATCACTCTATCACTGTGATAACGCATATAATCCATTAATTTGGTAGTATGGTTAGCAATGTTCTCATTGTTTTTCTTTTTATGATTCGATTATAAAAGTCTTTATCCTATTAATATCCTCTTCAAATCGGTTCGACATTAGCTTGTATGTGTCAATTTATTTGATTGACTATATTTAAAGATGAATTATATATCCTTTTCGGCAAATCTTTAATCCGATTAGCCGACATTTATCAAAATTTAACCATTCGTTCTTCGGGCACATATTTCCTAACATCATGGTTTTAGTTCGTAGAACCATCACTTCTATCCGAACCTACATGTTATTAATGTTTAACACCCAATCTATTTTGATTATCGAGTTGTTCTTTATCAATTACATTTTTAGGCTCTAAGATGATATTAACCTTGGTTTCTCCACGATTGCGGTTTTTTATGGTTTCCATCATAGGTTCATTTTCAAAGATTTAGACCATTTCTTCAATAGAAATAGGAAATTTTTTGTCGATTTGGCCCCTTCGAGGAGTTAACGTCTTGTCATACTTTTAGTAGTACCATGTTTTGACATTTCTTTTCTTATAGTGGTCATCAAAACTTATTGTCGCTTATCGAATTTAATCTTAAAGTAGAGTGAGTCGATGCTTTAATTTAGATTAAGTCCTTCGTGATGAAATTATTTTAGTTTCGCCTAGCAAGCCATTAGGACTTTCTATGGGTACTTAATTTAAAAAGCGAATAATAAAATAAACGAATTTTATCAATCAAAAGAGACAAAATTCATTAAAAGTGTAAATATCATAAATCAAAAGATATGACACTTACATATTAGCTATCGAGATGTTCAATGCCATTCGACATATCAACGCTTTCTAAGTTATGAAGATAAAATTACTGAAAAACAATAAAAGATTAATACACTATTTGTAAGAAAATATGATCTAACCGTTACGGGGTAAACTAAAGGAATCGAATAAACGTATCTAAAAAGTCTTATGTTATTGATTGTGTGCGATTCTATTGGTTCTTCCCTCTTAAATAGCTTTTGATTGACAAGCTCGCCTTTAATTTAAATTTAAGGTTTAAACTTGGTTGGTGATAAGACCAAACGTATTGTTTCATTAAAGTTCTAAGGTTTCGTTGAAACTTGGGTTACTTATAAGGCTAAAAAGCACCGGTTCACTCATGCCTTACTTGTTTTTTCATAAGAAGACACCTCATTTGATGGACTTATGACCTTGAATTTTAAAATACTAATAACCTAGTTGGGAAGACACGATATCAATTGGGTCTCATTAGTTTTGCTTCTCCTTCGTCAAATCATTACGGCTCCGACTAGGTTTTCCATTTACTTGCCCTTTCTTCGCCTTATCTTTCGGTTTGTTTGGTTGCAACAAGACTAGATAAGTGTTTCTTCAACCATTTTTTTTTATGTTTTGTCCTTTCATTAGCAATTAATGCCTTTTCAAGGGTATATTATTTGTCCAAGTACGCCACTTATTTTATAATTCATGTATGCAATTCTCTCTTAACTATGGTGCAAGCCTTTTGTTTTGAAATTCCTTTTTGGATTGCATTATTTCTTGTTTATGCCTCTTGCTCGCCTTTTATTTCGACATGTTCGTTGCCTCTGTTTCGTTTCTTTTGAAAAATTTTATGATATTCAAAGAGTAATTAGTGTAAGTTACTCTATAATATAAATATAAAAAAGAGAGAGAAGTAGAAGAGAGAATAAAAAAATTGAGTAAAGATAGAAATCTTCTTATCACTTTGGTGGATCCGAATGTGATTTTTTTATGTGTCTATCTTCCTCCAAAAAAGTAAGCCTTGGATTAACTATTATACTATACATATATGTGTGTCTATAAAGAATTGTACTTATACATTAAAATTAATAAAAACCTAAATTTAATATCAAATGAAAATAATTGAATAGATGTGCAATCTATAATTAGATATTGAAACCCATTTTTAAATAACTCGATTGAAGTTGAGGAAAGGTTGTACTTGTACATGTGCATGTGTCTATAAAAAATTATACTTATACATTAAAATTAATAAAACCCTAAACTTAATTTCAAATGAAAATAATTGGATGGATGTACAATCTATAATTAAAGATTGAAACCCATTTTTAAATAACTCGATTGAAGTTAAGGAAAGGTTGTACTATACATGTACATGTATCTATAAAAAATTATACTTATACATTAAAATTAATAAAAGCCTAAATTTAATTTCAAATGAAAATAATTGGATTGATGTAAAATCTATAATTAGAGATTGAAACCCATTTTCAAATAACTCAATTGAAGTTGAGGAAAGGTTAGTTGGTTCGATAAAAATAAAAATAAAAATAAACGACCAATGAATGAAGGAATTATATGTTGGTTTTGATTAGATGAATATATATATATAGATATATACACTAGTGTGGGTGCCTAGGCTTCACTCTAAGAAAATTTTAACATAATATAATAGTTTGTTCGTGTTTCATTACGGTAATTTTTTTATTGGCTATAGTTTTTTTTTATTGTTATTTTTATTTGGTATTATAAAATTTATGAATATTATTGCATGTCAAAATTTAACATGGTGTAAAAATTTTAATTATTGACCAAGAAACATATGTAAGTTGAGTTTTAAAATGGACGAAAAGTTTTAATTATACACTAAAAAAAATAAATAGATTGATTCATAAGTCCAAAATTTTTAATTATTGACTAAAACCCATAGACATATTTGTTTTTAGCATAAAAACATATAAATAGGTAGCACTTTCCAACCCATTTTTTTCATCCTCTTTTTTTCTTCTTCCTTTTTTCGGATTGGATCAGGCTGAGATTAGCCTAGTCTAGCCATACATAGGTTGGGCTAAGCCCATCCCATTTCAATTTTAGCTAGACCCGAGGCCACAAACACCAACTAAACCTCATTTTTTTGTGGATCGGACTCGCTTTCTTTTTTTCTTTACTTTCCCTCTACCCAATCTCTCTCTCTTCTTCTTCTTCTTCTTTTTCCTCTTTCTATCAAGTTCTTTATAAGAAATGACTCAAAGACTTCATCTCTAGTTCGATCTCTCTCTCCCTCACTTTCTCGCTATCTTCTTCTCGTCTTCTCTTTCTTCCTTCGCCTCATCTTGTCTTCTTCTTCCCTCTTTCTCGCTCGATCTCCATGGAAGAACGAACCGAGTTCATCTGCGGTACACTCTCTCTCCTTTAATCCTTCTTCAACCTATTCACTCCTTCTATTGATTCTCCATTATAATAAAAAAAAAACCCATTCAATACTTTAACCAAAATTTTTCAAAATTGATTGAACCTTGGGTTTCCATTTTTTTCTTCAATGAGCCTTAATTGCCTTGACTTCTCACGAGATCAAGCGGATCAAGCCAATTCAAGTCTTTTAGAACTTAATTTCTTAAAAATCCCTAAATTATGTTATTGTTAAAAAAAACCCAAAAACCTTAAACTTCAATCTAGTTCAATTCAACTTAAATTTGAGGTTTAATCCCTAAATTGACAAACCAAATACATTTAATTAGCCTTTCTTTCAATTATTCAAACTTAATTTCAATCCAAACTCAAAAATTCCTAAATTTTGAAACCCAAAACTCGCTTGAAACCCTAAATACAAAGAAAAATTACATTGATATGATTAGTTTACCTAGAGGAATTCGAATTGAGGATGATGGTGAAAGGTACTACTACTACAATTAAATAGGTAAATCCTTTTCTTCCCTTTGTATTTTTTTTCATTTTTTTTTTCGGTTGTTGTTTCTTTTTTCTTTAATTTTTTTAAGAACCGACCTCCTCTTCCTTATTTGTTGCTATTTTTATATCTTGTCAAATTGTTGGTTCTCCATCGATTATGATGTGAAATTTTTTTATAGGTATGATGTGGGGTGAATTGATAGCGGAGTGAGAGAGTGTAAAGTATGGTGGAGGCTAGTAATATGGTGATTTGAATAGGTAGGTTGACTAGCGGGATTGCAAACCTAAAAAGAGTATCAACACATGAATAACAAAAATCGCAAACAAAGAAGACAATGTTGATTGGAGAAGAAGAGAAGATAAGAACGAGAGGGTTAAGGAGGTAGAAAGAAAGAGTAAAAGGAACAATGGCAGTAGTATAATTAGAAAAACAAAAGAGTGCAATAGAGAAGAAGAAGGAGAAAAGAGCGGCTGTAAATCAAAAGAAGAGAACGAGGCCAAGAAGAATATGCGATCGAAAGAGAAAGAATGTCATACACAGTATATCCATAGTGCGATTAAATCTAAATATACAATAACTAAAAAGTCAGAATACTTATTTATTTAGTTATATATATATATATATTTTTTAAGAATAGTAAAAAATTATAAGAAGATTTCCTTTTAAACTCAATTTATTTATTTATTTTTTCTTTCTTATTTTTCTCACTTCACGTCTGTCTACCTTAAAGGGCAACCAATTTTACTAATTTGACTTGACGTGCTCACTTTAAACCAAAGACCACGTGTCGCTATTTGAATAACAGCTGCAATTAAAGCCGAGCGGCATGGCAGAATTTGGGAAAGAAGAGCTTTGGTGCCTTTTGGCTTTATTATTTAAATAAAATTACAAACCCAACCATCCATCCATATTCTCTCAAATCCTAAGCAAATGCAGCAACCATATTTTTCTCAAATATTAGGCTTTATTTTAAGTAAAAAGAGTTTTGAATTTTAGATTTTTTAAGAAAGAGAGATGAATTTGGGAGATTTAAACAAAGTATGGGAAACCAAAGCCCTAAAAAAACCTGGAGAGGAGGAAGCCAAAACCATGTTAGATAAAATAGCCAAACAGGTGCAGCCCATCATGCGTAGACACAAATGGCGTGTCAAGCTTCTTTCTGAATTCTGGTATTTCTATTTTTTTTCTTTCATAGATATTTATTATAGTCTCTGTTTGGCTGCTGAGAAATTAATTGCCCAAACGAAAGGATAATAAAGTACCATTTTGTGATTCTTATGCTTAATCTGTTGCTGAGATAATACAAAAATATTAAAAACAGCGTTTTTTGATTCTCTGTTTGGTTACTGTCTTCACCACTTCAGCAAGGAAATGAAAATTACTGTCCCGTAGGATGTGGAAATTAAAATGTCAGGTCGGTTAATGGTGGAAATGAACAAATATCTTGTTGCTTTTTATTATTTAATAGTTCTAACTAAACAGCACTGTGAAATTGGAAAATTATGGTTATTTACAGAGTCTTATTATTATTATTAATTCTATGAAGTTTTTACGTCAATTTGACTGACGAGCGAAACTATATGTTTGAATGGGACTTTAGTCCGAACAACAGGTCTCTTCTGGGATTAAATGTAGGAGGTGGGGTGCATGTGAAGTTGAGGCTTCGTAGACCAAACAGGGATTGGGATTTCTTTCCATTCGATCAGGTTCTTGATACGATGCTTCATGAGCTTTGCCATAATGTTCATGGTCCCCACAACGCCAACTTTTACAAGCTCTGGGATGAACTCAGAAAGGTCTTATATTTGTTTCTTTGGCCTTTTACTTTAATCAAATGTTTATATTGTTGATTCCATTATAGGGTATTCTTGTGAAGTTGTAGCCTGTCACATTGAATTTCAATCATATCTCATGCGTTTTTAGTCACAAATAATCTTTGCTTGTTTTTTGTAACCAATCCAGCGATAGGTTTTAAGTAGAGAAATATGGTTTTTTGACTTACCTCACTTACTTTTGTTGTTTTTAACAGGAATGCGAAGAGCTGATTTCCAAGGGAATAACTGGTACAGGAGAGGGGTTTGATCTTCAGGGGAAGCGTTTGGGTGGGTTTTCCCGCCAACCTGCTCTGTCATCTCTTCGCAAAACTGCCTTAGCTGCTGCGGAAAAGAGGGCAAAATTGGGGTCTATACTGCCATCTCAGCCTAAAAGGCTTGGTGGTGATAGCGCCATTATGGTTGCACTCAGTCCAATACAAGCTGCAGCAATGGCTGCAGAAAGGAGGTTGCAGGATGAGATATGGTGTGGTTCTCTGTTGGCTGAGGCTGCTGAGGCTTCTGGTAATGGAGAAACTAGCTCTGATATCGCAGAAGACCTTGTATCAATGGGGGAATTTACAGAAAGCTCAAGGTTACGTGATTGTAGAAAAAGAGGTTGTGAATCAAATGACAGAACAGCTTTTTTATCTTCCAATGGTCATTCAGACTTCAAATTCTTGGATTTATCCAAAGATGCTTCAACATCTGGGTCGATGCGTGATACCAACTGTAGAAAAAAAATTTGCATTTCCTTTAGGGATCCATCTCCTGATACTGCTTCTCACATAGAAGGTAGTTTCATTGATTTAACTGGTTATCCATCTTTTGGATCCAAACCTAATTGCAATACAATACATAATCTAGAGGAACCTCCTTTAGCCGGTAATTCATCCTTTGGTTCCATATGTAATCATGATACAGCACATAATCCAGAGGCACCTTCGTTATGGGAGTGTGGGATGTGCACATTACTGAATCCGGTAAGTGATCAGCATCATTGCATTAATGCAACTTTGGTTTGTGGCTATGCTTCATTGGAATGTATGCTTAGTATGTTCAATGGTAGATTTTAGAGTTACATGATCTGTTTCATAATCTTAAGTCCGTACTTGGGACTACATCTCCCATGGATGCAGATGCTGTGCAGAGAATTTTGGTTTATAAAATCTGGATTTGCTTAATTGTTTTAGATGGTTTACATTTTTAGCTTATAATTTAAATTTTCCAATCTTTTGTTTATAAATTCTCTTAAATAAAGGAGCATACTTTGAAATGATACCCACTTTATACTAAATGCAATAATTGGAGATTTTGTTAATGTAGATTAGAGATGAAAATCTTATCTCTTGTAACTGCGGATAATGTACATAGTACTTTTGGGTCTGTAAAATCTTGATTTGTTTAATTGCTCAAGCTGGTTTACAATTTTTATTTTTTCAGCTTACAAGTTAAATTTTCATGTCTTTGACTTACTAATCCCCCATTAAATATAGGAGCATGTTTTAAAATGATCGCCTGTTTTATATTAAATGCAATAATTGGAGATTGTGTTAGTGTTGTGGACGATCGTAACTCTTGTGCCTGCAGATAATTTTCTAAGTATTTCTTTTGTTCCTTTCATATAAATGGTTGATTATTTCATTATTCAAGATGGTTCATGTTTGTCTGCTTATAAGTTAAATTTTCCTGTCTTTTGCTTATTATAAATATGCAATTAAATATAGTAGATATACTTTGAATGAGTAGTGGCATTATACTAAATGCAACAACTGGAGATTTTATTGTCGATACAAGAGAGCTGGTTTCCAAGTCCCATTAGTTTGTTATAGCTTCAACAGAGTAGGGAACAAAGATGACTTGAAGCAAGGAAAATGGTGCAATAAATTTTGGAGGGTCTTGTAAATATATACTTTGTTATTCTGATACCTTGATTTGTTCAGTAGAATTAGTATTGTTCATTTTCCAGCTGATTTAGCAGAAATAACTGGCATGTTTTAAAGAAAACAATGTTCTATTTGGTCAGCAGAGTCAACTGAACCAAATATGTGTTATACAAGACGGAATTATATATAATGTGCTTGATTATTGTGTGTTCACCATGAAAGGATGCTTAATTGTCCCATGTTAAAAGGTTGTACAGTTTGTATGCCATTGTTGGAATTGGTATACTACTAGGGTGCACAAAATAAAGATCGTAATAGTGGCTGTGCCGCTGTTTTAACTGGTAACTTTAGTCCTTGTCTTTCAGTCCTAAAGCCCTCAGAGATTAGTGAGTTAATATGTATAGAGGAAGAGAAGACAATCAACTGCCTGACATTTCACTTTTACTTTCTATGGGAACAGCATTCATAATTCCCCTCCCATCTCCACCTGTTTAAGGCAGTGACATTTACACAAGTTGATATATATATATATATATATATATATACATGTTTATCTTCTTTCTTTTCAATATTGCTGAATTGACCTGAGCGTTTTATACCAGGTTCACTTTATAGGCAGGTGGGGATGGCAAGTTCACTTTAAACCAGCCTTCAGTTTCATTGCATCATTAATGTTTTGCGAGTAGCAGCCAAAATATTTCTCCTTTCTTTTCAATATTGTTGAATTGACTTGAGCTTTTTGCCTGTTATGTGTTGAATTACTGCAGCCATTAGCCCCAATATGTGAGCTTTGTGGCACACAAAAGCCCAAAGATGCCAGCACCAAGTACAAAATCTGGTCCTGCAAATTCTGTACTCTGGAGAACAGTCTGAAGTTGGACAAATGCTCAGCATGTGGTCAGTGGAGATATTCGCATGGTCCACCAGTGTCAACTCATGCTCCCAACCTTGGCACCTGAGGTATGCTTGTCCATAAACTGTAACTTCCCCTGAGTAACTGATCATTCTATTGAGCTATTGCCCAATGAATGTTTACTTGCATGGCTCTTTGGGTTCAAATTTTTATCTCCTCCGGAATGAGATATGGAATGGTAAAATTGTTACAAAAGGTTTTGTACTCACACGGGATCATTTTTGTACTTATTTATGCTCAATGAAGTTTTAATGTTGAACTTAAAAGTTAAAACGAGTGTAATTCTAGAGCAAGCATATACAAATGCCATTACCATTTTTGCATATGATTTGGGGAGTCAATTGTAACGTAGTCCTTGCAGTTTAGAAAAACTAATTAACTAGTCTTCATAGTTGCAAAAACTATATATTCGATTCTTATTTTTTAAAAATCCATTTATAGCGGTCCATTTTATGTTCATTTTCAATTTTATCTTGCTTTGTTTGTTTTAAGAAATAGAAAAATGAAAAAAAAGTAGATAAGATGGAAGTATCAATGAGAAAATAAGGCTTTTTTGGAAGAAAAATACTATACTAAATTAAGCATAGTCAACATTAGTTAAGGATTATTTAAATATTTTGATATGGATTAATTAATTTGTTTTGATGAATTATAGGAACTAAGTTATAATTAATTAAATTTGGGGGTGAGGCCAAAGTTTATCTTAGAAAAAATATTGAAAGCACTGAATGGACGAGGAGCATCTTTTAAGTTTCTCATCCCTCCTTTCATTTGCCTCCAAATAAACACAAAATTAGTTTGACTATATCTCTATATATATAAAGCTAAGCACAAGTATGTTAATGAAGACTATCTTATTAATTGATATGTGTCATACTACGTGTATAAATTTAATTAGGATTGTATTATAATCATATTACTTTAGAAAAATATCTAAATTAAATTAGAATTAGACTAAATTTTTATTTGGAGTAACAATCATATAAACAACCATATTTTGGCTAAATTTCTATTTAAACAATTTCACTTGCAATCATACTTATATATGTTTGCCAAAGAAAGACATGAATATGTTAATTGAAATTGTTACTAAGAACAAGACTGGATGAAGGCATGAGAGCAAGCAACTTAGGATTAGTGATGGTTTTTTTTGTTCGAGACGTCGTTAATGAAGGCTATCTTATTTAATCAACACATGTCATACTATGCGTACGAATTTAAGTAAGATTGTAACATAATCATGCTATGGAAAAATCTCTAAATTAAATTAGAATTAGACTAAACTAGTTGGATACTCATGCTTTGTTGTAGGTATTTGATTATTATGTAGTTTTAGCCTGGAATTCTTGTTTATCATCGACAACAATTAATGTTTCAGTTATGAATATTTGTTATCTAATTAAAACAGTTGTATCGACATGGTTTATTTTGTGCTTATATTAATTAATGTTGGAATCTTGACAAGAGAATTTTAGTTAAAATTTTAAATTTTTGATTGATATTTATAATTTTGTAATACCTCAAAAGAGTTTATTTTAAAAAAAAAAAAAATTAACTATATTCAGCTATCCTCTTTAAAAACTATTAAAAAAATTGAAGATAAAAATATTTTTTATCCAAAATATCCTCATGAGTTTAAATTTATTTATATTATAGTAAACAAATTTTGAGTATAAAATAAAATAATTAAAATTTTAAATTTTTGAATGATATTTATAATTTTATAATACATCAAATGAGTCTATTATAATTTATTTATTTTTATTTTACAAAATTCTTAATTTGATTAAAAAGTAGGAATATAAATTTTTATTAATATATTTTGAGAATATTGTTATGGATTATTAGCACACTCAAATAAGTAATAAACCTAATTAAATCGTGCAATAAAGGGCAAGAAAGTATTGTTCTTGTGAGAAATTAAATTACGCTATTAAGATTGTCTAACTTAGAATAAGTTGAATTAATTGAAACAATAAAGAGTACGAAAACTAAATTAAAAATCAATTCTCAATTTGCAGAATTGAAATTTACTATCAAGATGATATGAAATTAGATACGCATAGATTCATTTAATTCTAATTTGTGCAATTAACTAATTTAACTTAACTCACAAATCAACTTGCGGGTTTATCGTAATATATGTGACGACGGAATTTTCTTAACAAGTTAATGAGGTATCTCTAGTCAAATTAACCCTACTCTTCACCTAACATATCATCCATATTTCTATATGACTTAAATTAAGATCCGAGTGTATTAGAATAAATAGAGTCCTCTATTGTCGGATGAGTATGCCATCACACACTTCTTTCTTCCATTATAACATTAGAACTAATTGCCTTTCAACTTAATAATAAACAAGTAATTTATATTGCTATGATTTAACACATATTTTCCTCTCGAGTGCAAGCACATGTCATTGAATCAATAAGAGGTGATCAATCTCTTATAGCATTAAACACAAACAATATAAATTCATCATGCATTAAGAATTAAAATTTGAGTTGAGAGAAATAATTAATCACTTAGATAAAGAATTAAACTCATATGTCTCCAACTTAAGAGTTTAGTTTCGCATAACGAGTTTTTTGAATCTAAAATAAAGAATTTTTCTACTTGTTAATACATCATAATACAAATTGAAAGAATTAAGAAACAAACTCAATTACATGTATTGGAAAAATGGTTTGCTCTCGCCTCCTTTTATTTCCTTTTCTCTACTTCTATCGTCCAAATTATCTTTCTTTTTTTAATTTTCTACTGTTCAAATTGTTCTCCAATTTTTTTTAGCACTTTTCTGCTGTCTAAAGTCTCTTCCTTTTTATAGCCTATTACTTAAAAAAAAAAAAAAAAAACTCAATCAACCTCCAAGAGTCCCTATTCTAAACAAACCCTAGAGTCCCCTTCAAATTAGGAAAATCATGGTTGTTTAACATGTCCAAGTCAGCACCTATACTTGTGTTCCGCTTTAATCTTTGTTTCTGGTTTTTATTTTCTTTTAAGTCCTTGTTTTGCCTTATTTCTTTAGTCTTATCTTGATTCCTTGTACGTACAAATTCAAAGCATATAGAATTAATTTATAACAAAGAAAACATAGATTACACATATAATTAATAAATTTGAGCTCTAAAGTTATATAAAATATGCATATAATTTCTAATCAAATTCCTCCACACTTGAGATTGTGTTTGTCCTCAAGCAAAAAAAAAAAAAAAAAAAAAGTTTATCCTAACTCATTTTTTTAGGAATCACAATTGTATTTAGCACATGCAACAAGCGTGTAAACTCTTAGGTCATTCATAGTGGACGAGTTATGTCTTGTGAAGGTTTTCGAATATATTCTCATAAAATTTTAGGTGAATGTCATACAAGTACAAATATCATCGAAACATTGAATCTTAATTTATAACCTAACAAATTCAAATAATCTAGTCAATCATGTTTGAAATATTACTCTCATATCTATGTATGTCTCTAAATTAATTTATGCATATTTATAATCAACATAATTTAAGCATGCATCATTTATTTTGTCATTACCCTCTTTCACTCGCTATGAGCAAAAATTGTAAATCGAGACTTTCTTTTAACCTTTTTCTTTTTCCAGCATTCCAATTCTTCTTTAAGGCCTATAAAAACTTTTCTCTAAGTAATTACTCGCCTTTATATGCGAATATTAACATTTGTGATGAAAGCACTCGGTTATTCAATAAGCAATAAACTTAGAATGCTTTATATATTTGTAATTCAAGTTGCCGTTTGATGTAAAAGTAAGCATTGGTGATGAATATTCATAGTTATTAAGTAACTTAAAATATTGGAATAAATTTACAATTCAATCAATAAGGCTAAAATTTCAACTTAGAATGTTTTTTTTTCTTTCTTCATATTAAATAAATAACTAGCAAAATTTCGTTTAGTCAAATCATGCTTAGACCTAGTTTCAAAGGATACTTTCGAAATAAACATTACTTCAAATAATCATGCTTAATCATAAATACATAATTTTCTCTAGCATGCATGTACTTCCATAATCATAACATTAAAAAACAATCTAACTTTTTCATAAAATCTTGTTAAATTCTGAATTAATTATCAAGTAAGAAAGATATCATATTACTTATAGCATTCACACAAAATTTTCATATTTTTTTATTTTTTAAAGAAAAATAAATGAAATACAAATCCTATGTACTTCCTCACACTTTAACTTTAAGTTGTCCTTAATGTAGGACATAAAATTAGCAATTCAATGATGTATAAAATTAAGAGCAAAAGGGTAAGACAACAAATCTACCGGTGGTTGAATAGCCACTTGTTGATTGCCTCCTAAAAAGCGTTGTTGTTTAGCATCGTTCACTTGACTTTTCGTTATTCAAGGATCCCATAAAAGCGGATCTTCTATCCCAACGAGAGAAGTTGAAATTTTTCGTATAAAGTTTGAGTTTATGCCTATTGACTTTGAAAACTCTCTTATTCCCTTTAGAAATCTCTACAACTCTATAAGGAAATAGTTTCTCAACCATGTAAGGACCACTCGACTTGACTTCAACTTCCTAGGAAACAACCTCAATCTTGAATTGAAAAGGAGGACCTTTTCACCGACTCGAAACTCCTTAGGATTGATGTGAGCATCATGCCAGGATTTAGTTTTTTCTATATAAATCTTGGAGTTCTCATAAGCTCGATGTCACCATTTTTCTAAATCATTCAATTGAAGAAGCCTTTCTTTTCCTATAGTTTGTAAGTCAAAGTTTAACACTTTTATAGCCCAATATGCTTTGTGTTCAAAGTAAATGACAAGCCTTACCGAAAACCAAATGATATGGTGACATTCCAATAGGAGTCTTGAATGTCATCCTATAAGTCCAAAGTGCATCATCTAACCTAATCGACCAATCCTTCCTAGACATATGGACATCCTTTTTTAAAATTCTCTTCGGTTCTTTATTAGAACTTCTACTTCTCTGCTAGTTTTTGAGTGATATGGAGTAGCAATCTTATGGGTGACACTATACTTAAGTAATAAACCTTCAAATTGTTTATTCTTAAAGTGTGCCTTCATCACTAATTATAGCTCTACGTGTGCCAAATCGAGTGAAAATATGTTTCTTTAAGAATTTGACTATGACTTTAGCATCATTATTAGGACTAACGGTAGCTTCTACCTATTTACTCGTATAATCCACATTGACAAGTATGTATAAATTATTGAAAGAACTTGGAAAATGACAAAATTGATGACCCAAACATCAAAGATATCACAAACTAGAATATTGTTTAAAGGCATCTATTATGATTAAAAATATTACTTGATCGTTGACATTTATCAAAAGCATTTATATAACTTTGGTAATCCTTGAGTAATGTTGGCCAATAAAATCCACATTGAAGCACCTTGTGAGCCGTTCTTGTTGCTCTATGATGTCCATTGGCCTTCTTATCATGGAAAAAGTCGAGAATACTTACCATTTCTTCCCTTGGCACACATTTTTGAATCATACCATCATTGCATTCCTTATAAAGATTGAGCTCATCTCGAAATAATGTTTAACATCCAACGAATAACTTCTTTTTCTAATGGAAAGAGAGATTAGTAGGCAAAATATCATATGCAAGATAGTTTACAAAATCAACATACCAAGGCAAAGAAAATGCCTTTACTAAGCGTAACCTTTCATTTGGGAATTCTTCATGCAAAGGTTTGTCAATCATTTATTCCATATGTTCCTCATCTAGTCTAGACAAATGATTAGTCGTCAAATTTTCAATCCCTTTTTTATCCTTAATCTCTAAGCTAAATTCTTGAAGAAACATAATCTATCTAAGCAACCGAGGTTTAGCATCTTTTGTAGCAAGCAAATATTTAAGTGCTGAATGATCAATGAACATAATAACCTTGGACAAAAGAAGATAAGATCTAAACTTTTTAAACGTAAATATAACAAGTAGTTCTTTTTCATTCGTGATATACCTTCTTTGTGCTTCATTCATTGTCTTGCATAATAAATGGTGTGAAACTTTTTATCTTTTCATTGTCCCAAAATAGCATCTAATGTATCATCACTTACATCACACATAATTTCAAAGGGCATGCCTTAACAAGGAGCAACAACAATATGAGCATGAGTCAATTTGTCTTTCAAGTAGTTAAAAGCATGCATGCAATCATCATCAATCATAAGAGGCATGTTTTTCACTAACAAATGTGTTAAAGGTTTGAGAATTTTTTTTAAAAATCCTTAATAAATCGGTTGTAAGAATTGATATGTCCTAGAAATCCTCTAACATCTTTTAGTGATTTCGGAGATTGAAGTTTTTCAATCAATTCTACTTTTGCTTGATCCACTTCAATATATACCTTTAGAGGATACCTTGTAGCCAAACACCGTGCCTTTTCTAGCCATGAAATGACACTTTTTTCGAACCAAACACAAGGTTAGTCTCCTCACATATCTTAAGCACCAACATTAAATTATACAAACAGGAATCAAAAGAAGCATAAAAAATAGAGAAATCATTCATGAAAACCTCCATAAAATTATCAATGAAATTAGAAAAAAATAGACATCATGCATCTTTGAAAAGTAGCAATAGCATTGTACAATCCAAATGGCATTCTCCTAAAAGCAAACGTACCATAAGGACGAGTGAAGGTGGTTTTATCTTGGTTCTTCGGGGTAATAGGTATTTGATGATATCCTAAATGACTATTTAGAAAACAATAAAACTCTTGCCCCGCTAGTTTCTCTATCATTTGATTAATGAACAAAAAAGAAGAGGAAAATGATCTTTTTTAGTGGCCTCATTTAATTTTTTATAATCTATGCATATTCTCAAATCCATAACCGTCCTAGTGGGGATCGATTTATTGTTTTCATTTCTCATAACTATGATCCCATCTTTTTTAGGTAATACATGAACTAGAATAACCTAGTTATTATCGGATATAGGGAAGATAATACCTAAATCAAGCCATTTTATGATCTCTTCACTACTTTTTCATGCTCGGATTGAGTCTTCTTTGAGCTTGCACCATTGGTTTGTGATTTTCCTTCATAAAGATCTTGTGTATGCACACCGATGGCTTTATTCCTTGAATATTTTAATGCTCCACCCAATGGCCTTCTTATGCTCCTTGAGCAACCTTGTTAGTTTTTTTCCTCAAGCTTTGTCAAAGAGGAAGAAACTATAACATGTAAAGTATGCGATTCTCTCAAGTAAATATACTTTAAATGGGAAGGAAACATTTTTAATTTTAAGGTGAGTTTTTTTTTTAATATGATTTAGCTTGCGAAGTGTTAACCACATCCAATGCCAAAAATCTATCTACTTTAGTCCTAACTTGTCTAGGTTTCTCTCCTAGAAACCTAGAAAGTCATGGTGTCCCTTACTTCTTTCTCCATGATTTCTTGTTTCATATCTAAAGCATCTACGACATAAAAGTTAGTAGCATTGTTAACCTTATACATTTGGAGAAAAATAAAAGGAAAGACAAAAAAAGGCCAAGAAGGAGGGGATTGATAAAAATTAATAAAGGCTAGTAACATAATTGCAATAATCCACCCAATGGTAGAAACGAAATAGCAAAAAGATGGAGGGTCAAAAAGCAAATCAAAATTTTGAAATTAAAATAGTAGAAGGCACGAGTAGAACTAAGTCCGTAGTAATAGTTAACTCTACAATACTCTACCTTTTTTTTTTTTTGTAATTTGTATTTAGGGTAGCGATCATATAAGAAACCATATTTTGACTAAATTTTCATGTAAACAATTATATATATATATATATATATATATAATTGTTTAAATGAAAATTTAGTCAAAATATGGTTTCTTATATGATCGCTACCTCAAATTGAAATTTAGTCTAATTCTAATTTAATTTAGAGATTTTTTTTTCAAAATAATATGAATATGTTACAATCATACTTAAATTTAGAGGCATGATATGAAATATGTTGATTAAATAATATAGCTTTCATTAACGATTTGTCAAATAGAAAGAGTTTTCTTTAAATTAGAATTAGACTAAATTTCAATTTGAGGTAGCAATCATATTATGGAAACATATTTTGATTAAATTTATATTTAAACAATTAAACATGTCGTGTGTGTATATATAAGTAAACATGGAATCATTCTATTTTTCTTTAGAAATATATTCACTCAAGAAAGATATGAAAACAATAAATGGAAATGTCTTTTTTTCTTTTTTGAAAGTGAATTTTGTTTCTTCTATTGGATATTTTTGTTCATTCATTTTGTGCATATTATAAACAAGCTAATTAGTTCTATAGTATTCTGAATTTTTGGTCAAACAGAGGCACGTTTTGAACCTCAAAATATATATATTTTTTAATTTGGGTGCCATTTTTTCTATCAACAATTAAGTTTAGCCTTCTTGTTGATCAAATCCAAGCCAAATTTCGACCGCATAAAAGATATTAAACAATGACACATCTCTTATCAAGAACATGAGATTGACCCATTATCTAGACCAAAAGTCAAATTACAAAACATCCTTTATACAAATTAAAAAGAAAAAAAAATTACTCAAGAGGGTTGGTTTGAGTAGAATAGTTATAGTCGTTGAACCAAATGATTTTGGATTTGAGTTTTTATATATGCAAAAAACTCTTTAAGTAATTATGTTTGCCTTATATACTCAATCGAGCGACAAAAAATTAATCTAGACCTTTTGACCTAAACTTCCTTAAGAATCCAAAAAAAAAAAAAAAAAAAAAAACATTTGCTACTTTGTTTATTCCCTTCATGTACTTTCCATTTCCAAGGGTGAACCTAAATAGAATGCTATAGGGGCCTCGACCCTCTCCATTTGTTTCCTCATAAAACACCTCATGTCATACTTTTTTATCCTCTTTTTTATTTTGTCACCATTCTACTTCCAACATGACACCATCCTAATTCATGCTTTAAATTTCTTTATTTTTTTTTCAATTGGAATTTTAATTAACTTATGGATAAATGAGAGTATTTTTATACAAAATAATTAATTTGAGGGCTTCAATAAGTCTAATTTTTATAGAAAATATTCCTTATGAGCAAAAAAAATTACCTAAGTTTATAGAATATTCTTACACCTCCTTAATGATTTTTCTATACCCATTAGATAGGTTTCAAACATATTTAAAATACTCAAAATAATTAATTTGCATAAAAAACACTATTGATGTACCAAAAATATTTACCGAATATCGGAAAATTCATCTAATGGTATAGAATAATTTGGCACCCTCTAGCAAATATTCTATGCAAACAAACTATTTTTCATGCTCATTTAAAATACTCAAAATATTTATTTTATGTAAAAAAGCATTATTAATGCATTGAAAAACGAGATAAAATATTCACTCAACACAAAAAAATTATCCTAAGCGCATCAAATATTCTAGCATCCTCGTGGTAACTATCCTATGCCCACATAGTAGTTTATATACATCCTTAATGTATTTTTAATTCATTTAATAATGGGTTCGGGATATTACAAAAGAGATGAGGATACTCGTTGGAGTTCTCATCAAAAATTTGTTTCTAATTTGATGAATATGTTTAGTGTAATTACAATTGAGCATCATTACAAAGTTGAAATATTTAATATTGTGATAGATTCTTAATTGCAAAAACTGAATAATAAATTCAATGATCACATGATAGAGTTACTCATTCTTAGTTTGGATTTAGATCCTAGGGAGATATGCATATCATTTAGGATTGATGACATTTGTAAGTTGGTGTAGAAATTTTACCCTCAAGACTTTGTCGATCATGAAATGCTACAATTAAAGATGCAATTTGAGCATTTTGATCATGTACGAAATCTTTCGATTTCAAAACATTGTCAACTATATTTGATTTATGTTAATGGTTGATGAAGATAAGAAAATTTCAAAGTTATCAACTTGTGTATAGAGTGATAACATTTATTTTTACTCTTTTAGTTTCTACTGGCTATCATAGAGTGGTCATTTTTAACTATGAGCATAATCAAAACTAAGCTTTGTAACAAGAAGAAAGATGACTTTCTTTTCAATTATTTGTTAGCGTATATTGAAAAAAAAATTATTAAAAATTTTAGTATAGATTCCCTTAAAGATAATTTTCGTGACTTGAAAGAACGAAGATCTCTATTTTGAGTGATTATATTTTGAGATTATTTTAAAATATATGTTGATATATCATTTATAATATATATAAGTTTGTGTAAACCATGACAAATTTATAATATTTATTTTGACTTTGTGGATATTTGGTCCTGTGTCCACCATTGTTCATTTCATATATCATTCAAGTCTCATTTCTAAAAAAACCCTCTTTAGCAAGAAAACCTCCTTAAAACTACATACCCAGTTCAAGAAACCAATAAAGTTATCTCAAATTTTAATCTATTCAAGATCAAGACCAAAGCAATATCAATTTCATCCATGGCTAGTGAACTAGATTAAGAATCGAAAAGGATTCAACTTCAACACCCAATTGATCCGAATGCATAAAAAATCTAAAGGATCATGCATCTTATGAAGGTGCGGAATAAATAAAAATTTTCTCCATCTAGGTCTCAAGATCAAGCCGTTGAATCTACTAATCATACATACATGAATAACAAGCTATAAGTTAAAGGATTACCTCTTGTAGCACGATTTAAATTCCTTTTCGGTAAAGCCGTCTAAGTGTTCGGTCTCTATTGATGATCCACGCAAGTCTAAGTATCCATAAAGAAGCACTCAAAATTAATGAGGTACTAGCTCCACCTTTTCCGATTTTGTGTTTTCTCTAGAAACCAATCTCGAATAATTTTACGACAATCTTAAAAGAGAGGGAAAGAATATTTCTTGCTAGGGTTTAGGAGAAAACTATTTTCTTTTCATTTTCTCTTTTGGTCGTGTGCCTTAAGTAATTTTTGAGCCGATCGATTTTTCTCTCCTTTTTTTTCCTATGTTCGCCAAAATCTCCTCTCTTGCATTTGCCTCTTTATGCGACACCTCTCCTCTTATATATAAGTGGAGAGTTTCCTTGTCCTCTAAGGATAAGAAGAGAGGGCTTATGAGTCCATCAAAGACTATAGGTTGTTGCTTCCTTGTCCTCTAAGGATGATGAGTTATTTTATATGTGAATTATTTGATTATTATCTTTAAAACATTCAATCTTATTCGATAAGATTGATGTTTATTTCTAAAACATTCAACCTTATCCAATAAGGTCGATGTTTATCTTTCCACTAAAATTATCTTTAAGCTTTTAATTAAATCTAATAGGTCAAAACTATTTTAGCCTAATTAATTTATTTGGACTATTTAAATAAATATTCTTAGATTATTTTGGCATTGTCCAAATTAGGAAATAGTTTTTCAAATATTCTTTAACCTAAATTAGAAAACTCCTTTTCTTTTAGATTTTTATTTTTAAATTTGAAACTAACTTCTAAATTAGGAAATCGATTTCTAAAATAGAAAAATTTTCATTTTTAGAAAACTTTTGATTTTGGAAACTCGTTTCTAAAATAGGAAACCTTTTATAATTGAAAACTTTTTTTTAATATCTTTGCTTCTCATTTATAATGGGAATATTTAAATTTATGTGTGTGACTCAATTTGCTCTTAGATATGTTGGCAATATATCAAGAATAAAAGACTCATCTTTTATCTCTTGACATATAAATCAAGATTGGTCTCTAGCAAAACATCATGACTATCTAATTCTCTAGAAGGATTAGTTAATTTATTGTTACATTTCACGAGCATGGTTACCATACACTTCGAGTCCTCATGTTAACTTATCATAGTGTGATCTCGAACTTGGTTATTAGTCTTGTTCGATTATGATCACACAAGTTTTCTTCGAGTCCTAAATGTCTTAGCGCTTAGAGTAAATCAACTATGTTCTATTGATATACTCTTACTATGGCTATAGATTTCTTGAGCGTACACTTATCGAAGTACAATGTGATAGCTCTTTTAGCATACAAGGAATGACATATCCTATCTCGATCATACACCTATCTCCATTGGAATCCTAGTGCACCCAACGAATCACCCACATGCAACAAATTAATAGGTCTATCGAAACGAGTGTCAAAGTGCATAAGTCCTCCAATGAGATAATCGTGACGACTTCAAGTCTAAAGACCATTTATACCTACCTCGTATGAGATTCTCATAGATTAAAACCAAATGGGTTCTCATGGTGAGTAAAGTCTAATGATATATTCTTTAACATAAATCACCTAAGTGCTTGCTTTGGCATCACTATGTCAATAGATATGAGATCTCCTACTACTATCATATAGTATGAGCATAACATTTATAAGTCCATCCATATTTGTCAATATCTATTCTTGACAATGCTACGACTTGGGACATTTAATGATATCATTTATGTGCATTAGTGTTTCTCACATCTATCGATCAATCCCTATTGCAAATGCATATCATAAGGACTTCTATCTAATTCTATTGAATTTATTAACATGTAAACATAAGAGTTAATATAATTATTTTATTATTATTATTAAAATAAATAATGCAATAGTATATTAACCTAAGCCCATTCAAATATGGTTGGATTTTGGCATCAACACTAACAAAATCCTAGAAGAGATTTTTGGTGTAATTTGTGTTCACTAGTTGTTTGTTTTTGTGGTGGATTTGCATAACAAAAAGGAAAGATGATTGTGGTATAGCTTTAACTTTTTGTGAAGGTGTTGCCATAGAAATGGTGGTGGCTTTATAATCACGAGCCTTAAAAGTGGCTTCACACTGGATTTACAAACAAGTAATGAACGAGATTTTTCACCAAACAATTGGTGGTTGCTTTAGAAGACAAACACCAACCCAACCTTAAATAAACAAAGAAGCATAAAGAAATGTCTTTACGTATATGAATCCATTCTTTCTCGTGGTAGGTTTCTCCATTCATCTTAATGTATATAAATCCATCCGAGATAACATACATTTCTATTTTTTGTATGTGTCTATCCATGCTCTATACTACCTAATCTTTTGATGGGTCATGTGTTAAAATTTTGCCCTATGAATGGTAGATCTCCTTCATCAAATACTTGCTCTCTAGTTTGTATTCTAATGATACATGTTCTGTAAAGGATCGTTATGAAGGTCATGATTGTAATACTTAGTGGTGGGTTACACACGCGTTGGTGTACTTCTTCAAGGAATGAAGGTTAGGGATGATAATTGTTACTCGTTGATGTCCAAGATTTAACCATGTTTAGATAGACTCATGTTAATGTATTATTACATCATTTATTTTATTAATAATAAACAAGTTATTCTATTAATTTTTATGTTTATATGTTGATAAATATAAGAGAATTAGATAGAAGTCCTTATGATATACATTTGCAATAGTGATTGATCAAAATATGTGAGACAAACACTAATGTACATAAATGATATCATTAAATGTCCCAAGTCGTAGCATTGTCAAGAATGGACATTTACCATATGCGGATAGACTTGTGAGTGCTATGCTCATGCTATATGATAACGATAGGAGATCTCACACCTATTGCCATGGTAATGCCAAGGCAAACACTTAGGTGATTTATATTAGAAAACGTATCACCTGGACTTGACTCATCATGAGAACCCATTTGATTTTAGTCTATAAAAATCTCACACGAGATGGTACAAATAATCCTTAAACTTGAAGTCGTCATCGTTATCTCATTGAAGGACTTATGCGCTTTGACACTCGTTTCGATGGACTCATTAATGGGTTGTACGTGAGTGATCGTTGGATGCACTAGGAATTAAATAGAGATAGATCTACAACTAACATAGAATATATTATTCTTTATATGCTAAAGGAGTTCTCACATTGCACTTCGATAAGTATCTACTCAATAAATCTATGGCTATAGTAGGAGTACGTCAATAGAGTATAATTGGGCTACTCTAAGATGATGTTTGGTAATCGGGAATAGAGTGATGAGAATGGGAATAAAAGTTTTATTCCCACATTAGTAATCGTTTGGTTAAAAGGAATAAAGTGGGAATGAAAATGAAGAGTGGGAATGGGAATAAGAATTTACACATAACTTCATTTCCACATAAAATGTGAAAATAAAAAACAAGAAATGAGAATATTTTTTTTTCAAAATAATAATATATTTTATTTATTTATTATTTATTAACTACTTTTGCTACCATCACCATAACTACCACCACCACAAACACCACAACCACTATCTTCATCACCAGTACCATCACAACCACCACCACTATTACAACCACAACCACCACCACCACTATTACAACCACAACCACCATCACCACTATGTTCGTCACCACCACTACCACTATCTTCATCACCACTACTATCACAACCACTATCACAACCACCATCACCACCACCGCCATTATCGCCACCACTGCTATCACCATCATCGTAACCACCATCACCATCACCGCAACCACCATTACCACTACTAATATCATCACAATCACCACCACCACCACAACCATCATTACAATCACAACCATCATTACAATCACAACCATCATCACTACCGCAATTATTACCGTCACCACCACTACCACTACTAGGACCACCATAATTACTACCATCACCTTTATTATTTTTATAACTATTATAGTTTAATAAAATTATTTTATAATTATTATTTATATTTATATACAAAATCGGATATTAAAAAATTTAAATTGCATTTCGATTCCTTATTAGTATTCCAAACACGGTATTGGAATACAAATACCATTCGATTCCTTAATTTTTATTCGATTCTTGCATTTTCATTCCTATCACTTTATTCCCGATTACCAAACAACACCTAAGAGTTAAAACATTTATGAATTGAAGAAAACTCATGTGATCATAATCGAACAAGACTAATAACTAAATTCGAGATCACACTCGTGATAAGTTAATATGAGGATTGAATTGTATAGTAGCCATGCTCGTGAAAGGTAATAATGGATTAACTAATCCTCTTAGAGATTTGAGTAGTCATGATACCTTGCTGTGAGGCTAATCTTGATTTATGTATTAAAAGATAAAAAATGAGCTTTTTATTCTTGATACATTGCTAGCATATCTAGGAGTCTATTGAGTCACACATATAAGTTTAAGTATTCACATTACAAATGAGAAGCAAAGATATTGAAAAAGGTTTCTAATTATAAAAGTTTTCTATTTTGGAAAGAGTTTCTAAAATGGAAAGTTTCCTAAAATGAAAAGTTTTGTATTTTAGAAATCGGTTTTCTAATTTGAAAGTTAGTTTCAAATTTAGAAATAAAGAACCTAAAAGAAAAGGAGTTTCCTAATTTAGGTTAAATGGTATTTTGAAAAATTATTTACTAATGTGGAACTTACCAAAATGATCTAAGAAGATTTATTTGGATAGTCCAAATGAATCAATTAGGCTAAAATAGTTTTAGCCCATCGATTTAATTAAAAACTTAAAGATAATTTTGATAGGAGGATAAACATCAACCTTATTGGATAAGGTTGAATGTTTTAAAGATAAATATCAATCTTATTAGATAAGATTGAATATTTTAAAGATAATAATCAAATAGATCACATATAACTCATTATCCTTGGAGGATAAAGAAGCAACAACCTAGTGGTCTTTTATAGACTTATAGGTTGCCCTTTCCTTGTCCTTGGAGGACAAGGAAACTCTCCCCTATATAGGAGGAGAGGTGTGGCATAAAGGGGCTAATAAAAGAGATGAGATTTTGGCCAACATAAGAAAAAAAAAGCGAGAAAGAAAATTTGGCCGACCAAAAAATTACTTAGGGCACATCGCCAAAAGAGAAACTAAAAGGAGAAAATATTTTTCTCCTAAACCCTAGCAAGAAATATTCTTTCCTCTCTTTTAAGTTTGTTGTAAAATTATCCGAGATTGATTTTTAGAGAAAATACAAAATCAAAAAAGGTAGAGCTAACACTTCATTAATTTTGAGTGCTTCTTTGTGCATACTTAGGCTACGTGGATTATCAATAGAGGTTGGACATTTGACGATTTTGTTAAAAAAGAATTTAGATCCGTACCACAAGAGGTAATCCTTTACTTATAGCTTATTATTCATGTATGTATGGTTAGTAGATTCAACGACTTGATCTTGGGACCTTAGATGGAGGAAAATTTTTATTTATTCCGTACCTCCATAGGATGCATGATCCTTCAATTGATATCGAGCTCGGTTGACGAGGACGATGCTAGCCCGACGAGCCAAGCAACGCGCATCACGTATGCTCAATAGGCGTGTTAGCTAGCCAACGAGTGGCAGTGACTCCGCCAGCTTGCTTGCTAAGCGTGTGGGCAACGCGACAAGCCATCTACCGGACGCTTTCACGTTAGGTCGGTGGCGACGGGCGATTGCACACAAACATGAGGGTTTGGCTTCAAAACCAGTGAACCCTCGAGGCCCAAAGCCTATGGGCCCAAAGTGGGCCCAAGGCTCAAAAAGTTTTTTAAAATTAAAATTTTGATAAATTTATAAAACGATCAAAATTATAGATTTATAATCGTTTTATGAATGAAATTGTTTCATTAGTATGCCATATATCGATGTGATTGAAGCATGGATGAGTCGACCTAGTATTATAAATGAATGCTTGTTATTTTTTGGATAAATAAGACTCGTGTGTCCTCTCTTCTATATTACTCTATTATATTTCTCTTCTCATCTTACTCCCCTCGAATGTAACTCGAGGTTTCTTATTTTGAATAAATACAAAAGTACAAGATATGAATTAGAATAAATACAAGGAGAAGAAGCCAAAGAATAAAGACATTCATGAAGAATTTATAATAATTTTTCATCTAGGAATTGACTCACTAGTCTCTTTGTGGCTCGAAGGGGCTAGAACTAGAAATCCATTATTATTCATCGATCCTTGAGTCATGTATGAGATGTATGAATGTGATGAATGTTAGTATGCATGATTAGGAATAATGTGATTTTTGTTTAGTACGCATGCTAGGATGAGACCAATCATATTAAATTCTTCAAACAAAATATTAAGTTAATTGCTTTCCAATGTTATGAGGCGGAAACTCTCTTGGTCGTTGTTGGCTTGTTGAGATAACTTAAGGTTACTTCTTTCTCGAGGAAAACAAATCATGGGCAATGCAATGTCTCCAAACGTTGGGTTTAACTTAAATGAGTTGTTGGATTTGTTTAGATAACTTAAGGTCTAATAAACTTGTAAGCAATGATTGATATTCACATAAGATATGAGAAGGATAAGGAGTTATCTTACCAATGGAATTAGAAATTACATTAGATATAAGTGATAAAGAGTTACCTACCTAATCCTTCATGTATGACTTATTGAGATAACTCAAGGCTAATGCATGTTAGAAGATGGGATCCTAACCTACCAAGAAAACGAATCGAAAAGGTTTCTCGAGTTTTATATTGAAGATTATAGAACTTGAAGAAAATAGTGAGAGCAAACATAAATTTTACTTCTTTGATTTATGCTTTGTTTGATTTTATGCAATTTAATTAACTAAATCGTACATTTTTCTATTATATCGGATTGCATAGTATGACCGACAACACATCGATACGATTGATTATTGATGAAAGTAATGCCTTTAATGGCATAAACTTTCTTAACTCGAAAATGAATTTGAGGATAGTCCTCCAACATGAGAAAATTCTTTATACGATAGAAAAAGCTCTTCTAAATGAGCCTCCCCCGGTTCAAGTCGAAGCTTATTAAGCATGGATCAAACATAGAGATGATGTGATCATCGCTTAGAGCATCATATTTGCTCGCTATGACGTTGGAGTATAGGCGCCAACATAGAAACTCATAAGCTTTTGACATCATAGCTAAGCTCGAGAGCTTATTTGAGGAGAATACTAGGTATGAGCGTTATGAGATAGCAAGGAAGCTCTTTAGGGTCAAAATGGATGAGGGATCCAATGTCGAAAAAATATGTCACCGAAATGATAGACTTTATTAATCGACCGGTCGAACTTGAAGTTGGAATGGATTCCGAATGATCCATTGACCTAGTATTGCAATCGTTGCCCAAAAACTTTGGATAGTTCATCATGAACTTCAACATGATACATATGCAAAAGACTCTTAGAGAGTTATTGTCTATGCTAAGGGAAGCTAAGCTCGAAATTAATAAAAAGAAAAAAAAGCTCGCATTTTTAGTTAATAAGGGAAAAGGCGTAGTAAAGGGTAAGAAAAAGCCCAAAAAGTCAAAAAAGTTTTCAACTACATCTACTGGAGGAGTGAAAAAGACCAAGGCTTAGAATAGCCCAAAAGATACAATTTGCTTTCATTGCAACAAGCAAGGGCATTAGAAGCGTAATTTCATTGAGTACCTGGAAGGGGTGCAAAATAAGAGTTCTAACACCACTTTAGGTATTTATGTTATTAATGTTAATCATTTTATTTCTAAATTCCATCTCATGAGTATATGATACTAAATGTGGTGCTTACATTTTTAAAATGTACATGAGCTTAGAAAAGGAAGAAAGATAGTTTCAAGGGAGAATATCTAGATAACAACAATAGATTAAGAGTTGGACCATTAGATGTAGATATTTATGAGCTAGCACTACTATGTTAGGATGTGCTACGACTCAATCATTAATATTTTGGTAGAGACTAAAGATCTTATTTTTATTTCTTGTTTTCAATAAGTATTTCATTTTTAAGAATAATAGTTATTTTTAAGGATGAATTTTTATGAAAATATTTTAATAATGATTATATGTTTTAAACATAATTGTCAAATATATAACATAAATACTAGAAGACTTAAATGATTTAAATAATCATTAATTAGTAAGAAAACGAGTCTTAGTCATGTAAGCAAGGATCCCATATCCAATCTACATGTACAAAAGGATATTTAGAATTAATTGATGATGTCTAAGGAATCTTGTTTACTTGATAAAAGGACATATATCCCTTTTTAGAAGAAAAAAGAAAGTTATTAGTCAATAAAAACCTTATACATAAAGATGTATATGAGCCTATTTTTAGCTAAGCAAGAGGAGAACATGCTTATCATATAACCATTAATGATAGTGGATCATGTTATGGTTATAAGACACAAGTCCAAAAAATTTAAAATATTTAAAGGTTTAGACTTGAAAAGTCATGTGACGAACTAGGAAGAGTTTTAAAGCATCTTGATTAGATTGAAGAGCTGAATACTTAAATACTAAAATATTAGATCACCTAAAAGAGAATGAGATTCTCTATGGATATCGCATGTTAGACATGAACGAGTCCATGATGAGTCGAATTAATATCCCTAATTACGAATGAATACTCCTTACTATAACTTTTGAAAAGAGTAGGATTCCAATATATTGAAATAGATCACATATGAGATATGGGAAAGGAAAGAAAATAAATTAATCTTCCCTTAAGATTTAAGTTTATAAAGTGTATGTCAAAAAGGTTTGACAAAGATAAAATAAAACCTAAAATCAATAAAGTGCTAGATTATGAGATCTCCTAAAGTAGGATTGGAATGTCAATATCTTACCACTAGAATAAAGTGTTGTTCCTTATTAAGCACACTGTGTTCCTTGGGAAGGAATTTATGGATGCTAAAAATAATGAGAGAAAATTTAAACTCAATAAGATTTGAGTAGACTCACAAATCAACACTTTAATAATGAAATCCTAAAGTAGAATGATTACAAAGTATTGTAACTCTCTCACAAATAAAAAACACAAGAATTTCAAAAGTTCAAAACAAATTCGTCAAAAGACAAAAGGGATATGATCTTTTCATCTTAACACATTGTGAAGTGAGCCCTAAAAGGAATGATGAAGCTAATACTTTTGAAATGGCAATGTTAGACATTGATTCTCGTAAAAAGGTAAATAAAAAGGATGTTTAGTTAATACACCCTAATGGTTTCCAATAACATACAAATAAGATTTGCAAAAAGGACTAAAGTCTATTAATAGACTTAAGCAAGCCTCTAGGAATATAAGTCCATGTTTTATAAAACAATTAAAGAGTTTGATTATTCATCAAAACAAAGACATATCTTGTGCATATAAGAAGCTAGTGGGAATCTACTAAGTCATGGTTATTCGACACAACATTACACCTTGACTATAATATTATCATGTTGTAAACCAAATATTAAGGAATCTAGAAGAAATTTTTCAAAGATGACATGTGAGAGAAAGCTACAATCTAAGAGTATAGATCTTTGGAGATAGATCACTTGGAATGTAAGGAGTCTCCCAAGGTAGTTACAAGACATGATACTAAAAGGTTTAGTATAGAACAATCAAAGAAAGTTTTGTTCCAATGTCATATAACTTAATGACCGACAATAAAGGATCCATAGCATAAGCTAAGGAACCAAGGTCTCATCAATGGTTCAAGCTAGAGATAAAAGGGTCGTGGTAACACAAGGATAGAAAGGAACCACACTATGATATCATAGTTGACCTCGCAGTAAGCCTTTATTACAACTAAAACATTTATCCCTCGGCCGATCTTCGAGATTAAGGGGCGTGCTTGATTGGCTCTAATGCAAGTGGGAGATTGTTAATGTTGATGCCCAAGATTCAACCATGTTTGGATGGGCTCATGTTAATGTATTATTACATCATTTATTTTAATAATAATAAAGAAGTCATTCTATTAATTTTTATGTTTACATGTTGATAAATACAAGAGAATTAGATAGAAGTTCTTATGATATGCATTTGCAATAGTGATTGATCAAAACATGTGAGACAAACACTAATACACATAAAATGATATCATTAAATGTCCTAATTCGTAACATTGTCAAGAATGGACATTAACCATATAGACTTGTGAGTGCTATGTTTATGCTATATGATAGCGAGTAGGAGATCTCATACCTATTGACATGGTGATGCCAAAATAAACACTTAGGTGATTTATGTTAGAGAACGTATCACTAGACCTAACTTACTATGAGAACCCATCTGGTTTTAGTCTATGAAAATCTCAATACGATATGGGTACAAATGATCCTTAGACTTGAAGTCGTCATGGTTATCTCATTGGAGGACTTATGAACTTTGACACTCATTTCGATGGACCCATTAATGGGTTGCACGTTGGCGATTCGTTGGGTGCATTAGGAATTCAATGGAGATAGGTGTACAACTAAGATAGGACATGTCATTCCTTGTATACTAAAGGAGTTATCACATTGCACTTCGATAAGTGTCTGCTAAAAAAATTTATGACCATAGTAGGAGTACGTCAATAGAGCATAATTAGTCTACTCTAAGAGCTAAGATATTTGATAATCGAAAAAAATTTATGTGATCATAATTGAACAAGAATAATAACCAAGTTCGAGATCACATTGTGATAAAATTGACATTAGGACTAAATTGTATGGTAACCTTGCTCGTGAAAGGTAATAATGGATTAACTAATCCTCCTAGAGAATTGAATAGTCATTATGCCTTATTAGATGCCAATCTTGATTTATGTATCAAGAGATAAAAGAGAAGTCTTTTATTCTTGATACATTGCCAACATATCTAGGAGCTTATTGAGTCATATACATAATTTTAAGTATTCACATTACAAATGAGAAGCAAAGACATTGGAAAAGGTTTCCAATTATAAAAAGTTCTTATTTTGGAAAGAGTTTCCAAAATAAAAAGTTTTCTATTTTAGAAATCAGCTTTTTTAATTTGGAAGTTAGTTTCAAATTTGAAAATAAATAACCTAAAAGGAAATGAGTTTCCTAATTTAGGTTAAAGTGTATTTTGAGAAATTATTTCCTAATGTGAACCCCACTAAAATAATCTAAGAATATTTATTTGGATAATCCAAATAATTAATTAAGATAAAATAGTTTTGGCCCATTAGATTTAATTAAAAGCTTTAAGATAATTTTGGTAGGAGGATAAACATCAACCTTATTGGATAAGGTTGAATATTTTAAAAATAAACATCAATCTTAATTGACAAGGTTCAATATTTTAAAGATAATAATCAAATAGTATATATATAACTTCTTATCTTTGGAGGATAAGAGAGTAACAACCTAGAGTCCTTTATGGACTCATAAGCTACCCATCTCATTGCCCGTGAAGGATAAGGAAACTCTCCCCCTATATATATAGGAGGAGAGGTGCGGCATAAAATGGCTAATAAAAGAGAGGAGATTTCAGCCAACATAAGAAAAAAAGAGAGAGAAAATTCAGCCGACTCAAAAATTACCTAAGGCACACGACTAAGAGAGAAAATAAAAGAAGAAAATAGTTTTCTCCTAAACCCTAGCAAGAAATATTCTCTCCTCTCTTTTAAGGTTGTCATAAAATTGTCTAGGATTGATGTCTAGAGTAAATACAAAATCAAAAAAGGTGGAGCTAGCACCTCATTAATTTTGAGTGCTTCTTTGTGGATACATGAGCCACGTGGATCATCAATAGAGGTTGGACACTTGGACGACTTTGTTGAAAAAGATTTTAGATCTACACTACAAGAGGTAATCATTTACTTATAGCTTATTATTCATGTATGTATAGTTAGTAGATTCAACGGCTTGATATTGAGGACTTAGATGGAGAAAATTTTTTATTTATTCCGCACCTCCATAGGATGCATGATCCTTCAATAACAAAACTTTACAACAGATTGGGATTTCTCACAACGTCATGGGTTTCTCCACTCGTTCATCTTAATGTACTCGTTAGCCAAGTATTAAGTGTTTCTTCTTATTTCTTGTTTTGTTTTTGACGACTTTTGTACAAAATAACACGGAGATAATGGATTAGAATGTCGATAAAAAAAAAAAAAAGATAAAGACATTGATTATATTCGTATATCCGAAAGTTGGATTCTATAGCTTATCAAATTCGAGTTTTTTTTTTTAAATAGGGTTATTTTAAAACTTATTTACAAAAATAACGTTGTTTTAATCTTATTTATCAAAGTAAGATAGTTTTTATCACATAGATCAAATCCTCTACACATGTCAACACATGCTAGTTTTTTTAATCTTAATAATGAGCCATTTAACACATAGCTTTATTTTTTTCCTAAAAAAATTATGCTATCATCCTAAATCTATGTTCTTCATCTTCTTTTTACAATTGAAAAATCTCTTTACGAACGACCCGAGTTGCAATCATTCATCGATTTGCTATCGTCTCCAACGCCATAAAATCGCCAATTTTTTGAATCCGAAAGCCAAAATGAATTTCTCAACAATAACCGCACTCTTAAAGTATCTCCAATGCTCTCTTTATATTAAGATTTTTCTTTATAATAAAGAGTTTTGATCCAAATTTCATCTCCAATGCTCTCTTTATCACAATCTTTATCTTTAAAATTAGTATAAAGAGTGTCTTTGGCTCTCCAATACTAGAGAGTCTAAATGACTCTTTATCTTATATTTTATTAATGAAAATTACTATTTCCAATGCCACTCAACCTCTTCACCGATAGTCTCTATGAGTTTTATAGATTTTGTCAAAACAAAGAGTTAAATAGAGAGTAGCATTAGAGAGGATATTGATCTTCTATCTATATAATTAATGATACTCTCTATTTACATTAAAAATACTAGTTAAAAGTAAAGAGCACTATTGGAGATGCTCTTACAAGCCAAAACGAATTTCAAATCTCTCGTCTCTGTCATTTGGTTGACGACCGCCTCCACCCACACTCGGCGGGATCGAAAACAGCAAAAGCAAAGGAGAAGGATCTTCTAATCTCTCTCTTAGGTTATCGTCCATTCTCTCATCGAATCTTCATATTCACTATTTCTTCTTTCTTCTTCTTTTTGTTTTTTTCGCTCCTTGTTTACATTTACATTGATTTTTGCTTCTCTCATATTTTGAGAGAAATTCAGAATTTGACTTTTGAACTTGATTTCGATTATGATAAAGCAAATTACTATATTCTCGTTTATTAATTTTGATAAATCTTTAATCTTGTGCCCAAGACCCTAGGTAGACACAGTACTTTTGTGTTATTTCCTGGGACTACTTGTCTTAGCTTCACACAGCGTTGCAAATTAAATCTGTTAGTGCTGCCTCCAGGTCTTGGAAACTGCACGACAAGTTGGAAACTCCCAATTGTCCTCTACACCTGTACCTTATGACCAGATGAAGAGTCAGTTTGAGCTCTTTTCATGACATAACTGAAGTATCAAAACAGGTGCACATAACATCTTTAAAATATACCTTCTAATCCTCTATAAGAATATATGCGTAGATCGCATGCAAGAAGATTTACTTAGTATGTAATCTTTGTATTCCTTTAGGAATAAATATTACTATCCCAAAAAAGAGTAATTAAATAGAAAACGAAAAGCAAGAGTATGTTAAAGAAAATTATGGTGCCACCAATTGAAAATTGTGCCAATGTACAATACATTTCCTACTCTAGAAAGAATTAGCCTGCGCCAAAGGTTGAAAAATATGGAGCTGGACGAGTCTGAGGAGACTACACTGCACGATGTTAACATTGAAGAGGAAATGAGAAGGAAGCAGCAGGCTCGTGAGGAAGCATATGATGAGGACGAGGGCATGCGTCATGGTGGTTAGAGGGTCCAATGCGCCCAGCAGTGAGTGAACTGGATTGCATAGCGTAGGAATGAGGAAATCGAAGGGTTGGCAGTAACTTTGGACTGGAAGCATTGTTAGGGGCACTGTGGTCATCTAGAGTGAAAAAATCAACACTTGTGAAATGTGTGATGATTTTGAAAAATGTTCAGGAACGGCCTTCATTATGGCACAATATGTTACTCTTGACCTTGAAATATGAATGTTTAATGTTTTGTTATCCTAGATAGATTAATGGCTTTATCTTTCGATTTATTGGCTGTCTCCTTGCACTGCTTTTGCCTTCTATATTTTCATTTCCTGCTAGTTTTTACCACAACTAGAATGTATTTAGGGTGCGAAAATCAGAGTGTTGTTTCAACACTTGTTTTCTTGAATCTAACTCAGTTTGTAGAGTTTGAGGTCTAAATTTACCTCAAGCTTACCAACCCCAGGAACCACTTTGCTAGGTAGCATGGATCCAGTAATTGCCAAGAACGGAATATCTCTAGTAAAGCAACAGAGTTCATGCATCTAACAAGGAGAGCGTTGCTTGATACCTGTCTTATAGAGTCTAGTATCCTAAGGAAAAATGGATGAGTGACTATCAACTATCAAGTATATGAACTGAACCTAGCTATGTTTGTGAACATTTTCCAGGAAGGCTAGAGAAGGAATTGCATGAACTAAAATATGAAATCTACATATTCAATTAACAAAAAGATAAACTAAGGGCAAAATGGAAGAAGAAAAAAGAAATCTTGTAGTTAAGAAGACAGCTTGTAAATGAAAATTTCAAACATTGGTATATGAGACATGCACAAGTGCGCAGAATGAGGCTTGGCAATAAGCACAACGTACAGATACGCTTTAGGTGGATGGACAAAAAAGACCAGGATTTGCAGAAACAGCAACCAAAGAGGATAAAAACTGACAGATACATAAGTAGAAATCCTTCACAATGCAAAACAATAAGCACAGAAAAAAGGCCTTACCTATGCGACCAATTCTCATTCCGGAACGGGATAGAGCACGCAGGGCATATTGTGTACTTGGACCTGGTGTCTTTGTCTTGTTCCCACCAGTAGCACGAAGCTTGATACGAAGGGCAGTAATACCAAGTTCCTGCTTCATACAAAAGGAAAACTAGTTAAATAATTTTGCAGTAGAACCTATGGTTCTTTACTATTTAAAAAATCTAATGCTAAATAAAATTGTTTGATTGTACAAGTTAACAAAGATAGATTCAGATTTGACTTATTGGATAGCTTAAAAAGAAATGGAGCAAAAGGATTCACATAAAACCCCATTTAAATGGTCAAGGAATCCTCCAAAATGAGATCATGAATGTAATATTTAAATGAAAACAAGTAGAATGCTTCTTAGCTTTAATATACTAGTTACAAAATTTTCTACAGAAAGTATTCATGTTAGCTACTATTATTTCATGCATAAGTGGAAAGTCTTTTGTGGATCCATAAATTTTGTAGTCAGGAGCTCTTTCTGAAACCATACTTACTTCTCTCATAAACACATAAGAGAATTAACTCATGGCATTCAAGAACAATCTCTTAGTGTGCACCCATTTGAATGAGAAACAGTATGAGAAATCTACAAAGCCCAATGGGAGAGAGAATGGTTGGCGACCGCCTTATTTGCTTAGCCGAATGTCCAAAATTTCCACATTTTAATCCCAAAATCACAGCCAAGACATAGTCATCGGACAGTATGGGAAAAATTCAAGCAAACTTGTGCTTCTCAGAATTAAATCACTCGTTTTGATCTCAGTAAACACAGGCTATCATATTGGATCAGAAATTCAGGAAAGTTTTTACTGCTCCTAACCTGGCAGATTTGAACCTTAAAAAAAAAAAAAAAAAAAAAAAAAAAAAATTCTCTTGGCTATTATTCAAACATCTCAATGGGAACGTGAAATCTTCTTATGTGCTCCTAGACAAGAATGGTATTGCTTGCATTTCTGATTTTGGGTTGTCCCTACTTTTGTACCCAGTTCATGCCTTAGCAAGAAGGGAGGATACAGGGCTCTAGAGCAAGCAAAAATCAAGAGGCTCTCTCAAAAGGCCGACGTGTATAGTTTTGGGGTCTTGTTGCTGGAAGTTCTTATTGGCAGATCTCCTTCACAGTACCCCTCACCAACACGCCCAAGCATTGAGAGAAAACGTAAGTTAGGGCAAAGACAACAAAATAGAGACACAGAAACCATAAGTTAATATATATATATATATATATATTTTAATGTTTCTATCTTTTTAAATTATTATATTAAATATGTATTATAATATTTAATTAAAAAGATGATAGGGATACGTATATAAAAAAATTATTATTATTATTATTATTTTATAAATAAGATTTAAAGTATCTTATTTAAAAAAAATAGATTAAAAAATATTTTATTTAGAGAAAAAACTTTATCAAATTCTATGTATTAGTTATATGCTTTAACAGGGACACCATTATGATGCTTCAAGTTGCAACCATGGATTTTGTAAATAATTTGAGAAATTTTATAATACACAAAGAATATCCAAGTGACATGTACAATAGTTATTCTATAGATTTATTTTAAAAAAAGAGATAGACAAAAGAAAAAAAAGAAAAAAAGAGAGAATTAAAAAACATTAAGCAAACATGAAAATCTTTTTATCACTTTCGATAAATCCGGATGTAATTTAATGTGTCTATCCGTCCGTCTCCTCAAAGTAGATCTATAGAGTAACTACTGTACATGTCACTAGTTACTCTTTGTGTATTATAAAATTTCTCAACTTTCATTGTCACGCATAGAATTGTAATTAAACTAAATTTTTTTTTCCATTTATTAATACAAATTGGCAAAATTATCCTTTAATTATCAATTTCATTAAATCAAAATATAAGGGTTTTTTTTATTATATATAAAAAAAACCATGTAAAACATAGACCAAGTTAGATTTACTTAAGAATTTTAAAAAATTGATGATTATAACCATATAGAGTTGTATAAAAGAAGTACTTTCTTTAAAAAAAAGTAGGGCAAATCAAATTTCATATTTTTCTCAATAAACATATTACAAAAAGAGAGAGAAATTGTCAATTTAGAAACAAAATAATCTGCCTATTATAACATTGTTTAACTAAGATTAAGTTATCATATTTGTTTCTTATAGGCGTAAAAATTAATATAAGTAAATTAGATCCAGCCCGTCCAGTGGAAGGGACGTGATAAAACGATGGATAAGAATCGGATGAAGACACGAGGGAGAGTCACCTAAGACTATTTATGAAAGTTCTTTATGCTCGACTCGTGAAATACTTTTAGAGCGAGCTCTCGAAGATTAACGAAGGCTCTTTCGATTTGAATGCAATCACTAGTTTTTAATATAACAAAAAACAAAGGGTGGGCATAAGGATATTTTTATTATATTCTAAAAAAAATATTATTATGTTCGACCCGTCCACTGAGCGGGGGCATATGATTAGTATATATATTAAATCTCAAACTTTTTTTTTTATAAACGTTAAAGATTTATCTTTTTTTTTCCTAGGATTTATTTTGATTATAGTGCCGTATTTAGGATATGTGAGTTTTTTTTTAGTTGATAATATTAAAGTTAGAAAAATCAGTATTGATTAAAAATTAATTAATTACACAAGTTATTCTCAAATGCAAACTTTTATAACAAAGCTAATAAAATTTTCTTAATCTCAAACTCTTTCTATCTTTTTTTTCTTTTTTTTTAATCCTTAGAAATTTTATTCAATACTCAATTTAGTAAAAAA
The DNA here is from genome assembly GCA_963924115.1 of Dovyalis caffra. Taxonomy (NCBI): domain Eukaryota; kingdom Viridiplantae; phylum Streptophyta; class Magnoliopsida; order Malpighiales; family Salicaceae; genus Dovyalis; species Dovyalis caffra. The sequence continues at coordinate 2,966,798 of CAWUPB010000351.1, forward strand.
AATAAATTCAATCCCAAATCCTATACAAAGATAGATAAAAAAAATAAAATTGAATTGTAATACCCGATACCCGTTAAGACCCTCATTAAATAAGTTTAAAGATTTTAAAGGCATATGAAAAATATTTTATGGGTATAAAATAATCATTAAAGGGTTGTTAGAATATTCAAAGCGATTAATATAGTTTTTCATGCTTAATGAATATTTTATTGATTTTTCGTTGCATGAATAGTAACTTTTTATGTGAAATAATTATTTTAAGCATGTTAAATGTGCATGAAAAATATTTTATTTGCATAGAATATTTGTTAGAAGGGTGTTAGATTATTTGAGGTGATTGGATGAATTTTCCGATATTCGGTTATTATTTTATTTGAACGTTACGGGGCATGAATAATGCTTTCTAAGTAAGTTAATTATTTTAAGTGCTTAAAAAGTGAATGAAAACTATCTAATTGATATAAAAAAATCATTTAGTATTTGTAGGAATATTTCATGAACTTAGATGACTTTTTTTATGCATAGGGAATATTTTCTATAGGAATAAATGTATTTCTACACAAAATAATTAATTAGAGAGCTTACATAAGTGTATAAAAATTATGTGAATGGTGAATAAATTCTTATAGGATGTGATTGAATTTATTATAAAAAGAAATTAATTTTTGAAAAGGTGTGGAATAAATTTTATAGGATTAGGGACCTAATTACATAGAATTATGGACCTACTTGCATAAAATTAAAAGTTTGAATTTTCAAATTAAATTAGAAATGAACTTTAGGAATTAAAAAGTTTTTAGAAAACCTTTAAAGGAAGGGACTAAAGTGATCAACTGAATAATTGGAGGACTTATGGGAGAGTGATTGAAGGAAAGATTAACAAATTAAAGAACTAAAATTAAATAAATTTTGGGAGAAATTTTCTCACCTTTTGCTGCCACTTTCAACTCAATTATTTGAGTGTAATTAATGCATGCAATAATGGAGGGTTAAGGATTAAAGCGGATGGTTAGATGGAAGGATGAAAATTAAAAAAATGATGGATGGCTAAGATGAAACCAATTGAAATGCTAGGATTAAAAGCGGGATTAATGGCCAAGACTACGAGCAAAGTAAGGTTGGAGATGGAGTCAACCAAGGAAAAAAGTCTAATTAATTTTGCCTATAAATATGAGAGGTAGGAAAAATGGTTGGAAAATAGCAAAATTAGGAAAAACTCTTGTAACTTTTCCATAAACCTCCACCCAAATTCTCTCCTAAATACTTTCAAACACCTTAAATCATCTAATTAAGCCTAGAATTTTAGTTGGAACACAAAAAATTCCAAGAAGAAAAAATCCCACACTTGGCCGAAACTTTTAGGATAAAAGGGGGAAGAAGAATTTCTCAAGCAATCCAACTTTTCAAGGTTTAATTAGAGCTATTTATGTAACTTAATCTTATCTACACCACAAGAAAGCATTATTGTATGTTAATTGTGATTTTGGAACCCTAATTTTGCATTTAATTAAATTAATTTTGAAAATTAGGGTTAAGGTTAGTTAGGTTAATTTGGGAAAAATTATTTTGAGTTAGAAAATCATGCAATTGAGCTTAAAACATGTTTATTAGGCTTAAAATTGATGGAGAAAAATAAAAAATTCCTAGGGTTACGAGAGAGAAAACATTCGACCATAATGCTCAAGCCGAGGATTTTTGATGTTTTAATTTGTTTAATGTTCTATTGCTTGATTATGTGTTATTTAAGTATGAATTGATTGATTAGTGCATAATTAGCATGATTTTTATGCTCTATTATATTGAACTTTTTAGCACTTATTGTACTATATTATGCTATTTAAGAATAAGATGATGATTTTAGGTTTTGTAGGAAAAATGATGAATGGGAGCAAGGAAACTTAAAACTTAAGGAGGAAAGAGAGAAACTTCAAAGAGCCTTAGAGGAGTCACACGATTGTGTGAAATAACAAAGGAAATAACTACTAGTTGTGTGACTTAAAAGAGGAAACCGTGTGGATTCTCGAAGCACAACAAGCCACATGGCCGAAAAAGCATTCTACATGGTTGTGTGGTGATTGAACCTAGCAAAATTCAAGAAAAGAAGAAGACTACACTGGTAGTAGGCTTTACACATGATTTGTAAAGTCGGATGCTCGTGGCTCTAGGGAAAAGAAGGTATACACGAGCATGAGAAATTCAATATGGTTTACGAAGAAACCTACACGAGCGAAGCGTGGAAACACAAAATGAAGAACAAAGTTACATGACTGTGTGCACGAGTTAGCAAACCATGTAACACTTAATTTTTAAGGCTCTAAACCATATGATATCAAGCAACAAACCATGTGACTTTATGTATCAAGTCATATGGCTATGTGATGCCGACACTTACATGATGTAACCCTATTTTTGAGTATAAATAGCAAAGCTAGGGTATTATTTGGCTCTCTTCCTCTCTTCCAACTCTTTTATAGCCACCATTAATAGAAATTCTCTCCGTAATACATTATGAACAACTAAATTCTATTCATGATTGATTCAAGTTGAAGCTTTTGGTTAATCACTATGAGATTACTAGTTGTTTTTCTAAACTTATCTCTAGTAAGTATTTTATATTTTTTTGCGTGATTGGTTTATAGTTGTATAATTAAATTAATTAGAATGTATGCTAGTTGTTTACTCATATTACTTATTTTTAGCTAAATATTCAAGTCCGTGTAATTACTTATCTAAACTTACCTGTGGTTGGTTGATGATTATATGATATTTTTGTTCAATTCCTTGTAAAATATAGAACTAGGGTACATCTTCTCTAGCACTTAAAAAGGTTCCTTAGCTTTACTGTCTTTTTCATGTTAATACTCGTTATTAGATTAAATCTATCTAGCTCTTAGTAGGTTGTTCAATAGCTAGAGAATTAATTAGGTATCGTATATTTAGTAAACGACTAGGTAAGGAAAAGCTGGGGTCAACATATATGTTATTGTCTTACGGTGAATATTCATATTTATGATGAGTTAATTATTTAATCGATGATTAGTGACCAAATAAAAAATGGATACCGAAGTTCGACCAAGGCCTCTCTCATATTGATATTTTTTTACTATATATTATTTTCAAGCATCCCAAATACATAAACCCCCATTTACACAACACGAACACTCAAACAATCAAAATAATTGATTGATTCACTTTCCTTGTGGGTTTGAACCTTCCTTGCCCCGATTACATAATTATAATTAAAAGCTCTATAAGGACAATATAAATAACTAATTTATTGGCGATACGACACGTCATCAAATTTTAGCATCATTTTTTAGGTTTGCAGTCGAAGTTTATTGTTCTTGGATATTTTTTATTGTTCTTGTGTTTTGGTTATTATTGTTATATGACCAAGTCTCAACCAGGAGAGTTAATTTTCAATCTCGAACCGGAAAGAGAAGCTGAGCAAGTTAAGGAAAGAAACGATGTTAGCTTCGATTGGAAGAATTTAGTCCTCTAAAGGAGTGGTTTCACCGAGTCTAACCACGATTCTTAAGTTATTATTGTTGTGCAACTCAAAAGGAGACAATATGGTTGTAAACAAGGCAAATAAGACATTAACGAAGTTGGTTGCTTTTGATCTTAATTAGCAGCCCTCTATGCATTGAGTTTCTAAAACTAAAGGTGGCATTTAAGTTGAAATTAGAAATGATATATCACTTTTGAAATTTTAAGGTCTAGCCGGAGAAGACCCCATGAATATTTAAAAGAATTCCATATGGTCCGCTCAACCATGAGACCATAAGGAATATCGAAGGAGCGAGATCAAATTAAAGACATTCCTTTTTTGTTGGATAGGGATGTTAAGGATAGATTATATGATCTCCCTGTAGGATTAATTGACTCGTGGAATAGGATGAATCAAGCATTTATGGTGAAGTAATTTCCTACTTCAAGGGCCATGAGTATAAGGAAATAGATTCGTAGGATTCGATAGTTTATCGGAGAAACTCTTTATGAATATTGAAAGCGAGTTCAAGAAGTTATGTTCGAGCTAGCTATACCATCGGATTTCTAATCAGCTATAGAACATTTATTTTTATGAGGGTTTGCTCCTTATAGAGAGAATCTTGATAGACGCAGCTAGTGGAGGAGCACTAATGGACAAAATGCCCAATGCTGCTAGGGCTCGATATCAAACATAGTCGTTAACTCATAATAGTTTAATGTGAGGATTGATCATGCACTAAAAAGGGTCAATGAGGTAAACATTTTCAATTTAGAGCGAGCATATGTCATATTTAACTTTTTTGGTGAGACAGATGACGAGTGGATAACTATAAGTGGGTAAGCTTATGGAATTTGTTTTACTTGTCGAACACATGACAAATGTATGCCCAACCTTGTAAGAGGGGTACATACAATTGGAAATTTTGAGGGTGGCCAACCAAGACCATATGACTCTTATTCTAGCACGTACAATTCTAGATGGAGAGCACACCCCAACTTGAGGTATGAGGAGAATAGACAAGATGACTAGAACTTCTATCCATAAAGGCAATAAAGGTACTAACTTAGGCCTTTCCAATAACAAACCCCAACCATATTTTGAAAACTCTCTAGATAAAATAGTGAAGTCTCTTTTTTTAGCACTAAACAATTCCAATAAGATACCAAATCAAGTATTCAAAACGTGAAAAATCAAATGAGTCAATTAACGATTATTGTGAGTCATTTAAAGGCTTAAATTAGAGAGATTACCATCCCAAATGATGGTAAATCCTAAGAAGAATGTGAATGCAATGACCTTGAGGAGTCATGTTTTAATAGAACAACAAGCGAGAGGAAGTCCGAATCATCGAAAGAAGAAAGAGTAGAAATTGAGGAAAAAAAGAAGAGTGTAATCATTGACGGGGCTACACCAAGCCCTAAGATAATTCTTGATCCCTCTACTTCATTTTTAACTAACCATATGCCATTTTCTAGTAGGTTAGAGAAGCATAGAAAAAAAGAGTTGAAGAAGGAAAAAAGAAAAGAGATCTTTGAGCTATTCAACAAAATAGAGGTAAACATAACTCTATTAGAAGTCATATGCCAAGTTCTTGAAGGACTTGTGTACCAATAAAAAAAGCTAAACATGAATGAAAAAGTAAGAATGAGGGAGAACATTTTTGCGGTTTTGCAATAGAAAATCCATTCTAAGTGCATGTATCCAATTATATTCATTATACCATGCCAAATCGATAGCAAGAAAATAGATAAGGCCATGCTAGATTTAGGTGTATTAATCAATATAATGCCATATTCTATATACGTTACATTAAATATAGGGCCTTTGAAAAATAAAAATGTGATCATACAACTGGTTGATCGCATTAATGCCTAACCCGAAGGGGTATTTAAAGATGTTCTTACGTAGGTGAAGTAATTTTTGTTCTTAGCAAATTTCTATATCTTGAAGATGAGAGACAAATCTCCCTATAACCTCGTACCTCTCTTGTTAGGGAGGCCATTCCTAAAGATGACAAGAATATACATAAAGATCCACAAGAGAGCTCTCACCATAGAGTTTGATGGTGAGGTGATTTAGTTCGAGCATCCTTAAAGAGGATAATGCTAAGGTGCAAGAAAGCTCAAGATCAAGCTTAACAATGAAGGATCCCTTTTGATGGGGAAAGGTAAAGTCGAGCCAAAGATGTTAAACAAAAGTGCTTATTAGGAGGCAACTCAATGATTCTTATAAATTATATGTTTTGATTTAAATTTAAGTTAGTATTTAATTTATTTATTTAATTTTCACCTACACTTAACTTAAATGAAATGATGTGCAACATAGGTAATCAAGTGTGTGGATTTGGCTGAATTTCTAAAGAACAAAGAGAGACACAAGGGCGGTGATAAAAGACATAATTTAAAAAAGAAAGTCACACGCCCGTGTGATTGGAAAAGGTTGGAAATTAGAACTACGGAGAAAAGCGACAGGCGGTAGCCATACGGATGGCTTGTTTAGAAATTTTACACGGTCGTGTAAGTTGATTGGAATTTTATTACACGGGCATAATCAAGTACATATAATTTGTGTAGAAATTTTACATGGTCATATGAGTTGATTAAAGTTTTATTACATTAGTAGAATAGGGTACACGTGGTTTGTACAAAAATTTTACACGACCATGCGAGTTAACTAGAATTTTATTACACAAGTAGAATGGGATACACATGGTTTGTACATAAATTTTACATAATTGTGTGATTTGAATGAAATTTTGTTGCATAGGCGTAATGGTTTTTACATGATTGGTAGTATGATTTCCACATGACCATGTGGAATTCAAAACGTTGCACTAGTTAGGGGAGAAGAAGAGGCATACGGGTAGAAGAAAAGGCACACGATTGAATATAAATATTACACGGACGTGTCTTCTTCTAGGCCAAAAGTCATACTATTTGACCTCCGAAAAACCCATCCCTATATAAACCAAAACCCTAAACAGTGTAACTTCATCTTCTCTAAAATCAAGTTATGCTTGCCAGACCTTTTTCTCCATTTTTTCATTTACAAATCTACAAATCTCCCACATAACCAACCACAAACCACACTTTCACAAACCACCACACCATTACAGCCCCATCAAACAACCCTTCTTTCACCACTTAATTAAGAACACTCACCCTTTCGTTCCCCAAAGCTATCCCACAAACAAAAATGTCTTCCTCAAGAGACAAAGGAAAGTAAGTGGCATCACAATAAGGGAAGAACACTCATTAGAAAGAACCGAGTCATAAAGGAAGGTTATCCTTCCGGATCTTACCCAAAGATAGAGTTTGAGAATAAAGATCAAGAAGCATACTCGTAATGTATTAAAGAAGAGGAAAGTGGTAGCAAATAGGTATGTGGATGTACAAGCTCTAGAAGTTTTGGGTTTATTGAGAGAAGTGAGAGGGAAGTCTGGAAACAATTAGATGGATGAATTTGTTAATGATGGATGCTCTTGCTTAAAATGAGTTAACATGGGAGTTCTTGAGTTTATTTCGAATGGAAATAATAAGGGAAGAGTAGCAATCGGTTCATGATTATTTCACATTTTGAAAGCAAATAAAAAATATAATGTGGATGTGAACACGATGGTTGATTTTTTTGGTTGGCCACATGATGGCACAAGGCAACCACTTGTAGGTTTTGAGAAATCCTTCTTGAGAGAGATTATGGGGTCATCCCAAAAGGTGTAATATTCATCATGAGAAAAAAATTGATAGTTATAAACCGAGCCTATTGGTACATACATCGGGTATTAGCATGGACATTGTATGGAAGAGAGAACAATAATGGAGTGATAAGAAAAACCAAATTAGCAATTCTTTACTTCATCTCTCAAAAGATGAAGTTTGATTTTATATATATATTGGTTGACCTATTCTTGACAATCAAAAAGTCGATCGGGGGAAGGATCGTCATGGGTAGTTTATCATCGACATTGCAAAAAAATTAAAGATGTTTCATGATATAACACTATCTTAATATAAGTAAAAGGGCTGAAGTGGTTTACTTTTGAAAAATTAATAAAAATTGGTTTGCTAGAGAAGAAAGAAAAAGATATCTCATTCGACCAACCGGGAGGTAAATGAGGGAAATTGAAGGTGGTGATGATGGTGAAGGCAAAGATGATGCCCAACCCATAGTCAAAGCAGTGCCTTAAGTGGATATGTGGAAAGAGTGGAATAGTTGGTGTCGCGACTAGATGACTTCCAACCGAATATCAACAACCACTTCGACATGTTGAACAAACAAATGCGAGTAATAAAACAAAACGTAAACAATTGATTTAAAGAACTAAATGAGCAAATTCAAGCCACAAATGCCAAAACCATAATCGACTTTCAAGCGATCAATACCCGGTTGGCCATCTCTATATTATCTTCATGATGCATTGCTCATCACCGCCACCACCTCCATACTAAAGACTATCGTCCGGATCCGCTTTCTTATCCATATCCTTATCTTTTATGTCGTTTTTAATTTTATAATTTATATGCACATTGAGGATAATGTATAATTCAAATGTTGGAGTGCGTTTAACATTTAGGTTTTTATTGTTTTTGTTTTTGTTTTGTATCATTTGTGTGTTTATTTTGTATCCCTATATTATATGAAAAAAATGCCATGTTTAGTATGACATTCTTTATAATTGATGATTAATGATTGAATTCAATGAAAATTGATGAGATGAATGAGAATGTTTGAGATATTATTGTTATAGAAGTGCATGCATGCTAGAGAGTGTTATATGTCTTCATGATGAAACATAATTTAAAAAAAAAATACTATCTTTGAAAGAAAAGCATACCCTTTGGAAACTAGACCTAAACACGGTTTAAATAAATAAGATTTTCTAATGTTTATTTGAGAAAGAAAAGTGAAAAAGCATCCCACTAGAAAATTTGGCCTAAGTAATTAAAAATTCTACTCCAATGATTTGAGTTACTTAGTAACTAAGAGTATTCATCACAAATGTTTACTTTTACATCAAACAATGATTCAAATTATGAGTATGCAAAGCACTCTAGGTTGATGACTTGCTAAGTAACTAGTTACCTTCATCACAAATATCGATAGTCACATAAGAAGGCAAGTGATCACTTAGAAAAAATGCTATAAAGGCCTTAGAAAAAATTTGAAATGCTTAAAATGAAAAAGAAATAATGAAGGAAAATCTATATTTATTACCTTATTTATAATGGTGGAAAAGGGGTAAAAGTTATAGTTGGTGTTGCATACCTAAATTATATTTGGTTATGAAGATGTGTAAGTCAATTTAAAAACATACATTGATATGATAATAATGTCTTGAACATGATCGAGTTGACTATTAAATTTTGTTAAATTCTGAATTGACCATCAATATTTGAAAAATAATCATATTGACATGACATTTGTTTGAATAATTTTATGATTTATTATTTGAAAACCTTCATAAGACACAACTTGTCTACTCGGGGTAACCTAAGGGTTTAAAGGTTTGTTGCATATGCTAAATGCAACCATGATTCCTATGAAAGTAAGTTAGATTTATTTTATTTGTTTTGCGCAAGGACTAGCAAAGTTTAAGTGTAGAGGTATTTGATGAGTGCATAATTAGCATGATTTTTATGCTCTATTGCATTGAACTTTCTAGTACTTATTATATTATATTATGTTATTTAAGAATAAGATGACGGTTTTAGGTTTTGTAGAAAAAATGACAAATCAGATTAAGGAAATCTAAAACCTAAGAAGAAAAGAGAGAAACTTCAAAAAGGCTTAAAGGAGTCACATGGCTGTGTAAAACAAGGAAAATAGCTACTAGCCATACTACTTAAAGGAGGAAACCATGTGGATTTTCAAGCATAACAAGCCACACAAGTAGAAGCATTTCACATGACCGGATGAAGAATTCCACATTGCCATATGGGTGATTGAACCTAGCAAAATTCAATAAAAGAAGAAGACCATATGGGCGGTAGGCTTTACGTATGGTTTGTAGTGTAAAGTCACATGCTCGTGTGTCCAAGGCAAAGAGGGTATACACGGGCGTAAGAAATCTATATGAGTAGAAGCTTAGTAACTTGGAATGAAAAACAAAGTTACATAATCATATGCCTTAGTTAGCAAATTGTGTAACACTTAATTTCCAAGGCTCCAAATCATGTGACATCAAGCAACAAACCATGTGACACTATATATCCAGCCATGTGGCCATGTGACACTATGTATCTAGCCATGTGGCATATGATGTCGACACACATATAATGTAACCTTAGTTTTGGGTATAAATAGCAAAGCTAAGATATTGTTTGGCTCTTTTCCTCTCTTTCAACTCCTTTATAGCCAATGTTAATAGAAATTCTCTCTATAATACATTATGAATAACTAAACTTCATTGTTGATTGAATCAAGTTGAAGCTTTTATATAATCGTTATGAGATTACTCGGTTTTATTTCTAAACTCATCTCTATTGGGTATTTTCTATTTTTCTATATGATTGTTTCATAGCTGTATGATTAAATTAAATAAAGTGCATGCTAGTTATTTATTTATATCACTTATTGCTAGAAAAATATTCAAGTCCGTGTAATTTCTTATCTAAACTTGCATATGGTAGTAACTAGGGGTTAATGAATATATGATATTTTTGTTCAATTCCTTAGAAAACATAAAATTAGGTTACATCTTCTTTAACACTTAGGAAGGTGGCTTAGCTTCACCTATCTTTCTTATCTTAATGTTGTTATTGAATTAAATCTATTTAGTGCTTAATAAGTTATTCAATAGCGAAAAAATTAATTAGGTATTGTATATTCGGTTAACAACTAGGTAAGGAAATGTTAGGGGTCAACATACATGTTGTTATTTTAAGGTGAATATTCAAGTTTATGATGAGTTAATTATTTAATCGGTGATCAAATGGATATTGAAATTCGACCAAAGCCTCTCTTTTATTGATATTATTTACTACTTTATATTATTTTCAAGCATCATAAATACACTAGCCTCCCTTTACACAGCGAAGAACACTCAAAAAATCTAAACAATTGATTGATTCCCTTTCTTTGTAGATCGGCCCTTACTTGCTCCGATTGTATAATTATGATTATCGATGTTGGGCACCACGAGAGAGGGTAGAACAAGGAGTTGTCACCTAGCTAATCGGAGAGAACTAGGAAACCCTAAACATACCGATCTACGTGGATATCTAGGTAAGGGGTCGATTACATATGGAAAGATATGACATCACCACCTTTCCATCCTATTTAAGGTAGGTCTGCATTGTTTACTTATTGACTTAAAAATCTAGTTTTTACTATGGTATGCTTATGTTTCTATTTAAATAAGTTTATTTCATAAAAATATGAAACATGATAGTTTGAGCATAAAATAGGATAGTTTGGGAGTTTAGGTCGATCTAAGGCCAATACTCCCTACCCAACAAAGGAAAGGTGAAGGAATTTAGAATTTTTACTAATCATTAGTGAAAAAGACCTATTATCAACCGATAGGTGAGTTTCTAAAGATGAATAACCTTTTACCGGCATGAGTAGTGAGACACTAACGACTTCTCTCACATAAGTGGGATGCCGTCGACCATTTCGAGTCATGAGTTTAAAGCTAACGATAACCTTATCACACTAGTTGGAAGCTACATGCCACTTAGAAAGGAGAATATAACTATTTGTTAGCCACTGGTGACTTCGTCATATAAGTGGAATGCCATTGGCGACTTCATTTTAAATAAATAGACATTAAATAAAAATTATTGTGAAACCATTGTCTCGCTTCATTACATAAGTGAAAATCCACTGGCAGCTTTATTTTGATGAAATAAGAAGTAGAAAGTAAAAACAGAAAAGATGAATAAAGATAAAAAAAATAGAGAAAAAGGAAACATTAAATAGAAAATATGCATAAAAATAGATAAAATGATTTCAAAACCCACCAACGACTTCATTTTGATGAAAAAAGAAACAAAAATAAAGAACAGGAAACAAGAATAAGAATCGGGAATTAGGAATCAGCAATAGTAAACGAGATAAAATGATTTCGAAATGATCGACAACTTCGTCACATTAGGGAGAAGCTATTGACGAGTTTCATTTCAACATTGCAATCGGACATAGTTGACTAATCAACCATAAGAACAAGCACAAACTTCGCATTTAGATAGATAGGCATAGAAATAGAAAAACGAGGTATTTTATCGATCATTCTAGTAATATTCATTTTAACTACATTTAATCAATGAATGCTTGAGCTAAATGTCATAATTTTATTCACATTCCAAATAGACCGAGTCATTTTTAACCTTTATTATATTTTCGAAGTACAATGGTTTTAGAATTTTTACCCAAAAATCTTGAAATTTTGATGTCGGTGTTACTCTCTTCGTTCCCGATGATAATCAATTATTCGATTAGCCAAAAATGGAGAGTAACTACTGGTTGGCAATTTATGGTGTGAGTACCATTAGAATGACCAAATAACTCTTCCATTGCTCGTGTAAATAATCCAAAAGTTGTTATAAAATTTACGAGTCCCGAAACTTTACAACATTTCTTGAAAACTCAAGGTGACTTTGGTTGTTATATTTTTCTATCAAAAATCAAATAAATATAGTCTACAACATCATGTTGTCCTCGCCAACACAATCTAAAATAAGAAAAAAAATTTCATCATTTTTTTCTCTTTTTTTTTTTTTGTTTCTCTTTTCTTTTTAATAATGTAGGAGGGACCAAAGCTAGGGAGTGGGGCTATATAAAGGCTATATTATGGACTATAAAGGGGTTGTTTTAGGGATTGCATGGAGATTGTTTCGAGGCTATAAAAGCGATTTTCATAGGGGCTATTTAAGTGAGGAAACAACTATCAACACAATCTAACATAAGAAATTTTTTTCATCATTTTTTGCTTTTTCTTCTTTTTGTTTCTCTTTTCCTTTTAATAACTTAGGAGGGACCAAAGCTAGGGAGTAGGGCTGTATTATGGACTATAAGGGGGTTGTTTTAAGGGCTGCACGAAGGTTATTTAGAGGCCATAAAAAGGGTTGTCTTAGGGGCTATTTAAACGAGGAAACGACTAGCTAAAAGGGGTCCGTTGGGAGGCTATTTAGAGCGTTATTTTGGGGGGGTTCTTTTTTTTGAGTTGTTTTAGGAGACTCGTAAAGGGATAAGGAAGGTGACAAAAAGGGCTACTTTAAGGGGTTGCTTATTGGGGGGACTACTTGGTTGGTGTGCGAAAAGGTTGGCCAAAAGAGGGGTTTATTCGAGTTGGAACCGGAGGGTGTTAAAAAGAGAGAGCTTGGTGTGGAGATGCTTATCTTGCGGGGTATTTGGTGTGGGTGTTGGCTTGTTATATGTAGGGTTTCTTTTTAAAAAAGCTTATTTTGGTCCTCTATGCTCTACCGTCAATTTGAGTTTAATTTTTTTAATTTTGATATAGCTCCTAAATTTGAATTAATTGGAACTTTTTTTTGTTTCTCTCAATTATGCCCTCGTTGTCTTTTAATTAAAGGATGGAAGTTTTGATTTTTTTTTTATTGGAATCTCAATTTCCCTTTTCATTACTTCCAAACTTTCATTTTTCATAATTAGCCTTTTTTAGAATTAATCTAGGCTAATTATCCCATTTGATTATTTTTTTTTTACTTATAAATTTTTTCATTCCATTTTTCATTTTTGTCGTATTTTCATTTTCATCATTTTTTTTTGGTATTTTGCAACAAAAATAAAAATTAAAGTAAAAGTAATAGCGATAAAAATTTGGATGATAATAGTTGCCCCCTCTTTACAATGCTTATGACATAAAGTCATTGAAAAATATTTTTCTTTGGCTTTACATAGTAAGCTTTTGAAGAAATAAAGGAAAGTTTGGGAAAATGGGATTGACCTTGTCGGTTTTGAAAGGATATAATTGATCATATCAATTTTAAAAAGTGTACGACTGGCTATATTTATTTAAACGATATGACCGACCATGCCGATTCTACAAGGACATAATCGACCTTATCTAATTGAAAGAAAATGTAAATGACCATATTAATTTGAAGGCCGTGTCGAGAACACCGACTTTGCAATACAAGATTGGCCATGTCAAAAGGAAATGTGATCGACAACATTGATTTAAAGGGGTGCAATTGATCGTGTCGACTTTGTAAAACATGACTGGCAATATCAAAAAGGAAACGTGACTAACCATATTGATTTTAAGAGACATTACTAACCATGTTGACTTTGTAAGACATGACTATCTATGTCAAAAAGGGACATGACCGACCATGAAAGGATACAACTAACAATGCTGACTTTGCAAGACATGACCAACCATTTCAAAAGAAAATGTGATCGACCACGTTGATTTAAAGGGACGCAATCGACCGCGCCAATTTTGTAATACATGACTAGCTATGTTAAAGAGAGAACATGATTGACCACGTTGTTTTTAAGGACACAACCGACCATGCTAACTTTGTAAGACATGATCGGCCATGTCAAAAGAGGACGTGATCGACCATTTTAATTTGAAAGAGCACGACCGACGAGTGCCAACTTTGAAATATATGATCGACCATGTTAAAATGAGAGTGTGATTGACCATATTAATTTTAAGGAGGTGCAACCAACCATGCTAACTTACGGAGACATTATTGACCATGTCAACGTAAAAGGAACATGATCGACCATGTTAATTTGAAAGGACATCACTAATCACGTCGATTTGAAGGGACATGACTCGTCAATGTCAATTTAAAAAGGAACGTGATTGACTATATTGATTAAAGTTTGAAAAGACATGATTGACCATGTCAAATTAAAATTTTGAAAAGACGTGACTAGCCACATCAAGTTGAAAAGACACAAATGACCATGTCAAATTAAAATTATAAAAAAGATATGATTGGCCACATTAAGTTGAAAGACATGATTGTCATCATATTGACTTTGATAAGACGTGATCGCCCATATCGATTTTGGCAAGACGTGACTAGCCATGTCGGCTTTGATAGGACGTGACTGGCCACATCCGTTTAGGAGGACATGACGAGATCACATTGACTTAAAAAGACATGACGAGATCACATTGGTTTAGAAAGATATAATAGACCTTTTTTTTTTGACAAGGCATAAAAACCACTTTGACTTAAAATAACATGACGAGACTATATTGGTTTAAAAAGGTGTGCCAAGACATAGTTTTTTTTGACAAAGCATGACATATCACTTTAACTTAAGTTGACGTGATAGACCATATTGGTTTAGAAGGATATGACGGACCATGTTTTTTGACAAGATATGACGGACCAATTTCACCTAAAGTGACATGACAAACCACATTGGTTTTGATCGACATGATAGACTATATTTTTTCATAAGATATGATTGACCATTTTAATCTAAACTTATATGATGGACCATAGAAGCATAGGTCATCACTACCAAAATATAGGTTTTCCCCTTTTCCTTTATTTATGTGTCCTTTAGCTTGAATAGGCTTAAAGTTCTAAGCCACTTGCTTTCATTGAGCTTGTATGTTTGTATTTCGATTATGTCCCTTGTTCTTGTATTCATTGAGGATTGCTTGCTTGGATTATTGTTTATGTCATTTAAGTGGTGTATGCTTCTCTGATCGAACAGGTGATCATTATTTTTGTGTGCACCCTTGGTACTCGTTCTTAAATTTCAAGCTTTAGTAACCACATATCAAGCATCCGGTCGAAAATGACGAAGATGGCCTTTTATCTCAATTGTCTATAGTTCATCAAGAGAAAGCTTATAAAAAAATTTGTAGATGCGGACCTCTTATAAAGTAAGTCCAAGTAAGATCCTTATCAAATTATCATATGCCAACTCAATACATTATCATATTTCATAAACAACATCAATTACAAGATCATGCATGAGACCAAAGAAGAGTTTTTTTTTTTTTTAAGGATCGATCATACTTGTGAAAACAAGAATTTTTTAAGAGACGAAAGATCATGAATCATATTATGTTGGAAGGAATCAAGAATAGAAGGACTAAATTCAAATGATCACATTAATAAATATTTGGCCATAACTCGGATTATCTCCTTATTTCTCCGGATAACGAGAGATGTTGAAATGTTTGGTCTTCTAGTCTTGACATAAATTTGTGACTAGTATAAACATAACAAGTTTTTAAAGCATTGGTAGTGACCCTCCATTTGTCATCTACCTTTCATTATTGTTGCTCATGTCATTCGTCTTTTTTCGATGTTTGCACTTGATTATATGAGCTTATCTTTGAGAGATTTTTTTTTATTTTTTGAATTTTAAGAAAATCATTTTCATTTGTTATAAGTTTCATGGATTAGTCCATTTATTTGAAAATTTTCCATCAATGCAAGTTAAATTATTCAAGAAAAATCATTGAAATGTTCATAAGAAAGTAATCTCATTCGGAAAAATATTTTTATTTGATTAAAAGCCGAACGTATCGTGCAATATTGAGATGCAATTCTTATGGTGATCCATTTTAAGGCTAAGATGAGCAAAATATGTTTGGATCAAAGATTTAAAAAGGATTGGTCTCTTCGATAGGTGATTGGCAAAAGTTTAGTCCTAGAATCCGACATGCTTGAATGAATTTCAAGAACTAAAAGAGTTTCGAAGAAAGTTTGGCTTAAATGGGCAATCTTGCTTGTAAAAAACTCTATTTATTTCTTTCTTGCCTCGACTAATTGATGAAAATTTGTGATTCAATGTCATAAATGATGGTTTGTAATGCACAAACAAGTCAAGTGTTATTCAAAAATATTTTTTCTTCTTCTCATTTGAAGCTAGAACTCATCGAGCATAAACAAGTTATCTTTGATCGAAAGGACTTTCGTCGGTACATAATGCAAGCTATGGCTTTGGCTTATGAATGAAAAAACATAAAAAGGTTCAATGGAGTTTGAGAGTGTAAAGATCTAAAATCACTTAATTGTTCATCAAGATTATCTTAGGCATACTTGTTTTGACTTTGTCATCTTACCAATTGATCTCATCTCGCTAATCTCAACTTTCTTTTCAAGTTCACTCTTGTCATTCATTTTTTTTTATTTTGGGATTTCTAACCCTAGTATTTCCAACTTCAAGTCATGAGAGGGATTACTCTAGATAGAACCCGTTTTGCCTTAGTGTTTTCACTTTTTTTTTCAAAGTCGTTCAAGGGTTTTCTCAATAAGTCTTTATTTTGTGAACAATTATAATTTCTCATTTCATCTTTCTAAGAGAACATCCTTGATTACTAATGAACTTTAAAATTGCCTAATAAGATCAAAATAAGATAATGGGATTTTCTTTTCAAAGAAACTACCCAATCCATAAAAATCACAACATTTTTGCAAATGAAATCTAAAAATTCTATATAAGGTATGATTTCATTCAAAATATCAAGACACATCCATGCTTATTTGATAAGCTTTGGAATTTCTTCTTGCATTCATTCTCATACATCTTATAATCGAGTTATGTTGGCCTCCTTTTTTTCTTTCTTCTTTTCTTTTAGTGCAATCACTTGGTGTTTTTTTTTTTTGTTTTTGAGATATGATCATATTAAATGTCCCAAAGATAGAGTAAAAATAAGAACAAAACACAATAGAAAAAAGAAGGCAAATGTGGTAATTCAAGAAGAAAATTTGCATGATCTTGGAAATTGACATCATATGAAAGCATGACGGATAAATATGATAAAGAAATTACTTAGCCTTGAAAACAAAAGGCATTTCTTCATTCGACTAGTCATTCAATCCCTTTCCCCAAATGGTCTCATAGATAAGTTGATCGACATCAAAAACATCCTTAAGTATGTCAACATAAGGCACCATCATTTATGGACTATCAAGCATTGACCCAACCTATGTGACTTCATTTTTAGCATCGGCTTTCTCTGTCTCCAAAATGTTCACTACCATAACATAAGATAGTCGGTTCAAACTCGGGCTTTTGCTGTGTAAATCAACAATGTATGAAGACTTCTTTGATATCTTTCCCTTCTTTCTACTCTCAAGGTGCCCAAAGTTGGTATGGTCTATACCTCTTGATAAAATTCATCGCAATCATCAATATCATATCCTCTCTTTTTATGAAACCCGTAGAAGGACTTAACATGAATAAGAGCTTGAGACTTGATTGGTTACTTGTTTAATTTTATGGTAGATAACATGCCAAACAAATAGGACATTCAAATTCAGAACTATCTTTTTATTGTCACATCTAATTTCATCTAATGACAACATGTTCACTCCACCAACAACAAGCATAGTTGGAAAGATGATTAGTGTTCACATTTGGAGTGCTCGAAGCTTCATCAAGTGAAATCAATCAATCAACAAGTAATCATGCTTCTTGAAGCTTAGATAATCTTTAATATTATGATGAATTGTGCCATCTTAATACTCATAAGATTCATTAGGATTGTACCACCGAGGAAATAGAGGTTCTCATAGAGTAGTTATCATAGGAATTACTTAGGTAGTAGGAGAGGTGATAGTATTTCTTTATATTTTCTATGACATGCATTTCCTTGATTATCGAGATTGAATTATCCTCGTTAATGGTTGAGTAGTAGAGGATGTTTTGCTTGAACATTTTGAGAATAAGTCTATAATGGATGAGAATGATTTAATTGATTAACTCGTTTGGATTGAAAGTGGATTCCTTAATCCGAAGGACATTGATGTCATCTCTTTTTACCAAAGTTGTTCTTCTTTAACCAATATTTAAAAGGATCAGCTATTCATAGTGTACTTAAAGAGTTCTAGCACTTTGAATTTCTTAGGAATCATAATATTCGAATCAAGTATCCGTCCGCTATCAAAAGAGAGTGGTACATGTCCATGCCCTTAACATTTACGAGACATTCCTCAATGGCACTAAGCTTTTAGTTTTAATCTCCGAGCTTATTTTTCCTTTTAACTTTTTGTTAATATCCAAATCAATCATAAAAGTTGCCTAAGTTTGCAAAGGATGTGGCTACCATGGAATCAAACTAGAGACTTCAAGATGGGTCGACTCATATATGTCCTAAAGTGTAGTGTGATCTGGTTAGATTCAAAATGTTAACGACCTTTTGATGGGGAGTAGAGAAGATGACATAGAAATCACCACTTTAGTAATGGATATTGATATGGCAATGAACACCTTAGAGATAACGAGATGGCTACCATGAGGCACTTTAGTAGATGCACGAGTTTATAGCCTTTGCCCAAGTAAAGCGACTAGCCTAGATAATTCTCGCTTTGAAGCACTTAACTCCATTCTATGGCTTTATTCAAGTTTAACCCTTTCTTCATTGTACTGTTCTTGCATTGACTTGAGTTGTCAATTCTAAAGGGAAAACACAGTTTTGATAGGATGACTTATGCTTCTCCACGTAAAATAACAAAATACAAGCAACATAAATAATATTGAGATAAGATAAAGACACTTGACTGGAAATAGAGTAGTCATCTATGGAGGGTGACAAAAGAGTTTCTTTTTTTGTTTTTTTACCCACGAAATTATTTACGGTAGGTTTAATGATATGATTATTCACATTAGTAACCTCTCGACACTTTGGCTAATGCTTGCTTAAACCGATTTTAAACTCTTTTGTCATCCATCTTGAAACGTCATGAATAAGTTATTTTAATCAAGGTTTCAAACATGTCTAACTTGCCTAGTGTATTTAAATAAAAAGAGATGATCCTAAAGTCTAGTTCTAGTCATTGTATGAGGGGGTAGACTCTATCTAGGTCTTAAAATGGTACGTTCGAGCCTAGTGAATCTTTAGTAGAGTGATTAGGACTCGTCCACGGTGACATTAGTAATCATGAAAAATCATTGATTACCCATCACTAATGCCAACTAGCAAGAAGGCTTAAGGTTTCATGAGTGTTGACCTAGGACGAAACCCATCGGGGCACCACTACTAACTCCCTAAATCCCGAGGCAAATGTGAATGACGAGTTATAACTATACGAGTGTAGTGTGTGGGCATAATTCCATATCTAGTCTAAAAAATACTAAATAAAAGGCTAAAAATATAACAACTAAAGCTATAGGAAAAAACAACACAAACAACACACATATATACGGATATGTTTTCACAACATAAAAAATACGGATAAACAATTGAGTGATAATCATTCACTCAAAACAAATTGACATAAAGGCATAGCAAAACTAGATATTTATGAATATAGACATTCAAAGCATGACCTTAGCATGATAAATCCCTAGTGAAGTCATCAATTCTACCGACGTCGACCACCATAAGAGGGGCGAAACAAGGAGTCACTACCTCGCTAATTGAGGGGAACTAGAAAACCCTAAAGATATTGGTCTAGTTGGATATTTAGGTAATGGGTCGGTTACATATTGAAAAGATATGACATCATCACTATCCCGTCCTATCTAAGGTAGGTTGTATTGTTTGTTTATTAACATAAAAATCTAGTTTTTACTATGTTATACTTGTATTTTAAATGAGTTTATTTCGTAAAAATATGAAACAGGATAGGTTGGGTGTAAAATAGGATAGTTTGAGAGTTAAGGCCGATCTAAGACCAATACTCCTTACCCAATAAAGGAAAGGTGAAGGAATTTAAAATATTGACTAATCATCGAGAGAACATGACCTATTATCAACCAATATGTAAGTCTTTAAAGATGAATAGCCTTCTATTGATATGAGCAGCGATTCATCGAGCAACTTTGCTCACGTAAGTGGAAAACCATCGATAACTTTAAATCATGAGTACGAAGCTAATAATAACCTTGTCACACAATTTGAAAGCTACTAGCCACTCTATTTAGCTCGAACAAGGAGCATATAACTATTTAAAAGCCACCGACGACTTAGTCACATCGGTGGGAAGCCATTAGCGTCTTCGTTCTAAACAAATAGACATTAAATAAAAATTATTTTAAAACCATTGACGACTTCATCAAATAAGTAAAAAGCTACCGGTAATTTCATTTTGATGAAATAAGAAAAACAAAGTAGAAAACAAGAAACAAGAACGAAAATAAGGAATAGATAAAAAGGAAACACCAAACAGAAATAGTCATAAAAAATGATTAAAATGATTCTAAAATCCATCAACGGTTTCATCACATAAGTGAAAAGATACTAACAACTTCATTTTGATGAAACAAGAAACAAAACATAGAGAATAAAAAAAAACAAGAATCAAGAATTAAGAATAGTAAACGAGATAAAATGATTCCAAAATCATCGATGACTTTATCACAAAAGTGAAAAGCTACCAACGACTTTATTTCGAATTGTAATCGAGCATAGTTAACCAATCAATCATAAGAACAAGCACAAACTTCCTATTTAGATAGATAGGCATAAAAACATGAAAACAAGGTATTTTATCAGTCATTGCAGTAATACTCATTTTGACCATATTTAATCCGTGAATGTTAAGCTAAATGTCATAATTTTATTCACATTCTAAATAGACCAACCTTTTTTTAACCTTTATTATATTTTCAAAAGTCCAATGGTCATAGAATGTTTACCCAAAAGTCCTAAAATTTTGGTGTCCAATCGAAGTCGGTGTTACTTTCTTTGTTCTCGATGATAATTGATTATTTGATTAGTTAAGAAAGGAGAGTAACTACTGGTTGATAATTTATGGTGCGAGTACCGGTAGAATGATAAAAAAAAAGTCATCCGTTGCTCATGTAAATACTCCAAAAGTTGCTTGTAAAATTTACAGAGTTTTTGAAACTTTACAAAGTCTCTTGAAAACTCAAGGTGACTTTTGTTGCTCGTGTTTTCCTATCAAAAATCAAACAAATGTAGTCTAAAATATCATGTTGTTCTTGTCAACACAATCTAACACAAGAAAAAACTTTTCATCTTTTTTTTTTTTACTTTTTCTTTCTTTTGTTTCTCTTTTCCTTTTAATAACTTAGGAGGGACCAAACTAGAGACTAGGGCTATATAGATGCTGCATTATGGATCTGTAATAGGGTTGTTTTAAGAGCTTTATAGAGGTTGTTTAAAGGCCATAAAAGAGGTTGTCTTAAGGGCGGTTTAGGTGAGGAAAAGGTTAGCTAAAAAGGGATGTGGGGAGGTTGTTTAGTGGATTGTTTAGTGGGCTATTTTTAGGGGGTTTTTTGGGAATTATTTAGTAGTTGCTTTAAAGGACTATAAAGGGCTAAAAAAATGGCCAAAAGGGCTACTTTGAGGGCTTGCTTATTGGGGGGACTACTTGGTTAGTGTGGGGAAAAACTAACAAAAAGGAGGGTTTATTCGGGCTAGGACAAAGGGGTATTAAGAAAGAGAGAGATTAGCAAGGAGATGTTTATCTTATGGGTCGCCTAACGTGGGTGTTGGCTTGTGCAAGGAAGAGAGGAGCTAGAGGACATGGGACAGGCTTGTGCTGGTCCGTAGGTGGAGCCGATGTGCAAGGTAGGCCTATGTTGGCCTATAAGGGAGTTGGCATTCGAGACGAGCCTATGCTCGCTCTATGATTGAGCTAGTGCAAGCGAGACTAGCTCGGAGTAGGGGCGTGACGTGCCGACGCGATGAGGTGCAAGGCTATATGGGACGAGAAGGGCCGAAGCCGCCTACCGTGTTGAGGGAAAAATGAGGCAAGGAAGGGTAGTAGGGGGTCGTTTAAGCTAGGGGAAAAGTTATGGGTGTGAAGGCTAATGAAGTTCTTTGGATGAAAAGGAGTTGTAATGATGGTGTTAGTCGAGTGCGTTTTTGTGAAGGTGATGGTGAATAATGGATGGTATAAAAAAATGCATAAGGGCTTTTTATATGTAGGTTTTTTGACAAAGTTCGTTTTAGTCCTCTATGCTATACCATCCATCAATTTGAGTTTAATTTTGTTTTTCTATTTCGATAAAGCCTCTAAATTTGAATTAATTGAAACTTTTTTTTTTGGTTTCTCTCAATTGTGCCCCCATGTATTTTAATTCAAGGATAGAAGTTTTGATTTTTTTATTAGACCCTAAATTGCCCTTTTCATTACTTTCAAACTTTTATTTTTCTCAATTCACTCCTTTTTAGAATTAATCTACTCTAATTATCCTAATTGATTTTTTTTACTTACCATTTTTTTCATTCCATTTTTCATTTTCATCATCATTTTTTTTTTTTTGGTATTTTGCAACAAAAGTAAATATTAAAGTAAAAGTACTAGAGGCAAAAATTTAGGTGATAACAATGATTAAAAGGTCCGTAAGGATAATATAAATAACTAATTTATTAGTGGTATGACACACCATCATTGATGATCTAGCATGAGAAATTACATAAAAATTAAAAATTTTACCTAGTTTCTTTAAAACCCTATTCGTCCTAAACTAAGAAAAAATTAGGGTTTTGATTTCTTTCTTTGTTTGGTGAATTATTGGTTGATTAGGAGTTAATTAAACATGAATTAATGAATGAGAATGAGAAATTTCATTGAAATTGAAAAATTAAGCTAGATTACTCTAGGTAAGGTTTCGACCCATTAGACCCAATTTAGCGTTTTTACATGCTAGTAGTTTATGAGTGCTTAATTGATTAAATTTTTGATATTAGAATGTAATTGCATGAATTGGCATGAAAAATTAACATGGACATTGGAAAAAAAATTTCCTAGCTTAATTAAAGGACTTATTCAGCCAATATTAAGAAATTTAAGGTTTATGAGTTATTTTATGTGACTTGATTACAATGTAACTTTTGTGTTACTATTGTAGTATGAATGTGTAATATCTATGTTATGAATTAAATGGGTTGATGTGTATTGCGTTATATTGAACCATATTGCCTTTGTGAGATTATATAATGTACATGTTAATGGTACTATTACATGGAATGGTTTGGAATGAATTAAAATTAATGGCAATACAAGGTATGATGTCATGATGCAATTATGGTATTAAGATATGTATCTTAGTTATGGCATTTCATTTGGCATGTAAAACATAATGTATAAGCATAATGCATTTACATTAAATGCGGTAACATACCAATTCATGGAAATGATTCAAAGTCATGAAAGATTTTGTTTATGATTTTTCTAAAAGCATTTGGAAAATAATTTATGGTTCACTTGATGCTTCATGACTTTTATTGTTTACATGGTATATGGATTTCATGAGTTTTATGGGTCAAGCGGGTGTAGAAGTATACCTTCGGATGCTCGACAAGTTTGGGTGGGTGCAAACTAGTGCCTTCGGATACTCCGTGTCGAGCAGGTATCGATGGGTACCTTCAAATGCTCGGTAGTGGTTGAGTGGGTATCGATGGGTGCCTTCGGATACTCGAATGGATGCATCCAAGCATGAAAAAAAGAAGAAGAATTTTTAAATCATGAGAAGGATTTCTACAAAAAGAAATAAAAATGGTTTCTCATATGTATTTCACATGCATATATTCATACCATGCATGTTTTAACTTACTAAACTGTCGCTCATCTAGTTTCTTATGGTATAGGCATTGAGAGTAAGGATGTCAATGTTCACCTTTGAACTATTTACCGAGGGATATATTTGCCGTATATATCTTGGATAGGGCTTTGGTTTTCAAGTGGACCTCCTTCACGTAATCCTTTTCCTAGTGCTCGATATTATAGTTTATATACTAAATATGGTAGATTTATTTTTTGTAATAATTAAAGCTATGAACCAGTACATAGTTAGTTAAAATGGGATGTAAATAGATCAATAAGCCATTTTTGTAGTATATGACATTAAATTGGTTTGTATGTAAGTAGATGTAATTTGTACATTAATTGAAGTTTTGGACAAATCGATAATAGTATAATGACCTAGTTATGGTTAATGTTAGTTTCTTTTAATCAGCTCCTTAATTCCTAACTTCAATAATAAATGTGATAACTAAATTAATAAGGAAAATGATAATAATTTATGGCAATTATTGAGGACAAAAGAAATCAAAAATTGAGTAACGAATGATTAAGAAATAAATTCCTATAGATTAATAGAAAAGGAATTTGAGAAAACCAAGCACATGGATCCAACCCAACCAATTCAAGCAACCTAAATAAAATAATAAAGTGTGAAAAATTAATAATATATTTTAGACTGAAATGTAGGACCTATTCATTATTTATAGGTTTTTGCAAAGTAGTCCATACTTAGTAATATCATAGGAAAGACATAATATCTTGTTGACTTGCATTCATTGTACTTCGAATGTAGGTCAATGACGGTAATATTCTCTACCTACTAGGTCCTAGGTTGGGGGTTTTATTAGAACAAACATAGACTATAGGCTAAATTCACTAGCTAAGCCATGAAATAAAAATTACAAATCCAAGATTAAACAAAAAAATCCAAGAATAGAGAGAAGGACTTAAAACTCATATCCACCTACTATTCCACTTTTAATATACTAAAATTAGACTTGAGACTTGTGTTTATTTTTTAATCAAGTCTACAAAAGAAAAAAATTATTGGCAGCAAGAAAATAAAATAAAATAAACATTATACCAAATAAATAATAGTAATATTAAAATAAAACAAAATAATAAAAAATGATTGTCATTGAAAAAAAGTTAGTCTCGAGTCCTAACTTTACTCCATCAAAACTTACCTATTAATTCACATTGGCTTATTTTAATTTTCTAAAAAAAAATTGCTAGTCTATTACTAGCTTTAGGGACTTTTTATATAAAAATAAAAATATTATATAGTATGTCAAACTCTTAACCCTTTTTTATTAAAATAATAACAAATCAATAAAATTAAAGATAATAATATATCAAAATTAAAAAAATTACAAAATCTTAACCCAATCAGATTAAATTTTAAAGTGCATAAATATCACAAAGAAAATTGATTTATTCCCTTTTAAATCTATGAAAAATTACAAAATATAGCAAGTTCTTTTTTTTTTTCCAATTATATCCTTTTAACCAAGATATTTTAATCCAATAATCCTCCGAATTCCATCTTAATCACATAATTGGCATGAAAAAAATATTAATCAATCAAGTACTCATTCAATATAATAAAACTTGAATGATTATTAAATTAGAAATCAAAGATTTAGGGGTTTAATTACCTAAATGTAATAACCTAAAAAAATTCGAAGCCAAGATAAAAAGGGGCAAGAATCGCCTGTCTCTTCTAGAATTTTCCCTTCTTTTTTCCTCCACTCTCATGCCACTTTCCCTCCCAAAACTTCTCCCAATTTTCTCTTCAATTCCTAAGCTAATCCATTGTTCAATTAGCTTAGGAAAACCATAAGAAAGAGACTTCAGTGGAGTTTGGCTAGTTTAGAGCTTGGCAAGCTTAGAGAGCAAGGATTGATTTGGGATTTAAAGAGCAAAATATGAAGGTAAGATTTATGATTAATTAATCTTTGAATTGAGATGTTTATGTGTGGTTGATGATGATATTGAAATGTAATTGTTTTGGGTTTGTTGAATACTTGAGGAATTAATTAGATTAAGGTTAGGGATTTAAGACCCATTTGGGAAACGATGGTTCTAAGTGACCATAATGAATTAAAAGATGTCTAATTATTTTGAGTAAATAAATTAGGAAGTTAATTTAAAGTAAAATTGAGTTAATTTGAGAAATTAAGAGGTTGAAGATGATAAATAGTGAAAAATTCAAAAATTAGTAAAAATAAGGAATTTAGTTATAATAGTACAATTAAAGGTTAATATAATGATTATTAGATGAATTAGGATAGAATTGATTATCTAATTAAGAATTGATTAATTGAAAGTTAGTCGTTAAAGGTTTGAGTTAGAAATTATGATTGAATTGAGGATTGATAATAGGATATGGTTAGGTAATTATTTGGAATTGCTAAATAGATTATAGAATTTAGTTCGATTCTATTTCTATGAGAAATCTTATATTTCTAATTCAAGAATAATTTAGTTGTTGTGAATTATTCCTTGTTATGTGATATTGATGGTTTTTCATCATTATATGTTACTAGATTCTTCGGAGCGGGCAACTCCATCTCGACCATCTTGATCCATTTAAATTCATTCAATCTATCATTTGTACTCGTGAGTGGATATTACATAACATACTAGATTTTAAATTCCTTGATTGTCCTCATCATGTATCATTATTTAAGAATGAATTAAAAGCATTCCAATAGATCTTAGATGGGAATAGACTTTATAATATTTGAAATGTTTTCGTATTAAAATGATTTTATATAAATGAAAAAAGATTTTTCATTGTGTTCGAAAAATGTGTTATCGAAATTGATATATGATTTCAAATTTGAATGAATGTGTAATATTTAATATTTTGAGTATCCGTATAATTTTTAAAAATGCATGCATGGTGTTTGAAATATTGATTTGAAAAACATTTAAGTATGTTTGGTTTTTGAAAATGTTTTTGAGACCTTAGAGAACCTAACTATCGGGGGTATTTTTTGAGTTTAATGATACGAGGCTCCAACTAGCAAGAGAGATCGAGTGTTAGCCCATGTGTTGACCAATATACGAAAACCTAGTCATGGAGGATGTGACCTTTGGGTATTCACATCCAATGATATGTTATTACTCGGGAGTGTATAAAAACCAATATATATATATGAGTTTTCATACAAATATGATATATGTATGATAAGTGTTTTGATGATTTTATAAGAAATGATTTTGAACCATTTGATTTGTGATGTACAATGTGCTTTACGATACACATGTATTTCAAAAAAATAAGTATTGTATTTTGAGATGAATTTGAAAGTATCGTCCTTAGTCCGTTCTCTTCCCTTAGTATGTTATATAATGTCTAGTTACTAATTTGTTGATTGCCCACCCCTTATCATTTCAGTCTTGTAGGATACCGAGGGCTTGCTTATTGCTTCCTTTTGGCTATTTGATTCGAAGTTGACACTTTGATTGTGCAACTTACTTTAATTATAATTTTCTAGAAACTATTTTTATTTTAAATTGTAATCTTAGTTGCTTTACAGTTATAGCTGTAGGTATTGTATTAGGAATTAATTATGAATATAGATCGAGAAATACAATGATGGCATCAAAATTATTTGTGTTGAAGTATATAATATAGCAGATATTAGGTTGGATTATTATGAACCGAAGTGAAGAAAATGATATTTAGTTAGTATAAGTATCCAAGGGTTACAAGGGTTCCTTAATCCTTGCACTAGTCATGGTCCATTCTCGAGTCATGACAAGTGTTGGTATCAAAGCATGGGCTACGGAGTCTAGGATAACTATAGAGTACAAGTTCTATTCTAATCCATATTTTTACCTTGAATCATATGAATCAATCCATTAGTGTTTACCTTAATCATTAAATTTATAGTTTAGTATTACATGTGAAAAGCATGATTTTATCATGTGAAAATCCCTTATATGGCTTGCTTAAATTGACACAAGATCGAGTTAATTTTCCCCTCAAATTATGTCTCTTAGCTACCGTCTATCCGGCATTTATTTCTTCTTTGAACAATTTTATAGTGACACATGATCGTGTCCCTTTTGCCTTTCAAATTGTGTAAATCCCATATGGCTTTTCTTTCATTTTTAAATTGTAATTTTATTGGTTAGACATGAACATGTCTAATTTATTGCACAAATCGTGTTTAATCTTTCTCGCTTGTGTCTCTTATTTTGTTAAATACACATAAGGGCGTGTTGAATTTAGTTTTTAAATCATGTTTGATTTTTTTCCCGTGTCTCTCTTTGTGCAAAAACGCATATAGGCATGTCACTTTTTTAAACAAATTGTGTTGATTTTTCCGCTTATATGCTTCTCTTTTAATTTTATTTTTCATGGTTATTTCGTTTGTTCTTTATGATCTTAGATTTGCATATGCCTTGACTTGGGTTTATTTATTTTGATTTTTTAATTTCTCCTTATAAACCCAAAATTATTATCTCATTCTTAAGTATAAGCAAGCCTAATGAAAGAGGAAACAAGATTTATATGAACTAGATATTAAGTATATTGTCCTTTCAATTATTTCTTTTGAATTATGCTAAATTTGGATTATGCTTCGTATAGGCTAATATGGTAAGGACTAGATCGGTGATTATAGAGAAGATGTCGAGGTCGAGACATCTTCTAGACCTTCATGCTCATATGGCAAGTCTAGTGTTAGGGAAGAAAAAGACCCTAATATGATGATAATAGCTAATGTCATGGTCGGGTTTCATACTATACAACATACCATAGTAGACGATGGCCGAGAGAATTTAGTAAACTTTTTAGGCTATGGTAGGGTTAGTATCTATCAATCAAGGATTGGGTGAAGTAACTACTTTGGCAGCTAGCACCCGATCGGGATCATCGATGTTTGACTTTTATGTGGTGGAGTTCTTGAAATTAAAGCCGTCAACTTATTCGGATGATTATGATGATGAGGACCTAATGCACATTGTTGATGAGATAGAGAAAAGACTAGTAGTGCTTCGACGTCTTGAGGAAAAGAAGGTTGAACTGGCAACATTCATACTCGAAAAAAGTGTCGGTAAATAGTATAAATAGGACGTGAAAACATGATTTGTCTTAAAGATAGTTTAAGGAAGCTTTCCTAAAGGAACAATTACCCGAAGGCATTAGGGAAGAAAGGGCCGAGGAATTTGAAAGACTAGTGCAAACTTTTGACATTACAAGTGATGAAGGATAAAATGAGGTTTACCAAATTAAGTCGATATGCCTTAGAAATAATATCGACCGAAGCTAAAAGGGTGAAAAGATTAATGAATGGGCTAGTAGATCAACTTTTTATAACCGTGTTCTCCTAGAGGTTTCAAAGTTTTTTTGAAGTGATTGATTATGCTCGTAAGCTCAAAATAAGGACAATGGAGATTGGGTTAACTAAGGAGCGAGAAGAAGAAAACTAAGAGTGATGCCTCATCATCTAGTGGCATAAAGGTTGTAGTAGTGAATCTAGTCGAGATGTGAGTATGTAGAATAATTCTAACCCTTAGAGGAGAAATTTTGGATAGAGTAGCCATGATGGATCATGAATGAGCATGAATCAAGGGTTATCTCACTCGATCCATCGTGGTTTTGGAAGAGAATATTCAGCTTGTCGGATGTGTGGCACGAATCTAGGTATATGCTTTAGAGGAATAAAAGCATGCTTCTTTTACTATCAGTAAGGACATTTGATATAGGATTTTCCTAAATATAATATGGCACAAGCTACTACTTTGAGAGGGGTATATGCTGGTCCTATGGGCAACCTATCTCGAAGTCGGTATGGTGGTAGATTTGATGGCCAATCCGATCGAGGGTTTAGTGGTAGAGCATAGCAAAGTCGAGGAAAAGCTAGTAGAGGTCATAGAGGTTTAGGAGGTTAAAGTTAGACAAGTACTATGGTGACCAAGCTTGGGTTTTTTCCATCACCCAAGTAGGATGCTCGGGCATTCAATGCCATTATATCGTGTATCATCTAAGTTTTTTCCATATAATACAAAGGTATTATGTAATTTGAAGGCAACCTATTCATTTATGTCTTCATATTTTGTTAAGAGGTTTGATGTAAAATCGTGTTAACACCAATAGAGGAAAGCATGATTGTTGATTTGGTGTTTAGGAATTGTAATGCATGGGTAATGGGTAAAAGCTTAATTACATATTTGATATTATTGGAGATGAATGATTTTGATGTGTTTTTAGGAATGGACTCGGTTAACGAATTATCATACTTCGCTAGATCGTTATAATAAGATAATGTATTTTAAAGATTTAAAAGAAGAAGGATTTTCTTTTCAATGAGAGTAGAGGGTAGCTCTTTACCTTAGTGTCTCCTATTAAGGTAAATAAGATGATGAGAAAGGGTTGAGTAGCCTACTTGGCATATGTGAAGGAGATTAATGATAATATGGTCAATTTGGACCAAGTCCTAGTTGTTAAGGATTTTTTTCGATATATTTCTAGATGAATTACCTAGTTTACCTCTAGATAGAAAAATAGAGTTTGGTATTGAACTATTTTTGAATATCGAACTTATCTATATACATGTCTATCAAATGGCACTAGCTAAATTGAAGGAATTAGAAGTTCAGCTTCAAGACTTATTGGATAAGAGATTTATCCAATCTAGTATTTCTCTATGGGGTACCTCGATTTCTTTTGTCAAAAAGAAGGATGAGAGTTTGAGGTTATGCATTGATTATCGATAACCGAATAAAGTGACAATGAAGAATAGGTATCTATTGCTAAGGATAAATAATTTGTTTGATCAATTACAAGGTACAAGATACTTCTCTAAGATTGACTAAAGGTTCGGATATCATAAGTTGAGGATTAAGAGGGAGGACATTTCCAAAACAGACCTTTAGGACACATTATGCTCATTATGAATTTTTGGTGATATCGTTTGGTCTTACCAATGCTCGATAGCTTTTATGAATTTAAAGAATATAGTGTTTCATCAATTTCTTGATAAGTTTGTAATTGTATTTATTGATGATATTTTGGTGTATTCTAAAAATGTGATGGGCCATGAGAATCATTTAAGACAAGTATTATAGACATTAAAGGATCAAAGGTTATATGCTAAATTTTTAAAGTATTAATTCTAGTTAAAGAATGTGGCATTCCTAGAACATATTGTATCCCAAGAAGGAATTATGGTGGATCCAAAGAAGGTAGAAGCAGAAAGCCATTTGGTTGAGACCTACTTCGATGACAAAGATTTGAAGCTTTTTGGGTCCGACTAGGTGTTACTCAAGGTTTGTGCAAGACTTCTTAAGAATTATAGTACTTTTAACTAAGTTGACTTAGAAGAATGTGAGGTTGTAGTGGTAAGATAAATATGAAGAGAGTCGTTAGAAACTTAAGACGTGTTTAACCACGACAAGAATCCTTACCCTACCTTCGGATAGTATTGGATTTTTGTTATTTCGTGATACCTCGAGAGTGGGGTTATGATGTGTATTGATGCAGCATGGTAGGATGGTAACTTATGCTTTAAGGTAATTGAAGAAGCATGAATAGAACTACCCTACATATGACTTAGAATTAGCAACGATGGTTTTTACATCGAAGGTTTAGAGATATTATTTGTATGGAGAGATGTGAAATTTATATAGATCATAAGAGTTTGAAGTATATATTTTATCAAAAGGATTTGAATTTGAGGCAGATGAGATGGATGGAATTATGAAAGGATTATGATTGCATTATCTTGTACCATCCAACTAAGGCTAATATGGTAGCCGATGCCTTAAGTAGGAAGTCATCCAAAAGTTTAGCTCACATATTAGAGGAGAAATGACCACTCGGCATCAAAGTGAATAGATTAAAGGATTTTAGAATGATGTTTGAAGTCAATGAATCGAGTTTTCTATTAGCCCATATTGAGATTAGGACAATTTTGGTGGATCGGATCCAAGAGGTTCAAGGGAATAATGAAGAGAGACAAGAGATTCTCTTTAAGATACAAGAAGAAAAAAGTTCGGATTTTAGAATTGATAATAAAGGCACTCCATGGTTTCATCAAAGGTTAAATGTGCTAAGAATTTGGAGCTAAGAGAATAGATTTTAATAGAGGCCTATAGTATGACATATTTTCTACATCCAGGTTATGTCTAGATGTATAAGGATATCTATGAGAACTATTGGTGAATTGAAATGAAAAAGGACATTATGAAGTTTGTTTCATGATGTATGAAATTTTAGAAAGTAAAGTATGAGCACTAAAGACCAACAAGATGTTATAAAAGCCGCCACTATTGGAGTGAAAGTAGGGAAAAGTGACAATAGACTTTGTAATGGGTTTGCCTTATACCCAAAGAGGGTGTGACTTAATTTTGGTGATTGTGGATAGATTAACTAAGTACCTCACTTCTTACCTTTAAAGACTACCTATGGGTATGCTCGATATGCCTAGTTATACATTGATTGGATAGTGTCCTTACACGGTATTTCGATCTCTATCATTTTAGATCAAGGTATTTAGTTTGCATCTCGATTCTAGAGAAAGTTACAAAAGGCACTTGGTACAAGATTGAACTTCGATGCGACATTTCATCCTTAAAGAGATGGTTAGTTAGAAAAGATAATTAAGACCTTAGAGGATATGTTTAGGGTATATATGATGGATCTAGGAGGTAGTTGGGATCATCATTTACCATTGATTGAGTTCTCATACAATAACGATTATCACTATAGCATTTGTATGGCATCATATGAGGTATTGTATGGCCAAAAGTGTAGATTACCAATATATTAGGCGAAAGCCCGAGAGAAAAAGCCTCTAAAGCTAGAATTGATATAGCTCACTACCAAAGAGGTGAAGTTAATTCAAGAACACCTTAGAACTATATATAGTAGATAGAAGATTTATGCATATCCAAAAAGGAGACATGTGGAGTTTTAGAATGATGACTTTATGTTTCTTTGAGTTTTTCGATGAAAAGAGCAATATGGTTAAACAAGAAAGGAAACATAAGCTCGAGATACATTAGACTATTTGAGATTGTGAATCGAATTAGAGTAGTGGCTTATAAGTTGGTGTTACCACCACAGTTCTTAAGTGTACATCCAGTGTTTCATATTTTCATGCTAAGAAAATATGTATCCGACCTATCTTGTGTCTATCAAGGTTAATTAGAGGAACCATTCAACCGAAGAAGCCACTTGAGAGCTAAAAAAGGAATGAAGAGGAAGTATCCTTATTTGTTCGCCTACTAAGTTACAAGTATAATCGGAATTTAAGGATAAATCTTTCTTAAAAGGGAGAATGTAATAATCTAAAAAAAACAAAAGAGGGAATTTTAGGTTGGTATAAAAAGGGACAAGTAAGTCCCCCTCTATTTTAGAATTTTTCCTTTTATTCTCCTCCCTCTCATGCCATTTTTCCTCCCAAAAATTCTCCTAATTTTCTCTTCAATGCCTAAGGTAATCTGTTGTGCAATTAGCTTAGGAAAACCATAAAAAAGAGGATTCAATTGGAGTTTAGCTAGCTTGGAGCTTGGGAAGTTTAGAGAGCTAGGATTGATTTGGGATTTGAAAAGCAAAGTGTGAAGGTAAGATCTATGATCAATTGATTTTTAAATTAAGATGTTTATGTATGGTTGATGATGATATTGAAATGCAATTGCTTTGGGTTTGTTGAATGCTTGAGGAATTGATTAGAATAAAGTTAGGCTTTGAGACCTATTTAGGGAAAGACTATAATGACTTAAATGATGTCTAATTATTTTAGGTAAGTGAATTAAGAAGTTAGTTTAAAGTAAAATTGAGTGAATTTGAGAAATTGAGAGGTTGAAGATGATAAACAATAAAAAATTCAAATATTGAGGAAAATGAGGAATTGAGTTATAAAAGTATATTTAAAGGTTAATAGAATGATTTTTGGATGAATTAGGATAGAATTGATTATCTAATTAAGGATTGATTAACTAAAATTTGATTGTTAAGGGTTTAGTTGGAAACTTTGATTGTATTAAGGATTGATAATGGGATATGGTTAGGTAATTATTTGGAGTTGCTAGATAGATTAAAATTTTCAATTCTATTCTTATGAGTAATCTTGTATTTCTATTTCTAGAATAATTTGGTAATTTTAAATTATTCCTTGCTATGTGATATTGATGGTTGTCCATCATTATATGTTATTAGATTCTTCGTAATGGGCAACTTTATCTCAACTTGTCTTGATTCGTTCGATTAGTTATTTGTAATGTGAGTGGATATTATATAGCATACTACATTTTAAATTCCTTGATTTTACTTATCATACATCATTATTTAAGAATGATTTAGAAGCATTCTAGTAGAACTTAGATGGAAGCAGACTTCATAATATTTGAAATGTTTTGTATCAATATGATTTGATATGAATGGAAAAAGAGATTTCAATGTGTAGGACAAATGTGTAATTGAAATTGATATGTGTTTTCGATTTGAATGAATGTGTTATATTTGTTATTTTAAGTATCCATATAATTTTTTAAAATATATTTATGGTATTTAAAATGCCGGTTTGAAAAATGTATAAGTATGTTTGGTTTTTAAAAATATTTTCGAGACCCTAGGAACCTAGCTACCGGAGGGTTAGCCTTTGAGCTCGATGAGATAAGGCTCCAGCTAGCGGTGAGAGGTAGAGTGCTATCTCGTGTGTTAGTTAACATATGAAAACCAAGTAATGGGAGGCGTGATCTTTGGGTGTTCGCACCCAATGATACATTATTACTCCACCGGTGTATAAAAACCTATATATGTGAGTTTTCATACGAATACAATATATGTATGATAAGTGTTTCGATAATTTTATATAAAATGGTTTTGAACCATTGGATTTATGATGTACAATGTGTTTTATGATATACATGTGCTTTGAAAAAATAAGTATTGCATTTTGAGATGAATTTGAAAATATCATCCTTAGTCTATTTTTATCTCGTAGTATGTTATATAATGTCTACTAATTAAGCTATTGATTGCTCACCCCTCATCATTTCGAGTCTTACGAATATTGGGGAATTACTCATTGCTTCCTTTTGGTCGCTTGATTCAAAGTCGGCATTTTAGTCGTACGACTTACTTTAATTGTAATTTTCTAGAGCCCCTATTTAAAAAAAAAATTGTAATCTTAGATGCTCTGCGATTATAGTCGTTGATGTTATATTAGGAATTAATTATGAATATGGACTAAGAAATACAATGATGATATTAAAATTATGATTTATGTGTGAAGTATGTAATGTGCCGGATATTAGATTAGATTATTATGAACTCGAAGTGAATGGAAATGATATTTAGTTATTATAAGTATTCGAGGCTTGATTGGGTTGAGATGGGCCTCATGGTTCCCTCGGTCCTCATATTGGTCATGGCCTAGTCCTCCGGTCATGACACTAAATCAAAAGTTCAAAGACCAAATTGGATAAACTGTCACCATAAACGATAGAAATTCCAACGATGTGTGTGGGCTCTATAATGGTCAAAATTAGATGCTTCTTGTGATGCTCTAATCATCTTTTTTGGAATATTCTGTTTGTCCGATGTGTGTTGCTAGAAAATGCATTATCGATGAGTGCTAGTGGTTTTTTCTCCACTTTTGTTTTGTTTTTTTTACTAGGTTGTTTTTTTTTCTATTTTTTTTATTATTAATCGAGCCTAAACAATCTAGCCTAATGTTCAACACCTGTTTGTCCTAGTCTATCCCTAATTTCCTTTTTCTTATTTTTTCCTTTGTGATTTTTTTTTAATTTTTTGATTTTTTGTTTTCCTCTTTTTTTGTTTTGATTTTATTTTTATGGGAAAAAAATGGAATGATGACATCTGTTCTTTCTTTATAATGCTTACGTGTCAAGGATATAGGAAGACAAGTCTTCATATATCATGACTTAGTAAGCTTGTAAAAAAAAGTTATGAATGAAAAGAAGAATTGGCTATCTATTACAGGGTGACCTCTTAGCTCAAAAGGAAAACTTGGTCAGCTATTAGAAGGTGATCTCTTGGCTAAAACAGGAAAAATTTGTCAACTATTATAGGATACCTCTCAACAACTAGTTGACTATTATAGGTTGGCCTCTTAGCAATTTTTTTTTTTTTTGAAACTTAGTCATCTCAGTAGGGTGACCACTTGAATATTTTGTAAAAATCAGTCATTTTGATGAGGTGGCCTCCTTGATTTTTTTTTTGAAAGAATTGGTCATTCGACAGGGTGACCTTCTAGACATTTTTGAAATATTGGTCATCTCGACAAGGTGACCACTTGAAAATTTATCATCTCAACGAGTGAACCACCCGAATATTTTTTTAAAACTAGTCATCCTAATAGCGTGATCACCTAAACAATTATCATTTTAATAAAATGACCACTTAGACATATATTTTTTGTTGAAAATTAGCCATCTCGATAAGGTGACCACATAGATGTGTTTGAAAATTGATTATCTCAATGAGGTGACCACTTGAATATTTTTAAGACAACTAGTCATCTCATCGGGATGACTACTTAAGTAGTTTTAAAAAGTAGGCTTATGATGAGTAGACTTAAATAAGAAGACCTATTCATTCCCATACTCGAGTTCTTTTTATCTATGACATTGACAAATTATGAGTTCTTTAAAGATAGTACCTCTCGAAGTATAGGTCGTATCTTATAAAGCTCAACTTCTCATCTTGAATCGAAGTACCAATTTGAATTAGTGTCTCGGTTGCTAGTTTACTAGAGCTTTTTGAAGAGATTTTGGATTAAGTGTATGCAGCTTTAGGCTTCTGTCTGTTTCATTTTACATATGAAAATGCAATTCCATCTCTTACCATTAGTTCATACTCGTCCCCAATTATGGTTATGATCTTTGAATCATCTTTAACCCCGTTGCTTATTGCCAACTTAATGCCCGGATTATTAAGTGTTGATGCTCGTTGAACTCGTTTTTGCCCTTAAACCAAGTCTCGTTGTTTTCCCTTAAGTTGTGCCTTGCTATTTTGTTTTGTTTGGACTCTATTCATTTCATTGTTGAAGAACACTTAGTGCTATCGTCTTGCCCTCTTTTTCAATCCTTACTCTATGGCCTCAATTATTTTTATCATCCTCTTACCTCTTGGTTTAGCCGATATACTCGTTAGTCATGCAATATTGAGTTTTTTCTTGTTTAACCTCTTGATCGTAATCAATGTTATGATCGATGATTCACTTGTTCAACCTTTTAGCTTATACTTTGCAAATTTAGATTAATTTAATGATGTCGTTGTGAAACAAATCATTCTTTTTTGAGACAAAGTGGCAGAATTTAATGATAATTTTATTATAAGCCTAAATTATTGTAAACAAATCTTAGAGATGTGCAATAGAAAGTATTATCATTCAATAATGGTATGAACGATTGGTCACAAGCCAAAACATATCTCTCGAATATTGGATTACAATCATGTTTGAGTTTTAAAAGAGTTTTTGTGAGTGGACATCCTTTTAGTATTATTTGAGAAATCATGAAAAAGGTTGGTTATTTTAAAAGTGAAAGGCTTGGATGGTACTTTTATAAAATATGAGATCATATTTGGAATAGGATGAGCTCAAAATATGATCATGGTTTGAAATGATAGCCTTGCCTTATCTTTTTTTATTTTTATGAAAATTTATAATGTAATGACCTAAATAATGATGTGCCATGTGCAATTAGGTAAAAAATCCTTTTCTCTTTCTCTTTGATGATGAAACTTATCAGCCTAAATAATTCATTTTGATTGAAAAAGATTTTTAAAAGCACGTATCGTAGGTCGGTCTTGGGGGTTTGGAAGAAAAACGATATAATAGCTCAAAATATATTTACGAGTTTAAAAGACCTAAGATCATTTTAATAATAACAAACTCCTTTTTTATTTTTCCATTTTGACTATTGATATTACTATTTTAAATTCCATTTTATTATTATTGACTTCCATCTCTTTTCAAAATATGGGTTTTGGTGAATTCATGATTTTTATTTATTTATTTATTTATTTTGTGAATAAACGTGATGGATTCTTGATGGTTTTGACTTAGGGTATTATTATCAACAAACTTCACTTGATTTTTCTTTTCTAACCTTTTTTTATTCGACGAGCTATTCATCTTCATACTTCAAGCACATTATGCTCTAATATGAGGATGATCTTACTCTTGGGGTTATCATTATAAGAAATTACAAAGGCTTAAAAAGGGAACATAAGGGATTGTTATGATGATCATTTATGAAGGATATACCAAAGATGATCTTTTCTCATCTCAAAACTAATTTGCTCATGCCTACAAGTTCTAATTCTATTAAATGTTTTTGCATAGAAATCGAAGAGAAGAAGTGAGAATACTTAGTTTGTGACCCTTTTGTATGTTTTTTTATCATCATTTAGAGCATCAAATCCCTTATGACAAGACTCCCTTTACAAAGGTGTCGTTTGAGGTGAAAAGATTGTGTTTTGGGTTTTGAGAATAATGATTGTCCCCCGGTGATTGTATGATATGTTTTTGAATTTGGCCAGTCTTAAAGATATTTGGTGACTGCATTTATCATCATACTCCTTTCTCTTGAGGATTAAATATAATTTTAAATGATCCTTATAAATGCATAATTTTAGATTTTAATTCAATAATAAAGTCATGTAAGAAGAAAATTTGATACCATTAAAATATATCACTTAGTATTATGTCCCACTACACTTATATAGTAGTCATATTTTTCATCAAGTTGTATACCACGATATATATAATAGATGAACTGGATCTATAAATATAAGAATAATTTGATCAATACTTATAAGATACTTGAACAACTTGCATAGGAACATAAAAATAAGGGGTAACAAGTCTTGATGCTTTTGATTGCTTTGATAAGAAGGTCTCAGTTGGTAGTCGAAAGGCTACTAGTGGTTTAGAGGTGATGTAAATACATTGCCTATGTTAGTAGGAGCAATATTTATGGGAGGCACATGTATGAATGAGGTTTGATTATTGATGTTCTTATCCGATAAGAGAGGTGGTTTGGATGCCATTGATTGTTCTATCATAGTTGGAAATTAATAGACTCTAGATGGTGCAACTTATTATCTTTCTTACTATTAAAATTATTTTTCTTTAGATTAGCCTCATAATCTTTCCTAACTCGATAGTTTGTTCTACTTTCTTAGTAATGGCTACCGCATCAACAAAGTTAGGTGATGAATTGCCAATAAGATACTCAAAGTAGGGTGCCTTGAAAGTATTGAAAATATGGAGATTAGTTCTTTTTCGATCAAAGGTAGATAGATTTGAGTAGCCACTTCATACTATCTTTAAGCATACTCCTTACTAGACTATTATGTTTTGCAATATGGTTATGTCTAGAGCTATCTTTAGGTTAAGCTTACATTGGTGAATGAATGAGTCAACTAGATCTTTCCACCTTCAAATTTAAGCTCTACTAAGGCGCATATACTAGTTGAGGGTAGCACCATTTAAACTCTCATAAAAAATAGATCAAAAGTCGTGGATGATGTATGATCTTTATATTTTGCTAATAGCAAACTCGAAGATGGGTTTATGACTATCGAGTATTAGCCTACTTTGTGAACTCAAGAACCTTAAACTTCTTAGGAGTGACAACATTAGGCACTAAACATATTTCAATAGCTTTTACTAGATCATATAAATCCATACCATCAATAGCTTTTAGGTATTTCTCAAAGGAAAAAAATTATTCGATTTATCTTTCTCCTTAATTTTATAATTGATAAGTTCTTTGACCTAGGCTTTCGTGGTTAGAGCTATTTAACTAATGAGTCATTTTATAAGCATTAAGAATAGGTAAGAGCATTGGGATACAATGCCTCTTGTATAGTGAATTGAGTTCTATATTCTAGCCGTGGCGGATGCATTGACGATTCCCGAAATGTACGCATGATTGGAGGAGGATCAATCGTAAAAGGTAATTATGGTATTCCCTCGATAATTGATTTAAAAAAAAGTGGCATATAATTTAGTAAGTGGTATGAATGAGTTAACTCATTTAAATATCCTCTCATTTACTTGTCTTTTTTCGTAGAAGTTGTTAGACCAAATTAGCCAATCGAGTCATTTCTCCTTTAAGGGCTTTGACTTATTTGATATGATTGTAGTTCAACTTATTCCTTTCTTCATTTTTTAGTTTCTTTCTTAGTCCGATGTTATGGATCTTTAGTGGGGCTTGAATTTTTGCATTGTGACCTATATTTCTCCTTAGATGAAGGTGCAAAATATAAATCTTAAGAAGATACGAGTGCTTCTACTTGAAAATTCTTTACTCATAGTTCAATGTGAATATGAAGTGTATGTTTGTTAAGAAGAGCATCTTGGCTATCAATCTAAATTTAGAGCCAACAATGGGCTAGATAAGTGAGATGGTACATACCAAGTTATGCCAATAAGTAGGCATGATGTCTTAATCTAATAGATGATTAGTTCAATTTTAGTTATCATTGTACATAAGAAATCACTATTAATGGTAGCCTTGATAGCCTTCATGCTATTAAAGTGTCATAAGATAATGTTATGATTATTCTTTAAACTACACAAGAAAACAAAAAATGTATGCCTCCTTATTCTAATGGAAGCCTAGGAATAGGTTTTAGATTTACCTAAACGTGATTGGGTAAGATGGGCTATCCTAACTTTTTTAAAGGCTTTCATTGTGGGCTCAAGTTCAACCATAGTAGGTGATACTTGAAGTTTATTCTTATGCATGAGGGTTACCAAGTTTTCCCTTCATAGTCTCATACACAAGAATAAATTTTCTATACGAGTGGGGGGATAAGTTGTGCGAGATTTGGGGCTACGAGTCCCTTAAATGCCACCTTTTTTTCTAGTCTTAAGTTCGGAAACTAGAGTGTGTGCAAGTTATTACTAGTGTGTTTAATGGGCCACACTTCATATTCAAGTCCAAAAATAAACATCATTAAAAAAAACATCACATAAGTAATAGTAAATCAAGATAAAAGACATGTATCAAACAATGTAATTATCTAAGGAAAGAAAACAATATAAGCTTAACCCCTTATATCCTTAACTAACTTTTTGTTATACATTAAAATTTCATCAAAGTACACCATAATAAATTTTCTAATATATGCATGCAAGACACGAATCATC
Source organism: Dovyalis caffra (assembly GCA_963924115.1). NCBI lineage: Eukaryota > Viridiplantae > Streptophyta > Magnoliopsida > Malpighiales > Salicaceae > Dovyalis > Dovyalis caffra. The sequence goes on from CAWUPB010000351.1 coordinate 3,007,837, forward strand.
AAATGCATGAAAATAATCGAGCATTTGTAAGCCCAAACGACATTACTAACCATTCATACAAATCATGCTTAGTTTTTTTAAAAAGTTTTCCATTCATCTCATTCTTTCATTCTAACTTAATGATAACCACTTTTTAAATCAATTTTTGAAAACACACAAGAACCATGCAATTTACCAATATATCATTTAATCTAGAAATAGGATATCAATACTTTATAATGATTTTATTGACCATTCGAGAATCAACACACATCCTTCAAGTTTCATCTTTCTTTGACATAAATAATACTAGAACCGTACACGGACTCATGCTCTCTAGCATATATCCTTTCTTGATTAACTCCTCAACATGTCATTATAACTCTCTAGTCTCTTCGGATTACTTCGAGTATGCTTGGCCTATTTGGAATTGGTGTTCTAGGAATGAAATCAATCCGATATTCAATTCCTCTAAGTTACTATAATCCACTTGGTTCCTTAGGGAACACATCATCAAACTCTTACAACAAAGACACAACAGTATTAAAGAAAGAAAAATCAAGCTCGTTAGTGTTTTCTTGTATAGAAGTATAATCATCATTTTTAATAAAAAAAAAATAAGCTCTCTTAATGTCACTCTCTGTTATAAAGAAAATATCTTTCTCTTCTTTTTCTTTCGATTTTTCTTTCCTTTTTTTCCTTTTTCCTTTTTCTTTCATTTTGCTCTTGGCCTCAACTCTTTTTCTCTTAATTTCTTTTTTTAAACTCATTTGATCCTTATATACTTGCTAAGGTAACAAAGGAACAAGTGTTACATTTCTTTCCTCCATTACAAAAGAATAATTATTCTAAAATCCTTTATTTTTCACCCTCCTATCGGATTATCAAGGTCTCTCTAATAGAATATAACCTACATACATTGGCACAACATCATATAAACTTTCATCATTATATCTCTCAATAGAAAATGACACAAGAACCTCGCCTAATCACCTTTATTTCCTTACAATCATTCAACCATTATAGTTTATGTAGCCTAGGATAGTTAAGTATAGGCAATCTTTGGTTCTTAACTAACTTAGTGCTTACTCGTATTAGTACAACTACTCCTATCTATTATCAAGTTACAAACTTTATTATTCATATGACAACATGTATGAAAATTTTTCTCTTTATGCATCATCCTCATTTTTCACTTGTTCAAAGCACGAATAATAACTAAGGACTCACCAATTACAGGATACTCCTCTCCCTCACTCTCAATTTTAGAATGGAACATTTTTCCGACTCACCCTCGGATCTATATCTCTATTTTTTTTAACACCATTGCCCTCTTATTTAGATACTAAGAAGCAATGTGTCCTCTACTTATATTTTAAAACATCAAATATCCTTAGTGTAGTTAGATTGGAAATCATAATTACCTCTTTCTCGATTTGCAATCACCTTCTTACCTTTGGATGTTTTGACTTTGGACTTAAAATCAAATCTCTCCCCTTTGCCTTAAAATGATTATGTTTTAGGCTTGTAACCAGCCGTTCCTCATTTCCACTCCATGTTAATTTCCATGGTAGAGTAAAACTCTTAGGATATCTTGGTCGAGAAAGACCTCTCCTCTTGATTTGTCTTTCTACTTTCATTACCATATATACAAAATCCTCTAACTTCATCTAGTATTTTAGCTCTACTATGTTAGCAATTTCTCAATTTAGCCTATGTTGAAATAGTGTCATTGTGGCTTCCCCATCCTCATCAATATTAGCCTTTATCAAAGCCACTTCCATTTCTTTATGTTAATCCTCCACACTCCTTGTACGTTAAGTAGCCCTTGGAATTTTTGGTACATATATCTATAATAATGGCTCGAAATAAACTAAATCCTCATGACAGACCTTTACTTCATGCCAAGTACCAATCAGCCTCTCTATATTTCTCCTCCTATTGATCTCTAACTAGTTCCACCAAATGATAGCATAATCCTTGAACTCAATAGCAGTAATTTTCACCTTCTTTTCCTTTGAATAATTATGATAATCAAACAATAATTCTACCTTTTTTTCCCATTCTAAATAAACATCCAGATCATTCATACCCTTAAAATGGTGGGATATTCATTTTAATAATACCCAAATCATGATCCATATTATCTTTTCTCATAAAATTTCTTAGACCCCCTTTGTTATTTCTTATTCCACCAAAATCTGTTCAAACACTAAACTCATCTCATTATAATCCACTACTCCCTTATCTACTAGTTCTTGACCTACAACCCTTCATAAACTAGGATTTTCATGCCTTCACAACTCATTTAACTCAAGCATCATACACATTCAATCTATCCTAAAGATCATTTACCACTCTCACTAATTGCTCAAAAGATTGTTGCATGACTCGATATTTGAATTGAGTAATATGATTGCTAGTTCCTTCCATAGGATCTTCATCTCTTAATATAAATGTACCTACACAAAAGATATTAGTAGCAAAAAATCCTCATAAACACTACCTCACGTGTTTCCCTCAATTTGATGGCACTTAACGCTCATGTTTGCTCTCTTTTCAGCATTTTCTAAAAATAAGATCACAAACTCCGACCTTTTATAACTCTAACTCACTCCTTTGGTTCTTTCACAAACTAATCCAAATTACACAAGAACTAACCAATTGCAAGTGATAAACAAGTGCTCAACAACTTCACTTTTTAAGGAAAAAGTTTCAAACAGATTTGGAACCGGGAATTGACAAACTAATTCAATAAGAATTTTAAGTTTTTAGACGAGTAAGAACAACATTCGAACTAACTTGAATTTAATTTAACAAAGAAGAAACAAGTTGATTGTTTTTGAAAAGAAACTAATCATAATCATTCAGGCACATAATTTTATCGTTTAGCTTTTGATTTGAAACACACTAAACAAACTTTAGAGCTACTGATTTGAATAAATTTGACAATGAAAACAAGCTAAACACAATCAATTTAGCACACACAAATGACATTTTTAGCTACTTATTTAGGTAACCAAATTAATTTTTTTAACTACCGATTTTAGATCAAATGATATCGATATGTTATTATGTTTTCTTGATTCTATTTTTTTTTAAGGGTATAATATATCATAACAACTTTTTTTTGTTAGTGTTAGGATGTTTTCAATGTAGTGCTATGGTTTCTTTTAGATATGGAACAAGAAGAAAATTTTAGAATTGGAGAAAAAGATCACACTTAGATTAACAAGATAAACAACGATTTAGACAAACTGGACATAAATGAATCAAACCAATCTCTTTTTTTTTTTTTTTTGATTTGAAACTAACTTAATCTAGACTAAAACAAAACTACAAAGGCATGAAATAAACAAAGATAGTGAAAAGAAGAACTTGATTTAGAGCGGACTTTAATACCAACTAATGTGAACCCACCTAGCTTAATGGATAGAGAACCCATAAACAAGAAGGAAGAATCTCGGAAAAGTCAAATCGGATTAAAAGGATATGAACGTCACACTCCGGATAGGTAGAAAAAGGGTGATAAGTCACTTGAACATCACAAGAATTGATTTAGATTCTTGACAAGTCCGAAATTAGTTCTAGGAAGAACTAAAGTGTGAATTTCTCACAAAGGTTAATTTGATTCAAAACTTGATTACAACAAAAATTAAATATTTTTGTTTACCTAAATTGGATGGTGAAAATTCAAAAAGACAACTAGAATTAAAGTCTACATAGGATCTATAATCGGAATAGTTGGATCACTATAAAGCCTTGAATTAGTCTCTTTAAAGTTGGAAGAAACACCTTGAATTCGACATCCATTACCGTGAACTGAAACTTGATGAATGTTGACTTGAAAATAGGTGTAAAATTCGACTTTGAAAAGAATTGGAAGTGGACCGATTTAATAGCCTTAGCTTTGTTGATCTTGGCCCAAAACATAAAGACAAAATAGTTTTGTCCGATTGGACTTTAATTTTAAAAGACTTGGCCCAATAGCTTGGATCAGATTCATAAGGCCCAACTGATATTCTTTAAGCCTAATTATAGAGAATTCAACCCATTGATAGAGAATTCGACCTATTGATGTTAAATAAACCATTCAAAAGCTCATGGATCTTCTTAACCCTAGTCTTTATGATTGGACTTACTATAATGGCCAAGGGTTCAACCTCCTCAAGTTCAAGCCCATGACCGGATTATGAATTATTTGAAAGCCCACAACTAGTCTCCGGATTATCATTTGGAAGTCCACGACTAGCCTTTTTGGCACTTGGATTCTCATAATCACACCAACGAATGAAAAATATGAAACTAGGGGTAAGCATTCGGTTCTTCGATTTGGTTTTTGGTTACCCAAACTCAAAAAAAAAAAAAAAAAAGAAAAAAAAAGCTGAACTAATTATTCTTTGGTTTCTAAAGCTGAAATTTTGGTTTTTAGGTTTGGTTAACATCATTTTTTTAAAAAATAATATAAATTGGCCAAAAAAGTTTTGTGATGGACTATGAAATCCTTCATCTAATCTAAATTATCTAAATTAACCTACATAAAAGATAATAAATATATGTTAAGATACTATTAAAATACAAAATCAAACCATATAATAAAATATTAAAATTATATATATAAATATATATATATGAATGATTGTTAAGTATTCTTATAAATCAAACTATCAAAATTTAAATAAAAATAAAAATTCAAAATGTAAATTAAAAATCAATTTTATGTGTAAACAGAATAAAAAATTTCAAAAACCATAATAATTTCGGTTGTTTTTTTTCTGAAAAAAAAAATAAATTGAATTAAAAACCGAACCAAATTAAAATTTCGGTTGCATTTGGTTTTGGTTTTAAACCGAATACCACTGAACCTCTTGAAATTAGTACATCCTGAACCAGTGGGCCAGCCCCTGGCGATGGTAAGGGAGTGAGTACTAATACTACCAACCATCAGCATCTGCATCTTAGCATCTGTATCTGCATCTGCATGCCAAACCTCTCCAACTCTTCAAACATTCATAAAAAATGGCTTCTTACTGTAATCTCCTTTCTCCTCTAACTTCTTCTTCCCCTGCTTTATCCTCTCTCTTTCTCCACTCTACCTTCCAGTATTTCACCCTGGAAAGCCTACAAAACATTAACCTTTAATTTCTCTCTTGAACTCTTCAAAACCCACCTTCACAAACTCCTCGTCAATCGTTATCAAAACCTATCACCATTCATTTTCTCCGTCCCGAACTTGTGTTTGCTTTGCTCAACTGAGATGGCCATTTCATCTTTTTGATCATCCTCTTACATAACTCGGTCAAACCCCTATCTTGGTGGGTTTTGCTGCTTTCAGTTTCGACAACTTCGTTGCTCATCTACTGGCGGATCTTCGAATCATAGATTTCTTTCACTTCTACTCCGCATTCTCTACTTCTTATTTTCTCTTCGGTAGACTCCTTCGAGTTGGACCTCTAATTTCTAGGTGGATTCTAGGTTTCCATGAATTTGGATAGCTGCTAGCCTTATTGTGCTTTGATTAGGCGTGTATCTGTTTAGACCTTTTAACTGTTGGCAGAGAAATAATTTTGAAGAAACCGAGTTAGTTGGTTTTTTATAATTTCACCCATATGTAGTATAGTTGAGCTTCCCTAGCTTTGTGATTAGGGTTTATGATCTGATTTGAATTCCTTAAACTGTATTTTTGTAGTGGGTTCTGATCGAATTTGTGAGATGCCCACTTTTTTCTTGTTTGAGGTTTATCACTTTATGGCAGAGAATTTATGGGTTGGGTTAACCACTTTAGGGCAATAATTTATTGCAACAATAATGTGCCTTTAGTTTGAAAAATTGCAGTGATTGTGGGTAGAATTGTAGGAGGCTAATTCAAGTTTCCTTTTCCATTTCTACTGAGCAATTTCATATTCCAGCTATGTAATTAGGGTTGATTATAGTTTTCTCTTGGTGAGATCTGTCAAAATGACTGCAAGTAGTCACTGTTTTGTGGAGTGGAAAGAGCAATTTATTTCGCAGGAGCGTGGAAATCGTGTGGTTCACTATTTCCTGAAGGATTCTGCTGGAGAATCTATTCTTGCCGTTGTGGGCACTGAGCGGAGTGTTAGGCATATGTTCTATGTGGTTGCTGGGGAGTTTGTGCAGGTTCATGGTGCTGAAAATTCCATTCATGCTGGTTTCAAATGGAGGTCAAGAAGGGAGGTTGTGGATTGGCTTACTTCTATGCTATCGAAGCAGCATGTACAGGGTGATCGGTCTAGTATGTATTTATTCCTCTGGATTTTTTGGGGTTTTCTCCATGTGTTTTGTGTTTTCTGTATCCTGTCATTGATTTATTATGAATGTGATACCATGTATGAAAATTATGCATCTAATCCATTATCATTGTTCAAGGTATCATGTCCACGCAATGCTTTATGTGTTATGCTTTGTTTGTTATTTTATATCCTATTTCGTCCTTCTTTTCAAAATTATCTTCCTTACTGTCCATGTATAAGGTTATTAACTTTCTTCTGCTTTAATATTTATCAATTGGAACATCTTTCCTGAAAATTTGCGATTGAAATCTTTCTGGACTAGCCTTAAGTTAAACAGTTAATTTGTCTCCTACGGAAGGTTGGACTGCATGTCATCTTTTACAATCTTCAGATTGTCCAATTTGTTGATGTAATAATTAACTGGAATGCATGGTAATACGTATCAAATGCAACCTGGAGGCATGAAAGCTGCTGAACCCAAAGCACCAGTGTCTTCAGGTTACATTTGGAACAAGCATGCATCATGTGGATTTGATTTATTGCAACATTCTGGCAGTAATTTCTAGAACAATTATGCAGAGCATTATGGAAGTGAGTTCTTCATGTTAGCTGGTAGAATTACATTACACTTTCTCAGCAAGATTTAATTTTTGTACTTTTGATTACAGAAACACCACAAGGTTTAGAATCAGTAAATGGGCTTGGTGGTCAACAGATGCAGGTATAAGATGCAGAATATACTTTTTCTTGGAACTTATCTGTATCATTCTAATGTTAATGCTTTGACGTATCACTATATGTGCATTGCAGGGCCATCTTTCAAAAAATTCTGGTGGACACGATTCAGACATTGAATGGTCAGGCATTGCATGGACATGCGGGAAACAACTGAAGCATTATCCTGCCTTCTGCAGGAATGCAACTACAATAATGGTAAGAATTCATTGCCAATTAAAAAGGGAAAAGAGGAGTTGAGGCATTGCTTTACATGCATGGGTTAGGCTCATTTGTCTCCTTGATGGAACTTCCTTAATTGCAACTAGAAATTCGACTTTTCAATTTCACTAGTTCAATGTAGAGGCGTAGTTACAAGTTTAAATGATCAATTGATTGAAACTGTTGATCGAATATTGTCTGACACTGGAACCACTTTGGAATGTGACCTTACTAGCTGGTCAAGAGAAAGGCCTCTGGAGGAGAATCTGAATCAGATGACTATAGAAAAATAATTAAGTCTCAAGTCTTTTTTTTTTTTGTTTTTCCCTCAGAAAATACTTGAAAAGTAGGAAGAGAAGACACTGTTTAGATTGCAATTATGAGACATGATTCTAAAATGGGTATGATTCACTTGCAGAAGTGTTTTGGTAACATTTTATTGATTTGGATGTGAGATATGTTATAAATATGATTGCTATTTCAACTTCACTGGTTGAGTTGTTTGTCTTGCATGCTATCTATTCTTAGAAGGCATGCAAATGTTTCCCAGTCACTATTTCAACTTCACTGGCTGTTAAATCATGAGTTTATGTTATTTTCCATTTGCAGATCCAATCCTTTGTCTTTGTCATGGCTAAAGGACAGAATCATTACCTTGCTTACTTGGAAGATATGTATGAAGACAAGAGGGGACAGAAAAAAGTCAAAGTGAGGTGGTTTCACCATAATGAGGAAGTTAAGGGTTTAGTTCCTCTAAGAAATGCTCACCCAAAAGAAGTTTTTATCACACCTTATTCACAAGTCATCAGTGCAGAGTGTGTTGATGGTCCTGCCATTGTTTTAACTCGTGAACATTATGAGGAATGCTTTGCTGCTTTTCCTGATACTTTGTCAATGAGAATACATTTGTGCTTTCGGCAGTTCAGAAGCAATAAAGTAAAGCCCTTTGATTTGAGTAAATTGCGTGGCTATTTTAATCAACCAATTCTCTCTTGTTTGAATTCCAAAGCCTTTCCAGGGGCTGACAACATAGCCTGTGGACTAACTGAAGAAGATGAGGAATTGAGTCCAAGTGAGAACATAAAGCTGGGAGGCAAGAGGACCAGAAGCAGCAGTGAGTCTGAAGCATTTGCGATAGATCATTTAGGAGTCGGAGTTTCTGGAAGTCAGATTATGGCTTTTGACTCTTCATACCTGAACTTAAAGTATGGTTCGTCAGGCAAGACATTGCTTCCCCTCAAGCACGCAGACTCCCACCAATGGTATAGCCTGCTATTTAAGGTTGATGAAAAGATTGAGCTGTTGTGCCAAGATAGTGGTATACGAGGTTGCTGGTTCAGGTGTACAGTCTTGCAGGTATCTCGGAAACAGATAAAAATCCAATATGATGATGTGCAGGATGAAGATGAGTATGGCAATCTTGAGGTATGCTCAGGCATTACAAAGCACTCTCTTTAGGTTTACCCTTCCTGGCTTGAACTCTATATAGAAAATTAGATAATGACATAGTAGCATTGAAATTTATTGTAATTAAAAATGAACCATTTCTGTTCCTGGTCAGATTGACATTGTCAGGAAATTCTCAATGAAGTTAACATCCAGGTCAATTCAGATTGTTAGAAAAATTGTTTGGGCATGCCTGGTTTTTAAGCTTTGATGCAATTTTTTAATCATTAAAGAGTGGTAGTTTTGGATGAATTCATGCTTTGTTGTAAAAAGTTCCTTTCGTGATTCATAAATCAGAGGTGCCGTCCAACAGACTAGGCCTGAGAATGGATATGTCCCTGCAACATGAACCATGCACATCTCTCTCTCTCTCTCTCTCTCTCTCTCTCTCTCTCTCTCTCTTTTTTGTGAGAAGGAGGTTGAACTACCCTCTGAATTGTAGGAATGGGTCCCACCTTTTAGATTGGCTGTGGCTGATAAACTTGGCATGAGGCTCTTAGGCCGTCCAACAATTCGACCAGCCCCTCTTCTGAATGAACAAACAGATCCTGCTCTTGAAGTTGGGTATGCAGTGGATGCATGGTGGAGTGATGGCTGGTGGGAAGGGGTGGTAAGTAAAATTGATCACAATTGCAGTGATGTTCTGCAAGTTTACTTCCCAGGTATGCTTTTGAAAGAAACTGTGAAGCACTTAATATTTGTTCTCTTCCCTTTTTTATCATTTCTGTACTTTTCTTCTTGTTATGACAAACAGCTGTGGTATCAGGTGAAAACTTCTTTTTGGATGTACACAAAAAGGATCTACGAATTTCCAGAGATTGGGTGGGCAATCGTTGGATTGATATTCAGGCAAAGCCTGACATACTATCAGCCGTATCTGCTACAAGTAGCCCTGAAACAAAAGCATCCATCTCCTCTATTATTAACAAGGACCTGGTATCTGATCTTGGAGCTATGTCTTGTATTGAAGTTCCTACCAGTGCTAAACCTAATACTATTGAAGAGAGAGAACCTGAGTTTGCTCCCTCAAATGGTTCTGATAGTCATCTTGAAGCCATGAAATGTGTTGACTGTGTGAAGCCTCCAAAACTAGATTGCGTAGGCAATGAGGATGGTGTTGAAGACATTAATATCAGTCATGGTAAAGGTGAAGTTGCTGATAATGATGAAGTTCAAGGTATCGAACAGGGTGAAGTAGTTGATGTTAATGATGGTGCTGGCAAGTTGGATGTGGAAGTCTTTGAGACCTCTGAGAAGAATTGTAAAGCTATAGAACTCATGGAAGTAGCAGCATAAGAAGTTTGCTTTTACTGCATCATTTCTTAATTGTGATAATGCTGCTGGTTATAGTTAGCGTGGAATTGTGGATATTTCTTATTCGGTGGTCAGGAAGCTTGTAAATAGTAACAGGAGAATCGTTGCTTCTCAACCCTTCTCACCTCCACGTCCATTGATGTACAGGAATTATCTTAGATTTGTAAGGTTTCTTTTGTTAACTGTTTGTATAAGCGGGATTGGTGTTAAAATTACTACGGTTAGGAGCCTTGTAATTGAGTTGGAACTCCGTTGGCGGGTCATTGCTATTGTGATTCTTGCTTGTAGGTTGTATCATCTACCAAGCCCTGTGCTCTTATAATATCAAAATAATTAGTTGTTTCCATGTGCTGTTTCCCTTTGAAGAATTGAGCAACTTTAATTTTAGCATTTCGCTTGATTTTGCAGTTGGAAAATGGTGGGTTTATAAAAGAAGAGAGAAACACTCGCACTTTCTATAACTTGACGGTTCTGCTTGCTTATAGCCATTTGCATAGATGTTTATGGAAGAAAATTGGTAAAGAATAATGAATAGATTATTTTTTTTAAAAAAAAAACAACTATAGTTTAAGCCATTGTTCTCCACCAATGAATCCTATGTCCAAGTACGGTCTTGCATCCTTGTACTTGAGAGGCCTTAACCATGGTACCCGGCCTCCTGCAGTTGCTCCTCTTCCACTGCACTCGTATTCTCCGAAAACCACAGTCCTGCATGTTTGTGAAATTCGTTCAAGCTGTGTTAAATCCCAGGAAATTTAAAACAGATTGATTGCCAAAAGTTAACATAAGAAGAGTTTGTTTACTTTTGCCTGTATGGGTAGTTCCAGTCACTCCATCCAGAAGGATTTATAATATCGTCAAGATAACAGTATGAATAAATCGTCCTTGAATAGTTTCCCCAAGCTCTTCCTAACAAAATTTTGCCAGTTCCATTGATCATGCAGCCTACGAAAGAGAAACCCGTGTCCTCCTCAGGTGAATCCCTGTGGTGAGCTGCAATTGCTCCAGATTTTTTAGCAGTTGATTGAAGGACACAATCCTGTTTCAAAACCCTAAATATCATTTACCACAATATTCAAGAACAGGAAACTTGTATAAATGGTTCTCTAGGTCACACAACCTGAAAGAGTGATTTTGCTCTCCCGAATATGAAGTCAATACTTCCTTGGATGTGGCACTTGTAGAAGTAATGGGTTCCAGTCTCATCCAAGAGAGTGTCTTGAGCACCCAAGACCCTAACTTTATAGAAAAATGCTTTATCACTAGAAACTCTCAATGCTACTGCTTGCATTCCCTGTCCTCCAGGCTCTGCTACTACTGTATTCTGTCATCACCCCCATCGACTTAATTACCAATTGTATAATAAAAGTGCACAAAAATGCGGCAAAATCGAATGCCGATGGTGCAGGATGGACGTATGTTAATTAATTACCTCAAAGGTGACACCGGATGCGCAGAAATAATCAGATTCTATGGTGACCGATGCTGATCTATAGGTTCCAAGAGCAGTGCCATCGCTATCTGCATCTGAAGCCTTGTTGTTCCAAGAAATTATGGTGTCACAAACATGATTTTGGTCTCCAATCAATGAGATATACGGCTTGGTTCTGGGCACCAGTACCTTCTCCCTGCATATTTTAACAAGTGAATCAAAAAATCTGATCATCAATCAACGGGTGGAGAGTTAAAACCAAATCGATCAGGTCAGCATATACAAACGTGTGCATGTAATTGTAACTGCTAAGTACTAACTACCCCCTTAATTAATTAATAACCCACGTTGCTTTCCCACAATTGTCTACTGTCCTGTCCCACTTACTTACACCCCACAAAAATAGCACTAACTGCAAAAAGAGAGTGCGTTTTTCAAAATTTCTATATTTCCGGCTCCACTTAATTTTCCCCACGATCAGAGACGAGACACACTGAAAAAATGAAAGAACAAATTTACAAACCTGTAAATCCCTGGAAGAATGTAAATTTTAATCCTTTGAGTGTTATACTGAGGCACCATATCTATTGCACCTTGAACTGTTAATGAATCTCCTCCACCATTCTTGTCAACTACAATTACTCGGCTTCCATTGTAATCATCTTTATAACTGATCAATCTTGCACCACGCTCATCCATCTTCATATCATCCCAACTAATTCTAATTGTACCTTTCGCATTTGCATCAGGTTGTGCAAAGCCAACCTGAAAACAATCTATAAAACACAAGAAAACCACAAGAAAACCTCCACCAACGTTAACAGACTTCTGCATTATTTTTCCAGATCAGACTCCACATACGTAGGTTTATGACAATTAATGTGCAGCTGACACCGCTGTTTTTGAAAGACCAAAAACACAAGCTGAAGTTGGTTGTTAAAGACTAAATCTTGTGAAGAACAGGTGAGCGTAATAAATAAGGGAGCGGAGTGTCTTGGTGCAGTTCTATCACTTGGAGTCTTGACGAACTCAGAATCTAGAATATTAACAGCAAATAAAGAGCGTTGCAGTACTGTCACTTGGACTACTAAGGAACTCAAAATCAAGTAGAAAATTATTAGCAGAAAAAGACTGTTGGTACTTTAAAAAAAAAAATCTCATATATATATATTGTACAAGAACAAACGCAAAGATTGAACAGAGATTATATATATGTATATAGAGTGTGGAAGACAGAAAGGTCAGTCATGAAAGTTTTGCTAAATCCAGAGAAATAGATTTTGCTTTATTAAATGTGTTAAGAACGTATTAACTATAAGACGAAGGGTAATTATAAAAACTAAAAAGGATAGCGGTTAGGCATGCTTTCTTTAGCTGAAACTGAAATGAATGTTCCCTTGGATTTTCAAACTCTGATTTATACATAACATGGCTCTCAACCTCTCTTCTCAAACCCCAGGGTTAGCTACCCTGGTATATATATATATATATATATGTGGTTCAAACTTTGGGGTTAGTAATCAAAACAATTTTTTAAATTCTTCTTAATACATCAAGCAGACATTGAATGCATCAATAATAATCTTATTGTATTTTTTAAAAAAATAAAAATAAAAAGAAAGAAAACCTCTTTTCTGATGAGAGTTGCAATTTAGAGAATTGGTTATTGATGCTATATATTGACTTTAACCTGCATTTTGGACTAGTTTGTGGATTCTGTACCTAAACAAAAGAGGAAATAAAAAAAGAAAACATCTATTTATGATACGATTCAATTAGTTTCCCTTGCATGACCGTATGAATTATTTATTTACTAGCTTTTATGTGGTAACCTTTGTACATGATTAACGTTGTTGTTGTTGTTTTATTTTATTATTATTATTATTATTATTATTATTTTTTGCCCAAATAAAATGAGTGAAGTATTATATAGAAGTGATTATCTAGAAATAACTTAGATTTATTTATCTACTTTTTAAAATATAATTAATGATTTCTATATCATTTATTTTTCTTATATAATCTTTAGAATATATTTATTATCTTAAAAGTGAAAAGAAAATATACCTAACTTTTTACTGTATCATAAGTTTAATATTTAGTTACTAATAATATCTTTTAGAAATATTTTTAAAGTCTATGATATTCGAGAATATTTTTATAAAAAATCATGATATATTAGTTATATAGTTTTATTAGTAATAATATCAATATTGTAGAAATAATAAATAATATCAAATTATACAAAAATTAGTTTTATTGTTCTTGCCATTAGCATATAGGCTCTATCACACAATCTTGATAACTATAAAAAAATTAAATTTAACGTTAAATTTTATATTACTCATACTTTAATTATAATATTAATTGATTAAATATATATATATAATCAATTATAGTAAGTTGATTTTCTTCTTCATATTCGCCGAATTATTTTCTTTAAATAATAGTTTAAAGACTAATGATACTTATACTGTTGTTGTGTTTTTCACAATAATCTTTATTGATACTACGGTATTTTGCTCTTAAAGTATTATATTTTGATAATTTCGGATCTAATATATAAAATTATGTAATTTAAACCTCAAAATATACGTTGTTATTTTTAACTATCAATTGTTATTTAAATTTTTTTAGGTGCTTTTTCATTTTCTTTTTCTTTTTTAATTATGTGCTGATTCCTTCTTTCTTCATTTGCTTCTTTTTTTTTTTTTTTTTTTTTTTTGGGCCTTTTCAGTCCTCTCTTTTATTTTTTGTAGTTGTTTTTCTTTTCCCGGCATTTTTTTTCCGAAGCCATTTTTTGTTTATTATCGCTACTATAGAAAGCAGTAACAGGTCCGGCAAGAGTCACCCTCTACAAGCTTAATTTGCACAGTTACCTTCCCAAACATATGCTTGCTTTTTTATTTGAAATCCAGCACCAGAATAACTGTTAAGCTTCATCCTAAGAAATCTCCTTAAGAGCAAAGTGATCTTGAGCCCAACTTGGTTGAAAGAGTTCGTCAAACTTAGCTGAACTAACCAACCCCACCATTAAAGAGAAACCAACAAAGAGACCTAACATTTTGAATACTGAAACGGCCATTGAGAAAAGAAAATATAGAGAGAGTGGGGAGAGTGTGGATAGTAGGTTTTGATGTAGAGATGGGGGTTGTGGGTTGCGACAGTGGTGATAGTTGGTTTAAAGATAATGGGTTTATGACCGTGAGACGGGGCTACTGGTGTTGATTATTGTGGTCGGTGTTTTGTGGGTTTGGGTTGAAGGAGATTATAAATGCTAGAGGCTGAAGAAGGAGACAGTGGTGGATTTATGGTGAGTCTGAAGGTGGCTGACAGAGGGTTTATTAAATGTGGAGAAGGTAAAGAAGAAGTAGATTGTGGTTGAGGTCTTAGGCAGAATGCACACTAGTTGTTTGTGTATTTGTCTATGGGAGATGGCTGTGGAGATCTTGCGGCTTGGCTGTGTGGTTGAGGCTACTGATGATTTTTTTTTTTTTTGTCTATAAGGATTTTGGCATGTATTTTGGGGCAGAGTTATGAAGGAGGCTAGTGTGGTGTTCGGGTGAAGGAGAGGGGGAAACGGGTCGGGTACCTTGATTGGGCTTCGATATCTCCTGGTCACACAAGCTTTCGCAGCAGTTGGGGATGACAGTGACGGTGCCTGGCAGTGGCGAAAGGAGGACCATGGGGCGTTTGAAGGGTGACCACCGGTAGTAATGAATAATTGGGTGGTCACAGGTAAATGGATTCAAGATCCAGTTTTCTTTTGAATTTTTGGTTTTCTTTCAGGAGAGGATTGTCTGGTGTGGAAGAGTTATGGGTTATGAGTTGTCGCGGGATAACTTTTCGGACTTGAAGGGAGGAACGACAGGCTTTGGTGGTGATTGTGGAGGTGGAAGCAGCTAGAGGTTGACGATGATCCTGGATTTTAGGTTCGGCCAAATGAAGATGATAGGAGGAGGGAAAATTTAGGTGTAACTGGGTTCTTTTTTTTTTTTTTTTTTTTTTTAATTATTATTTTCAGGGAGATGATGGCTACTATGGAGTTTTTGGTGCTTCTCACACGTTTTTCTTCCTAGGTTTATTTATTTATTTTTAGGGTAGGAGTTATTGCTTTCCCAAATGTTAAGAAAAAATGCCAAAATTTTTAAAATCATGTAAATTTTTAAAATAACTTAGAATGAAAAAAAAATCGTTTATTTTTTGGATTTTTGAATAAATAATTTTTTCTAAAATTTTGATTTTTTTATTTTTTGGATTTTTGGAATTTTAGAATAAAAAGTTTTTTTTTCCAAAATTCTATAAAAAAATTATTTATTAAAAATTCCAAAAATCCAAAAAATAAAATATTTTTGCAATTTTTGATTAAATAATTTTTTTATAAAATTTTGAAAAAAATATTATATTTTTTGTATTTTTGGAATTTTGGAATAAATAATTTTTTATAAAAATTTTTAAAAATATTTATTCAAAAATTCAAAAAATATATATTTTTTTCAAAATTTTATAAAAAAAATATTTATTAAAAAATTCCAAAAACCAAAAAAATAAAAGATATATATATATATATATATATATATATATATATATATATATATATGCAATTCTAATTTATTTAAAAAATTTCATGATTTTAAAACATGTTGGTATTTTTTTCTTAATCTTTGGGAAAGTAATCGAAAGGGGGAAAAAAAAAGAATGTTAGGAAAAGAAAAACAACTACAAAAAATCATGAAAAAATTGAAAAAAAAATAGAAAAACGAAACAATAGAAAAAAAAATCAAAACAAAGCAAAAAGATAGAAAAGAAGACCGAAAAGGGGGAAAAAAGCAAATGAAGAAAGAAGGAATCGGGACATAATTGAGATAAGTTAAAAAGAAATAGAGCTTAAAAAATTTTAAGTAACGGTCAACTAGCAATTGATCGTTAGTAATAATGGTAATTGGGCAATTTGGATCAAATTTGCCCAATCTCTTATATTTTAGGATTTAAATTATGTAATTTTATACATTAGGTTCGAAATTATCAAAATGCAATACTTTGAGGGGCAAAAAATATCATAATATCAATCTTTAATACCAAAATAGTTTCTTCATATTTTTACCAAATTAATTATACCAAAATTTATAGTGAGTAAAGGGTTCTTGAGAACTTATCGAAATTGGTCAAAAAGTTAGTCAAGATACAAAGAGCTAGTATTGTGATTTATAGAAGTAACGATTAATCAACTATGCGAAAGGATACAAATAGCAAAAAGAATGAGAGGAGAAACAAATAGTGCTAGCAAGACGCAAGTTATGTGGCTAATAGGTGAGTAGTCAAATTTCTTATAGACAAAGCTTTTAAGTGTTGTCTCGGTCCGTGAGCGAGGAGAGTTTGGTAAAAAAAAATAATAATAATAATAAAGAGTTTTAGGAGTTTCTTTCACTAGAGATCTAAAAGTTATGAAGTAAAAAATTCTCTAATATAAAAATTTTGATCTCTCACAATGACGTGAAATTGGTATTTATAGTGAAAAAAGTTGGCTTATGACCTCTAGAATCATGTCACGTTATCCAAGTTTAGATGGTTATATTTGGCTTTTAAGGATTTAAGTTTTTTGGACTACATTACTTTAACTTGCTAGCAAAGGTTAAAGAAAGTGACAATTGGACCTTCCTTTAGTGAATCCTACTCCGAACCTATGAAGCCTATCCCTAATGCATCTTATAAATAAGACATGGACACTAGCCTTGCTAAAACAATTGTATCTATCTTTACAATCCATGATCTTGCGTTAAGTGAAGCTCATCCTCGGTGCAATCCATTTGTGATGTAGTTTGAGTCCATGCTATTTTAAAATAATAATAATAATAACATGGATTAACATATAATAACAAATTAGCTAAGTTATTTATTTAATTTTTATGGACAAATTAAACCTATATATTTAACCCCCGCATGGACAGAGCTTGCTAGCAAAGGTGTTTGTGCAATTATGTATAGTGAGATATAGAGAAACTAAAATATATAAAAGAATTCAAAAAATAAAAAATAAAATAAAATAAAGTTCAAACTTTACTAAGAATAATTATGGTGGACTTGCCATAAGTATTTTGATGTTTAGGAGTGGATTTTGACATTGAATATGGCATTTAACGGATTTTCCGTTACCACCAAGACTTTTATATAGTTTCTTTTAAGTTTCTAAATCTTAAAAAAAAAAAAAAAAAAACCCATTAAGGGTATATGGAAATTTCTTTCTTTCTTAACCAACCATGTAAAAGAAAAACTCTAGTTATCAAAAAAGGCTTTTGCTTTATAAATTTTTGAGTTGGGAGAAAAATTAACAACTTAGATCTATACTTCAAAATTTCTAAGAACATTACTATAGATTTAATTTCCATGACACATGAAGAAATATAAAATAGAATTCATACAAATAATTTTTTTCCTTTAAAAAAATACAACTATATCTTGATGCTCGGGAGCAACACACACTAGCAACGAACTTCGTTATTGGTCCGGCACCGGCTCATGCCAGCAATAATCTATCGCCACCGCATGCCGGTAGTGATGACAAAAAATATTTTTTTTTCGTATGTAGAATTTTAAGCTTTTTTCTTTTTGGTTATGTAAGTGACCAATAATTTTTTTATTAAGGTAAGAAATTTTATGACAAATGGTGGTAGCCAATCCTCTTTGCATGGTAAACGAGTGCTTGTCAATCCTTTTTCTTTGATATGTAGTTTATAAGTGTATAATTAGCATGGTTTTTATACTCTATTACATTGAACTTTCTAGTGTATGTTATATTATATTATGTTATGTACAAATAAGATGATGGTTTCGAATTTTGTAGGAAAAATGACGAATTGGAGTAAGAAAACCCAAAACTCGAAGTAAGGAAGAGAGAAAACTTCAAAGAGACTTAAAAGAGTCACACAACCATGTGAAATAACAAGAAAACGGCTATTGGTTGTGTGACTTAAAGGAAGAAATCGTATGAATTTCTTAAGCAACATAAGCCATACGGGCGAAGCATTCTACAAGGTTAGAGGAAAAAATCTCACACGACCGTGGAGGTGTCCTAGCCTAGCATAACCCAAGGAAAGAAGAAGACCACACGGGCGATAAACATTGCACACGATTTGCAAATTAATTGGAGTGCATGCTAGTTATTTAGTCATATTAACTTATTACTAGCTAAGTATTCAAGTCCTTATAATTGCTTGTTTAAACTTGCATGTGGTAGCAACTAGAGGTTGATGATTATTTTTTACGTTTTTGTTTAATTCCTTAGAAAACATAGAACTATATTACATCTTTTCTAGCGCTTAAGAAGGTAGCTTAGCTTCACTGTCTTTTTCTCGTTTAATGATATTATTAGATTAAATCTATATAGGGCTTAGTAGATTGTTCAATAGCTAAGGAATTAATTAGGTATCGTATATTTAGTTAACGACTAAGTATGAAAAGACTAGGGTGTATGTTGTCTTACAATAAATATTCATGTTTAAGATAAGTTAATTATTTAATCAATGATCGGTGACCAAAATAAAAGTGGATAATGAAGTTCAACCAAGGTTTTCTCAATATTGTTAATTCTTATTGCTTTAAATTGCTTTCAAACACTTACACATAACAAACCCCCATTTACACTATAAGAACACTCAAACATTCAAAACGATTGATTGATCATCTTTTCTTGTGGGTTCAACCTTTACTTGTCCCGATTACATAACCATCATTGAAAGCTCTGTAAGGACAAATATAAATATCTAATTTGTTGATGGTATTACATTTCTATCGGTAGTGCTTGCTAATAGTTTTTCCTAGTAGACAATGTTTGCTAGTCCTTTTTCATGATAGGTAGTGCTTGCCAATTCTTTTTCGAGCAAGCGAGTGCTTGCTAGCTTTTTTTATGGTAGGTAGTGCTTGTTAGTTTTTTTTGTGGCAGTGCAATGCTTGCTAACTATTTTTCTTGACAAGTAGTGTCTACCAACACAAAAACTTACTTTTTTTTCTTTTTGGAATTTTAGTTTTCTTTGTTTTTTTTTTTTTTTTTTGATAAATAATGGTAGAATTTTTTTTCTTGGTAGAAAGTGCTTGCTAGGTTTTCTTTTTGTAGCGAGATAGTGCTTGCTAGCTCTTTTTCTTGATAGTTAGTGCTTGCCGACTCTTTGACCCGACGAGCAATGCTTGCTAACATAGAAACTTCTTCTTTTTTTTTTTATGGTACAAATACATCAATAATTTAATCTTAACACTTTATTTTTGTTTCTAACTAGCTACTCTAATTTAGACTTGCCACTATTTTTTTTTTATTATTTTGTGACAAGTAGTGGTAGCCAACTCCATTTAATGACAAGGAGTACTTGCCAACTCTTTTTTGTGATAGACAATGCTTACTAGTTCTTTTTTTATGGCAAGCAATTGGCTTTTATTTATTTATTTATTTATTTTTAATTGGATTTTCTAAAAACAAAAAAAAACTAAGTATAAGTAGAGAACTTACTTGATAGATAGATAATCACCAAGTGTTATGCCAAGTGCACTTATCTACTACTACTTTGCTAAAAAAAATAGTTAAGTATATTAACCTTCCTTCCTCTTCATTTTTTTCAGTCAAGATCCGACAAGAAGGCAGCCCCTAATGAGGAGACTTGTCGGTATAAAATCTATGCTTGACAATAGCCCTAAGTGAGGAGACTCAACAATATAAAATCTATACTTGACAATAGTAATGATCTCATCATATAGGATTCTAAAAAGGCATATATATATATATATATCGATCTAGGAGTTATTCGAATCTTAAATGCAATTATTTAAATAAATACTTAGAGAAACAATTAGTTCTTGAATGCTTCCTAACTACTCTCCAAGTTTGCTACTCCATCAATTAAAAGGGAGAAAATTTATCTTAAGCACTTAACTAGAAGTGATGGAAAAAAATTACAATAATTTTTTTTAATATTCATGGCTTTGGTTAGCACACGACTTGACTAGGTGGAACATGATGTTGCTATTAGAAAGTATAACAAGAATATGAATTATGAAATTCTCATGGATTGAATATCATATAGCTTGGAAAAAAGAACATGATGTTGCCATAAAAAAATAAATAAATATGAAATACTCATACTCCGGCCAACGTGCGGCTTGATTAAATGAACAGAGTGTTACCATAAAAAACCTAAGTATGAAGTACTTACGACTTGTTCGAGTGTGTAACTTAGCCAAAAGAACATAGTGTTGCCATAAAAAAGAAAACAAAATAGTATGAAATACTCACAGACTTGGCTAGAACATAACTTGACTAGATAAATTTAGTATTGTTATTAGAAAGAAAAACCGAGTATAAAATACTCACAACCTAACTAGTGCGTAACTTGACCAAATGAACATGATATTGCCATAAAACAATAAGCATGAAAATCTCACAGCCTAGCCAACATATAGCTTGGCTAAATGAACATAGCATTGCTATCGAAAAAAAATAGTAAACATGAAAAGCTCACAACCGACCAAATGAACACAATAACATTACCACTAGAAAAATACACCGAGCATAAAGAACTTATAGTCGGACTAACATGCAGTTTGGCCGGATGAACATGACATTGCCATCGAAGAGTAAGTTGAGCAAGAAAAAATCATAGTCTAACCAACACACGAGCTTGGCCAAATGGTCATGACATTACCATAATAAAAAATACAAACAAGAATCTTATGACTATAGGCCAAGTAATTCGGCAATGACTATTCCTTGACAACCTCCATTTCCTAAGTGGTTTAATTCTAATAAATCTTGTGAGTATCATAATCGAATAGTTGGTCTTAATATTAAAGATTGTTTAGGCTATAAGAAGCACGTTTGCTCATTGATTGACCAAGGCTTGATTTCATTTGATGATACTTTAGTCACTTCAAATATGAACATTAATCATCTTTTCAATCATACTCGTTCTAGTGAGGTGAATACGTTATCAATGGATGACAATGGCTATGACAAAAAAAGATAATTCTAAAAATTTTCATATCTTATTTGTTTGACATGTTATCTATTATCGGTATTGACAAGAAACCAATTGAGTCTCAAGATCCTATTCATGATAATTATTTTTACAAATTCCACAAAGAATTAGGATATAATCTTCATGATTACCATAAATTTCATTAAGAGGTACAAATCATACTAACTCTAAGCACCCTCGGGATAGAAATGGAGGGAAAAAAAATCGATAAAGTCTTCATATGTTGCTAATTTATGTAGCAAAGACACCGAGTTTGAGTCAGCTATTTCATGATATGGTAGTGAATATTTTAGGGATGGAGAAAATTGGTGTTAAAAATTCAATCATACAACTTAGGTTAGTGCTTGATAGTTTAGAAATGATGGTAGTTTCTACCAACACACTTAGAGATGTTTTTGATATTGACCGAGCTTATTTGTAAAATCAATGAGCGAAAAGAATTATGTGACTAGTTTAATGAAGAAATGCCTTTTTTTCAAGGTTGAGTAATTTTCTTGTTGCAATTATCTTTGCCTTTCTGCCATTTTAGTTCATGAATATATTGTAGAAAATCATTTTCATAATAATGTTAATTTACAAAATCATTCATATTTTCTTCTCAAATTGCCATCTTTTGCCTTCTTTTTTCAATTTATTTTATTTGCATTTTCATTCTATCTTTAGGAAATTCCATATGATCATATCTCGAAAAAAAAAACACCGAGTGATTGTGCTAAAAAAAGGATCAACCTAACTCGATTGTAATGGATAAAAAATGAACCGAGAAATATGCATGAGAATGAATGTAAGAAGCATACATGGAGCTCATCAAAAAGGCATACACATGTCTTGATTTTGTGAATGGAATCTTATCTTTTACCTAATTTTTTATTTTCATCTTAATAAAATGTTACGACTTGGATTGAATAATTTCTTTGAAATCGGAAAATTCTATACCTTCATGTTAAAATTTGAGCCTTAAGAATTTCTCTTGATGATAACTTAGACTAGGATCATCACCTCTCATACCGGGGGTAATTTTGAAAATTCATGCATAGCCAAGGATGTTCTCCTAAAAAAAAAAAAGATAAGAACCGATGATAATTATTTACAAAAAAAAATTATCAAGAAAACTCTTAAAATGAGTTTAAAAGAGAAAGAGAAAAAAAAACAAAAACAAAAAATGAAAGTGAAAGCACTAAGATAAAAAAAAAAAAAGTGTTGATTTAAAGATAGGAAAGAGTTAGAAATCCCAAAAAAAAAAAAAAAAAACGAGACAAGAGTGAGTATGAAAGAAGATCCGAGATTAGAAAATGAATAAACTATCAAGATAATAAAGTTATGGCGGTATGCCTAGTGTGATTTATTATATCAAATGATGTGAAAAGTAAAATCAATTATGAAAGGGATAAAGTCAAAACAACATGTCTAAAGTGTTCTCGATGAATGATTAAGTGATCCTAAGTCTTTATACTCTTAAATACCCGTTGAGCCTTTTATATATCCTTTAGTTCATAAACCACGGCTTTAGCTCGCATTACGTGTCTATGAAAGCTCATTCGATCAAAGATGGCTTGTTTGTTCTAGCTTCAAATGAGAAGAAAAAAATGTTTTTGAATAAAACTTGACTTGTTTGTGCATTAAAAACCATCATTTAGGATATTGAATCATAAATTTTCATCAAATAACTAAGGGCAAGAAAGAAAGAAATTGAGTTTTTTTGGGCAAGACCACCTATTTAAGCCTAACTTCCTTTAAAGCCTTTTGAATTCATGAAATCTAGTTAAGCATTTTTCTCTCTACGAGCTAAACTTTTGAAAATTACCTTTTAAAAAAAGGCAAATGATTTCTTTTCAAAACTTTTATGAGATTCGAATATATTTCACTCGTTTAGTCTAAAAAAGAATCACCTTGATGGTTGTATCATGACATTTGTATGATATGTTATGGTATTTGATTAAGTGAGTCAAACATGTTTTTAAATGAGATTACTTTCTTATGAAAATCTCAATAATTTCTCGTGAATAATTCAACTTTCTTTTATGAAAATCTTTCAAATAGATAGTCTAACCCATGAAATTCAAAACAAATAAAAATGATTTTTTGAAAGTTCAAAAATTCATAATGATAAGTTCACATAATCAAGCATAAATATCAAAAGAAGATGAACAAAATGAGTAACAAAAATAAAAGGTAGATGACAAATGGATGATCACTACCAATGATTTGGAAGCATACTATGATTAGGTCTGGTTATAAAACTATGCTAGCATTAGAAGACCAAGCATTTCAATTTCTCTCATATCTTAAATAATAAGGAGATAATATGAGTTATGGCTAAATATTTATTAGCATGATCATTTGACTTTACTTTTTCTATTTTTGATTCACCTAAAATAATGTGTTCATGATATTTCATCTCTAAAAAAATCCTTGTTTTCATAAGTATGATCAATCCCTAAAAAAACTCTTCTTCGGTCTCATACGGATCCTATAATTGATATTATTCATAAAACGTGTTAATGCATCAAATTGACATATGATAACATGATAAGGATCTTATTTAGATTTGGTCAACAAGAGGTCTTCCTCTATGAAATTTGTTATAAGCTTTCACATGATGAATTATGGGCACTACAAATAAAAGGGCACCTCAAACATTTTAGGGTTAGATTTTTTATATGTGCTCGTAAAAGTCTAAACATTTAGGGACAATACCAAGATAAAATAAAATAATAGTGATCTTCCAAAATGAACACCACTCAAATGACATAAGTAGTGGTCCAAGTAACCCTCCTAATGAACACAATAACGAAGGGTATAATAAAAATACGACAAATAAGTAGACAAACTCAATGAAAACAACTAGCCTAAAAATTTGATCCTATTCAAGCTAGATGAAACACAAGTGAAAAGAAGAAAGAGGAGAAATGTCATGACCCCAGGAGTGGGCCATGACTAGTACAAGAATTATGAGGCCCACCTCGACCCAAGCAAGCCTCAAATAACTAGACTATAATCGTCAAACTTACATCATATCAAATATCATTTTAATTTTCAATAATCCAACCTAATATTCATTACCTTATATCTCCAACACAAATCATAATTCAATAATATTCTTATTTCTCAAATCAATATTGAAAACTAAATTCTAATACAAATCCCACAAGATATAACTATAGAGCTTCTAATAGATTCAATAAGTCAAACATAGGTTTTAAGAGATTACAATTACATGAGTCGTATGATCAATGTGTCAACTTCATGATAAGTAGCCGAGCGAGAGGTTAAATAGGCACTCTCATAAACCTTGCAAGAATAGAAATAGTGGAGAGTGAGCCAATCAATGGCATAGTGAGTAGATACTATACAACATAATAAGAAAGGAAAACGAACTATGGATGATGACTTAAAATTCGAATCACGATGCCATTTTATTTCTTCAAAATGAATGCATAACATAAATACCAAATCTTAATTGGTTCAAAACCAATTTGTCTCAAATAATCAAAACATGTGTGTGTGTGATAATCAAACCAAATCACATATCTAGTTTTTAATTACCCTTAGAGTGAAAATATAATTTATCATTAGATGCAAATACCTAAAGATCATGCCCTCCGTGATTAGGTTTTCATATGTTGGCTAACACATGAGTTAGCACTCTTCCTCTCTTACTAACTGAAGCCTTGTATCATTAAGCTCAAAGGCTACACCCCTCATAATTAAGTACCCTAAGGTAATGAAATCATATTGAAAACCATAGAGGCTTATACATATTCCAAAATAATCATATCCAAGTATATTAAAACAATGCATGCTAAAAAATTAGATTGATAACACAATTTAATATCAAATAAACATTAACCAAAAATAATACAAATAATCAAAATAATAGTCTAAAGTAAATTAATATTTAAATCCATAATTTCATATCAAATCATAAAAAAAAAAACTTGTTCGAAAATAAGTTCAAATCCCTTTTTAAATCATGTCAAATCACTTTCGATATGAAATCATTTCAAATACACAAGGGTTCGTTCCCACTTAAGCTCTAATAAATGTGTTTAAATCATAGATAAATAGATGATGCATGATAGAAATATCAAAGGAATTTAAAAGCATAACATGCTATATTATATCCACTCATAACACAAACGAAAGATTGAACATACTATAATGGAGTTGCTTACTCGAAGAATCCAATAACATAAGATGATGGAATAACCATCAATATCACATATCAAAGAATAATTCAAAATAGTGAATTATTCTAGATATAAGGATACAAGATTATCTATAAGAATGAAAATTAATCGAAAGACTCAAAATGATAACTTTAACTAAACTTTATAACCTCTCCAACAATTCAATCATCCATCACGAATCGTCAAGTCAATCAACCTTCATACATACCATATTTTTTCAAATTCAATTCAAACTTTTAAACAATCAATTTTTTTAATTAAATCATCAATTTCAGTCTAATTCACTCAATACTCATTCCATTCATCTTTAATTGCATTTATATAACTTAATTCTTCATTTTTCCTAAATTCTTTTCAATTTAAAACCCAAATTTCAGATTTTTCACTATTTATCATCTTCAACCTCTCAATTAATCAAATTTACTCTATTTCACTTCAATTTAACTTCATAAAATACTTACCCAAGGAAATTAAACATCATTTAATCACTTATAATCACTTAATTAACTTTTTTCCTAAATGGATCTCAAAACTCTAACCTTGATCTAACTCAATTCTTCATTCAAATAACAAATCCAATGCAATCTAACTTCAAAATCATCAATAACTACATACAAACTTTCTAATTTAAAGAATAAATAATCAAATTTCTCACCTTTGATAATTTGCTCTTCAATCCCTAAATCAATCCTAACTTTCTCCAAGCTTTTCAAGCTTCAATCTAACTAAAATCCACTTTAATCAACTTGTTTATGGTTTTTCTAAGCTCGATTTAACAAAGTTTTAGCTTAGAGATTAAAGAAGGGAATAAGGAGGAAATTTAGAGAGAATGTATGAGCATGAGAGGGGAAGAAGAAAGAAAAATAAAAGAGACAACTCGTTGTCCCATTTTTATACCCCGACTGATTTTTTTTTTAATTAGTTGCTAACTTAAATATTATTTTAGGATTGGTTATCATAGGAAATTCATGTCTTTATAATAACAAACTATGCTTCTCTAAAGTCCGTAAGATTACTATATGTGTTTTGCTTGTTTTCTTTTGACTTTGCATAGACTTCATGTCACCTAATTTTTATTTCTATTAAGTTTAATACTCATCTTTATTAAGCCATATTACCATGCATATATTTATGTTGTGTCATCATGCATCTCTTTAAGCCATGTCGCTATGCATATTTTTAAATCGTCCCATTATGCACCTTTTTAAACCATGTTGCCATTTATATCTTTAAGTTGTGGCATCATGCATCTTTTTCAAGCCATGTTGCCATGCATCTCCTTTAAGTTATGTCATCATGCATCTTTTTTAAGCCATGTTGCCATGCATATCTTTAAGTCATGTTTTCATGCATCCTTTTTAAGTCATGTCATAGTGCATCTTCTTTTCACCCTATCATATGCTTTTATTTCAACCTCTTTGATTAAATGGTCAATTTTCATTTGAATTTAATGATTACTTCTTTTGATTTATTGTTGCTTGTGTTTTATGTGTTTCATTTTTTTTACAATGCTTTTTATGTAAAGCCAAAGAAAAGTACTTTTCAATGACTTTGCTATGAAAACATTACAAAGAGGAGGCAACTATTATCGCCTAATTTTAGATTTTTTTATTTGACACATTTTTTCTAAAAAATTGATGAAAATGAAAAAAAAATTAAAATTAAAATTAAATGTGTTGTCTTTAATAGAAATTCCATGATTTTTTGGAACTTTAAAAAATTAACAAAAAAAAAAAAAAGGAACAAAAAATGAGTGAAAAGAAAAAAAATATAGGGACTATGAATAAAATTTTAGACTATCCTAAATCAATTTATTTAAATCTAATCTCATTTTAGGATTGGCTAATCCAACTTGAAGGCTAAGCCACTTCTAATAAGGATTAGGACTAATTAAGTTAAGGTATAAATACCTTTAAAAAATTAAAAAAGAGGAGAGACCATAAAAAAGGAACTAGAAAAACAAAAAAGAATCTTCTCTCTTTTTGGGCGTACCGAGCCACCTGTGGGTCAACTCGTAGACCAACACCACTTTCTCTCCTAAATCCACCACTATTCAACCAAGATTACCCCCAACTGACCACCACAAACTTGAAGCCTAACCTCGGATCAACCCTTCTAAACTAGTTTCCATGATCGAAAGTGACGAGAGGTGGTCAAAAAATAAGAAAGAAGACAATCTGTCTAACTCAAATCTAAAACTCGACTATATCACCATTTTTTTCCAAATAAATTTTTTCCACCTCCATAAAAACACTCTTCACCTTTCTAAAAGCCGATCCCACTTAAAAACCAAAAAAATATATATATATGTAGTTGGAATCAATCGAACCGAACAAAAGTTTGAATCCCGACCTTTTTCTCCTTGTTTCTACCATCCGATCGAGGTCGGATCAAACCTCCAAACTACTAAAGAACAAAGGTATATGACATGATGAGTTGATTGACACCCTCCTCTTCTCTCATCGTGGTTGGAATCACGACTAGAGAAGGAATGAGAAAGTGACAATCATCAACGACTTTCAATCTCCTCATCTAGCCGACCATGCATAACACGAATTTCACTTGGATGTTAAGGAAGCTCATCTATCCCTTCCATGACCAATGCCATACTAAAGAGTCACTAGACAGAGTGATCAAAGGAATTGGCGATATCGACTAGTGGTTCCGAGGGCATTATGGTAATTTTAACATATGCATATTGTACATGCACCAATACTCGTTCATTTTCTAGATTTGGCTCTAGGGATATTGTGGTTATTTCATAATAAACTAGGAGAATTTTGGTCATTTTACAATCGCTTCTTTAATGCTTTAATGTGCGAGCTTCTTTCCTTCTATAGTTAATTAAATAATCGGTTTTCATCAAGGTTAAAGAAAGTTAAGATAACCCTAAATAGGCCATTAGACAAATTTAACTCTTTTCGATAATTGTTTTGGTAAATTCCAAAAATATTTGTATGCATTTAGTTTTTAGATAAAAATGACATGAATAACATATTTATAATGAACAAAATAGATAAATGCATGTTTAGTTATGTTGTTGATATTTGAAGTGTTTATTAAATACACCATTGTGTATCAAACTTGAAAAGGTAAGAGACATAACGTTGATTGATCAATGCTCTATGATGAAGTTAGGGGAATGAGTTTAGGATTTAATTTTAATGATTTATCCTAGAAGAGTGTCGATCTTAGTGTTCTCACTTGAAAATGATTTTATGTTTGTTTTGGATGACATGATTGATCCAATATACTAATTGTGATATTTTGATTACGTGATGCTCATGTCTAATACATGATTTAAACAACTTATTGTTCATTGAAAAGAAGCTATCGGTGGCTTCCCACTCATATGGACATAGCCGTTAGTGGCTTCCAAATATTTTGAGAAGACTTATTGTTTGTTGAAATAAAGTCTGTTGGTGGCTTCCCACTCATATAGACGAAGTGGCTAGTGGCTTCCAATATTTTTAATCGACTTGTTATTTGTTGAAATGAAGTCGTCGATGCTTCCTACTCATGTGGATGAAGTCGTCAATGGCTTCCAAACATTTCTTAATGATCTCGTTGTTTGCTAAATTAAAGCTATTGGTGGCTTCGAATATTTAAATGCTTTTTTATATGAGTTACAATTGTAAGGAACTCATCATTTTTATTTTATGAATAATTTGCTATTATAGGTTGTAGTCATAAAGGACCTATTATTTTGTTTGAATGAGTTTTGATATAGCTACAAATAAAAAAGATTCACTATTTTTATTTTATTTGGATAATTATCGTTATAGGTTGCGATTGCAAGGGACTCGTTATTTTATTTTATGTGAATGGTTTACTATTATAGGTTGTAGTCGCAAAGGACTCACTATTTTATTTAAATAAGTTGTTGTTATAGGCTAAAATCAAAAGGAACTTGCTATTTTTATTTTATGTGAATGATTTATCATTATGGGCTACTCGTTGCAAAAGACTCATCATTTTTATTTATATGAATGATTTATCGTTATGGGTTACAATCAAAAGGGACTTGCTATTTTTATTTTACATGAATGATTTGTTGTTATAGGTTGCATTCATAAGGAACTCGCTATTTTATTTAAATGGGTTATTTTTATGGACTACGATCATAAAAGACTTGCCATATTTATTTTATGTGAATGATTTATTGTACTCGACAATCGTAAGGGACTCATCATTTTTATTTTATGTGAATTATTTGTTTTTATAGGCTAAATCGTAAGGGGTTTGCCATTTTATTTAAACAAGTTGTCGTTATAGGCTAGAATCATAAAAGACTCATCATTTTTATTTTATATGAATGATTTTTTTTATGGGAAACGAGTTACTAGGGATAAATGAGTTGTCATATAATTATAGTTGTAAAGGGCTTGTTATTTTTTTATTTTGTTTGAATGGTTTTCTATTTTGTGTTATCGGTGGCTTCCTACTTATGTGGATGAAGTTATTAGTGACCCCTTATCTCTCTAATTATGTGAATCAAAATTATTGATGACCTTTTATTCATATGGATAAAGTTGCCGATAGGCTCATCATTATGTCAATATGGGCTCTCCACTCCTTAGAGACTTACCTATTTATCGATACGGGTTTGTAGTTATTAAGGGTTACTAAAATTTTAATTTCTATCCACATTTCTCATTAGAGTATACGTATAGGCCTTTGGCTAGCTTAAACCCTAAACTACTCAACCATTTTATCTTAAAAAATAAATTTATTCAAATAGGCATAGGTTCATAACATAATAAAATTAGATTTTAGTTTTCACATACATACAATGCAGCCTATCTCGGGTAGGATGGAATGGTGGTGATATTAATCCTTGCTATACATAATCGACCATTTACCTAGATATTTATATATACTAATTTTGTTTTAGGGTTTTCTAGTTCTCCTTGATAGCTTGGTGGCAACTCCGCCCATCTATAGCCCTCGCCAACACTCCTATAGAGTGCTAGGCCTTTTTTCCTAACTCCCTATAGCATAACATATTATTGATCATCAAATGATCACTATTCATAAGGATTAAAGCAATAACTAGAGTTAAGAGTTGCTCAATAATTAGAGCTTGCCAATTGCTTATTGTTTCATTAAGATTAATACAAGTTTTGAAAGTGCTAAAAGTAATGATCTTGAATATGGTGATATCACATTGGTCTTGTCTTTTAGGTATGGAGATTTTGGATGCCAAAGTAGCCAAAGCATCATATTCAAAATTGTACAACCATGACGTGTTCTCATACCTCTATAAAAGAAAACTAGCTAGTGAAGTTTGAAAGACAAGTGCGATATAAAGCCTAAAAACATTCTTTCAAGGCATATGTCTTGTTGACCTACATGGAAATAAGGTTCAAGTCATCTTGGATGCATAACACCTTAATCCCAATATGTCTAATAGCAATGAAGCCTAGGACTAAAGCTTTATACTCGGCTTAATTATTTGTACAAAGAAAATCTAACTTAAATGATAAAGATATGACTTGTTCTTATGGTGGAGTAAGCACTATACTAATACCTCCCCCTCATGTAGTCGAGAAGCCATCGAATTACAATAACCATTCCTTATCGACTCGATGCTACGAACATGGATTCCTCATAGAGTTTAGTCGAGATAGTCTTTAAAAATAACTTCATTTTTTGTAGAAGGCAATTAAGTAAAGAGATCCACCAATGAATCGAGACTTTATGGCCTTGAGGGACAAAACATCCAAATCAAACTAAAGGTGGAATTCCCTAGTAGAGTCACCAAAATGTAGAGGGGAGTTCTTAATAACTAATCGGATGACTAGTTAGTAGGCCATTTGCGATGCAAAGAGCTAGTGTTGTGAATTATAGAAGCAACGGTCAACCAACTAAATATAAATGATGTAACTAGTAAGAAGTGTGGGAGGATAAGTAGAAAGTACTAGTAAGGCACAAGTCAAGTGGTTGATAGGTGGGTAATCAAAGTTTAATTAGATTGATCTTTTAAGTGTTATCTCATTTGAGAATACGAGAGCTTATCCTCATAAAATCCAAGTTCGCTATGAAGAGGAGACTCGCAACACCAATAGCTATTTATCGTGCATTAAAGGAAGACAGAATAGGACTACCCGGATTTCAAAAATGCTAGATGTTCAATACGAGTAGCATAGCTCTTTTGTAGTATGTGTTACACTTTTTTTTAAAGAAAACATGCATGACACTATTTGTTTACGTGACTTGCATGTTTTTTTTCCACTTTAGTTTATTTAATTAGTAATTAGTTTCTGCAGTCTCTTTTATTTATTTTTATGACTAACAATGTTTAGTTAGGATTTTTGTAGGGGTCTAGGCTTCTTTATCCTCCCTTTTAGTGGGCCGAGTTGGATTGTCCCCCCTTGTTTTGGTTTGTTTCTCCTATTAATAAATCTTTCAAGGTACCGTCCATGTTCTCTAAAAAAAAAAAAATATGAGAGCTTGGTAAAGAAGAGTTTAGGGTTTCTTGTGTTAGAGATCTAAAGGTTCTTAAGTTAAAAGTTTTATAATGCAAATTTTATGATCCGTCATAATGATGTGAGGTTGGTATTTATAGTAAAAAAAGATAGTCCTTGATTACTAGGATCATGTGACATCATCCAAAATTGGATGGTTAGATTTGGCTTTAAGAATTTAGGTTCTTTTGAACTATAAACTTTCTAGCAAAAGCTAAAAAAAATAACAATTGGACCTTCTTTTAGCAGATCCTCCTTCGAGCCCACCAAGCCAATCTCCCTAATACATTCTACAAATAAAGCATGGACACTAATCCTCGCTAGGACACCCATATCCATCCTTGCCATCCATGACCTTGTGCTAAGTGAGGCTCATCCTCGGCCTAATCTTTTTGTAGTGTAGTTTAGGTATATGCCAAAAATTAAGAAAAATAATATTGATAAATATATAATAACAAATTAGCTAAATTATTTAATTAATTTTTAGGGAAAAATTAAACCTATACATAGTGTTTTTCACTTTTAATACATATAATTAATTATATTTTATTCATTGTTTTATATGTTGTTTTTGTAATTTAAATGATAGTTTGATAGTTATAATTTTGTTCATAACATTTTGAACAACAAATATTAAAATTACAATATTTAATAATCGAAAGAAAATTTAATATCTTAAAGATATTCCCATTATACACACCTCTCTCTCTCTCTCTCTCTCTCTCTCTCTCTCTCTCGTATGAGCTCTTGAAAAAAAAAACAACCATCTTGAGAGAATAAGAAATTTACAATTTCTCTTTTTTAGTATTTTTATTTTTAGTAATAGATAGTTGACTTTAGATAAATTCTCTCTCTCTCTCTCTCACACACACATTTTTATAAATGGATAAGATTTTGGTCTTTGTATGAGAAATTTTATAATACTCATGGAGTAATTATTTTAAGTTACTCCATAAAAGGGAAGAGAAAAATAAAATAGAGAAAATTAAAAAAAGAAAATCTAAGCTGAGGTGAAAATTTTCTTATCACTTTTGATAGGTCCAGATGTAATTCTTATTTTTTTTATATCTATTTCTCTCCTCAAAAGTAGGTTAATGAAATAACTATTGTATATATATAATAGTTACTTCTTGAGTTTATATAATTTTTTCTTTGTATACATAAGCTCTTGAAAAAAAATACAAAAAAGAGCAATGCTAACCCTCTTGATAGAATAAGAAATTGGTCATTGCTCTTTTTATCATTATTATTGTTTTTATTTTTTTTAATAATAGTTAGTTGATTTTAAATGAATCCTCCTCGCCTCCCCTATCCCTCCCTCCCTCTAAGTTTGTCTAATTTTAAAATTATAAATGATTGTATACTTTGAATATATATATATATATATATATATATATATATATATATATATATAGAGAGAGAGAGAGAGAGAGAGAGAGAGAGAGAGAGAGAGAGAGAGAGAGAGAGAGAGAGAGTTTCTATCTAAACAATCTTAAGAGCATAGCTCCCATATTGGTCCAATGCATTAACAAGAATTTAATAAATTTCTCTAAATGTTGATCCTAAAGTTTGAATATGAAAAATTAAGAAAGAGAACAAATTTGCTTAACCACCAAACCAAACCCTTGAATTTTTTTTTTCAAAACATAATAGTTTATAATGAGAGATCGTATCACCCTTGTTTTATATGCTTTCTCTTTTTCTTCTTGTTCTTCTTCTTTTAAGAAAAAGGAAAGAGGCTAGTGAGTTCCTAATCATACTTGTATTAATTTATATGGGTTCCTTTTTGCTATATGTTTAAGTAAAAATGGTTATATAAATCCTGTTCAAATTAATAAACCAATTAGATTTTATATGATTCTTTTTTCTCCCTATTTCTCTTCTAGTAAGAATTAATGAGAAGATATGTTATAACATAATATTGGTAACTTTTTCTTGACAAATAGTACACATAGTATGAGCAATTTTCTATTTAAAACAAAATGAAAATGTAACACCTAGAATTTTTTTTTCTTCATATA
Source organism: Dovyalis caffra (assembly GCA_963924115.1). NCBI lineage: Eukaryota > Viridiplantae > Streptophyta > Magnoliopsida > Malpighiales > Salicaceae > Dovyalis > Dovyalis caffra. The sequence continues at coordinate 3,041,892 of CAWUPB010000351.1, forward strand.
TGTGTGTGTGTGTATGCGTGTCTTAATTTCATTATCATTTTATTATGTGAGGTGTTTTATATTAGATTAAATGTCTTTTGAGATTAAGAAAAAATTAGGTAATTAGAGTTAGTTAAGTTTAATTAAATTTATTAAGTGAAATGGATCAAAGTAATGGAATTTGTGAGTCTTGAATGGAAGTGTCAAGGTGAGGATAAAGTAATTTTTAAGGTGAATTAATGTATTTTGAAAAGGAAAAACATGAATCCTTTGTTTTAAAGGCTAGAAAATGATGGGAATTGGTCATTTTCCCATTTTTCTTCATCCTCTAGCGTGCTCTCTCTCAAACCTTAACCCTCCCATTTTATCTCCACCATCCCACTCATCTTCCTAAACTCCTAGCCTTTCACTTCCTCTTCACCATCTCTCACCCATTCCTAACCTATTTCGCCACTAAAAACATTAGATTATGTTAATATTTGATTATTTAAGTTGATATTAAGCAAGATTGAAGCTTGGAGAGTTGGTTTCTTTGAACTTGAAATTCGTACCCATTAAAAAAAAGTATTATTTCTACTTTGATTTTTGGTTATTTGATGTATTCTTAGATGATTATTGATGATTATAAGGTTGGAATGTGATGGGTTTGTCATTTGAGCTAAGATTGATGAAGTTGGAGTTTTGATACCCATTTGATAAAAGTATGATTTACTTAATTTTAATTAGTTAGATTATAATTAATTGCCTTGGGTTAACAATTTATGAAGTTAATTTGGAGTTTACTTAGTTAAATTTTATTATATAAATTATTTCAAGATTTAATAGATTAAATTAAGATTTTGTAGATGTAGGAAGTTGTAGAGCTTAGATGGAACTCGAAATTTCAATTTGTTTTATGGAAGTGTTATTGTGATGATAACTTAGTTTTAAAAGATTGAAGATGATGAATAGTATAATATAAATTTGGGGATTTATTAGTTAATTGTTGAGTAAGGAGTCTATTTATGGGTTTATTGATTTAAGTAAAAGATTTTATTGTGGATTTTTTTAATGATAAGAATTAAATTGCTTCGAGGAGAATAAATTTTGAATTACAAAGTAACTAAGGTAAGCATGGTCCAACTAACTACAATGAATTTTTGTGTGAACGTATTATATGATTAAATGAGTCTTTAAATGCATTTTTATGTGAATTTACATCACAAGCATAGATTTAGATATTTCGTGAAATGCATTAAAATCATGTTATGCATGAAAGGTAAAAGTTTTGGTAAAGAAAAATGGTAAAGACAAGGTTTGGTAAAGAAAAAGAGGACTAGACATAACGTTTAGTGGGATACCCATATAAAAAAATATATTCACATATATTATGAAAGTTTATAAAATAACAAGCTTGACCATGCTTATTAAGTGCTAACTCATGTTTTGTCTTGTGGTGTAAGTGAATAGCTTTTGACTCTCGAAGCCTCCATAGATTTTGATGATGCAGCTGGTGCACCTTGACCACACTCTTATAAATGGATTAGATTTTTGTCTTTTTGGTAGTTAGGTTTAAGTGGAAACTTGAAGTTTATTATGAATGTAACTTTATGATCTTTTGCTAGTGGACCAGCTTAATTTTTAATTTTTATATTTAAAATTCTAACATGTATATAGTTTTATGGTTTAGTAAATATATTTAGTTATGGCATGTGTTAAAAAGTATGAGATTTCATATTTTATATATTAATTTATAATGAAATGCTAGGACTTTAGTTATTATATTTGGATTTTATTGGTGTGAGATTGTATTTACATATTAGGATTTTTACTTATATTTGAGTTGAATTATGTATTGCGTGTAGCATCCTCCCACTTACGATGCTATAATGTATGGTCTAAGTGTAGGATGTTGTAGCAAAAATGTTTATTTTATACCATTTCTTGTTTTTAGTTTTCTATTTCAAAATACCAAAAAATGTTTCTAATTTTGTGAAAACTATCATTCATTGTTTCTAAAAAAATGTAAAGTAAAAGTATATCATTAGCTAAATGAAAAAAAAATAGAAATAAAGTGTAGGCATAATACTATTGGCGGCAAAAAAGTACAATGACTACAACAAGAAAATGATATTGATGACGATGATATTATAATTATTGCAATTACAAATTAAAAGTTGTAGTTAATATATTGGTGAGGAGTTGTGTTTTTAGCCCAATGAAGGTAGTAATTGTGAAGATATTGATGGAAAGATAACAATAAAATTAATTACCATACATTATATCATATAAACACCCCCAATTATAAGTTTATAGGTAAGGCTATTGACATACCGAATAGTCTATCTATGCATAATTTTTTAACAAAAGGATAAAAGTATCCTTTTATTTTCAATTAATATTTAGAGAAAGCATTTGTTATTAACAAGAAAACTAAAAGAAATGGACCTCTACCTGTTCAGCCACTATTCCACTATTTTCACTATGACTTATGCCACTACTGATCGAGATTCAGTGGTATTATATTGTCTTCCTCCATCAATCTGGCTCTTTCTTGGTTGCTTTTTGCGTTTTCAACACTCAATTGTCATGCCTTGCTAGATTGTTTTGGCCTTAATTCTACTTGTTATTGGGTTTTTTTTTTTTTTGTGCAATTGTTTGTTTCTTTCCCTTTTGTTTCACTCTTAATTTCTTTCATGCTAATGTGTTTTTTATCGATATTACGATAATATTTGCCCTCAAAGTATTAGAGTTTGGCAATTTTGGACCCAATGTATGAAATTGTGCAATTTGAACTCTAATCCTTGTTATTTCAATTGCTTTCCCAAAGATTAAGAAAACAATGCCACATGTTTAAAATCAAGAAAGATTATAAAATTACCTAGAATAGAAAAAAAAAAAAAAAACTTTTATTTTTTGGATTTTTGAAATTTTTGAATAAATATTTTTTATAAAATTTTGAAAAAAAAATCTTTTATTTTTTTGATTTTTTAAATTTTCGAATAAAGAGTTTTTTCATAAAATTTTGAAAAAAAAACTATTTATTCAAAAATTCCAAAAATCCAAAAACTTTTTTTTCAATTCTAAGTTATTTTAAAAATTTTCATGATTATTTGTAGTTGTTTTTCTTTTCCCAACATTCTTTTTTTCTTTTTAATTACTTTCCAAAAGATTAAGAAAAAATACCAACATGTTTTTAAATCATGAAAATTTTAAAATAACTTAGAATTGCAAGAAATTTTTTTTTTTTTTTAGTTTTAGGGTTTTCGAACTTTTGAATAAACAATTTTTTATAAAAATATGAAAAGAAAATCTTTTATTTTTTTTATTTTTTGAATTTTTTAACAAATAATTTTTTTATAAAATTTTGAAAAGAAAATATTTTTTTTTTGAATTTTTGTAATTTTTTAATAAATATTTTTTTTATAAAATTTTGAAAAAAAAATATTTTATTTTTTGGATTTTTGTAATTTTTGAATAAGGAGATTTTTTTTATAAATTTTTTTTTAAAAAAAACTATTTATTCAAAAATTTCAAAAATAAAAAAAATATTTTTTTTATTCTAAGTCATTTTAAGAATTTTCATGATTTTAAAACATGTTGGCATTTTTTCTTAATCTTTGGGAAAGCAATTGAAAGGGAAAAAATATCGAGAAGAGAAAAAAACTACCAATAATCATGGAAAAATAGAAAAAAAAACAATAGAAAAAAATTCCAAACAAAGCTAAAAGAAAAAAAAAGATCGAAAAGGAAAAAAAAACAAATGAAGAAAGAAGGAATCGAGACATAATTGAGAAAAGTTATGAAGAAAGAGGACTTATAACAATTTTAATAACGATCAATTGATAGTTGACCACTAAAAATAACAAGGGTTGGGCAATTTGGATCAAATTTTTTCAATTCTTTATACTTTGGATTCAAATTATGCAATTTCATATATTGGGTTTGAAATTGCCAAATTGTAATACTTTGGGAGCATAAAATTTCTTTCATATCATTGTGTGGTTTTCAAAGATTACTTGTCACTCGTTTTAAGATTTCTTTTTCTTCATTCTTTTTGCCCATTTTTTGTAATTGTTGATTCTTCGTTTTTTCATGAAGCATTTAATGCTCCCCATTGATGTCAATAGGCCGCTCTTTCTTTCCCCTTCTTTACTTTTGCGTTTTTCCTTAAATTTATTGGTCTTTGCATAGGCTTGCTATAATTGAGGGGCCGATAAATGATTATTCTATGCAAAGTTGGCATTTTTTTCTTAGTGATTCATTGCGTAATTGTTTGTTGTTACCTTTTTAACATTGTTGCTCAACTAACTATGGCTGATTTTTATATGTTTCAAGTTAGATGGCCTTTTTCAATTCCTCTCTTCCTACATGTCAAATCATTTGTTCTTAAGAATGGTTGTTGTTCTAGGGAATGATTGTTTGCAATAAGTTAGATGCTCTCTTAGGGAGTAACGTGTTGGGCCGCATTGGTTTCTATTCTTTTCAATACTCTTTTCATTGTTTTCACTAAAATCCAGTTCCTTTATAGCTAATAAATGTTTGGGTTTTGTTATTAACTCATTGTTTTTTTTCCTTTGTCGATTAGTCGTTCTCTCGAATACTTGTCATTGTAAGTTTGTAGTCGTCCGATTGAGAATTGACTTTTTCCCTCTTCCCTTGCCTTCTTTTTTCGTCTCTTTGCATCCTATTAGAGCCTACGATCCTTTGCTTTAGAACAAGAAAAACAATCAACCTAAGTTTTTTACATTTGCCTATTTCTATAAGGCATTTTGATATGCTCTATTCTTGACATTTTTATTGTTTTTTCCCTTTCTTTTTAGGTTTTTTAAAGAATTTTCCATGCTTTCTTTTTGTTGTCTATTAGAGATCATCACTACATTTATCTTTTGGTTTGCTTTCTTTCGTTTTTATTCGTGTAATCTAGAAGGTTTGGCTCTACTTTACTCGTTGCATTATTTTTTATATTTTTGGCCAGCATCGTTTCATTTGGTGTTTTAAGAATCTTTTGATGATTTTTTTTTTCATTTTACCTTTGTTGATGTTTAGTGTCTCAATTTCGCTATCTACGTGGCTTTCGATTTCCTCTTTATGTCATTCTCCTTTAATTCTAACTAGTTAGTTGCCCGTACAACCCTATGGGTCCGATAAAACAAAATCCTTTTATAATTTTATAATTAAAATTTTTTATTTAATAATTTTTTTTAGTGTTTTGTATAATTTTTTTGGTTAAAAAAATATAATTAATTCTTCTTTATGGATTGATTTTAAAATAAAAACTTGTAATAATTTTAACTAAAATATTAATCAAGATTAAAAAAACTTGTAAAATATATATTTTTTATAATATTGTATTTCAAAAAATAAAGTTATAATTAATGAATAGACTTTTATAAAAATTAGTAAATGAAAAATATGCTAATTTAATGTTGATGAGAAGATTAATTTTTGAAATTATTCGTGCAATGTTACCGCTAGATAGAAGCAAATCATTTCAGAATTTTATAATTTTTTATTGAATTATTATATTGTTTTCCATAAAATTTATATTTAAAAAACCCGATTTATTCTTCTTTATTCATGGATTCTTAAATAAAATTTTGTAATAATTTAAACCTAAAATATTAATTAAGAATTAAAAAACAAATACTTCTAAAAATATATTTTTTTATAAAAATGTATTCAAAAAATAAAGTTACAATTAATGTACGGACAAGCATAAACATTAACTAATGAAAATATAAAATTTTATTCTTGTGTAATGTTGGTGAGAAGATTATTTAAAAAAAAAGTATATGCATTTGATCTATAAATATTTATTTACAAAATAATCAATCATATCAATATAAAAAACTATATTTGAATAATTGGTCGGTTCCTTTAAAAAATTATTTTATTTCAAAAAAATTGGTTCTATAATATTAAAAAAAATATTCATAGCAAATAATTTGTATTATATTGGAAGATATATAGTTAATTTTTTTTTTAATAAAAACAATGATTCAATAGTTTCTTTTATATGTCTTGACCATATCTAGTGAATAGAGACAAATTATCCGAAATGCACTTTTAACCTTTCAAATATATATATATCGATTTATTTTTTTTAAAAAAAATTATATTTTAAAATTTTATTCTAAAATTCAAACATATAGAAAAATAAATTATATCTATCAATAAATAAAATTTTATATAAAAAATATTATTTGGATGATAATTTTCATAAGAAATGATAAATTTAAAGAATAAAATTTAAATAATAAAAGTAATATAAGTCTGAAGTATATTTTAATTTTAATATATAAAAAGATAGTGTGTATGTGTATGTGTATACACACACCGTGTGAAAATAAAATAAAATGAAAGTTAAGAATTGAAAAAAAAATGTTAAAACATGAGGGATGAAAAAATATATATTAAATTTGCATATTAATTTTCAAAAATACATAAAAAATAAAAAAACCACACATAAAAATTTCTTCAATTGTCATAAAGTGAACAATAATTTCAAGCATATGAACAACAAGTTAATAGGATTTTTTTAGATACATGAACAATTTATGTCCAAGTAATTACTATTTAAAAACCTATTCATTTTAGTTTCTTTTAACTAGTTTTTTTACCCGTGCTATGTTGCGGGTCGAAAAAAATACATAAAATTATTTTATTTTGACATCTCATGTTATGTTATGTGTCTATCAAAATATATTAAATCAAAACAAAGCAAAAATTAATTCAATTTTATAATTTTTAATCAAAATTTTGTATTAGACTAAGTATTCTTTATATTTTTTATTAAAAAATATATTTTATTTATTTTTATCCACATTTTTAGTTAAGAACTTATTTTAAAAAAAAATTTTCTAACCATCTTTTTACCTTACAATTTTTAATTAGACAAATCGAGAGAAAAAAAAGTAAGGACCAAAATAAAACAAAAAAAAGAGGGATCAAAATAAAACCAAAAAAATTGAGGATCGAAAAAAAATATTTTAAAAAAGAGGAACCAAAATCTAATATCATGAAAACTTTTAAAATAAATGTCTTAAAAATATTTAAAAACTATAAAAATGTCACCGCATAGTGAAGGGAATGAAATAGTACATCTAAGAGTTGGTGAATAGTGAAATGAGTCTCGGTGAATAGTATTGCAAATAGTGAAGTGAATAGTAAACCATGGTTTAATAAAAATTTGTATTTGACTAATTATTCTTTTTTTTTATTACAAAAATATCATTTATTTATTTTTATCCACATTTTTTTGTTAGAAACTCATTTTGTAAATTAATTTTTTTTCTAAACATTTTTTTACCTTAAATTTTTTAATGAAAAAAAATCAAAGGAAAAAAAGGACCAAAATGATCAAAATGAAACAAAATAGAGGGACTAAAATAAAACTAAAAAAATTGAGGATCGAAAAAATATTTTAAAAAAGAAGGACCAAAATGTAATGTCATAAAAACTTTCATAATAAATTACTTAAAAATGTTTGAAACTACAAAAATATCAATGCATAATGAAATAAATAGTATATCCGAGTCTACGTGAATCATGAAATGAGTCTAGAAGAATAATATTTCAAATAGTGAAATGAATGATAAATCATGGTTTTGCTTTAGTTTTTTTTTTTTCTTTCTTTTAATGAGCGACAATATGGATTTATTCTTTGAGAAATGGAGATGAATGCACAGGCACTGCAGCTTCCTCCTTTTCTCCAATTTATTCGGTTATACAATAGACCCATCCTCATATTATATGGACTACAGTAACTCTACTTTGATATCTAAGAAGAGATGGATCAACCAAAAACATAATATTTTTTATAAAAAGAAAAAAAGAAAAGAAAAACATTATGTTTATTTGTACTTATAGAAAATAGACCATCCTTTTCATATCAACCCGAAAGATATTGCAACTCTATTAAATTCTAAAGCGCAAAATTGACCAACATGATCACTTTGATCAGAAATTATATTTCCTCGATAAACGTGATAGTCACACAATTTATATCTTTGTACCATATATATTTTTTTATGATGGAGTAGCTTGGTGGAAAATTATAGCTACACTTTCTTGGGTCAATTATTTAACCACCAGCCATGAGTAACTAAATCAAGACAAATTATATCAAACCACCATGTAATTTCCATGCATTCTTCAACCATGGGAGAAAAGCAGAAAATAAAAGGGAGAATGTGCTAGTCCAAAATTGTAAATTTCCTTCCAATGGAAGATATCTTTCTTCTTCCTTAAAGTAGATGAAAATTGTACTTCATTAATTAATAATTGTAGTTCCCTTTACCAAAGATTGCTCTAGTATCAAAATCTTGGAAAGAGCAAGAAGAAAAACACTCACATATAGCTTGTAACTCACACCCCTAGTTTCTATCCCTTCTTGAAGCTCTCTTATTTTGTTGTTTCTATTATTACTTGCTACAGTGTGTATGAAGGCTGGACTTTTATACCACATTTGCAATCCTTAATTCTAAAAGCTTTTCTAGTTGTCTAGCTTTGATTACTTTTTTACACTACTATATTAGTTTTTTTATCTGCGTTATGTTGCAGATCGGATAGAACACATAAAATTATTTTAGTTTGATATTTAATGTTATATTGTGAAAAAAAATTATTTATTTTCTCTATCCACAAACTAAAAAATTTATAATAAATTTATAATAGTATAAAAATGTCAAAAACAATGGATTTCTAGTTAAAAATTATTTTGTAATTTTTTTCCTTCAAATTTTTAATTAATAAATCAAAGAAAAAAAAGACCAAAATGAAACAAAAAAGAACCAAAATTAAATAAAAAAATATTTACAAACTAAAAAAATAATGCTTAAAAAGAGAGATCGAAGTGTAATGTCATAAAATTTTCATAATAAATATCTTTAAAATATTTGAAAACTATAAAAATACAACCACATAGTAAAAAGAATAGTACATGTGAGTCTTGATGAATAATGTAAATAAATCTAGTAAACGAGTATTTCAAATAGTATAATGAATAGTAATACATGATTTTACTTTAGCTTTTTTGTTAATATATATATGTGTGTGTGTGTGTGCGCGCGTGCGTATAGTATTCATTTTCTACCATCTTTTGTTTGTACGTATTCCAGAGTTAGCTTCTTTTTTATTTTATTTTTTTTGTACATTTTATTTTTAGTTTGGAGTAAATTATAAATTAGTCCCACTAGTTTCAAGAAATAAATTAATTATTCTTTCTCATTTAAAAAAATATTATTTAATCTTTTAATCAATGTTGATTAGCTTAATTTAATATTATTTTTATTCTACAAAATGTCTTATTTTCTTACCAATCTTTCCTTTTTTTCTATTTTTTCTATTTCTTAAAACAAAAAATCAAAATAAAAAAAATAAAAATGATTAAATTGTAAGTAAATTTCTAAATATGGGGACTAAACAATTAGTTTTTAAAACGAGAGGGACTAATTAATTCATTTCTAAAAAAAGGACTAATTTATAATTTACTCTTTTAGTGTGTTCGTTCTTATTTATATGCCATGCTATTCTTTTTGCTTTTTCTCTCGTGTGGGTTTTTGGTTTTCTTGCTGTGATTATATGCTTTTTTGATGCATCATCACTATTAGCATCTAATTTTTACCTTATAATTTTTAAAAACATTTTGATTCTCTTAGTATCCACCCTAAGACATCATGACTAAATTGTTTAGCCAAAGTTTTATTTAGATTCGACTTGCTATTGTGCTTACTTAGTAAAGAGATCCTAATGTTTGATTTTAAGCTATTAAGTATGATCTATGTAAGTCTCAAATAGGGTCCTTTCAAACTCAAAAAATCCTAATAGAAATATTGAGATCGACCAAAAGTGACGATGGTAATCGTGAAAATTATTGGCTATCTATCAAACCAATGACAACTAGCAAGAAAAATTTAGATTTTATTATTGTTTACCAAAGATAAAATCTATCGAGGCACTTCTACTACCTTCCTAAGTTCCGAGGCAAATGTGTGATACATTATACTTGTGCTTGATGTGTGTGAATAGACATAATTCTATTTTTAGTTTAGATGACAACACCATGAGTTGAAGAAGACAATCATGACTAAAATTACATAGTTATATAAAACAGGAAAAAAAAATCCAATATATATACAACAATTGCAAATGATAAAAAAAAATGGCGAGATCGAAGAAACTAAATAAACGAGTACCATAATTCATTATCTAACCATAGATTCGCATGTATATATGGATGAATACGAAGCTTAACCATAAATTTTCTATTGGAGTCATTATTGTGTTGTAAGATGAAGCTCGGGAATGATGAGCTTTTAAATATAAGAAAAAAGGATATAAAAAGGAGTCGCCATCTAGTATTGGAGATCATTAAAAAACTAATTGGCTAGCCCGCATAGAGTTCTTAGGTAAATGGTTGATTATGTGTAGAGAAGATAAGAATCACTATATCTCGTCCACCCTAAGACAAACTACATCGTATGTAAAGTATAGCATGATTATTAGCTTTGAGCATAATGAAAATTTGTGCCTCTTGAATGTGTCTTTTGCTAAGTTAGAAAACAATTGATCGAGTGATTCGGGATTTGATTAGTCAAAAGTCTTATCCTCATGCTCGAATGGGTTGAATTTCTCACTAAGAGTTTTTTGAACAAACAAAAAATAGCTTCATGAAAATCAATTTTAACGGAATAAGAAAATTGATTTGGAGCTCACAAGTTAGGGTTTGGGAAGATGGCAAACTAATAATGGCATTATGAAAATTAATAAGATTGAGTGAACCCATAACAACATTGCAAATTGAAGTTAAAAAGATGATGAACTGATAACGACTTTGCAAAGATTATGTCACTAATGGCATCTAGATCTAGGGTTTTGAAGGGATGGTGAATCGGTAATGGCATCGCAAAAGTTATGTCAATAACGACATCTAAGCCTAGGATTTTGAGGTATAGAAAACTAATAATGACATCGTTGAGCTTATGTTATTGACAATATTTAGATCGAAGGTTTTGAAAAGATGGCAAATCGATAACGACGTCATATAGATTATGCCAATACAACATGTAAATCTAGGGTTTTGAAGGATAGAAAATCGATAATAGTATTGCAAAGGTTATGTCACCAACGACATTTAGACCTAGCATCTTGAAAGGATGGCAAATCGATAATGACATTGTAGAGGTTATGTCATCGATGGTATCTAAACCTAGAGGTTTGAAAGGAATATGAACCAATAATGATATCATGGAGATTACATTGATAACGACTTTTAGACTTAGGGATTTAAAGGATAGTGAACTGATAACAACATCATAAAGACTCTATCATTGACGACATTTAGACCCTTATAGCAAACCAATAATGGTATCATAGAGATTTTTTTGATAACAATGTTTAGACCTAAGGTTTTGAAAGAAGTAAATCGATAACGACATCGCGAAGGTTATCTCATTGACATTATTTAGACCTAAGGTTTTGAAAAATAGCAAACTCATAACGGCATCGCGAAGGTTATGTCACTAACAACATTAGGCTTAGGCTTTTAAAGGATAGTAAACCCACAATGGCATTGTAGAGGTTATGTCGATGATGACATCTAAACCTAAGGTTTTTGAAAAAAACAAGTTTTCTATCGAAAGTCATTTGTTCTAGGTAAAAGCAACATGGTCAAGCATTGTGTTTAAAAGGAAGTTCAAATCAAACATTCCTACTTTTGCGCAATCCAAATCACACTAGGACCAGCACTCATTTTGGATAATACAAAAAATAAAATTTCAATCTCATCCTCCAAATTCTATTATGAAGTATTGATTCTAACCTTGTTTCTCCACAAATTCTTAGAGATCTCATACCTCCTGGAGTTGATATGTAATGGCATATAGTTCACACTTAAAAATCATACAACTTTTCTAATTCAACATAAAAGTTGAAAATTGAACATTATCACAAAAAAATTGAGTTATTTTATGAAATAGAAAAAAAGACCAAAACATCCCTAATTAGCTACAAAAATTATAGTTTACCTCTCCTAGTGAAAGGATCGAAATACCCCTAGGTCAATTTAGAAATTATAGGTTTCCCCCTAAAATTTTCCCTCTTGTTTCTTCTCCTCTTTTCCACTGCAACTCTAGTTTTATTTCCCCTCTCTTCTTATTCAAACACCCATACATTTTCCACCTTAAAAACCCTTTTTAGTTAGTATCTTTCTGCTCCTAAAATGATAGTTATAATGATATCATCTTTCTCTAGTTGCAGCTTACAAGCAAGCTGGATTTCTAGGTGCAAAAGAATTTCCCCGAAACCTGCTATGGCATCCTCTAATGGGTGTAGTTTTAGTGAGAGAAAAGGGAGTGTTGTGCTGGAGAAGATGCAGCAAATCAATGCTGAAAATCATATGAAAATTACATTCATTATGTCAACAAAGAGTGACAAGTTTACTGTCTTGCTTCGAGGATTATGAAAGGACTAAGGCTGGTTCCTTTTGGATTGATAACAAGCTATTCTGCAAGACCATTATCATGACTGAATCTTTTAAACCCTAGAGGTAAAGATGGAGCTTATGGCAAGAGTATGGACCAAGGGTAGAGACAAACTTGACTCATTGACAAACAAACCCAAAATTTTGACCTCGTGGTCTCGAAATACAACATTACAACTTAGGCTTAAGCTTCTTTAAACAAAGTAAAGCCCACGGTCTAACTAAACCATGAATGGCAGTAACAAAAAAACAAAGAAAGAAACACTCACAGTATTTCGCCTTTTCATTCTTACGAACTAGCTAAAATGACAAAAAAAAAAAAAAAAAAAAAGTTGCCAAAAGCAAGCATTAGCTAGCAGAAATGGAAAAAGAAAATGAGAGGGTTGAGGAAACAAACTTGTTTGGAGCAAAAGTATGGAACTTGAACACTAGAATGTACAAAAGCCAGATTATATCAATGTGTTTCTAGAGGATTTTCTCTTGTTTTCACCTCTTTATCTTCGATTTTTTTCTCTCTCTCAATCCCCACTCTCTAGTATTCTTTTAAAGTCTTTTCCTTCTCTTTGTTTTTCTCTTTTTTCTTTCTCTTCTCGCTGTTTTCTTTGTTGCCCCAATAGCAAAAAACCAAAAACTCCTTTTTCATTCCCATCTATATATATTTCTTTTATTCTTCACTCAACTGGGCATCGATTCTTGTCAAAGATCATATTGCCCATCCATCTATCTCGTCACCAGAGGTTCCTTCTCTAATTTCTTCCTAGGGAAGGCTTTTACTGCTTTGTCTTGGTTTGTTTTGCAAAGTACATTCGGAGGTATAGAAAACGAGGGAAGGATGAAGAGCTAGGTGGATTTTTGGTGTTTTGGCAGAGAGGGAATGTGTAGTACATGTAGCTGGGAGGTAGCCTTTTTTGGTTGATTCGAGTGCCAACAAAGCCCAATATTTGCTTGGTGAAGGTGCTTTCTAGGGAAAATGATGAACAGGAGAGAGAGTGAAGGTTTCGCTGTGTAACAAAATTCAAGCTCAAAACAGCGCCATTTAGGAAATTTGATGGTTAAGTTGACCCCTTTCTCTTTTTCGTTTCAATTATTTCCCTTGATTTATGACCTTTTGATGTCCATTCTTTTGAGTTTTCTTAATTTGACCCTTATTTCCTTTTATTTTCTCTCCTCATTTTTTTCCTAATTCTGCTTCGCTCTCCACTTCTTTTATAATTACGATTTTAATTTCTTTTTTCTTTAATTTTTTATTTTTTTTCCCTTTTTTCATCATTTTTTTCATTACTGATTTATCCAAACAATTAACTCAAAACTCTTCTTTTGTTATTATTTTTTTTAAAAAAAAAATTTGTAACAAAAATTTGTAAATTTAGTTTTTTTAAAGACCCGCTTACTTGGGGAAAAAATGCCCAATTTCATTTTTTTTTTTTGGTTCGAAATCTTTCTCTTTTTTCCCTTCTTCTTCTTATTCTTCTTTTTTTAAAAAAAAATTATAAGGATAAAAAAATGAAAAAATAAAAATAAAATAAAAAAGCTAAAACTAATTTTGGGGTTACAACACTTCAATTGATCACTCAAGATGGTGCTATTTTGGTCATCATTATTTAGCTAAGATTGTAGTAAGGTTCCAAATCTTATCAAAATCAATAAAAAACTAAGGTTTATGTTGCTTGGAATGTTTTGGCCTAACCAAACTTAAGGCTGGAATTTTTTGAATTCGTCTAAACTTAAGAGGGAGGTTTCGACTTCCTTGAATACTGAAGATGCAAGTTTCGGCCAGGCATAAAAAAAAAAAAAGGGATTGGACAATTTGACTTGGTCCAATTTTTCACACGATTGGTATCAATTTGATCTTAGAGCTTTGGTTCGCTTCTGCGCGTATCTTTGACAAAGTTTTGTGATAATACCATCAAGAAGACATAAAAATCAAATCATCATGAATGATATGCAAAGGGAGCTGGATCATTTGTGAGAAACGAATGAAGAGCTTGAAACAATGGTGGCTGCAAGTTTGAAGGTGACGATGATGAGGTCCAAAGAAAGAATCCCTTTTAACCATTGCAAACTAAATCCTCTTCTCAGGTAAATGGATCCGTACAACTCGAGCGTGTGGTAAAGAGATAACAACAACATTGTGGAGATTTTCAACTTCTAGAAAAATTTTAATCTAGATAACTTCATTTAATGGATGCACACCATAAAGAAGGTGTTTGACTACAAAAATGTACTAGATGAGAAGAAGGTCAAGCTTGTTTCAATCAAGTTGACAAAGAATGCTTTCATGTGGTGAGAGAACTTAAAGCGGTAAGAAATCCAAGTGGGAAAAGGCAAGATCACATTGTGGGATAAGATGAAGAAGGCCTCAAACCATAAGTATCTTATCGATTACTATAGACAAGATACTTATCATAAATTTCTTACTTTTTAGCAAGGTAGCTTAAGTGTAGAGGCATATGCTATTGAATTTTAGCGACTCCGTTGAATTATGAGATTAACGAGCTAGAGAGCACACCGTTTTTAGGCTTTTGGGAGGATTGAGACCCAAGATTATGGATGTGGTTCAATTGCAATAATATTAGACTTTGTATGATATGGTGAAGTTATCTCTAAAAGTGGAACATCATAAAAAATCAACAAGGTGGCAAGAAAATAGGGCTTTGACTAAAAAGACCTAACCTAGTCCCATATACTCAACTAGGGTTCTTAAACCTATCCAAGATGGGAATTGACTAGGAGGAGAAGGCACTTTGGATTGTTTCAATGAAACAAACACAATCACTACCGAGAAAAATACCAATTAGCAATAGATTTTAGCGACAAATTAGCGACGAATTAGAGATGAATTATAAAAGTTTGTGTTTTGCGATGGATTAGTGACGGACTAACGAGAGATAATTAGCGACGGTAAAAACTCCATTGCTAAATAAGGTGGAAAAAAACGTCAAAATTAGCGACGGATTAGTGATGGCTTTGTGGTCTCTAAATGGAAAAATTAGTGACGGACATCAAGTCCGTTGCTAATTTGTGCCTTTTTGGGAGGAAATTCCCCCAAAATGGTCCAAAGTTAGCGACGCATTTTGAAATCCGTCGCTAATGTCGTTCCCCGACATCGGACGGGACTCCTAAAATTAAAATGCTAAAATGTGATTAATATTTACAAGTTTATTTATAGAGCTTTGGAGTCGCCACCTAGTATTAAGGAACTAGGAACCTAAAAATAACACTAGTCTAGAGATTCTATGGTAACTAGTTGGTTACACTTTTATGAAGACAATTATTCACCCTAAAAGTGCCCTTTTCGAAGAATGGTACCACATCTTGTTTTAGTCCTAAATTTATCTCCTTCACTATGCCAATTTATTTTCTAATTAAACATTTTTCAAAAAAAAAAAATTAATTTTTTTTTTAGCGTGGCATCGTATTGAAACGATCGTCGGTCTCCGTTGTCGGGTGACACGTCGGTTCAAACATCGGATCCACTTCAAACCTCGATGCAACCGGCACATCGGAGGATATCCGAATTAAATGATGATTTTGGTGATGATCGTCCCTATTAAATAGGAGACCTCATCACGAAATGACGATCCATATCAAAAGGAGACTTCATTAAGAATTTTATTATTTTTGTATATATATTTTTTTAAAAAAATAGTCTAATAATGTGCATGAAATAAATAAAATTTAACCATTACTTTAATCACAATAATTACGGATAATTCATATAAGCCGACAAACCATCGATCCATTTACAATGGTAATCATGTTAATTTAAACAAATATTGAAGACAATGTTAATAATAATAATAATTGAAGATAATTAAATATCCGAATTAAAGATAAACACTAAGTATGCCTAAAATCTAGAATTTAAATAACATTCAAACAATTTCTCTTTCATTTATTATTTTCTTCATTTTTATTTTATTTTTTTATTTATTTGTTATTATTTTTTTATTTTTTTATTTGGAAGAATGGGCTAGGTCTGGATCGAGGATGGCCCACCTTTTTTTTTTTTTTTTACGAGGGGCGCGGGTTGAGCTGGACCGAGAATGGCCCGACCCCTCTTTTTTTTTTTTTTTTGCGAGGGGCGCGCGGGCTGTGCTCGGATCGAGAATGGCCCGGTCGTCCCCTTTTCTTTTTTGTTGGTTGCGGGGGAGTGGGCTGGACTAACCTCAATCTAGCCCTCCTTTTTAAAAAAGAAAAATAAGATGAAGGGGCTTTACACAAACAAGCCCGTTTTTCTTTTTTTAAGATCAAAATATAGAACTTAAGCCCGTAGCTCACCCTCCCTCATGTTCATCCAAGTTCTTCATTTTCTCTTCACAATTTTCGGTTTTCCTCGGACATCAAACCCAACTACCTTCCAATTTCTTAGTTTTTTGAATAAAATTTATCCCACAACAATTGAACAATTCGACCAAACCCAAGCCTAACCACTCGTCATTTTTCTCTTTTATTAGATTAAAGCGAGTCATTTTAATGGAAATTGAAAACAAAAGAAACCGAGGAAGATGATTTATCTAAGTAGGGCTTCAACGAAATGAGAGGAACTAACAAGAATCGGTGTTACGCTATTTGAACTTCCCGAGCAAAACCGAAGGAGTAAAGGATGATTTTGGACTCCATTATCGTCTTTACTCGTCAATTTTGCGGGTTTGATCGAATGATTACGTTCCACCTTGTGTTGTTGTGTTTGATGGTGTTTGAGGATTTAGAAAAATTCAAATGGATTGTGTTTGGGAATTAGAATGAAGAACAAGATCGAGAATAATGGAAATCGAAACCCAAAAGTTTGGAAATTTATTAAAACCCGTAAACACAAGAACGCCAAACCCGAAATTCGTCCTAAACCTAGACCTTCAAGCTATAAACCCGGAAATTCAAGTGTCCGCCGTAAAATTTGGTGAATAAAACCCGAAAAAAAAAACTAATTGAAACCTCACAAATCGAAATTGAAGTTAACGGACTCTTGCCAATCGAATCCAAACCCGGACTAATCAAGCAACGAAGTGAAATTCAAACCCAAGATGAAGAACACGAAGAACTTCAACCCATAAACCCGAAAAACCCGAAACTTAAAGCAACTTTCTCCTCTAAAACCTTTAAATTTTTTACTTAAACCAGAATCCTCTCCCCCAATTTTCCTTCTCTCGTTTCCTCCTTTTCTTTTCTTTTCCTCCTCTCTTACCTCTTTTATAGGCACTCACATTTGAATTCTATTTCAAGTCAAACACTTTAAAACTCGCATTTTTACCTATTCTATTTGAATTCAAAATCCCGTTATTGATTTCGAATTTGATTAGCTAAACAATTGGGGTAAATTGAATTCGAAGAAATCCAAAAATGGTTAGAGGATTAGGATAACTTTCAATCAAATTTTGGAGGGAATCGGGAGTAAAATTCGGGCTAGAACGAACGACATGTCATTCGTTCAACTTTAGTCCTGTCGTTCGCTCCAAGCTTTCACTTTGGTCCCCGCAAGTCTTAATCATTTGCAATCATGCCTATTTTTTGCACAATTTCAGTCCTATAAAGAATAATTTTTCTCGATTTGGTCCCCATAAATATTAATTTAAATACTGAATTTCTTTAACCGATTCAATTATGCCCTTGAAGATTTTGTATATTTTTTCTTTTCTTCTTTTTTTTTCAACTAAAATAAAATAAAAATAATAAAATAAAATAACACAACATAAAATAAATTAAAATAAATAAATAAAAATTTCAAAATAAAAGTTATTATTTTCATTTTTTCATTCATTTTTTTTGTTATGACAGTTGCTCCCTCTTTACAATGCTTATGGTGCAAAGTCAAGTGAAAAAGGTGTCTTTTCAATGACTTTGTTTAATAAGCTTGTAAAGATTTTTTTAAAAAAATAAACAAAAGTAAAATGGGAATGCATGGCCAAATTGAAGGGCGGCACACTCCGAAACTTAAATGTGCAATGTGTGGCCAAATTGAAGGGCGGCCTACCCTAAAACTTAAATATGCAATGCGTTGCCAAATTAGAGAGCGGCCTGCGCTGAAACGTAAATATGGAGTCCATGGCCAAATTGGAGGGCGACCCGCCCTAAAACTTAAATATGCAATGCGTGGCCAAATTGGATGGCGGCCGCCCTAAAACTTAAATATGCGGTGCGTGGCCAAATTGGAGGACGGGCCGTCCCGAAACTTAAATATGCGATACATGATCAAATTAGAGGGCGCCTACCCCGAAATTTAAATATGCAATGTGTGGCTAAATTGGAGGGTGGCCTCGTCCCGAAATTTAAATATGCAATGTGGGCAACTTTACCCGTCATGATGATTTGAGTTAATTGACCTTACTCGAAAGAGGCCATTTGATTTTGGGTGTCTCCCTTGGCGAGGGTCCGTTTTGAGATGACCTTACTTGACAAGCATTTATGGAAAGCCTAGTCGTTTTACTTTCCTTTTTAAGACCGCAATGTACCTAAAATACGACTTAGCATGATGGTTAATTGAGGTACTCGTAAGAAACATAGGCCACTCCACTCAAGTTCCTCTTTTGACTCTTCTCTTTCATACTATCTCATTCTTTTCGGACTATCTCATTCTTTTCAAAACTAATTGGTTATATGTGATTTGAGTACTCGCAGCCTTGCCCCTTGCTTGTGTCTCATCTTCCTCATAACCTTGGATTTATCGATCATTTTAGAGTTTATTTTGAGTAAAACAGATGTATTTATCCATTAATGGCAATGGTCATTCCTAAATATAAGTGTCCGTCGATTGATCGCCTACCTTTGATGATATGGTGCTTGGAATCCTTTTGCTTTAGTAATCTCCTATGCAATTTTGGAATACCATATGCCTTTCGAAACGTTCAACGATTTCATAAATTTCTTCCTTCATAGGAAAGCTATGTAGATTTCAATCGAGTTTTTGGATTTAAAGTTTGGACAAAACTTGTCGACCTCTCGTGGACTCGTCATGCAAACGTTACAAATTTTTTTTTTTTGTTGCACTAATGCAATGTCAAATGATACACCGAATCGGGATTCAAGGATAAAAGGTATTGTTTGCCCCCAAGTATCCTTTGGCACCAACCATGATTCCGAATAGCTTATGTTTTCATTTTGACTATTTGTTTTCAATATAATTCTTTCATAGACACTCATGAATATGATACTTGTCCGATTGATAATTCACCACAAGTTAGAAAGGACTTTTATTGGTATGTAATGCGAGCTAGGGCATGGCTTTCTAAAAAATGGGCAAAATAGGCTCAAAAGGTGTTTCGGGGTTCTCTCGACGTAGGATCACTTTTGAAGTTTTTTTGGACTCGGATTTTGATCAAGGCCTGTTTCATCGTGATTTCATCGACTTAAATCTTGAAATTTATGCTTGTGAGGTGAGTCACTTTTCCTCTAATATAGTATGGATGTATTTTATTATTATTTGAGGACTATAATCAAATCCCTATGGTGGTGACTCCCTTTTTTAGTTTGAGATCTTAAGAAAATAAGTTATTTGATGATATGCCTTTCAAATCCTATTTCAAGTCTTTTTTTTTTTTTTTGCCCCCGAGTGTGAGGGGTGATCCTAGTCCTAGTTTTATGAAAGGAGAAGAAAGCTCAAAATTAGTTTTCAAATGATAAGTTTACTTTGAGTAAGATAAAATTTAAAAGAAGGCATTTCCTCATTCTATTGACAATAACACCTATCTTGACAAGTTTTATCTTCTTGAGCTTCTTTTGTTAGAATGATATTCGGATAGGACTTACAAATTAAAGCACTTGCTATGTCATTATCATGGGAGATGCCCCCGGAACAAATTAGGATATGGACGAGTGACAAGAACGATTTGGATCAATTTGGTTTTGTGTTTTTGGATTCAAATGTAACCTTTGCATGACAAGTCTTGAGCATCAACAAGATGCATCCGTTCTTTTTACCAAGTTCTAACTAAAATCCTAGTTGCTTAGCCTAATCAAGAGTAATTTTGGACATGTGCAAAGTGATCAAACTATTTTCGAGAGGCATATGGAAACCAAATTCTTATCGAGCTCATTGGATTTTTTTTTTTTAGCTTACTACCTATTAAGTAAAATACTGTCATAACATCTTAATTGACTTACATGTCATAGTATTAATAGAGATCATGAAATGATAGAAGAGGTGATGTGTTTATAGGGTCAAAGAAACAGAGATATAGAAAGATAATGCAATACACATGTTTGGCTCGAATTTCATTCTTTATTTTATGGAGAAGAAAAACAACAATCCTCAAGCATAGTATTTCTTGACTACATCGAGTTTACGAGGTTTGGCTATATTATCCCCATCCATACTAGCCAAAAGGAGTGCTCCCCTTGAAAATACTTTTTTCACTACATAGGGACCCTCATAGTTAGGTGACCATTTGCTTCGTTCTCTACGGGCATCGTCGGGATTTTTCGAGCACCGGATCTCCCTCATAGAATTCTCTTGGTCGAACCTTCTTGTTATAAGCATTGGTCATTCTTTTCGATACATTCTTGCATGACAAATAGCGGCTAGCCTCTTTTCACCGATCAAGTTCAACTATTCATATCCGATACGAGCCCATTCCGCTTCTTCCAACTCGTTTCTCCATGAGTATCCCGAGAAAAGGAATTTCAACCTCTAAAGGCATCACCGCCTCCATCCCATAAACTAAGGAATATGGTGTAGCCCCTGTGGATGTTCTTACGGTTGTACGGTATGCATGTAAGGCATATAAGAGCATTTCATGCCAATCTCTATATGTGACCACCATTTTCTACACAATCTTCTTAATATTCTTGTTTGCAGCTTCCACCCGTTCATCTTGGTCGATAAGGCGTCGAGTTCGGATGCTTAATTTTCCATCGTTTGTATAACTCGATGATCATCCTCCTATTAAAATTCGAGCATTATCGATGATGATAATGTCGGGTAAACCATATCGACATATCAAACTCTTCTCAATAAACCGTTGGACTACTCTCCGAGTGACATGAGCATACAAAGCAGCTTCCACCCATTTGGTAAAATAATCGATCATCACTAAGATGAATCGATGACCATTACTTGCTTTTGGATTAATAGGCTCGATTACATCCAAACCTCACATGATGAATGGCCAAGGTGATACCATATTATTAAGTGAAACTAGAGGAGCATTCATCCGATCTCCATAGACCCGACATTTATGGCATCTACGAACATACTCTATGTAATCCCTTTCCATTGTCAACCGAAGTATCCACATCGTTGTATCCGACGAGTCATAGTGTGGCCATTTGCATGAGTTGTACAAATTCCTTCATGAACCTCCTCGATTGCTTTCTTGGCCTCAACCACACTCAAACACCGAAGTAATGTCCCATCGAAACTTCACTTATACAACACCTCACTATCCAAGTAAAAGTCCATAGCCAATTTTCTCGAGCCTTCGATCTATCTTGGAAGCACTCGGAAGGATATTCTTGATTCTTAATGAACATCTGGATATCATGGTACCATGGCTTACCATCCGTTTCTTCTTCAATAGCACAACAATGAGTCGGCAAATTTTTGGTTTCAATACAAATAGGTTGTATTACGTCTCTAGGATCAAGCCGAGTCATTTAAGCTAGAGTTGCCAATGCATCGACAAACCGATTTTTGTGTCTCCCCAAATGAGCGAACTCAATATCATCGAACTCTTCGACTAGCTTAGTGAGATAAACCCGATAAGGTTTCGAGCTTCTCATACTTGGTTTGCCATTCTCCTTTGACTTGACAGATTATTAGCATTGAATCACCATATACCTTAAGCTTTGAGATCTCTCTCTCTCGAGTCGCCTCTAAACTATGTATGCATGCTTCATACTCAACTATATTATTAGTACAATCAAATCAAAGTCGGATGGCTATAGGGTATCGCTTGCCACCTGGAGAAACCAAAGCCGCCCCTATGTCGTTGCCCGCCACATTCACTACCCCATCAAAATACATAGTCCATTTCTCATCATCCGACTTGACCACTCTAACTTCAAATGCCATTATATCCTCATCGGGAAAGTCAAATTTTAATGGTTCATAATCATCGATAGCATTATCCGCCAAATGGTCTACAATTACACTCTCATTTACCGATTTTCTAGTCATATATACGATATCATATTCTGCTAACAATACTTACCATCTTGCAATTCTACTTGATAAATATGGCTTCTCAAAAATGTACTTAAGGGGATCTACTTTTGATATCGGCCATGTGGTGTAGTATAGCATATACTCGCCTAAGCCGTCGAGTACTCCATACTAAGCCACAACACATATTCTCTAATATACTATACCGAGATTCACAATTTGTAAATTTTTTACTCGGAAAGTAAATCGCTTGCTCCTTCCTTCCAATGTCATCATGCCGACCTAAAACACGACCCATGACGGATTCGATGAATCGTCGGATATAAAATTAAAGGTCGACCGTGCACTCGGTGGGACAAGCAGAGGAGGATTCGTAGATATTGCTTGATCTTGTCAAAAGCCGACTAGCATGCATCATCTCAAGTTTCTGGATTATTCTTTCTCAACGGACGAAAGATGGATTCACATGTCACCTGTGAGTTGAGATATGAATCGGGCTATATAATTCAATCGACCCAAAAAACTTCGGACTTCCCTCTCACTATGAGGCGATGGCATTTCTTGAATGGTTTTAGCTTTATCGGGATCTACTTCTATTCCTCTCGTTACTCACGCAAACACTAGTAATTTTCTCGACTTGACCCCGAATGTACATTTGATAGGGTTCAGCTTTAATCGGTATTTTCTTAACCGTTCAAAAAGCTTTTTCAATATCCGAACATGATCTTCTTCGGGCTTCGTCTTGGCGATCATGTCATTTACATACACTTTAATTTCTTGATGCATCATGTCATGAAAGAGGGTGACAATGGCCCGTCGCTAAGTTACCCTAGCATTCTTCAAACCAAAAGACATGACTTTGTAACGATAAGTTCCCCATAGTGTGATAAAAGTAGTCTTCTCCATATCCTCCTCTCGCCATCTTAATCCGATTATATCCCGAAAATCCATCCATGAGAGAATACGTAGAGTTTTTTACAGCATTGTCTACCAACATGTCAATATGCGGTAAGGGAAAATCATCTTGAGGGCTAGCCTTGTTCAAGTTTCAAAAATCAACACGCATTCCGATCTTTCTATTTTTCTTGCCAACTACCACGATATTTGACACCCAAGTTGAATACCTAATCACTTTGAGAAACCCGACCTCAAACTCGCTTGATTACTTCTTCTTTGACTTTCATAAGGACATCCGGTTTCATTCTCCTTAACCTCTACTTCATCTGGTTTATGATAAGGTAATAATGGCACTTTATGTACCACTATACCGGTATCTAACCCAAGCATATCCTCATACTACCATACAAACACATCCGCATATTCATATAGCAAGGTAATTAGATTCTTTCTTTCCTCTTTCGAAATCATGGTCCCAATCTGTAGCTCTTTTTTGTTCTCTTTTGTCCCTATATTTATCTTTTCTAGCTCCTCCCGATAAGGTTTTATTGATTGCTCGACAATTTTACTAGCTTGGTAAACTCATCCATATCTTCATTCTCAAATTCCTCTTCATCCATGGCAATCAAATTCTCATCAAACTTAGGCTAAACATGTTCGATGCAATTATTTTGAAATTTTAGAAGGTATTCATTTTCTATATCCCCGAAAATAGAAAAACGCGAAATGAAAGGAATGGAAAGAAATGGGTATAATATTTGAGGAAAGTTCATGATCTCATTAATATTATGAAATGAATGCTCCACACAAGTCTTTCTCGGTATCTTGAACTAGATAGGCGAGAGATTAAGATAAAAGAAAAAACAACGATAAATTACTTAATCATATAGGTAAGTAGAATCTCCTCCTCCTCCCAATTATAGAGCCCCTCGCCCGGTGCTCATTCCTTGATCGACAAGTCGATAGACGGCATATCCTCTAAGACATTATCGAGCTGGTGGCATCATTGTTTGAGGAACGATTATCACCGTCTCCGGACAAATGACATCTCCCTCAAGATGATTAATGGATAAATCCAACATTTTTCCCCCAAGCTCACTATCTCTTGATTCTGGTTGATGACACGGGTAGGATAAGGGAACGTAGCTCGAATGTGAGGAATAAAGATACTCTCTTCAATGGGCTCCCGTCTTCAATTCTAGCCAATCGTTTCTCTTTCTTCCGCTTCATAATCCTCGGATAATCTTTTTGAGTAGGCTTAAAACCCAACCCAAAATGATGATCCGAGTTTGTAACTTTCAATGCACTCGCACCTAGTATTCCTTCAAATAGCCCATGGTCCAAGGAGAACCCATACTTCATCAAACATTTCGTTGCTATCTTTGCGGCACCGGAGACTTTCGGTTTTCCGAAAAAAGTATTCTCGGGCACTAACTCTACATTCATAATCTCAAAAGCATGAAGATTGCCATCTCTACTCCCTTCGACCTCGATGCGGGGTATAGACACATTTTTTAATAGGGGTAAAGCCTCTTCTGCCATTATCGTGACTAATTTATCATTAGCTATATACTTTAATCGTTGATGTAGTGATGATGCCACAACCCCAACTCGAGTGAATCCACGGTCTCCCTAACAACATACTATATGATAATTGTATGTCGATAACTTACATGATGACTTGGAATTGGTTGGGTCCAATATCCAAGTTGATATCGATGTCTCCTATTACCTGTCTTGGAGACCCATCGTAAGCTCTAGCCATCATATTACTAAGACGCATATGGGATGCATCCATCGGTAATCGATCTAACACCATCTTAGGCGGAACATTCGAGTAGACCCGTTGTTGATTAACACCTTAGCAATCATATGGTCTTTCCATTTGATCATGATATGCAACGGTTTATTGTGTCCGAGTGCCTTTGGGACCCGGCTCATCTTCGGAGAAGGATAAATAATTAGTAGCTTGAATTCTTTCTACCAAATGCTCTACATTATCCGAAGTAACATCCCGAGGAACATACGTCTCATTTAAAACCTTCTATAATACTTTTCGATGCGATTTTGAGTTCATAATCGATGACGATAGAGAGATCTTAGTAGGTGTCCTCTTCAATTGATCTACCACACTATAATCTATTCTTCATTACCTCGAGGAACTCGATGGCTTCTTCATCATCAACGGGTTTATTCACCTCTCTCATCTTGTTGAGATCTATTACTTCTTTCCCTTTCTCTCTTCTCAAATCCTTCGGGATATAACACCTTCCACTTCAAGTGAGACCAAGAATATCGTATTAAATGATGCATTCATTACTCGGATATGCATGGCTTATCACGTTGTAAGGTAGAGCTAGATGATTCTTTGGTCTTGATAAGATTATTCTTGGAGGCCCATTGCTTGTAGATTGATATCTACATACCTCCGAATAATCTACTTCGATGGAAAGACCATTCTCACTATTGGTTCTTCTTAGATCCTCTCAAATTACAAAGTTCATAGAACTAACATAGTTTTCACTTCTTCATGAAACTCCTTGCAACTATCAATGTCATGCCCTTCCACTCGATGGTATCTACGGAACTAATCTTTGCAATCCTTCTTCCGGTTACTCACGGATCTTTTAAGACAACCAACTTGCACAAGCATGGAATATAAATCATCTTTGGATATTCTTATCTCATTTTTTTCCTTTTTCTCTCGCCTCCTTTTCAAAAGTTATCATGCTCACGTCATTTCCTCCAGGAGCATAATTTGGTAGTGGATTAGTATCGACGTTGGGTGTTATTGAGTCATCAAAACTAATCCAGTTGTGTTTGATAAGAATGCTTACCTTCTTCTTGAAAGCCTAACACTCCTCAATAGAGTGTCTAACGACACCATCGTGGTATTCACATCGCTCATTTTTTTATACCATGGTGGGAAAGGAGGTCGTATGGCTTCTGCAGGAATGGGGACTATTTGTCCTATATTGACTAATCGATGGAATAGTTTTTTTAAAGAGATAGAAAGTGGCGATAAGGGTTCATGACCCTCTCGATTATAGCGATTGTTACGAGAGAATTGGTTTCTTGGTGCTTGGTTATAGTTTTGAGGACCATGGGATGGTCTAACCGATCAAGGAAATGGGTTATTTGGTAGGTAGTCATGGTGGGATTATATGGGTATGATGGACTTGGTTGGTAGGTTTGGCTTAGCATGGGTGGTCTTGCTTGAGTGGTGGACGAGGTTGCGGCTATGTAAGGTGCTTGGTAAGGTATTTGAGAGTAAGACAATGGTTGTACTTGGTATTGGTTTGGAGGGGTATACTTGTCTTAGGTTGTTCCACTCGGTTTTTGGGTTTATAAGTGGTCACTTGGTGAACCTCTCCTTCTCTCCTCCTTATGCCCACACTTGTCTTCTTCTCTACCCCATTAGAGATCTTTTCGGCCTTAATTGCCAACTTGACTCTTTCGAGTAATAGCTACTATATCGGTAAAGTTTGTAGACGCATTACCGATCGTGTATTCAAAATATGGTGCTTTGAATGTATTTGAGAAGATTGAAATCAACTCGGACTCTAACAATGGTGGATGAATTTGAGCGACCACCTCGCGCCACCTTTGTGCATACTCTTTCACTGTCTCCTTAGCTTCCTTTTCCATTCCTTGTAGATCTAAACTATTCGGAGCGACCTCCATATTGAACTTATACTCGCTTTAGAAAGGTATCGGCTAAATCCTTCCACTTCTTGATCTTTGAACCTTCCAACCTCATGTACCGGCTTAGTAGTCGAGCCACCCAAGGTCTCATGAAAAAAAAGGATAAACAGACTTTTCATCATGGACCACTTCGACCATCTTGCTACAATAGACCCACAAATGCGTCATGGGACACTCGAATTCTAGTGTATTTAGGAAAATTTAGCACTTTAAACTTCCTTAGAATTATTACATCCGGCACCAAACACATTTCGAAGCCCCGATAGGATCATAGGGGTCTTTCCCCTCCACTTGTTCTTAAACGTTCTTCGAGGGCCATCAACCTATCCATACTCGATCCTTCGCCTACCTTATGACCATAAGTTACTTCTTCGTGGGATCTATAGTAGGCATAGGTGGCTTTGCGTAACTCGAGGGTCCATCGGATAGGCATATGCTCCAGTTGAATGTGAGGCTTCAGCATGGAAAGTCGTCCGAGGGGGTATTGGTTCGAATTGATTGCGTAATGGAATATCGTGTGGCATTTCAAACTGTTCTCGTCCCACATTCAAGCTACCTCCCCTTATTTTCTCGTAGTAAAGCCTTCATTTGAGCCATCTCTTCTCTCAATTACTCAAACTCTTATTATCGAATTTCTTCATGTCGTGCTCTCTCCTCGTTCTCCATTTGGCGAGTCCTTAATCTAGTGTTGTGGATGCGCGGAGGGGATTGAGTGGAGCGGCCTATGTTTAGTTCCTAAATAGGTAAAAATATATACAATGAATATAAGATGCAAATGCATGACTTGAACTGGGTTGGGTACCTTTGTTTATTTGTTGCACATTAAATCATGACAGAGTTCTTGTCAAGGATGGGTCGATCAAGCTAGTACTTACCGAGGGTGATAATTACCCCTACGGATACTTAGGCAATTAGAGAGATATATATGCCCCCAACTTTAATCGTGACATGTTCATTCATGAGATAAGACTTTGATTGTAACACCGAGATTTGGAATCATTCTTCTTGAAACACATCAAGGCTAACCCATACTTTATTGAAAAACTAAAAGATTCCTATTACAATTTATGAAAAATTAAAATCCCAAACTTTAACACATTCTAAATGTGACTTTAAAGGAAATTACAATAAAGAAAAAGAACTTAGTACATATGAGACCTTATTCTAAGTTCGGCCACAGCCCCAAGCCTTCATAGGAGACCATGCCGTTGATGAGCCTTTAGAGTTTCTCATAGAAAAGCCGAACTTGTTCATCTCTTGGAGGTATTCCATTAACTAAGAGCCCTATGGTGTTTTGCATCCCTAAAGCATAATCTTTAGCATTCCGAGCTTGTGAATGGTACTTCATGGTCCTACTCCCCCACTCGCTCACTTCTTTTCTCAAAGCATCTATCTCCTTTTTCATCATTCGCCTAGCCACGATATGTTCTTCTCTAGATCCGGCAAGTCGATCCCGGTTGACCTTATCCTTTCCTTTCAATTCTTCTATACGAGTATTCAAATTACATATTATGTGTGAAAAGGAGAACATGGATGCGTGCCATTTATTAGCATCACTCATCGAGTATCTCATATCGGGCATTCACTTCCCGGCTAACATCTTCCATGGTCTCATTAATCAATCGAGATAGGCCTTCGAATGGTGGTACACGATATCCTTTTCCTCTAGTGCTTTGCCATTTTGGATATTCGGATGAAGTCCTTTCATCCACTCTTCTTTCTGGGGTGACTATCCCTCTATTTCTCCAAGCAGACCTTAGCTTTGTCTAATAAATTCTTAGAAACCCTCAAGTCTTCGTAAAACTCATTTAGACTAGTTGTTCTTGGGATGAACTCGCTCAAACCCTAACTGTCTTAGAAATATATTTGGACAATAACTAATGTAGCACCGAGCTCCAATTAACGACACCCAAGCAAAGTTGCCACAAAAGGTCGTGTAGCTCTAGAAAAAGCATACCATGCTCTCCAATGAAATTCGACTTCTCTAAACCGAAGAATAACTCGGCTCATATTGTCTTGCCCAACTCATTGAAGGCATAACAAGTAAAATTTTCTAACTTAGAATACGGATGCCATGGGGTATAAAAAATGTCGGAGGCTTCATCGATCACTACATGGCTTACGATCCATACAAACAACAACCGGACGCAACACCTCAAATGTCCACCTTCTTTATTTCGACGAAGTTTAATGAGGAGAGTGTTTTTGTAAGAATTGCTGCAAGCGAGGTTAACTTGGAGAGACACCACACTCATAAACACATTGACGACCTCGACGTCGATCATGTCTTCGGCCGAAGGTAATAAAACTAGCCCATATATTGCTAATGCCAAAATTTGAAGTCTAAATCGGTTATCGAGATCTTGTAAGTGCTTCATGAACTCTGCTTAGAGAATGTCCCAAAACCAACCTAGAGATTTACCCCTCGTGGTTAGTCGATTCTTGGCTAGGGTGGTATTAATTTTAGTTAACTATGCAAAATTTGATGGACCATGATCGAGAAAACTCGTAGAAGTAGACGAGCTTTTGTTTCGGAAAATGCTAGCAGAGCATCATATTCCTCAAGTGTAAGTGATAGGTCTATGCTTTCAAAAGTGAAACAACGATAATCTAGGTCCCAATGTTCTATCATAGCTTGAAAGCACGTGGTCCGAGCCTTGATCTTGATCGGATAAGTTATATCACCATATGCTTTTTGGAAATCGGATCCGTCTTTAGGAGTGAGCATTTCCCAACAACCGAGAAGTGGACCAAGTGTTGACCATCCCGTCGGCCAATCCGACCCTTTTTGGTAGTTTTGACATGAAATTCGAAGACGGACAATCTCCTTCATCATTTTAGGCCCGTTCATATCCGACCCTAAAATCCTCAATCTCGTTTCGATTTTTTCGTCATGATTTAATATGAAGGATAACCCGCAAAACCAAAGGTTAGTATTGATATCATTTGATAATGATTCGTGTCTTAATTGGGTCAACCCTAATTGACAAGATCTAGCTTTTCTATGATTGGGTAGAAAGCTTGACTATTCCTAAAGATTTTTCAAGTTTCGGACCGTCTAAATTACTAGTGGGGTAATCGAGCCTCTAACCTTATACAATGGAGGTAAGGGAACGTTATTCCACCATTTCCAATGTATAGGGTGAGTTTCAGTCCAAACGAGAGTCTAGAAGAGCATCGTAGACTTTCATCATACTCGCCTCCAAATCTCTCTATCTAAGTCCTATTAGGGTTTAGCTCGGGTCCGTAGTTTTTATAGGTTTCCTTCATGATGTGTGCAATAATTTATAGAAAAATACACAACCCAGTTCAAACTAAATAAATAAATAAATGTGCGTACTAAAATAAATTACAGAAAATATATATATATATATATATATATATAATAAAAATAATAAATTCAAAAATAACCGATAAAAATAAATATAGGAGATATATTAAAAAGCTAATCCTATGACCTAACTCTTGTCCCCGATGGAGTCGCCATTTTTTCGTTATCCGACGCTCGGACGGACTCCTAAAATTAAAATGCTAAAATGTGATTAATATTTACATCTTTATTTACGTAGCTTTGGAGTCGCCACCTAGTATTAAGGAACTAGGAACCTAAAAATAACACCGGTCTAGAGATTCTATGATAAGTAGTTGGTTACACTTTTAAGAAGACAATTATTCACCCTAAAAGTGCCATTTCCGAAGAAAGGTACCACATCTTGTTTTAGTCCTAAATTTATCTCCTTCACTATGTCAATTTATTTTCTAATTAAACATTTTTCAAAAAAAAATTAAATTTCTTTTTTTTTACGTGGCATCGTATTGAAACGATCGTCGGTCCCCATTGTCGGGTGACACGTCTGGCTCAAACATTGGATTCACTTCAAACCTCGATGCAACCGACGCATCGGAGGATATCCGGATTAAATGATGATTTTGGTATGACCGTCCCTATTAAATAGGAGACCTCATCATGAAACGATAGTCCCTATCAAAACGAGACTTCGTTAAGAATTTTATTATTTTTGTATATATATATTTTTTAAAAAATAGTCTAATAATGTGCATGAAATAAATAAAATTTAAACATTACTTTAATCACAATAATTATAGACAATTTATATAAGCCGACAAACCATCGATCCATTTACATTGGTAATGTTAATTTAAACAAATATTGAAGACAATGTTAATAATAATAATAATTGAAGATAATTAAATATCCGAATTAAAGATAAACACTAAGAATGCCTAAAATTTAGAATTTAAATAACATTCAAACAATTTCTCTTTCATTTATTATTTTCTTCATTTTTATTTTATTTTTTATTATTATTTATTTTTTTTATTTAGAAGAATGGGATGGGTCGGACCGAGGATGGCCCGCCCCTTTTCTTTTCTTTTCTTTTTTTCGTGGGCGTGGTCGGGCCGGATCGAGAATGGCCCAGCCCTCCCCTTTTCTTTTTTGTTGGTCGTAGGGACCGGGCCGGACTAACCTTAGTCCAGCCCTCCCTTTTTAAAAAAAAACAAGATGAACGAGCTTCACACAAACAAGCTCATTTTTCTTTTTTTAAGATCAAAATATAGAACTTAAGCCCATAGCTCACCCTCCCTCATGTTCATCCAAGTTCTTCATTTTCTCTTCACAATTTCCAGCTTTTCCCCGGAGATCAAACCCAACTACCTTCCAATTTCTTAGTTTTTCGAATAAAATTTATCCCGCAACAATTGAACAATTCGACCAAACCCAAGCCTAACCACCGCCGTTTTTCTCTTTTATTAGATTAAAGCAAGTCGTTTTAATGAAAATTGAAAACAAAAGAAATCGAGGGAGATGATTTACCCGAGTAGGGCTTCAACGAAACGAGAGGAACTAACAAGAATCGGTGTTACGCTATTTGAACTTCCTAAGCAAAACCAAAGGAGTAAAGGATGATTTTGGAATCATTCATCGTCTTTATCGTCAATTTTGCGAGTTTGATCGAATGATTACGTTCCACCTTGTGTTGTTGTGTTTGATGGTGTTTCGAGGATTTAGAAAAATTCAAATGGATTGTGTTTGGGAATTAGAATGAAGAAAAAGATCAGAATAAAAGAAATCGAAACCCAAAAGTTTGGAAATTTATTAAAACCCGTAAACACAAGACGCCAAACCTGAAATTCATCCTAAACCCGTACCTTCAAGTCGTAAACCTAGAAATTCAAGTGTCCGCCAAGAAAATTTGGTGAATAAAACCCGAAAAAAAAAAAAAACTAATTGAAACCTCACAAATCAGAAATTGAAGTTAACATACTCTTGCCAATCGAATCCAAACCCATACTAATCAAGCAACGAAGTAAAATTCAAACCCAAGATGAAGAACATGAAGAACTTCAACTCATAAACCTAGAAACTTAAAGCAACTTTCTCCTCTAAAACCTTTAAATTTTTTTCTTAAACCGAATCCTCTCCCCCAATTTTCCTTCTCTCGTTTCCTTCTTTTCTTTTCTTTTCCTCCTCTCTTACCTCTTTTATAGGCACTCACATTTGAATTCTACTTCAACTCAAACACTTTAAAACTCGCATTTTTACCTATCCTATTTGAACTCAAAATCCCGTTATTGATTTCAAATTTGATAAGCTAAACAATCGGGATAAATTGAATTCGAAGAAATCCAAAAACGATTAGAGGATTAGGATAACTTTCAATCAAATTTTGAAGGGAATCAAGAGTGAAATTCGGGCTAGAGCGAACGACATGTCATTTGCTCAACTTTAGTCCTATCGTTTGCTCCAAGCTTCCACTTTAGTCCCCGTGAGTCTTAATCATTTGCAATCATGCCTATTTTTGCACAATTTCAGTCCTATAAAGAATAATTTTTCTCAATTTGGTCCCCATAAATATTAATTTAAATACCGAATTTCTTTAATCGATTCAATTATGCCCTCGAAGATTTTGTATATTTTTTCTTTTCTTCTTTTTTTCAACTAAAATAAAATAAAATAACACAACATAAAATAAATTAAAATAAATAAATAAAAATTTCAAAATAAAAGCTATTATTATCATTTTTTTATTCATTTTTTTTATGATAGCTAAAATTAGCATTGGATTTAGGAATTCGTTGCTAAAATTAGTGACTGGACATCAAATTCGTCACTAATTTATGCTTTTTTGGAGAGAAATTCCCCCAAAATGGCCCAAAGTTAGTGATAGATTTTGAAATCCGTCACTAATTTATGTCTTTTTTAGGGAAAATTCCCCCAAAATGGCCCAAAGTTAGCGACGAATTTTGGAATATGTCGCTAAAATTAGTGACGGACTTAAAGTCCGTAATAATTTATGACGAAATTTAAGTCCATAACTAATTTGTGCCTTTTTTTGGGAGGAAATTCGCCCCAAAATGGCCCAAACAAATTTGTTGCTAAAATTAGAGACGGACTTCAAGTCCGTCGCTAATTTATGCTTTTCGAGGAGGGAATTCTCCTAAAATGGCTCAAAATTAGTGACGGATTTTGGAATCCGTCGCTAAAGGTTGAGATTTTGGGGGAAATCTCCCCCCAAAATCTCGATCAACGTCCGTTGCTACCTCACCGATGTTTAGTGATAAATGTGACGTTCGTCGCTAAACTTCTAGAATTTTGAGGGAAATTTCCAACCAAATTAGCAACGAATCCATAATTCGTCGCTAATCGCCGATGGATTAGCAACCAAATCAAGTCTATCGTTATTTTCCCTTTATATATACCATTTTCTTCTTCTCTCCATTTGCTTCCCTCACCTCCTTTTCTATCGTCGCCTACCAAAATGCCCACCCACACCTCCCTCCCCCACGCTACTAAATCTTTTTTAAAACCGTTCAACAAAGTGAGGAGTATCTTTCTCTCTCAAAATCATATCGTATCCGTGTTCTTTATCCTTAATCTATCGGGTAAAAAGTTCTCTCTCTAACTCTTATGTTTTTTTAATTAGATAATTGTTATAATTTTTTAGTTAAATTTTGTTATTTGTTAGTTTATTAATTGTTTGAATGTTATTAATTATCTTGTTATATTAATTTTTTATTATGCTAAGTTGTATGTAGTAGTTTAAATTTGTTAGTTGTTATTTTATTTTTATAACTATTAGATTAACTTAATTTTGTTAAGTTTCATTTTGTTGTTATGTTAATTGTTAGGTTAATTTGAATGTTAACGTAAATATTAAAAAATTAATTTTTTTTTAATTTTAGTTGTTAGATTAAAATTTAATTATTTAATCTTAAATTGTTATTTTAGTTAAGCGAATTAATTATATATTTATTTATTTTTAGTGTTCGGTTAATTTAGTTAGTTGTTTGTTTAAGCTTAATTTTGAAATTATATAATTTTTTTATGTAGTTTAGTTAAATTTGGTTGAAATTATATAATTTTTGACATAGTGTAGTCATTTCAAATATAAATTTTATAAGTAATTTTATTATTTTAATTATTAAAATTGAAATACGATAACATGCATAATGATTTGATCGTTCCTTCCACTCGGCTTCCAGTTCACCCTCTAGTTAAGCCCTCCATATAGTATGAAGATGAGGATATGAGATTAGACGAGCAAGATGAGTGAGATAATATTCAATCACTTTGTTTGTTTTGTTGTTTTTTATTAAACGTATTCTAAAATGATTTTGTTAATATTATTGTATTTTTCATATATACATGATTACTTATAATTATTTATTATTAAATATTAATTATTAAATATCATATTAATAGTTTAATTTTGAAAAATGTAAACAAAGCAACGAAATTGTGAAAAAAATATTTTTGAAATTAGTGACTGAATAGCGATGGATTGGTGACAATTTCATTTTTCAAAATTAGCGACGTAATAACGACGGATTCATTTTCAAAATTAGCAATGGACTAGCGACGGATTTATTTTTAAAAATTAGCGATGGATTTATTTTTAAAATTAGCCACGGATTAGTAACGGATTTATTTTAAAAATTAACGACGGAATAGCAATGGATTAGCTATGAAAAAAAGAGCGATCCTACGACGAGATTAGCAACCGATTTTTTTTTTTTTGTTTAGCGACGGATTGTCCGTCGATAAATTTAGCAACGAAATGAGTATTCCGTCGTAAAAATTTAGCTACCGACAAAATAGTGACGGAATATGTCCGTTGCTATTCCGTTACTATGCACGATTAGCGATGGAATTGGAGTGTTTAGCGATGGAATATTCCGTCGCTAAACTCAATTTTTTTTGTAGTGAATGAGATCTAACAAGTAACATATTGCTTATGATTTCCCTAACTAAAATGTAATTAGTCTAGCGAAAGAGCCGAGGGGGTTAAGGAAGAAGTTGATGATTCAACCATGGTAGAAGATTGACTAAGACATAACACCTTTTGCATTCAATGCACATATCTAGCAAGATATGTGACTTGATAATCGATGGAGGAAGTTATAAGAACGTGGTATCGACGAAGATGGTGAAGAAACTCAACTTACTAATTGTTAATTATCTTAATCCTTACAAAGTAGCTTGGTTGAAGAGAGATAATGACATTATGGTGAGAAAGAGGTGGGGGAAAAATATCAATATGAAGTGTGGTGTAACGTGATTTCTATGAATATATGCCATATTTTGTTGAAGAGACCATATAATACGATATGCGAGTTATGTATGATGGGTTCAAGAACACATTCGCTTGATCTAAAAGGAGAAAAGATTGTGCAAATGCATATAAAGAATGAGTTTTTGGTCAAAAATAGTCGAGAGGAGTTAGTTTACGAATCTATGTTCATTAGAGCAGCGGACGGTGCCAAAACTGAAGTTGATAATGTTGTCTTTAACTGTGTCAAAATTATCAAAAAAAAAAAAAAAAATCAAGCAAAGGAGATGTTGTGAACAAACACAAGGCTTTTGTAAAGTTATCCAAGTTATTCCCATATGATGTTGTTACTCAAACACAAGGAGAGCTTGTTGATTATGAGGATGAGAAGCATAATGTTTTGGATCAAACGTCATTATCCAAAAACATGGGAGCTGCATCAGTTCTGAATTTGCAAAGAACGACAGTAATAGCATCTAGCATGATAGTAATAATATTGCCTTACGAAAGCCAAGAACTGCTAGAGAAAGGAACATAAGTTTTTGCTGGCAACAAAACCATCTTGGTTGGACATGAGTCCAACATTCTTTTGAACCAAGCAAATAATTAAAGTAGAGAAGAGATAAAGGCGATGCAATACTGCATCCAACCTTTGAGATATGATTTGGCACACACAAGAAATCTCGAGTTCTTTGCATGCCCAGTCCTGATCATTCCTTACGTGTAGTTGTTGCATCACAACCATTTTTATCTTCAAGAAAGGACAAACTTACATGTCTAGATGCTGGCAGCAATTTACTTAGTGCAAAAAGAAAAAACCCAAACAATTATTTGTTCAGACTGTACTTTGTTTTCAAAAGACGCGTTCAAACATCAATTTGCAGACAACAAACAAATGGTAGTGGAGAGACAAGCAGTTGATTCAATCATGAAAGTTGCCAACAAAGAGTATAATTCAACCAGCATTGATTTGAGCAAAACAGATAAGAGAGGGCTTTCTATTCAACGGTGTTGAAGCAACAGAGAAAGAAAGGGAAATAGGCAGTTGACGCCTTTGGAGATATGCGATCAAGAAGGAGTTCTTTCTTCTATCATGATACAACCATTAAATATGTTTCTAGGAGACATGATGAACGTGTTCTGTGTGCTTTTTTCAAAGGGTTAGAACACAAACATTACAAGAAGAACTCAAATTCTGATATGATGTAAGTTCAACGTGATTCAGTTGCAACCAACACGTGAACTTGGAGGAAAAGGGGCTGAAGAGTTTGATTGCACATTTATGAGATCGAGGAAAAAAATGGTTCAAACTCAAGAATGAGTTTTCGTCAATCTAGAACCATTGACACAAGAATGTAGTCCGTTCCAACTTGGTCATTCTAATTGGGCCAAATTTCTTTATTTAATTAGTGAGGGCTAAATTTCTATTTATGTATTTGCTTTATTACTTACTTTTCTTATTTGATTTTTGACTTTTATATTAATCATGATTGTTACTTAGAATCCATATTTATTTAGGATTGGACTAGAATTCATTAGTCATAATTGAATGTAAATTGGATTTAGGTTTTCTAGTTTGATTGGGCTAAAATTTTTGTAGTACAAATTAGACAAGTTTTATTTAGTTTAGCCAATTTTTAGACTAATAGTTAAAACATTCTTATGCCACGTAGAAAAACAATTTTTAAACTTTGAATATTGAGTGATAAAATTCTTGAGACATTCTCAAAAATTATCTTAAATATTCTTGTGATTTGTTTAGGGTTTATATGTGTTATCCTTGTACTTGTTTAGTATTTTGTTTTTTCTCTCTCTCTTTTTTTTTTTTTTTTTTTTTAAGTTCTTGATTAATTGATCACTCAAGATGATGTTATTGAACATCATTATTTAGCTAATCAGATTGTAATAGGATTCGAAATCTCAGGGATTTTTATTGTTTGAAAAGTTTCGGCCTAACCAAACTTAGGGCTAGAATTTTCAGAATTCATCTAAGCTTAAGAAAGAGATTTCAGCTTCCTTGAATATTGAAGGTGCAAGTTTCAGGTAGCCATAAATAAAAGGTAGGACAAGTTAATTTTGTCTATAAAGGTTAGACAATTCGATTTCGTCTAATTAATTTTTCACAAAACTGGTGTCACACAGGTTTCTAAAGAATCTACAATAGTACTGCTTGACGGATTGAATTTTAAATATTAAAAATATAAATATATTCTTTCACCTCTTCCAAAGAAAGAAGATATTTATATTGGTAATTTGTAATCGTGACTTATTTCTAGCGTTTCTCTTATGTCAACACCAAGGTCCTTCCCAGAAACATGATGTCGAAAACTTAGTTCTTGAGTTTCTAAAAGAGGTTATTTGGAGTTGTCATTATTATTGTTTGATTCTTCAGAAGCAACTTGCACTATTGTTTGGGTCTGATGAAGTAGAAAAGTTAGATCTCTATTTTGACAACAATTGTCATAAATGCATCATGCATCTTCCATGAAGTCAAAATGCAGCTGAAATATCATTCAACTCTAATTGAAAATCAACCAGAGCTAGTTCTTCGATGATAAATACTGCAGTTACCAATCCATACGGATCGAAGATTTGATGCAAGGGATAGGGTATAGCATGTGATGATTCCCCATCAGGACGAGAATAGTCGAGCTCTAATACCAGATGAGGCCGTTAATTTGAAGAAGATAAGAAAAGATGGAAATCGAGAAGAAAAAGATGAAAAACATAGCAGAGAGAGAGAGAGAGAGGAAAAATCAGAGAGCGTAAAAGATGGGAGAGGGAATTGGATTTTCATTACATTTCTCCTGTTGTTTACGGAGAAATTACATGACTGTTAACAATGCACATATTAAATTGAGAGCAAATTATAAATTAGTCCCTCTAATTGAAAAAAAAATTAATTAATCTCTTTCATTTAAAAAATTATTAATTAATTTTTTAAATTAATATTAAACATATTTAATTTAATAATATTTTTATTTTATAAAAATTCTTTTTTTCCGTCAATCTTCTCATATTTTTTTTATTTTTAAAAATAAAAAATTGAAATAAATTAAAAATAAGAAAAAAATTATAAATAAATTTAAAAATATGAAAATTAAATTATTATTTTATTAAAAAAAAACATTAATTTATGTATTTCTATGTACTAAGTATAGACCTACTAAAATCGTCTAAATGGACATGAAACTATAGGCCCAATAAAAGAGCAATAGAAATGGGCTTTCCACACTTGGTCCAATGTCTATGTTCTTACACGTAAAAGCAAACAGCTCATGCTTTCTTAGATGTCTATCCTTAATGCTAAATCGTGATGAGCCTAACCCTAAGAAAGCCCATAAAAAGGACAAAGTTCAAGTGTAATGTAGTCAGGACCTGAGTGTGGGCTTTTAGTCTTACAAAATATTTCAAAATTGAAAAATAATTGGATAATCCAAGAAAACAGCTAAAAAAAGGTTCACACGATTCAACTTCCAGTTGCTCTGCTTGCACTCCAAAAGATAATAACCAGAAGAAGAAGAAGAAGTTGATTGAAAAAATGGCAGTGTCTTCAATCACTGCAACATTAATCCCTTCTCTTACAATCTCAACTTCTCCTTCATTTCCTTGCAAAACAACAAAACTCTCTTCCTTTTCTTTTAACAACAATGCCTTCAGGACCACCCTTAAACCCACCCTTTCAACAACTAGGGTTTTTGCTGCTCCTGAGGTTTTGGATTCTCAAACCACTCTAGACACACTTCCACATACCATTGATGGACCTGACTCTGATAGCTTTCAGGTCTCTCTCTCTCTCTCTCTCTCTCTCTCTCCCCACTTTTAAAATCAAGTTTTCATTTTTGTCATTCAATTATGTAGATACTACAGGTACTTGTGTTCTTCTTATTTTTTCAATATTCTGTTCTGTTTCCCATATTGAGAAATTACATAGTTTTACTCAATTCACTTGTTAATTTTGGATCTTGAGTAGGTTGGAGGTTCTGAGACACCCAGTTCTCAGTCAGTCAGTATTGCTGCAGATGCAGATACGGTAATATATATTTCTATATGCCTTATCATTTTAGGTTTTTTTTTTTTTTTTTTTTTTTTTTTTTTCCTAACGAGGAAATTGCAGAATTAACATTGTCTCTGTTGGGGCATTCTTCCATTTACACTAGGACTCATTTTTGTTGTTGTATTAATATTTGAGGGTCCAAAATAATAGAATACTTGGAGATTTGATTTATTTCTATCTTCAATTCAGTGAATTAAAGGTAATTTAAGTGGCCCTTTTCATGATTCTATGTTTTCATAATCTTATTCGTTGCTCGTTTTCCATGTTGAAAAATTTACTAGTAAAACATTATTTGTGTAGATGATACGGAGTTTCTCTTGGCCGGTGTACATACTGTAGGGATTATTATGTATACTAAACAATGAATACTAAACTTTGGTATAGGTTGTTGTTTTCAAAAGACTTGAACTTTGCTCCAATGAACCCTTTCTTTGATATTCACGCTTCCAAATGAAACTGGTTGTTCAAATACCTATCAATATATATGCTTCTGGGGTCAATTGAATCCTGAATGACCCATATCTTATTTTTTATGATCTCATTTTTCCTTCCTGAACTGTGTAATCACTTTTTATATCCATGTGCATATAGTTAAATGCAGAGTTTTCATTATATCTTTATGTTGCTTATGTTTTTAGATGGCACCGAAGCAGAAAATTAGAATCAAGCTAAGATCTTTTTGGGTCAAATTGATCGAGGACTCCTGCAAGCAGATAATGGATGCTGCAAGGACCACCAATGCAAAGACCATGGGTCCTGTGCCATTACCAACCAAGAAGCGTATTTACTGTGTTCTTAAATCCCCCCATGTGCACAAAGATGCAAGGTTCCATTTTGAGATCCGAACCCACCAACGTCTTATAGATATTCTGTACCCAACTGCACAAACAATAGATTCATTGATGCAACTTGACCTTCCTGCTGGAGTTGATGTGGAGGTCAAGCTCTGAAGTTAGTGATTCTGCAGTTCGGTAAAGTTTATGACATTCTGCAGCTAGGTGAAGTTCATGACATTTTTTAGTTGCTCATATCATTGCTTTGCTATGACTTGGCTTTTCTCCATAAACTGATATCACAGAATCCAATTTTTCTGTGTATGTCTCTCACTTTTCTTTTCTTTTCTTTTCCCTCTTTTATTATTCTTATTGCACATGGTATGCAATGCTATCGCATATGAAGTATTTAACAATTTCATTTCACTCTCTCAATGTTTCCTGGATCTCTTAGATGATTACTAGTATAAATGGTGCATTGTTTATTTTAGCAAAAGAAAGATCATTAGTGGCAAGTATTAGGTAACAACACTCCAATGCATGTATCTGTTTCACGGTCTTTAGTTTAAAAATATTTTGATAATTAGATGCTAGGACAAAAACTTTCTAGCATTCTTATCTGCAATGCTTAGGACTTAACTATGTTAGCTTCTCAGCAATGAAAGCCTGAACCCTATAACTGGCAGCTTCTATTGTAAATCCCATCTTTTGTGCTTTGGTTTATGCTGTTACACTCTTGGTGGGGCAGTGCTTGAAATTGGAAAATAGCTGATGACCTCACTGCAATCATCATGCTTGCTTTGTAATTGTTGTTTTCATTTCATCTTCTCCACCACCATTCCTCTTCAGATAGCTAGTCTAACCTAATATTCTCATTGGTATTGTAGCTATGGTAACCTTAACATTTTGTTCTGAGGTGTCTCTCACAGCATATTATCTTTATTTTGATTCCTTGTTTTAATTTTTAAGAGTTCCCCATGCTTATGAAATGAACATTGTTATACTAGGTGCTGGATTTCTTCCTTAAAGACCAAGTTAAGAAAAGTTGCTGTTTCATTCAAGGCTGTGGAAGGTGATTGCATGCACAAGATTGTTAAGATTGTATGTCCATCCAATGACGGTTTCTTTTACCCCTTTCTTTTTTGGTTGGATGATTTTGTAAGCAATATCATGTATGAAAATTCACCACTGCTGACCAGATATTGGTAGTGAAACATAGGTGTATAGAGCTTTTCTGTCTGTTTTTCTTATGTTCTGTTCTATGTTTTCTTTTATGCAAACTTTACAGCTAACGAATCAATCCATCTCAATTTATTTTCCTCTTTGATT
The DNA here is from genome assembly GCA_963924115.1 of Dovyalis caffra. Classification (NCBI taxonomy): domain Eukaryota; kingdom Viridiplantae; phylum Streptophyta; class Magnoliopsida; order Malpighiales; family Salicaceae; genus Dovyalis; species Dovyalis caffra. Next base: position 3,083,764 of record CAWUPB010000351.1, read on the forward strand.
TAAGCTCTTATTGTCTCCTTGTACAGCGCATGTGGGCATTTCATTCAATTAGTTGTCTTTAATCTGCAAAGCATGCTAGGAATTACTTCTATTAGTAAACGTCTCTCTCTCTCTCTCTCTTGTTTCAGTACATTATTTCATTTTCTATTGGGTAAATTATTAGTGCATCTCTGAGATTTTAGTTAATTTTTAAAGCCTGTGCATAATAGTGCTTGTAGTTCTATGTTATTGTAAAACTTTAGTGCCTCCGTAGGTATTTATTTATTGAATTAAAACTATGGTTCTAAGGACTAGTCCTTAAGTTTTAGAAACTTGAAAAACTAAAACTTCACCTTGAGTTGGAGTTGAAGGGGCTTTGTATAATTTTGCTCGATTTAATTGCGAAAATTACATTTTTTTTATTGCAATTTGACAATTTCAATCTTTTATTATCAATTTGTGTGATTTGAACCAAAAATATCAGCTTTTTGACAAATATTATAAAAAAACAAACAAAAAATCGTTACTTACAATGGTCAGTTGACCGTTAATCACAATGGTTATATAACGTCATTCAAGTATTCTGTTGATCTATATATATTCATCCATGTTTCAAACAACCGAGTAAAAAAGAGATTTAATAGACCATCATGAATTATAGCTCTTACTAGTTCACCAATGCTTCCTTGGGTATTGTGCTTTGGTTCCAAGCCCGAGCAAGTGGCAACAATGGTTCATTGGTATCAGCACCAACAGCAGCAAAAAGAGAGAGAACTTGTTCCATTAGTCCAATAAAAAGAACTGAATTTGGCGGTTTCATTGCAATTTTGACTTTTAATTTATTGTGATTTGATAATTTTGAGTTCAAAATATCAAATTATATATTTTTGATATTAAAGCATTAGAGAGTGGACAAATTTAATCTAATTATCTTAATTGCCTTGTCCATTACTGTTGTCGTTTAACAAAAGAAGAAAAAAAAAGTGATTTTTAAAGTTGTGCTTGTAGTATGCCAAGAGCATCAATTTTATCCTTACTAGATCCCCCTCCTCCACTGCCGCTGCAGCCGCCTTCGCCACGGTCTCTTCATCTTTCTTTATTGCCTTACATCTCCAAACCTCTTCTTCTGCTACCACTGCCAAATTTTGTTTTCAGAAGACAAGCAAATTAAACCAAGTGGGCAAAAAAAAAAAACGTTTGAAAAAAAACTATCTAATGAAAGGAGAAGAAACGTACCTCTACTGAGAAGGAAGAGAAAGGAGCTCATGTTGATATTGCTGTCTGTCTTGTTTTTTGTAGAAGCAGCAAAAGCAGAAGAAGGAGAGCGCTTGAGGAAAGTAGAGGCGGTGCAAGATAGACACGACAGCAGCTTAGAATTCGAATACTGCTAGTAAAAACCCACATTTCATATGGAACCTAAACAAACAAGATTCGGAGGTGATTGTTTTGACATGCTTTATTGATGTTTGATTAGTTGGGTCTATTTACTATTAATATGATTAAATCAGTATCCTGCTACAATACTAAGAGAGAAGATTCTTACGAAATTAATATATACATGTATTTGAAGTACCACATAGAGACTGGACACTACAAGAAAGATATGTTTTAGCGACGGTCAAAAAACCGTTGCTAAAGATAAATATTAACAAGGATTTTACTGACTTTAGCAACGGTCTAAAAAATGGTTACAAATATTAAAATTTGCGACCGTTTTTTAACGGCGGTCTACAAAATCCATTGCTAATGTTACAAGCCAACCATTTTAGCGACGGTTTCAATTTATAAGAAACCGTTACAAATTTAGCAACGGTTTATGCCGTTGCTAAATCGTTCCTAAAACTTAGCAATGGTCAAAACCGTTGCTAAATGTTATTTAATATTTTTTTATAAAAAAACCGTTGCTAAATAAAATACAATTTAGCAACGGTCCCTAACTCGTCGCTAATCCGTTACTAAATGGGTGAGGTCTAAAACGGACCGAAGTTTAGCAACGGTTTGGTGTTGGTAAACCATTGCAAACATATTCATTTTAGCGACGGTCTTAGACGTTACAAAATCGGATCGATCGAAGATTAGCAACGGTTTTATATATTAAACCGTTGCAAAAAAAAATCGGTTTAGCGACGATCTCATTGTAATTTTATTTTTTATTTTTTTAACGGTTGCAAAAATAATCGTTGCAAACGTTAAATTAGTGACGGTCACGAGACCGTCGCTAATGCGTCGCTAAAAGTAAACCGTTGGTGGGAAACGAGTCAAATTTAATTTCAAATTTACTTTTAGCGACGGTCCGTGACGTCGCTAAAAACTTTACCTTGTTATAAATACCGATCGAACGGAATCTAGGCATTTTTTCTTTCTTCTCCTCTCTTCTTCTCCTCCCAGCCGACGATCCGTAGTTGTTTTTTCTCCAAAACCCCGCTCCCTTTCCTCAAAGCTTTTGTTTCCTTAAAACTCTATATTTCTTCCCTCTTTTCCTCCTCCTTTCAATCTTTTTCTTTGCTCGTTGAAGCTACCGTTTTTCAACGATCATTCTCCAACGAGGTTTTTTGATCGACGATAGCCGCCCCCTCTCATCCTTCTCTTGGTGACGAGTCCACCTAAATCTAATCCATCCTTTCAATTATTAATTTTTTCAGTTATTTATTTAAGTCAAATAATTTGATTTTTTTTAAAAAAAATTTTGTTTAATTACTTATTATTGCTAGTTTAATTATTGAATTGATTGTTCATTGCATGTGTTTTTTTAACTTGATTATTTAATTAAAATTTATTTGGTGTGTTAATTTAGTGTAAATTGTGATATTAATTGAAATGTTTAATTGTTAATTTAATATTAATTGTTAATTGTTATGTTAATGTTGTTGTTAATTATTGATTAATTGAATATTATTGTTAATTTTTTAATTTTGTGTTATTTTTATTTTAGTTGTTGATTGAATTAATTTGATTGTTAATTGTTAATTTACTTATTTTAATTTATTGTTAATTTTTTTAGTTAGAAAATATAATTGTTATATTTTATTTTATGTTGTTATTTAAATTGTTATTGTTATTGTTATTATAGTGTAGCTACTAATTGTTAATTTACTTAAGTAATTCACAATTTATTGAAAACATTAGTAAGTTTATATATTCCTAGTTTATTAAGTTAAAGCATTAGGTTAGTACAAAATAAATCAATAAATTAAATATTAATTAAATTGTAATATATTGTTATTTTTTTATTAAATATTACGATTATATATTTAGTTGTTCATTTACTTAAATAGATAAGTAATTACAATATTAATTAAGAAAAACATATAGCATTTTTTGGAAATTATTTTGAATAGATAAAAAAATAAAGTGATTAGAAATATTTGTAATTGTTAGTAATTAAATAAATAATTAAGTTGTTTTTTAAAAGCTTTTATGAAATAAATATTAAATAGATAAAAAAAATAAAGTTATTAGAAATACTTGTAATTGTTAGTAATTAAATAAATAATTAAGTTGTATTTAAAAAATTTTCTGAAATAAATATTAAATAGATAAAAAATAAAGTTATTAGAAATATTTGTAATTGTTAGTAATTAAATAAATAATTAAGTTGTATTTAAAACATTTTATGAAATAAATATTAAATAGATAAAAAATAAAGTGATTAGAAATATTTGTAATTGTTAGTAATTAAATAAATAATTAAGTTGTATTTAAAATTTTTTATGAAATAAATATTAAATAGATAAAAAATAAAGTTATTAGAAATATTTGTAATTGTTAGTAATTAAATAAATAAATAAGTTGTTTTTTAAAACATTTTATGAAATAAATATTAAATAGATAAAAAATAAAGTGATTAGAAATATTTGTAATTGTTAGTAATTAAATAAATAATTAAGTTGTATTTAAATTTTTTTATGAAATAAATATTAAATAGATAAAAAATAAAGTTATTAGAAATATTTGTAATTGTTAGTAATTAAATAAATAATTAAGTTGTTTTTTAAAAACTTTTATGAAATAAATATTAAATAGATAAAAAATAAAGTGATTAGAAATATTTGTAATTGTTAGTAATTAAATAAATAATTAAGTTGTATTTAAAATTTTTTATGAAATAAATATTAAATATATAAAAAATAAAGTTATTAGAAATATTTGTAATTGTTAGTAATTAAATAAATAATTAAGTTGTATTTAAAATTTTTCTGAAATAAATTTTAAATAGATAAAAAATAAAGTTATTAGCAATATTTGTAATTGTTAGTAATTAAATAAATAATTAAGTTGTATTTAAAATTTTTTTGAAATAAATTTTAAATAGATAAAAAATAAAGTTATTAGCAATATTTGTAATTGTTAGTAATTAAATAAATAATTAAGTTGTATTTAAAATTTTTTATGAAATAAATATTGAATAGATAAAAAATAAAGTGATTAGAAATATTTATAATTGTTAGTAATTAAATAAATAATTAAGTTTTATTTAAAATTTTTTTCTAAACTTAGCTTGTTTATTTAGAAAATAACTTGTGTGTAACAAAAAAATATTTGAGATTTAATAATAAAAGTATTTTAAGTAATTACATAAACAATTAATACAATTACTTGATTACTATTTTGTTTAAAATGAATTCGGATCGCTCTTGGATTGACTTTAGATTAACTAGTGGATTATTAAATCAGCATTTTGTAGAAGGGGTTAATGAATTTATAAATTTTGCGGTTAGTCATCCACGAGTGCATAGATGGAAATAAGATATGATGTCCATGTAAACAAAAAAAATGTCAAAATCGTAGTTATGAAAACCTTGATACCGTTAAGTATCATTTGCTTAGATATGGGTTTGTGTCCGGGTATTATGTGTGGAGACGTCATGGAGAGAATGATTTCGCAATTAATGTCAATTCATTTAATAATGTTAAACAAGAACAAATATGTGATGATCGTCAAGTTAATCGATACCATACAATGGTGATGGATGCAATTGGTCCATCTTTTAATCCGTCTAATACGGACGAAGACCCAAACCCTTCGCACAAGCATTTTATGATTTATTAGATGCATCGAATAGAGAAATATGGTCCGGGTCGGAAAATCATTCACGATTATCTCGCAATGTCTCGTTTGTTGCATATCAAGTCTAAGCATCATTTTTCGGAGAGGTGTTACGACGATTTATGTCAACTTATGAAAGAGTTGATGCCTCCCGATAACTCGTATGCCAAAAGACTTTATAGTACAAAAAAAAGGATAGAAATGATGGGTTTACCCATTGAAAAGATCCACTCGTTGCATTAATGGTTGCATGATTTATTGGGGTCGGGAAAGCTAGAGAATCACTTTTAAAATATGTGATCATCCTCAATATCGAAATCCTAGACGGGGTTCGATTAGACAAACATTTATCCCCTATAAAAAAATGTATTATTTTTTTATAACTCCATGATTACAAAGGATGTATGCATCAAATGCCACCGCTAATGACATGGCATGCGCAACATGTGTGTGAGCCCAACGTCATACGTCATTGTTCAAACTCCTTCGCATAGCAGCATTTTGACCAAACACATCCTTCTTTTGCATCGAAATTAGAAATGTTAGATTAGGTGTTTGCACCGATGAGTTTCAACTTGTTTGGTAAGTCCGGACAACAATATTCTTCGTGGCATGTCATTGTAACGCCATACAATTTGCCACCATGGAAATGTATGAAAGAAGAATTTATGTTCTTAATTGTTATTGTCCCCGGTCCTAAAAACCCTAAAATCAATTTAGACGTATACTTACAACCCTTAATTAAAGAGTTGATAGAATTATGGGAAGTAGGTGCTCTTACTTATGATGTGTCCCGTAAAGATAATTTTCGAGAGCTACCGTCATGTGGACAATTAGTGACTTTCCCGCATATTCAATGTTATCGGGTTAGAGTACATCGAGTAAGACAAGCATGCCTATATTGCATGGAAAATTCGATGCTTTCACCCTTCGAAACGGGAGGAAAACTTCATGGTTTGATTGCCATCGAAAGTTTCTCTCACTACGCCATCCGTTCAAGCGAAATAGGATTGCGTTTAAGCGAAATTCAGCTATTATAGACATTGCTCCATCGATAAAGTCCGAAATTGAAATTTTACAAGAATTAAACAATTGGGTGTTGTTGAAAGTAACGGAAGAGGGATCCGATGAGTATAATAACAATATATCTAAATATTATGGTTGGAAAAAACATAGTATATTTTGGGACCTACCTTATTGGAGTTCTAATCTAATACGTCATAATTTGGATGTCATGCACATTGAGAAAAATTTCTTCGATAATGTGTTTAATACAATTATGAATGTCTCGAGAAAAACAAAAGACAATGCAAATTCAAGAGAAGACTTAAAGCTATATTGTCGACGGCCCGAATTAAAAATAGATGAAAACTCTAGAAAATACCCAAAACCCCGTTATACTCTAGACAAACAACAAAAAATACAATTACTTGAATGGATTAAATAACTAAAGTTTCCGGACGGATACATCTCTAACTTGGCAAGGTGTATGGATATGAATAACCTCGGATTACGTGATATGAAAAGTCATGATTGTTATGTATTTATGCAAAGGCTAATACCTATTGCATTTCGTGATATGTTACCAACAAATGTATGGTAATCACTCACCGAGCTTAGCTTATTGTTTAAGGAAATAACATCTACTATGATTAAGGTTGAAGATATGATCCTTCTTGAGATAAATATACCAATAATTTTGTGCAAATTAGAGCGTATTTTCCCACCTAGTTTTTTCGACTCAATGGAGCATCTTCCCATACACTTGGCATATGAAGCAAAAATAGTCGGACTCGTATAATATCGATGGATGTATCCATTTGAAAGATACAAATTAATGATTTTAGTGGACATACGTAAGTTTATAACTCGTCAAATATTGATTAAGTCTAATGAACTCACAATATTATCGTAGGTACCTTCGCAAATTAAAAAATAATGTTAAGAACAAAGCCGTAGTCAAAGAGTCAATATGCAATGCATATTTAGTTAAGGAAGCTTCAATGTTCTCTTCATATTACTTAGAGCCTCATGTACACACTAAGCATCGGAAAATGCCTAGAAACTTTTATCGTGATCGAGAATCAAATGAAAATATTGAAGGTATGTTAGCAATATTCATCCCTAAAGGTAGACCTCTTGGTCGAGCACGATCACATGTCCCGACGGATCAAGAAAAGAATGCAGCGCACACCTACATTCTATTGAATTGTGATGAAGTCATACCTTACATGGAGTAAGTTTTATAACTATCAAATATTATTACTATACATTTATTCTTTAACTACCATTCAATTTTAAAACATATAATAACAATATTTTTATCGTCAAATATTTTATCGATTAACTTTATGAAAGTGACCCCAACATATCGAAAAACGAGGTTGATTTGCGACTTCAAAACCAATTTGCATCATGTTTCCATCGATATGTGAGCATTCCAGTTGTCAAGATTGTTATTAAATATTCATAAATTTATTTTATCAAATTTTATTATAACATTACCTTATAAGTAACTTGGTCCTTGCATACGAGCAAGTCGAGCACAACCTAAAACTATAACAGATTATTATATTAAAGATTTGGCCAAAGGACTATTACGAACTCGTGAAGTAATATGCGGGGTACATTATAAACGGATATAAGTTTCATACCGATGTTGGTAGTTTGAAGAGAGCATCAATGTGTAGTGGAGTGTATGTTAAATGAGTTAGCTACGAGTGTGGTGGAAAATGATTACTACGGTAGGTTATTGACATATTCGAACTTAAGTATCCAGCCTTACCAATAAAGAAAATAGTTTTATTCAAATGTGATTGGTATGATACAACACACGAGTACCGGTACATGAGTTCATGATCATTATGGACTAGTTGAGGTTCATAGTCGCAGGTATTCAAATAGATCCGATCCCTTCATACTAGGATCACAAGCGCATCGAGTGTATTATGTAACATATCCTATATGTAAATGCATACGACGAGATTGGTTGGCGGTATGTAAGGTTAAACCAAGGTCGACGATTGATGTGCTAGAAATGTCCGTTACCATCGATCAAACCAATATCGAACCCTTTCAAGAAAATGAAATAGAAGGTCAACACAATGTCATGCACATTGATGATAATGAAGGTCGATCATTGATTGATCCTACCGGAGCATTATTAGAATTGGACGGTGGTGAAATAGATATTCATGATGAATCGGAGTTAGAAACCGATGTTGAAGAAGACTTAGATGAAGAATGTGACAATGCCGATAACTCAAGTGATTAAAGATAATATGGTATATCCCATTAGATTATGTTATATTGTATTTTTTTATTCAATTCATAAATTATGCACTTCGATTTTATGTAATTGCGGTTCGAATTTAAGGGTTTAGGCAACCTTGTCCTCCCAAGATGTTGGGATAGGTCGGTTTTGTCCCCCCAAGTGTAATTTTTCAAACTATTTTAATAAATCTCCGAGGTACCGTCCCCGTACTTGTCACAAAAAAGGAAAAAATTAGGTTTATTGGTATGTTTACCTACATAGTTAACATATAATTTTTAAAGGTAAAATTTAATTAAATAAATATTTTTGATGTATTGTTGTTTAAGTATAAATCAATTAGTTTATATTAATTTGAATGTTATATATAAGTATATATGCATTATATAATTCATATTTTATGTAAAAACTATTGAATTTAATAATTAATATGTAGGTCATAATGACTCGAGGTAGGGGTCATGGTTCGGATATTGATCGATCTAACGGTGATCGTGGACGTCGTAGACACCCTTCTTATTCCGCTCATGGTCGGATGGATCCCCCACAGGATATGCCTCCATACCACTCTTTCGGTGGCCCCTCCACATCCTCGTTCCATGCTTGTCATGTCTCGGCCTCGACCATTTCCCTATTATGAACCTCCACGTCAACCTCCCTCATCTTTTCCATCGTCATCGTCGGTGCCTTCGTCATCACATCGGGACAATCGTTCCATTCCACCCCCACAATGTCCCACATCAAGTGGCTTCGGAACCAATAACATCCGCGGTTGACCATCGAGTACGAGTCATTGTCGTTGGGCCCAATGAGTACGGTTTATGCTTAATTTAATTAAAATTTTTTTACTTTATTATGTTCTTGATTATTTATGAATTTAATTAATGTTTTTTTTTATAGGTTGTATCCCTCTAATGTTTGCTCTCACTCGATCGTTAAGACATTCCAAGAGTATGTTCATATTTCGGGATGGATGTAGAAAAAAATGAGTCTAGAGACAAAAGATTTTTACCGGGAAGAATTTAAGGTTCTAATTTCTAAATTTGCTTTTGATTAATTATATTATTTAATATTTAATTAAATTTCATAAAATAATATGAAAATAAATTTATTAGTGTTTATTATTATTATTTTTGGCGTAAATCATTTAAGTGGGATGGTGATTTGAACGAGAGCATAGTTAAGAAAGCATGGGAAAGTCTTGCACGGAAGCGATATTCGACTTCCTTTATCGTCTAAGGAAAAAATCGAAGCCAGCATATATCTCACAGAAATATGGGATGCATGGACTACGGAATGGACGAAACCCGAGGCCATTGCTCGATCCGAGATGACGACGACGGAACCGTCGGAGCGAGACCGGTGGAGTCGAGCCGGTCCTTCTAGATATACGGGGGATCAATCAGCCATAGAGAGCACGCCATACGCATGGTAAAAAATATATATTAATTAATTTATTTATAATTATTTTAAAAATAATTCTCAAAATAAATAATTAAACATTTGACTATATTTAATACATTTACGTTTATTTATATATGTTTTTAGTATAATGTGTTGGGTCATGAACCCGATCTTCACGAGGTTTTCTTGAGGACTCATCGGAGGAAGGTTAATGATTAGTTAGTATTTGTCGATCAACGATCGAGGTTTATCGAAGGAAGTGATAACTTTGAAACATTATTTAATATCTCGTTAGTTAATAACGTTATTTGACATATGTATTTGATATGATGTGTTTCATAATTATACAGGAGACCACACAAAGATTAATTAATGAGGAAGAGGTTGCTAGCCGGCGATCGGGAGGGATTGAAGCGACCGTACCCGACATTAATGACATCTTTCAAAGGGCCGTTGGTGGAGGAGATAGTAGGAGAAAGAGGATGTATGGACTCGGGTCACATGCATCTCACTACTATTCATCCGTCAATGCAGCCTCATCTTCCGCTACTTCCGGATTCAATGCGGCCGACGAGGCACGGTTGAAGAAATTATAGGAGTAAACATCCGCAAACACGACGCACATCAACAACTTAGAGGGTACCGTCAACGACCTACGAGGGCAAGTTGTATCATTATTCGATATGACAAATGAGTTGAGAACCTATAGTCGACGAGCAGTATACGATGATGTCACGGATGCGATAGATGTTCATGTGGCATTTTGAGCATGGTGGTAGTTCATCCGTTGTTCCCGAGATCGACGACGACGTAACCCGACCTTCGAGCGACTCTACCCGACCTCCGATTGATCCTGGACATTAAGTTATTTTAGCTTTTTTGTTTTCTTATATTAACCGCAACTAATGTACTTTTTTTTGTTATTTAACAATAATTTAATTGTTTAGCGACGTTTTAATATATTTCGAATAATAAAAATTTACATTTACGATATTTTACGAGATTTTTATTATTTTAAAATTGTTACTTTTACCTCATTTTATTATAGCTGCAAAAAATGTATTTTTTAAATTAGCGACGGTCTTAGAAACGGTCTAGACCATCGCTAAAAATATAATATTAGCAATGGTCTAGATTATTGCCAATACTTTAGCAACGGGCCGGACCGTCGCTAATCCGTCTCTATTTAGCAACGGGCATAGCAAGGGTTTACAAGACCGTCGCTAATTGCATAAGTGTTTACATCGACATTTAGCGACGGAATAGCAATGTTTGGGACCGTCGCTAATTTTCCAACGGTCGAAACCGTCGCTAAAAAATACCGATGAGGTTTTTAGCGATGGTTACTTGATCGTCGCTAATTACTCGTTAAAACATTTTAGCGACGATTTTTTTATTTAGCAATGGGTCCGTTCGTCGTTAAATCACATTTATCTTGTTGTGGGATGCGTTGTAGTACTTGTGTGCATGATTTTCACATTGAGAGACATGCGAAGGAAAAAGACCTTTGGGTATAGGTAAGTACATTTACAAAATAATTTTCCATCTACCATAAGCTGACCTAACATGGAAACCATGTATAGGTGTTTATCATAATTCGGATAATAAAAAGGTTTATATTTTGTTTTTTCGTAGAAAATTTTGTTCCATTAAGCTTCTAGATTTTTTACGAGTCCCTCATCCTTTACACAAGCGTGGTTTCAAAGTTCTCAACCCCCGACAAGAAGTCGATCCTCCGAACTAAGGAATTAGCATTATCATGCACAAATTCATAACAATCACATCCTTGAAAAGTTTTAGTTAGTGATGCTTCAATTTTCTACTGGCTGTAATTCTTCATGTGGATGATTATCATACATCCGGCGAAGTCAATGTAATGTTTTCGTTAAATCATACAAATGCATTTACTCCAAGCAATACGAAGAAAAATTATTTTCTTTGTTTCGGTACCTAACTTTTTTTGTAGGAGACGGTATGCTTGCTGTGCAATGTGCTCGGACAAGTATAGGCATGACGAGTTATGTAGAATGTTTCGGGCATGGTGTCAACAATTGAAAAAAGAGTTTGGAAATCCACATGGCTTCGGTAACCATCCTATTCATCACACTCGTCAATCGATTAAGCATGTTCAAGTCTTCATCCAATTCATCCTCGTCTACTTTTAACACCCCCACAAATTAGCAGAATAGATAAAGTTTCTTCTATTATTAACATGCTAAAAGGTACACTAGAATGCAAGAAGCTAGGCGACGGATCGAGACATGAAACGAGTTGAAGAAGAAGAAAGGAAGGTTGGACCAAATTTTTTAAGAACCCTAAATCTAGTCCGAAATATTCCGAGTATTGGGATGTAATGCGAGCAAAAAATAAAGCAAAATGTGATAGATGGCTAAACGACAACGGTAGCAATTGACCGTTACAATTAATGCCAATTAAGACAATTAGATCAATTTTGCCTAATCTCCAATACTTTAAGATCCAAATCACACGATTTGATACTATGGTTCAAAATTGTCAAATCGCAATAGATTGGAGGCAAAAATTATCACTAAACCGAATTCTAGCTATTTTTAAGTTCCATAAAACAATCCATTATCACATTATTAAATGAAAGCTGGGAAAGTTCAAAATTCCAACACCAAATAGGTCTCGATCCATTCATACACTAGTTTAGAATTTCAACCCCGAATCAACTACAATCTCTACGGTTGAAAGAAGTAGAGAAAAGAAATTAAAAGGAAAAAAAAAAGAACTTTAAAAAATCTTCAAATTGGCAAACAATATTTCAAGAAAAACATTGATATAGAATTAAATAACACCTAGATGAAAGTTTTAAAAGAAAAAAAAATGAAGGGGAGAAGGGGAGGATTGGAGGCTCGCATTCACAACTCATTGGATATGAGAAGAAACATAACCATGGTTGTTGTTGACAAGGGCCCGTAGTCGAACGAGGTTGCCACCTAGCAATCGAAAGAACTAAAAAACCCTAAAATAAAATGGTCTACACAAATATCTAGATAAAGGGTTAGTTATGGATTAGAAAGATTAACATCACTACCATCCGGTTCTACTCGAGGTAGACTACATTGTATGCATATGAAAACTAAGGTCTAGGCTAACTATGTTATGATTTTATATCTACTTAAGTGAATTTATTTTATTCAAGATAAATTGGTTGAGTAATTTAGAGTTTAGGCCACTAAAAAGCCTACACCCATACTTTAAAAGGGAAATGGGGAAAGAAGTTGAAATTTTGGTTAACCTCTAGCAATCGCAAATCTGTATCGATAAATAGGTGAGTCTTTAGGAATTACGAGCTCATATCGATATAAATAGAAAGTTGCCAATTACTTCATTCATATAAATGAAAAGTCATCGACAACTTCGATCCACAAGATTAGGAAGCCACCGATAACTTTGATCCATAAAATTAGGAAGCCAACGACAACTTCACCTACACAAGCGAGAAACCATTTATAACTTTGGTTCACACAAACGAAATTGTTCAAATACTTGAAAGTCACCGATAACTTCATCCAAACAAGTGGGAAGCCACTAACATATTTGGTTTACACAAACAATAAGTCATTTCAAATATTTAGATGCCATCGATAGCTTTGTTCACACAAGTAGGAAGCCACCGATGACTTTAATTTGCATAAATAACCGAGTCATTTAAATATTTAGAAGCCATTGATAGCTTCTTTCACACAACCGAAAAGCCATAGACAGACTTCGGTTCATACAAACAACAAGTCATTGCAAATATTTAAAAGCTACTAATAGCTTTGTCTACATAAGTAAGAAGCTACAACGATTTGATTCATATGGACGAGTAAGTCATTTCAACTATCCGGAAGCCATTAACACTTTTTTCCATACGGGTAGGAAGCCATTGAAAGCTTCAGTTCAACGGACATCAAGTCATCTAAAATATCCGAAAGCCATCGATAACTTCATCCATATGAGTGGGAATCCACCGATAGCTTTATTTCATACGGATGATAAGTTATTTAAATATTTAAAAGTCACCGATAGCTTTATTCACATGAGTAGAAAGCTAACGGCAGTTTTGATTCAATAGAAAAAAATTATTTAAAATATCCGAATGTCATTAACAACTTCGTCCACATAAGTGAGAAGCCATCGACGACTTTATTTCACATAGATGGCAAGTCATTTAAATATCTAGAAGCCATAAGTAGCTTCATCCATATGAATGAGAAGCCACCGAGAGTTTTAGTTCAATAGATAACAAGTCATTTAAAATATCTAGAAGCCATCAGTATCTTCATCCACATGAGTCGAAAGCCATCAATAACTTTGATTTAATAGACAATAAGTAATTTAAATAATGCTTTGGATATGAATATCACGTAATCAAGACATCATAATCAACATATTGGATCAATCATGCCATCCAAAATAAACACAAAATCATTTTCAAGTACAAACAACGAGACTGGCACTCGTCTTGGATAAATCATTAGAATTAAATCACATACCTATTCCCCTTAGCTCCATCGTAAAATATTGATCGCCAACCTTATCACTCCTTAAAATACTAGAGGTCTCCAACTTTTTGGAGCTCGATATGCAATGACATATCTAACAAATCTTCAAATTTCTCAAACATATTCAAATATGCATTTATATATCCCATTCATCTTAAAAATAATAGCAAGTAAATAATTTACATTATTTTCCCTTAATTCATTAAACATGTATAATTAGTTTTAAAATTTTCCCAAAACAACTATTGAAAATTATCAAGTTGTCAAAAATTCTTTTTGGGCTAGTTTTACATTATTCAACCTTGATGAAGATCGATTATTCAATTACCTAAAGAGAAAAAGCTTACCGATGTGAGTACGGATCCCATTACTCGTTATGAATAGTAAGGCTACCACTTTGATGGCTATCGCCCATAGCTAGCAAATTGCTAGAATGGCTACCGATAATGGTTGTCTTGGAGGGAGCCACCGAAAGCCAAGAGAAGTCGACTCGGAGTGATTATGTAAAAGAGGTAACGACTTTTAGAGACGATTGTTATTTTGGTCGTGGAAGACTACTAGAAGTAAGGAGGACTCGACTAGAATGGTAGTACAAAGGTGACGAGTAGCTTTTGAAGGCGAAGATACCTACTATTTTGGTCTTGGAAGACTACTAGACAAGCATCAATGATTGTGAGTGACTTGTGATGATGAGGAAGATTGAATAATTATCGATGAACGCTAGATATAAGGGTGTTCATTATTATATGAAAATCGAATAACTAAACCAAATCGTATCGAAATATCAATTTCGGTATGGTTTTTTTAAATTAAAAAAAAATCCAAATTGAAATATTTTTAGTTTTTTTACAAAATTAGTTAAACCAAAAAACTAATATATATATATATATATATATATATATATATATATATATATATATCTTTAACCTTTTTATTTTCACTCATCACTCACCTCTCACACTCTCTCACTACCGAGTGCAAGAAATCCCTAATTCCTAAATAGCTAAACCTCCCCTATGTTTAAATTGAAAAACGCATCTCCACTATATCATAATCACTAAATCATCGGTCACCTCCCTTGATTAGTAGATCACTCATCGATCATCACTCACGTCTTAATTCTCACACTATCACCGCTAGTGCAATCCTTAAACGACTAAGCCTTCCCCAAATTGAAATACTAGTCTCTCCTAAATTGCAATCCCTAAACCGTTAGCCACCTTCCCTCTCTTCACTTTCCACGTTTTTCCTCCTCCTTAATCATCGAGCGACCCTCAATCATCGACCACTTCCTTTTTCTTCACAATCAATAATCTCTCAAAGATTTCAAAACACATCTCTCGATCCCTCCTCTTTCGGTCTTCTACTAATCTGCTCTTCTCCCACTCTCAAGTTTTCTAGTTCATGGTGAGTCATACTTACCTAAATAATTATCTAATTAATCGAAATGCTTCGTTTTTCTTCTTTAGATTTTTAATATTTTGGATACATTTTATGGTTACTAGCAATTGGAATTGGAACTGTATTTATATGAATTGTGATGTATAATTTCTTCAAAATAAACTTAGATTAAATCGAAATGCTTTTTATGGGTACCAGGCTACGAGTAGTTGGAATTGGGACTTGACTATTTATAGCGAGTTCATTGAATTATGTTATTTATCAAGTTGTTAAGTTGTTAGTGTTGAATTGTTAGCTTGTTGTTGTTGCTTTTACTTTGTTAAATTACTTATTTTAGTTAGTAATTTGGATGTGTTGAATTGTTGCTTTTATTTTGTTGAACTTTGTTTTTACTTTGTTAAATTATTGATTTTACTTGATAATTTGAGCGTTGAATTGTTTCTTAAAACATTTCTTCGATATTTATTTGATGCCTTCTCTTGTAAACAAAAGAAGAAAATCTAATATGGTGTCCTGAAGGATTCGACATAATAAATTGCAAAAAAAGACACTACCCACTAGGCACTTGGCGATTACTAGTTTGATAGTATAAATATTATATTTTCAACTTGTTGATCATGGAAAAACGAAGAAGACAACTTCTAATTTCCACATGCTTAGAAAGTGTAAGTCATGTAAGATTGATAACTCGAAATCATTTTTTATATATAGTGAAATTGATTATGTGCAAGTCATAACTCTTGCGAAGTTGCCAATATCGGTTCTATACTTCTATTCCCGATTCAACACCAAGAGAACCATTAACGAAAAGATTAGCGAGTTCACAAAGGACTCCTATGAAGTTTGTTCCTTTAATTAATTTGTAGCAAGAGATTTTTTCTAATTGCAAATTAAATCGATTTGCACATGACATTAATACATTAAATGAGCTTAAATAAATACATAAAGGTCCATTTTCTAGTTTTTCTTTTACTTTATGTTTTCTTCAAATAAATTCTTCAAAAAAATAAAATGAGTTTAAACTAAATTATCGAACACCAAAATTGATATATTTCAAAATTGAATCGAAAAACTTAATAACAATTCAATTTAGTTTCAATTTTTTTTAAAAAAAATCAATTAACCAAAAACCATTCAAAAATTTTCGAAAACGAATCAAATAACCAAATGAACTCTCTTAGCTAAATAAGTTGCACGGTGTTCAAACGAACGAAGAAAGAGGCGAGTGTTACTCTTGACCCCTACTACATTCCATGGCCAAATGGCATGTTTATTGACTGGTAGTGTAATTATGGGGAGCAAGGATAGAGACTCGATTACTCTTAGAGAGACTTTTAGGATCGTGTAACTCGGTTGAGGTGGTTCGAGTTATTTTGGGTGGTTGTTTTGGATGTGCAATGGTATTTGAGTGATGAGGGAGATGCTCAAATGGAGATTGTCGACATTCGATTTTAATGGCTCGAGGTTGCGATGACTCTCTCTCTCTCTTTAGTGTTTCATACATAGTGATTGGAGAAGAAAATAAACGAGTAGTTAGAGAGCAAAATAAGGGAGAAAGGGTTTTTATAAAGGGTATTAATTAGGGTTTAAGGTAAAAATAGATTTTGGTCTCCGATTTCTCTATCTATTTCCAATTTCGATCTATACCTCTATATTTTTCTTCGGCTTTGCTCCCAATTGAAAGTATTAAGACCTTTCTTTTCTAATTTATTTTAATTGCATCCATTTTATTTTTAATTAAGATTTTTTAGTTTTAAACCCTTTCAATTGTTAGGATTCGAAGCAACATAAAAAGAATTGATGCGAGTAGAAATAATATCATAAAAAAATTGCTACGTAACACCATAGGATCCATGCAAAAACAATAAAGTCGGAGGATTAGATCATTACTTTTTGTAACACATATCACATCTCTTACGTAAGGATGCAATGAACTGCACCTCTGTCGGTATTTATACGAATGTCTCGATCACCAAAACAATTCGAAAGAATAGAGAGTCACCTTTAATCGAAGTGCTACCTACAAGTTGTGGTGTTTAAAGACTGGATCACTCTTCCTCTTAAAGCAACTAGGGTTTCCTCTTAAGGTTGCTTAGGTTTCTATCTCACACAATGTCCTTATATAAATAAATATTACATGCTGGCTATATTTTACAACAACCAAAACATGTGTGAGCCATAGTCCCACTAGGAAACCAATTTCCTAACCTTAAAGAGAGAGAAAAACATAGATCGAATATTTTGATAAACTAATATGTAATAGGCTAGACTTTGACTTCATTAAGCCCATTTTATATGTCTTAATCAAACATGTTCATTAGTGTAATTAAATATCGTAACCCGGAATGTATTCTAGTTGTACTAGGAATCTTAACCTAACTAGGAACCCTATTCCAATTAGGACTTCGGTCATGCTTCAATTTTGAGTCGCTCTATGTGTGACCTTATAGATTCTTATTACATTGATAGTGATCTTAATCATAATTTAGAATCATAAATAATGAGTAGCATCTACCAATGCATCATCTGCTACCTAAGTAATAAGAATGTCGGTAATTCGACATAAACTTATTTGTTACCTATGTTACCATATAATCTAGTCCTTTTGTCCTAGATGTGTAGATTAAACATGAGACATGGAATATATCATTCTCATATAGTTTAATCTTAGCATTTATTGATCCATGAGTTGATCTGTTCCAAACAAATGAGATCGATATCTCATATTGATTCATTTGAGCATGGCCATGCATTTCACATTCTTACTCGATCAAGGAGCCTATACACATCACTCCTATTATATAGGTGGGATAAATCTCATCTATATGACTCATATCTCTCTACATGATTCATGGTATATCCTACAACCAATTTTATATTACACCTTATTACAAATAACGTTTAATATTATCAAAATATACGACTTTTCATGTAGAGAATCATAATGACTTCAAGTCAAAAGACCACATACACTACAATCACAATGAGACCAACTTATGACAATCATATAATGATCCACGTAGTGATCTCATGACGGGTCAATCTAGTACATGTTCTCCAACATGTACCCATATGTCGACTTGATATCTCATATCCATAATATTGTTATCGGTTAATACACATACCAATCTCAATGCTTTATTACCCCTTTAATATATCCACAATAAAACACTTGAGTAGGGACATTTAAGAATATTAATATTCTTGGGACTTTATCATGTTTATTTAATAAAATACAGGAATAAATAAATATAATAAATGGAATGTCTCTATATATATATATATATATATATATATATATATATATATAACATGATAAGTGTGTACTAGTACAATCAAACTATGATTGGCTTCTACGGCATACGCTAACAATAACCAATTTGATATGGATTTAATGAAGACAATTACAAACCAAGATTCCAAAAATAAATATTTCAAGACCTAAAATTAACCCAAACTAAATTCAATAATATTTAGACCCAAATCAAGTAATCAAAGTCAAATCCCCACAAGCAATTCACATCACACAACATAAATTGAATTTTCAAATAGATCCTAAAATTTCAAAACAACACTCGGAATTCCAACATGTTGTGCTTCAAAAATAAACTCCATTACCCCACTTACATTGATCGAAACTTAGATATGGAAAGGTTTATACCAAATTTTAGAATTTTCTGAAACCTTTAGATATTTTAAAAAATTCATGAAAGTCACTACCCAAACACTAATAGTACATAAACTAAACCTAGTGAAAAAACTAACAAGTGAAGTTTCTCAAACTTGTTAGGTATATGGATATATGTGTAGCCTTGACCAAGATGGGTTGCCACCTTGGAAGTCGACATGTGATCGAGTTGACACCTTGGGTGATCAAAGCCAAGAACAAGGACGTGTTCTATGTTACGTAAGAACATGATTTGGTGTTCTATATTACTCAAGAACAGCTATGGAGAAATTTCTCACACAAGGGTTTTTTTTTATTCATCAAAATCTCTCTCAAAATTACATATAAGGTTCTTTAAATACTAAGGAATTAGGATACCAAAAAGATGCGGCTTCTCCCTAAACAATAAGAGAGAATTTTACCTATAATATGAAACTTCCACCTCCTCAAAGATTCAGCTTATTCCCTTTCCTAAATAAAATAAAAGATACCCTTCTAAGCCCAAAATAACTATGGACTCTTAGTTAAATAAATCCCTTATGGACCATGGACTCCTAAAATAAATATGGACCTAAATAAGTAGACACCACTTATCCTAAGCCTATTCGGCACCACTAAGAATTAAATAAAATCCAATAAAGGCTATTTAATTAGCCCAAGTTCAAAACATAAAGGAAATAACATAGTAATTAAAAGATATAGAGCCTTTGGCCCTTAAGTCTTTTCCTTTGAAGACTCTCGGCCATGCTCTAGGAACACTTCCTTGTTATAATTTCTTACTCGTAATTTCTAAATCCAGTGACCTTTTTTAGGTTTTCTAATTCTTTTAATACTAGGTGGCGACTCCGAACATTGATTAACTCACGTCCCCAAAATAAAATAAAAAATCCAAATAATAGTAATTTTTTTAAAATCTCGCTAAATGTGGGGTTAACGATAAGTAGAATGCTTAAGTCATGTCGTTTAAGCATTTTTCTTAACGGTCAACTGGATTGATTGTGATAAATAACTAGAAAAAGATGTTTGGATAATATTTATCCAAAGCTCGATATTTTGGAGTTTAAATTATAAAAATTAGTAATAAAGACGTGAAATTATCAAATTTCCATAGAACGAATGCAATTTTTGTCATTAAACCAATTTTGTTCTAAGGTAGCTCAACAATATGGGTCTTCTCTTCCATGAGCTAATTAACTTAATGTCTTGTTTTTTCAACATGTCGGGTGACTAAAAGGTAATGGTATTAGTTTTATGCAAGTCCCAATTGATTGGTTAATTGTTGTTGATTGCCACAAAAGAAGCTTGTGAAAAGATACTCAATGGCCATGCTCTTTTCACTAAAAGCATCAATAGTTAAAATATATTTTTGCAAAAATAAATGTAAGGCGTTACTAAACACACATAAGTCCAAGTATTTATTTGACATTGAGGTTTAGGAGTAGTTGTGATTGTGGTTGTAGTGATAGTTGTAGCTTTAGCTATAATTATGGTTGTACTTAGAAAAAAATTATATTTGGTTAAGAGTGTAGCAAACGCCGCAATTAACAATAAAGTTAATACATATATATCAATTATTATTATTTATTTATTATGATAAAATTGTGTTAATAAAGTGATAATTAAAATGTTTTAAGTTAAATGATATATAATTAATTAAATAACTTATTATCATAAAATATATTTATTTAACATTATATATGTAATTATGTAAAACATAATGTATATATGTGTGTGTTTCTTTACCATTCTAGATAGTTTTATTCATAAAATAATTTTATACTATATTATATTTATATACAATTTTAGGGAAAATTATATTACTATAATTTAATATTTGGTATGATAGGATGAATGAGATAGATATATAAGATGATATTAAAAAAATCAAGAAAGATTGGAGAAAGAAAAAGAAAACATGCACTGTTGTGAAGTGTGTATGAAAAAGCAGGGGTATAATGGTATCAAAGATCAGTAGACCAAAACCGCAGAAGCTCCAAATTGGAGCTTCTGCGTTAGGCCTTTTTCTGGTGGGAGCCCACGTGGTTATCCAAACGCCAGCAGGAGCTTTCGACCCAAAAGCTCCCATCGCCCAGCCAACCCTGAAAGCCAAACGGGGCTTAAACTGTCTTTTTCTGAGCGGCAAGAAAGTTAGATATCACCACAACTACTCTCTATTATGGTCAAGCTGCATTGCTATTTTTCTGGTAAAAAGATGTTTCTACTAGCCCAAATTGGCAACTTGTTTCAATTTTATGAAGAGATGTACAGAAAACAGTGGGGAAGTCGAAATAATATTTCCAGTTTCCTTCCATGATTAGACCCAGGTAAGTATCCATTTAAGAAAACAAATGAACTCTTCTCTACCTGTCCATCCCCTATAGAATCAAACTCAAACCAACCAATGACTTGACCAAATTAACATGATCCTTATATTATGTTTTATACATTGACATAAGCCGCAATTAAAATGAAGTGCTTGCTGTTTTCTCTTCTCTCTCCTTTTTCTTTTGCTTTTTTTTTTTTTTTCTCTCTTCAATCTAAATGTGCACTATCATTCGATTTTATTAAATTTATCAAGGAATTATGTGTTTGATACATGTTATAGTTGAGTGATGACTAGTGCTCTAAACCTGCTTATAAAGATGCCATTAATTGGCAATATAAAATTCAATTCGCCGATTGGAAATAATATGAGGAGTAAATTACGGATTTAACCTCAGAATATTCTAAGCTAGTTCAGCTTTCGTAAAACATTCATGCTAGAGAAAGAATATGAATGCATATTTTATTGGATATCCAAAAATTATGTTCAGACCATTGACTTAGAGTAGTTTACTATCCATTTCGATTATTTAGATCTTAAATTATTATTTTTTTAATAAATATTATTATTTTATTATTATTTTTAACGGTTAAAGTATTAATCGTTAACTAGGAAATAGTTTAATGATAAAATTTATTTTCAAATTTGGAGTTATGACAAAATAAAATCTATAATATCATTTTACATTATTTATATTCTAAACTATTAATTTCTTGGTAAATTTTATTCTCTTCTATTATTGTTAGACGATCAAAGTATTCTCTCGTTAACTAAAATACCTAAAATGTCATTATTTTAGACATTTTATTTTTTAAAAAAATAACAATTCAAATTCTTTTAACTAGATAGATAGCACATTATTAATTATCTTACAACAAAAGTAAGATCCATAAAAAAAAAAAAAAAAATCTAAGCTACATTAATAATCCAACAATAAAAAGTCAAATCTTTAAACAACAAAAACATCTGAACTTTCTTAAAATTAACTATTATTAAAAAAAATTAAAATTAATTTTAATTCTCAAAAAAAAAAAAAAACCATCAATACTTTAATGGTAAAAAAAGATAGAGAATAATATAACTTGCCCAAAAACTAATTATTTAGTTTTATGAGAATCATGCCGAGCAAATTATAAATTAGTCTTTGTCATTTGAGAAACAAATTAATTAATTAATTCTCTTTTTTAAAAAACTAATTATTTAGACTTTTGCTTTTTAATTTTGTTAATAATTTAATAATTTCATTAATTTTTTGTTAGATAAGTTTTTTTTTCTAAGGTCCTCTTCATTTGATATCTAATTTCTCTCTTTTGCCGTTTCTTGTTCTTTCTTATTAACAAAAAAATAAAATAAAAATTGACAATTTGAAGGAAAAAATGTTAATCTAACAAATAACTAATTAAAGAACTAAATTATTGATGAAATTAAAATATAAAAGATTAAATAATTATTTTTAAAAAATAGTTAGGAGATAAAAATGTCCTTTTTGCTTTTTGTAGTCTCTTGAACAACTCTATACTTAACAAAGTAGGGCATTGCTTATCGCTTTATTCCATGGTAATTACGCCTAGATATTTTATTCGAATTCATTTACTCAAAAAATTGGATAATGTATTAGTATCAAGTAATTAACTATATCATATTGTATCTTGTATTCGCTTTCAATAAATTCTACATTAATAATGCTAGTCAAGGTCACAATGGCAATGCTAAAGTATTTGTTAAGTGAAGATGGCAATCCACAATATCTTCCAAGGGTTAAAATTTAGGGTTCCTCCTTAGAAGATCTCATGTTTAGACTTTAGAATGGCAGGAAACGGATTTAGGAGCTAGCAATATTGGACAACCAAAATCCATTGGAACTCTTTTGGATTCGAAAAGAAAACAAAGAGGAAGGTGGCAATCGATTCTTTCATTAGATTCTGCAAATTATGATTCGCATCCTTTATATGTAGTGGTATGGGAACATTATGATATGATGCGAATCATAAAGAGAATATTCTCTCTATGAATCGCATAATATATATATAGTGGTAAGAGAACATTATGAAAAAGGTGCATGGCCCATGATCTACCAGAACTTTAATAAAGAGATGCTTGTATTTTCATTGAATTGTGATTGTCTTGTGACCTCTATGAGCTTAAATGCCTAGAACCTAGGTTGTCTGCCATTCAGCGCAGCGAAGAGGCGCTTCGCGTGGGACCAAATAGATGAAAAGCATTTATGGTTCCAGGGTCCTACCAATTCTGTGGTCGTTGGTTCTGGTTCACTTT
Organism: Dovyalis caffra; assembly: GCA_963924115.1. Lineage (NCBI taxonomy): Eukaryota > Viridiplantae > Streptophyta > Magnoliopsida > Malpighiales > Salicaceae > Dovyalis > Dovyalis caffra. The sequence continues at coordinate 3,107,644 of CAWUPB010000351.1, forward strand.
GGGTGTCTTCAGTTCTGCCTCGACAAAACGTGTTTGGCAAATTCTTCGATGCCTATGTTTAATAGACATGTGGCCTGTGATTTTGAGAGAGTCGCTTAGGCCATTTATCAAACCGGTTGTCGATTAAAAGAAGATTGGTTTGCATTATGGATTTCTGTTGGTGATTTCTTAAAAATAAATAAATAAATAAATAATTGTAGGTTTTCAAGATGCATATAAGACGCCTTATGGCGGTTTTTATTTTCTCCTTATAAGAAAATCATCTCAACTCTTTTTTGTTTATCTTTCATCTATTTTTACATTAATTATATTTTTGTTTTAGTATAAATATAAAACTAAACAAAATTCAAAATTAATATAAAAAAAATATATGATAGTTTTATTATAAACACTAAATGGGATTCCAACTCCAACATATTTTGTGTCAATATAGGCACTTTTATCTTGATCTAAATTAAGCAATTAAAAAATATATTAGTGAGGGACAGTTTATCTATTACTTTGAGAGATTTTGTGATTGCATTTTGCAAGAAGTTTTACGGTTTTAGGTTTTTTTGTTTTTCCAATATGTTGAGTTAGGCCGGTTTATCCTTCTTTGTATTTTTTCACGTTGATTTTTGAATATATTTATTAAGATAATACCCCTATTTCTAAGGAAAAAAAAATTCTTTTTTCAACATAACTCGATACGAAGAGTATAAGGGCTTCCATTATCAAAATCCAGCATACCTAATCAAAACCCACAATTCATCGGGATGAGCTAGCCCATGAAAAGGGCTCGAAACACCTAAAAACACCAAGAAGCACCCCTTTAAAGGAAGGCTTTAGAATCCTCCTACCTCGAGGCACCCTGGTTTGAAAGAGAGAGATCTTACTCTCCTCATCTATCACTCGAAAATAAAAAACTAAATAAAGAATATACAATGATGTCATTAGTTAGATCATCACTCATCATTATGACATTAACATCGTCGTAGAATCAAATACAATAATGACAAAACAACAACAATTGTCGACTTCTCCACTAACTTTAAGAGAGAGAAAAAAACATTTATGTCTCTCCGACCATGCAAGAAGCTTCCATTACGGTTTATATAAAGAAGAGGAGTCTTAAGAAGAAAGAGGGCTCAAAACGAACGGACACGTTCTACATATATAAGAGAACTCCTAAAGGAGAAGAGGGGTATTCATGCAATACTCCTTGTCCTCTAACAACACCAAATATAAGCAATACCTTATATCACATGAACTACAAAAAAGTTCTCAAATTACTTTCCGAATAGATCCACATCGGTCATCTCCTATATTCTTGTTAAATCACACGCAAACTAGTATACACTTGCATATAAGAGCCTTTTCGAGCTAATTCGCCTCCTTCGATTGCTAACTTGAGTGTCGGAGGATCGTTCATCCAATCATAAAAACATATTTTACACGTATATGATATAAGGTGACTATAGTTCATACTCCATAAATGATCACCGGTAGCCACCACCATCATGAACCATATGTTATAAATTTGTTAGATGAGTCAAACGATGACTCATTAATCGGTGCTATCTCGTGGAAATCTAAGTAGAAAACCAACTAGATTCCTTATACCTTTCTATTTTCCCCCCTAAAGTGTATCTAGGTTCAAGCTTGATAGAACAAAGGAAAGTTCCTAAACATGTTACCCCTTCTAACTTTGTTTGTCCCAAAACCTAGCTTGTGGACATCATCCAACTAAACAACATGTTTAAAATCTTAAGGAGGCATTCTTGATAGCTCAAGCATAAATCAAAATGCTTGGCTCAAAGCCTTAGATGCTTGTATGCCTTTCACCTTTAGATACTTCAATACCCTTGTGCACCGAACATCATGTTGAAAAAGCCTTCTCCTCTTCCTTCACAAGTTGATGAGGCCCTTGCATATGCCAATGCCAAAAAAGGAAAATAAGATTATCATGTATCTCTAGAATAACAAAAAGTCATGCACATTACATGAAAAAAGAACTAGCGATGCAAGAATCTTGTAAAGAAAAAGAAAATGAGAAAGGTTTGAACATCACCATAACCATGATAAAACACTTAGAGTCACCAAAGGATATCGAAAAATACATCATTAATGGTCTTTCTTGTTAGGAAAATTGCATGTAAGTCTAGAGTTCAAGTGCTATCATGTAGAAAAAAGGCTTGAAGTCTCTTCTTGTTCATGCATAGATTATTGTGAAGATAAGCTCTACATGTTGTACTTCGCTCCATGCATCCTCAATGCCAAGCTTTTCAAAGAGTTTCTCTTAAGTAAGATGAACCTAAATATGTACGATGATTCAATCGAGCTTGGAGAACACATGTAAAAAGTAAGAGGAACTCTCGAACTTGTTTTACATGGACTTATGCTATTTGCAAAGCACTCTCAACAACCTTTCCGAGTATTACTAGAAGGTGGTATAATAGTTTAGACCCTAAGTCTATTATAAACTTTATGGATCTCAACTCTAAGCTTATTGCCTAGTTCTCCACCAACATTCTTGTTAAAAGAAGTTCGATTGATCTTTTATCCATTATGCAATAAAAAGAAGAAAGGGCCTAAATAAATATCTTTTAATTCTATAAAGAGATGCTAAAAGAAAACGGTCTATTAAAACCGAGTAGCCATAAAGGTCCTCATAAAAAGGGTCGGTGACACCGAATTAGGGGAAAAGATCTATGCTCTTCTTCACTAAAACCTATACTAAATAAAGAAGCTAGTTGAAAACCACATCAAGGTAGATAAAGCAATTATCATAAAGGAGATGCACCTCTAATTCTAGAGATCAACCGATAGATCAAAGGAGAAAAAATCATCATTCTTTTGTATATATTCGAAGAAAAACCTAAAAGGGCTCGTACACAATCACCTTGTATTCCCTAAGGTCTAGATTACTCCTACCAATACAACCTAGACAAAAGGTGTTTGTAGCCATTTAGGTAAAACATTCATAAATCGCCCTCCACAAGGTCCTTTTTACTTGAGAGACTTGAAGAAATATTGTCTTTATCATAAAAAACATGAGCATGACGTCAAAAAATGCTACTCCTTAAATAAGAGATTTAAAGATGTGATCACTAGGGTTTACCTTAAAAGATTCTTGAGGGATGACCCTAACCATCATAATAATGAATCTTAGTACTCTCAAGATGACTTGTCAAAAATTGTCATCATCTTATTAGGAGAACCCGAGCTAAGACCAACCCCGCATCGGATAAACCAAAGGAAGTATGGTCCTAACTACGACTTTAGTAGTAATGTCATGGCACTAGTCTATAATCTTCATGCTAGAAAAACTTAATTGGGGTTATTATTCTATCGATGATGCTCTAGTCATCACTACTATAATTTTTGGACATGAAGTCTTTCACTTCTTGATAAATAATAGGAGTGTAGTGAATATCCTCTCTAAAAAGACTTTCAATCTAATAGGATTGAAAGTATCCCTACTTTTAAACCCACAATTGCACCAATAATGAGCATATAAGGAGAACAAGTGCTTGTAGAAGGAATAGTGCAACTGCATGTCAAGTTATATGCTTGGCATACAAAGCCATCTTTAGGAGACCTTTGTTGCACTTATGGCCATGCTCTTAAAGTTAAGTTTTTAAATTTTTTTGTTAGTTTTACGGATCTCTAAATTTTTAGTTTTTTTTTAGACTTAGCCCATCATTCATTTTTTTATACTTCATCTCAAAAAATAACAATCACATAAATAGTTTAATGATAGAAATCATTTAGTGAGATTTGAGTGGAGCTTCTAAAAAAATTAGAATCATTATGGGTTATTTTCTATTTTTTCTATATTTTTAATGTTTAAAAAATAAAAAATATATTTTTTAAATTTTGATAAATTCTAAATTGTTTTTCTACAAAATGGATTGAATTTTTTTTTCTAGCGTGAGTGCAAAATTTTAATTTAAAATATCAAGAATTAAATTTTTTTGAGGGGAAGATAATAGTTGGATATCATGATGGACTAAATCTTAAAAAGAAAAAAATAAAATAAAAGTTCAAGAACCTTCAAAATTAATAAAAAATTTAAAAATTCAACTTCCAATAACTTAAAGTTGAAGAGTAGTTAGACCTTTTTAGCTTTTTTTTTTTTTTTTTAAAGAATATCTTATGATCAATTTGTTTGTCAATTCAATTGAGTCATCATATATATAAGATACAAAATCTTATCATATATATTAAATCATTTTTTATAATTAGAAATTTATCAACTAATATATATAGAATTTTTTTTTATAAGACAAAAACTAAAATTCAAAATCTCTTGAAAAAAGAGGAAATAGGTGGTGACAAGAGACAAAATTTATGGAAAAAAGATTTTGTTAAAAATAAAAGAACAATTTATGCAAGCACTATTACTGTAAATTTCAGTAGTCAAATTTAAGTTTTCCTCCTAATTTACTTCCGTGAAGGATACTCCACGAAGATAAAATTATAAGTTTGGGCACGCATGTAGAAGATAGGATCGACAAATAAAAAAAATAATAACAGTAATAAAATAACAGTTGAGTGGATCCATGCCCTTGACTTTGGAGAGAAGTGGATCCGTGTCGACATGATTTCACGGGCCCTTTTGGCAGGCACCACATTATTATTATTATTATAAATAGGATGCAGTAGTAGTCATAGTAAAGTTTTAAAAGAAAAGTAGTAGGAACTATTCTTGACGTAATCAGTTACATAACCCCTTCGGGTCGGTCAATTCTTATTGAATATTTGCTTTTTACGAAAGGGAAGGGAAGGGAAGGATGGCTTCGAAGTTAGAAGATGTAACGGGGCCCACACTCACAGACATTGAAATTGGCATTATATGCGAGTGTCATGCCACTTCATCACGAACGTCACTACTTTCGTCCTTTCCTCGGGACTGGTCAAACCAGCAGTTTCGTAGACGAAATGAGGAGCTCTATTTCCGCCTCCTCCGTTTTAGTAGAACAATAAAATAATGCGAGTAAATTATAAAGATTCCTTCTTATTTTAAAAACCCTTAATTATGGCCGACTGATGCATCCCCTTTCAAGTTAGGTTTCTCTTATTCCTGAAAATTAATTTCGACGGTGATTTCTCTATGTTAGATATTTTATTTGGAGACGAACTTTTATAATATTTAAATAATAATTAGTATAAATTATATTAATTATTAGTATTATAAATGGACACCATCTTCGAGTTGCTTGCAATACAAAAAAGTATTTATTATATACTTTTTACTCTAGATTATCACACTATGGAGGTTTTGGTCCTCAAAGATACTATTTTATTAGTCAACACACTCCAACAATTAGTGCTTTATTGAAGGTGAGGCTAAATGACTGATTAATACTGTCTATTTGTCGCGCTCTAATTGAACTAGTTACTCATAATGTAGGAAAAAAAAACTTTATAGATTATCACTCATACGATAATTTTAATGTTTTTTGAAATTAAAATAATTAATTTGTAATTTACTCAAAAATATTAGTATACCAATAAAATCATTTATCGGTACAACTTTCGAAACAACCATGTAAATATTAGTTTACTATTATTTGTAGCATGTGTCCATCAATTATTGTACTTTTGTGTTGCATTATATAAAATATTCCATTCTCCATTCTCTTTGAGTGGTTGACAAGGCTCCTTTCCCCTCCTTTAATTTATGTGCCTGTGCTCCTTGATGTTAGTAAGCAGCAACATATCCGACACAAATTTTAAAAGAATATCATTTTCTTTTTCCTTTCTTTGCCCATAAAATTAATGAAAAAATCTGTCCCAATAAACTCTTTTGATTTCCTTTTCCATGAAAGTTGTTCTGGTCATAGCTCCTCCCCTCTATATAAAGACTTTTTCTCCTCCTCTCCCTTTCCGCGAAACTCTCTCATTTCAACACGCTCTCTCTTCTCGAATTTCTTGTATTCAAAAACATCGTTACTCTTACGATAATAATAAATCCATGGCTACTTGTATAGACACCCCAAGAAAAGACAGTACCTCTCAACTTTCTCGCAATCCAAATAGGTCTCCGTCAGATGATCATGCCTACAAGTACGCGAAGTTTTGCAGACCCAATACTCATGTTTCTTGTACACCCTTTTCCAGGAATCACACAAAAACCATCAAGAAGCCTCCTGTCGTCGTTGATGATTTTGATCAACAGAAGAGCTTATGGCTTCAAATGAAAGAAGAAGCAAGGTTAGATGTTGAAAAAGAACCAATATTATCCACCTACTACTTCACCTCCATTTTGTCTCAAAAGTCATTAGAAAGAGCGTTGGCTAATCTTCTCTCTATAAAGCTAAGTAATGCTAGTCTTTCTAGTACCACTCTTTTTGACCTTTTTGTTGGGGTCCTTGAAGAGAGTCCTGAAATCATTAGAGCTGTAGAGGAGGATTTGAGAGCTGTTGAAGAGAGGGATCCAGCATGCATAAGCTACGTTCACTGTTTCTTGAATTTTAAAGGCTTCCTAGCATGTCAAGCACATAGAATCTCACACAAGTTATGGTCACAAGGTAGACAAATTCTAGCTCTATTGATACAAAATAGAGTATCTGAGGTTTTTGCAGTTGATATCCATCCAGGGGCAAAGATTGGACAAGGAATATTACTTGATCATGCCACAGGAGTAGTTGTTGGAGAGACTGCTGTGATCGGAAACAATGTTTCAATTTTGCATAATGTGACTTTAGGGGGTACTGGTAAGGCATGTGGAGATAGGCATCCAAAGATTGGCAATGGGGTGTTGATTGGGGCTGGAACTTGTATTCTGGGAAATATTAGGATTGGTGATGGGGCCAAGATTGGGGCTGGTTCTGTGGTGTTAAAGGAAGTACCACATAGAACTACTGCAGTTGGGAACCCAGCTAGGTTGGTTGGAGGGAAGGAGAATCCAACAAAACTTGATAAGATTCCTAGTTTCACTATGGATCATACTTCACATATATCTGAGTGGTCTGATTATGTTATTTAGATGAGTTTTTCTTGGCTATGAATTTTTAGATTTGGGAGTTTTTATTTGTTTGCGTTGTGAGTGAGAATTGAAGTTCTCCAGCTATTAGCAAACAGAGTAGGCTCTGTTTTCACTTTATGTAGTGATATGTGGTATATGTATTGCCTTGAAATATGGTATTCAAGAGCACATCCGCTGTAAGTACAAACCAAATCAATCAATCTTTTTGTTTCTTTTAGCTAGTTCTCTTCTAATTTTAGTGGTTTTACAAACTTAATCTCGTTTTTATTTTGCTTACCTCTTGGCGCGACACCTTTCTGTTTTGTTGTCTCTGTTTCTGGCATTTTTTTTTTTTTTTAAAAAAAGAAGCTTCACCATCTAATGTGTGATTGTGTGTGGAATGCAATGGTAGTTAGTATCAATATACCAGTTCTTCAAAGATTTTTTGTCATCATTTTCCATGAAGATTTGGAGAATGATCGGGTGTATTTACAAACTACAACAAGTGGTTTTAATTGTTTTTTTATTCACTCTTCACCCTTCCAAGCATTGAAATGAAGGACACGGATAAAGGTATTTCTGCTCTGGGCAATGATCTATTTCTTGTATGCCCATTAATTGATTGGGCACGACTGGTGTACCTGGGAGGGAGCTGAAGCTGGGAGGACTGGAAGGTAACTGAAGTAAGTGGTTTTGGCAAGTGTGTGGATAAGATGGATGCTCGAAAAAGTGCCTTTGCATTTTGCACGTAATTAGCGGTCGTAGTTCAAATAGGCAATGACGCACGAGTACGAGTTCTAGAAACAATAAATGACTGCATTGGCTTTATTCCATGTTCAAAAAAGAAAAAGAAAAAAAAAAAAAAGAAGAAGAAAAAGCATGTATTCCACAATGTAGCATTGATGTCCAGATGGGAGAAGCACAAGTAGGCCTTGTCGTTGTTGTTATTTATGCAAGAAGACATCATCATTGCTGCAGCCTCAGATAGTGAACGGTGGAAATAGCAGAAGCTTAAGTTGTCAGGATTCAAGATGGTTGGTCTATCATCCGTGTATAGATCTAACGACATTGGCCTCCATTGCATTCATCTAGAAATGCAATCTAGACCATATGACGAAGCTGCAAGGTCAGCAGATCGGATTGGAGCCTCCTGCAGGCTGCATTTGTGGACCGGTAAATCTGTTATTATCATGAGTTAAGGATTTCGTTAAAGGTCAATTAACAAAAAATCAATTATTTTTTTCTTGTTCACGTTTCGATTATTCCATGGAAAACCTCAATAAGCAAGCAGAGATGGAAGGCAGTTATTCAAGAAAGAGTTCATGTGGTAAATTTGGCAACTTCGAGGCATTCAATTCCTCATGTGCTCAATGATTTTCTTGATTCTTTTTATGTGTACTAATCACTCGAGGAAGTTTTGCTCTCTGGGATCAAATCTAATCATCCTGTTCTTGGTTGTAATGGTTTTTTGTTGCCTATTTTGCTTGCTCTATTTTCAGTGATAACTCCGCAGTTTGTTCTACTCTTCTTTAAAGAGTGATTGTTGATCACTGCCTGATCAGTGTAGCATTCTCTAGTCAATTTCCTTATTTGCTTTTGGTAAAATTAGGATCTGTCTAATCTGCCTACGTTTGTTGGAACTAGTTTTGCTGGATCTTAATGAATGATTTTCATATACTGAGATTAGATCTGTTATGCTGAAGGCTGAAGCTTTATCCAAGAGAAATTAGAAATTTACATGGGTTCTCTTTATCTAGAGATGGCCCACGTGGTGCCGGGTACAAAATGAGTTTACCCATTAAATACGCATTAAGATTAAAATATTAAAAGAACAAAACTTTAAAGGAAAAAAAAAAACGTGAGCAGTAGCATCGGAGCACCACGGCAGCCGAGCAGCGCCATCACCGTACGTGCCTTCACTCACCATCCAACCTGAAGGTACTATTCTTCTTCTTTCAAAATAGTATGTTCTCTTTTTTTTACTCTATATTTAAACCTTGAGGCCAACACTAAGTCTATGTAGAGACACGTCCTTAAAATCGTCTAGCGAAGAAATTAGTCTTGGTTGACGAGCAATCTGATCTAAAAATATCCTTTTCATAGAATTAAAAAAAAAAAAAATCAAGATTAAGCAAAGGATTATTAGTTATACAGTATAATCTAGGAAAGTAAAATTTATATATACACTATTTGGTATGCTCCATGCTCAACAAGGCATGTTCTAAATATTTGTTTACCTCAATTTAATTAGTATGTCTATCTATCAGGACCTTTTCATTGTTGGGACAGAGACATCATCTACTAGAATGGGCAATGCCTGAGATGCTAAAACGCCTTAAAGTGATGGAAAAGGCTTAAGCAGATGTACGAGAGGTGTTTGGTAAAAATGGATATGTTGATGATTTAGATTACTTGAAGATGGTCATCAAAGAAACTATGAGATTACACCCTCCTCTCCCTTTGTTAATTCCAAGAGAATGTCGAGAGGAATGTAAGATTAACGGATATAATATTCCCATTAAATCCAGAGTCCTAGTTAATGTATGGGCAATTGGAACGGATTCCAATATTGGGTTGAAGCTGAGAGATTTAATCCAGAGATTTAATTTTGAGTTCACCCCATTTGGTGCTGGAAGAAGGATGTGTCCAGGCATTCTATTCGGTATAACTAACGTTGATCTTCTACTAGCAAATTTGCTCAACCATTTTCATTGGAAGCTTCCCAGTGACATGAACCAGAAAGTCTAGACATGTCTGAAGCTTTTGGTGCCACAGCCAGAAGAAAAAATGGTCTGCAAATTACCCCTATTTTGCACTATCCTCTTCCTGTTAGATGAAAATCACAAGGAAAATTATCTTGAATCTGCTAGTTACGTTACCTTATAATGACAAAAAAAAAAAATAATAATAATAATAAAAAAATAAATATATAAAAAATTGTTTGTTTTTCAATGTTACCCTGGTCTACAAGGTTGTTTTCAGTGGTTACCTGTACTAATGAATTGAGTAAATGTTATCCTTAACGTTACCTAACACTTTTAATGCTCAAATAGCTGCAGGGTGGGCTGGATATGCTATTAATTTAAGTTATTGATGTAGAAACTTAAGACAGTGTGTGTAGAAATGCATGGGAACCACTATAAAATAAACATTGACTTGTAAATCCTGAATTATTATTTCTATTTTTTTCTAATTAAGAGAACAGTAGACATATAATTCCTTGCCATTTGGTGATGTCGACAAATTATATATCTATAACTATGTATAAAATCACCAACTACTTAAAAACTTTTGATTAACTATTATATTCTTAATATAATACTGCCATTATAATATGTGAATTCAATCACGTCTCTAATTAAAAAATAAAAAATAAAAATAAAACTCTTTTAAAAAATATATTAATTCACTATTATGAAATAATAAACGTCCATCATCATGTTGATCTATTTTTCATATCCCAATTACTCATGATTCTTAATATGATTCAATTCATCATTCAATATGAGAAATTGAAAAGGTGATGTAATTGATTATTCATAGTCCCTTCCAATTCTCTCCTTAATTTTGAAGCCTATAAATAGGCTTGATTGTTCATTAGTTGGTATATAAGTTTCCTAGAGAGAATAAGAGAAACTTTAAAGTTCTTATCACTTATATTCACATTATAGTGATTTCATTTTCTTATCATCCATTTCTTCAATTCTCCTATTATTTCTATTTATTTTATAACACGTTATCGATACGAAGCTCTAACCAATCGAGATAATAGACCATGAGGTATGTATCTATTAAAAGATTTAATCAATTGTTTCAACAATTGGATTTCTTCTCTCAAGTGCTCTACCAAAAGATCTAAATTATTTAGATCATTAAAAGGTATGTATCTAATTTATTCATGTACTTTAAATCTATTGATACATGAAATATATATTTGAAAAACTTTAGTGATCTACTAATGATCTAATATATGTTATTTGAAAAGCTTTAATTTTATTATTATATTTTCCTTATTTTCTAATATTATTATTATATATTGTATTATAGAATTTTTATCATATCAAACCTCATAAACTTAATTTGGTGACTCTTGATATTTTGAATAAGAATTATTAATTATGAGTGCTTGATTTTGAAAAAATATTCTCTACTTTTTATATCTTGGATATGCTCCCGTAGTAGCATATCGAGAAAAAGAGTTTAAGACATATTTTGAATCGATTTTATACTTGTTAGTGGCTCAATAAAATGAAAAAGAATAAATCTCATCAAATTGGATCTACTCCATTCCCCGAAGTGAATGTGATAATTTATAATAATTTTAAACATGGATGAAGATGTGGTCATAGCCATGGATATGATCGAAATAATTATCATTATAATCGTAATGACCATAATATTATATCTCACCACCCGAAGTGGATAGCTATGAAAAAATAAATAGATAAAGTTAGTAGTTTGAAAAATAAATATTATAGATGTGGAATGAATGAATATTGATCGTGTACCTGTCGTATACCAAAGCACCTCATTGAGGCTTGTCAAGCCTTATTGAAAAATAAATAGTAAAATATGAAGGCCACTTTTATATATCAAAGTAATAGTAATTGAAATTAATTACTTGTTAGTTTTTCTATTTATAAATAAAATGTTTTATATTTCTTATAATTTATGTCGTATATTGATGATTACAAATTTATTTTACTATTTATTTATTTGTTTGTGTTTATGAGGAATATATTGATTTATTTGATTATTTATTTTATGTTAATATTATATATGATAATATCAATCTAATAGAAAGCTCTAGAAGAGCAACCGTATTATTATCTAAATAGATAGATTTTGAAGGCTCTAGAAGAGCGATTATATCATGACTTGAAGAGATAAATTTTTGAAGTTCTAGAAGAATGAATAAATTATTACTTGAAGAGAAAATGTTTAAAAGCTCTAGAAGAGTCGATATATTATTACTTGAAGTGACTAATTTAAAGGTTCTAGAAGAGCAAATATGTTATTATCCGAAAGGATAAATTTATTACGAATGATGTACTATTCTCTTAAAAGTCTCATAGAAATTTGTTGAGTTTCAAAGATATTCATCTGAATTGATATCATATCAAGATAGAAAATGTGAATACTTATATGTTATAATTATTATATCGGGTAGAAAATATCTATAAAAAAAAATTATCCATTTTCTCTTCTAGTCTTTATTACAAACATTGAAATGATTGAAACAAATATTGTAATAAATCGAAGTTGACTAATTCAAATATTTTTACTATGTGACATGACTAGTTGTGTTATCTTAGGTCTTTCATGATGTAAAAAAAAATTATTAAAAAATTTATATGAATATTTATTGAAGAGCCGGAAGATTCTTCAATTTAATGAACTTTTATGTTCCGCATATTGCCAAGACAAATTGATGATTAAGCCATCATCAAGTAAAATTGAGAATGAATCTCTAGTATTTTAGAATGTATTCAATGTGATATATGTAGATCAATTCATCTACCATATGGATCATTTAAATATTTTACGATTTTGATAAATGTATCCACAAGATGATCACATATATGCTTATTATCTACTCGAAACTTGGCGTTTTCGAGATTGTTAGCAAATAATTTGATTTTGAGCATAATTTTCAAATTATGCCATTAAAATAAGTCACCTTGGTAATGCCGATGAATTTATTTCTCAAGCGTTAAATTATTATTGATTGGCTATTAAAATAAAGGTTGAACATCCCGTTGCTCATGTTCATACTCAAAAAGATTTAGCAAAATCATTTATCAAAAGGCTCAAATTTATAGCTAAACCATTATTTAAAAATAAAACTCCCCGTTTATATTTGGGGATATGCAATCTTACATGCAACAACACTTATTCGCATATGACCCATAAGTTATTAGAAATTCTCTCATCTTCGGTTGATTTATGATCATGAGTTAAATATTTCTTATGTAAGAATTTTTTGGCATTGTAGTGTATATCCTTAGTGCTCCTTCATAAGGAAATAAAATGGGCATTTAAAGGAGACCGAGAATATATATTGGATTTGAATCTTTTTTGATATTAAATATCTTGAATCATGAATAAGTGATATTTTTATAGCTTGATTTATCGACTTTCATTTTGATAAAATAGTTTTTCCAACATTAGGGAGAGAGAATAAACAAAATAAGCAAGTTGAAAATGTTAAAAAAAAAAAGATTACATAGAATACTTTATTTTTATAGCAATTTGGTACAAAACAATGTGAACTAGAAGTTCATAAGATAATTCATTTACAAGGTATTATAAATCAACTACTAGATGTATTCTCATATCCTAAAAGAGTAAATAAAATGCATGTCCTCATTGAGAATGCTTCTATTAGAATTGACGAGTCTATTAATATTATAGCTAACGAATTTAAAGCACGCCCGAAGCGTGGAAGACCGATCGATTCTAAAGATAAAAATCTCTAAAAGAAAAGAAAAAGATGAAAATATAAAGGATGTAAATATTCACAAAATGGTCCAAGATATTTCTAATAATAGGTTTTCAAAAGAAGTCCAAATGCTTGAGAAAAATCAAGAGATTTTGATAAATTATGTCAATATAGGAAGAAAATAGGATTGAAGAGAAATATTTATTGATAAAATTTTTGTATGCAAAGTTACAATTGGTACTTTGAATGAAAATAAGGATCCCGAGCCTCAATTATTGAAGAATGTTGACATAAAGATGATTGGCTTAAATGAAAAAAGCAATCCAGGTAGAATTATGTTCTGCTACAAAAGAGTAGTTTTTTTAACTCATAGCTAAAACACCTAAAGATGTTAAGCTAGTGGGATACAAATAAGTATTTATGTGAACACGAAATAAGAAAGATGAGATTGTAAGATACAAAGCAAAACTTTCAACACAAGAGTTTTTGGAAAGAACTCGACATTGACTATGAGGAGATATATTCTCCTATAATGGATACAATTATATTTTATTATCTCATTAGCTCGACAAAATATATGAAAAACATTCATATGCATGTATTTAATGAATGTGATCATAATTTATTTGTTCATTTGAGATGAATCGGTATGGAAGTCCTAGAAGGACTTAACATGCTAGAAGCATGTAATATATATTCTCGAGATAAGAATTCAATTAAATTATAAAGATCTCTATTAGGATTATTTTAGTATTTGTTTTATTATTTTGGTTTTTAGAAATTCAATTTATACTTTTTATATTTTATTTTTATATCTACTCGTTTATTACGAACCCATGTACATGTGATATAATTACTTTAATGATTATTTATTGAAAGAAAGTTATAAAAAATAACCCTATTTGTTTATATGTTTTTATTTGAAAAGGGGTTTGTTGTATATGTTGATAACTTAAATATTATTAGAACTCCCAAAGAGATTCCAAGTGTCATAAGTTACCTAAAAAGAGAATTTGATGTGAGTATCTTGGAAAAACAAAATGTTATCTCGACCTATAGTTTGAGCACTTAGAGAATGAGATTTTCATTCATTAGTCAATTTATATAGAAAAAGGTTTTACAATGATTCTATATAAAGATCATTCATTGACTAGCCCAATAGTAGTTCATTCACTTGATATCCAAAAAGACCATTTTCGACCTCGAGAAGATAACGAAGAACTACTTGGTCTTGATAATACTTGACTCGATATAGTCTTTTCTATAAATTTATTGGTAAGTCATAGTTCTGTTTCAATATAGAGACATTGAAATAAAGTTAAATATATACTACGTTATCTTTGAGGAATAATTGATATGGGCTTATATTACTCCAATAAATCAAAGACATTAATTGGTTATGAAGATGCAAGTTATTTATCCGATCTATGCAAAGCTCGATCAAAACTGGTTATATATTTACATATAGAGATCCAACTATATCTTTGTGTTCTATAAAGCAAACTATAGTTGCCACATCTTCAAATCATGCGTAAATATCAGTTCACAAGGCAAGTCGAGAATGTGTTTGGCTAAGATCAACGATTAATCATAGTTGAGAGACATGTAGTTTATCTACCAACGAAAAGAAGTTCCAACAATATCGTATAAGGATAATGCCGCTTGCATAATTCCATTGAAGAAAGAATACATCAAAGTGACAATCCAACAGATTTATTCACTAAAGCATTACCTACCATAACTTTTGAGAAGATGATTCATAAGATTGGAATACGTCGTCTTAGAGATCTTAAATAATGCCTTCAACAAGGGGAGACAAAAATGGAGATTAATGTGTGTAAGGAATATTGTACTCTTTTTCCTTCACTAGGATTTTTTTCCCACTAGGTTTTTTTCTAGTAAGGTTTTAACGAGGCATGTTCCTTGTACAATGGACATTCAAGGGGAGTGTTATGAAATAATGAATATCTATCATCATGTTGATCCACTTTTCATATCCCCACTACTCATGATTCTTAATATGATTCAATTCATTATTCAATATGAGAAATTGAAAGGGTGATGCAATTGATTATTCATATTCCCTTTCAATTCTCTCCTCAATTTTGAAGCCTATAAATAGACTTGATTATTTATTAGTTGGTGTATAAGTTTCCTAGAGAGAATAAGAGAAACTTTGAAGTTCTATCACTTATATTCACATTATAGTGATTTCATTTTCTTGTCATCATTTTCTTCAAGTCTCCTATTATTTCTATTTATTTTATAACATTCACTAAAAAATAGGCTTGAATCTCTTTCTAACTATATAATATTATATTAGTAATTTATTTTGACTATCAAAAGTCTAAAAAGTTTTATAAACAAGCCAATAAGAAACATAAATTATTAAAATTCAAAAATAATTAAATTACTTAAAAATTAATCAAATTATTAAATTGCATCCTTAGTTAATTTTTAATAGGTTATTGTCTTATGTTTATTTATTACTCTTTTGAACAAACAATGTTAATATTATTAAAAAAAAAAGGCAAGATTTATTAAACAATTGATTTATAATTTTTTTTCATTTATTTATTTTTAATTTATATTTATGTCACATATAATTGAAAAGAAATGTTAAAAAAAATCATTATAATTTAGTGTATAAGAGAAATTTGTTTCGTAATTAATATTCTTAAGAGTTATATATATTTATCCTAACCATTAATAATTAATTATTTTGAAAAAAATCAAATATGTCCCAAATTTTTACTTAAGTCCAATTAAAAATATTTTATATGATTAAAAAATTAAAAAAATAATTTAATTATAATAATCAAAATTTATTTTTGAAATCAAACATGTACTAAGCATTCAAATTCATTGGTTTATAAATAATTCTAAAAAATCTATTATAAATTAAAAAGATTATAAATTAGTTAAATAATACTCGTACAAAACACATGCCAAAAAACTAGTCATGTATAAATAAAAAAATAAATTTTTAGATGTTAAACCTTTTGTAAGAACAAAAATGGACTTGATTTCGGTTTTATTTATCTTATATACTTATCATGAAAAAAGTTTTGATTACTTTTTAAAAAATTAAAATTATTTAGTTGGCTAGAAGGATCTAACTACTCTTGAATTTTAAGTCATTTTAGGTTGAATTTTTCAAATTTTTTTATTGGTTCGAGAGATTCTTGAACTTTTACTTTTTTTTTTTTTTTGTTTAGATTTAATCCATTCAATAAGTTTCAGACTATCATATTCTCTTCTAAAATATTCAATTCTTTGTATTTTGAGCTAAACTTTTTCTTACATGCTGAAAAAAATTCAATTTATTTTTTACAAAAACAAAAACTATATTTGTTATTTTAAAAAAATTAAAAATATAGAAAATTGAAAAAAAGAGAAAATAATCTTCAAATGATTGTAATTTTTTTTAAGAGCCCCACATAAATCTCAGTAAATGATTTTCATCATAAAAATATTTATGTAATTGTTATTTTTTGAGATAAATAATAGAAAACTAAAAGATGAGGTAAATCTAAAAAAAAAAAAAAAAATTAAACATTCAAGAATTCTTAAAACCAATAAAAAAGTTTAGAAACTAAATAACAAATGACTTAAAGTTTAGGGATGGTTCGACCTTTTTTGTAACACTTTGATTTTAGGACGTTCCTATGTACATATCCGTGTTCATGTTGACCTTAAATATATGTGTGTACTATATGTATGTTTTGTTAAACATGTAATAATTATGCTTAACGTATGTATAAAATGTGTTTATGTTTGCCTTATGAATTATTTAGTTTTCCATAATAATGTTGAGTGTCAAAAGTATCTCGGGAGGATTGGGGGCTTAATTGAACAATTAAAAGTTTAGGAACTAAAGTTTAAAGGCTTAATTAAATAAAATAATAAAGTTAAGTGACCAAAATGTAAGGTGAATCAACTTAAAGGACTTATTAAATTTGGCCAAATGGGTGAATTAAACATAAATTAACATCGAATAAAATAAGTATATGTTAGATAAGAATTGACTTCAGAAAATTTAAAGGAAAGTTATGAATTTTCTAGAAAAAGATTACCAAGTCAAAGAAATAAAATTCGCAATACAAATGTATGACAACTTGGCAAAAAATTCCACCCATTTTCCTTGATATATTCGGCCTTGACGAGAAAGAAGTAAGAGGAAAATTTTATAGAGTAATATCAAACAACTAAGGTCTAGAAAATCAATAAATCAAAGGAGAAAATATGGCCATACAAGTGGCCCAAATAGCTGTCATAATCTTAGCCAACTAAGCCACTTGATTCGGCCAAGTGAAAAGAAGAAATAAAAAAGAGAAGAAATTTTCAGCAAATTTAACCAAACAAGAAGAGAAAAGAGGCAAGAATTCTAGGCTTCTTAAGTTAGCAACTTAGGAATAAAAAGGGGAAGGAAGATAAAGCTAAGGTTGGTAAAAAATTTAGCTAAGTTAGACATCAAAATACATACACAAAAATTTGATTTGGGTGTGAGAAAGAGAGGAACCCATGACAGAGGAAAAGAATAGGAAGAAGAAGAAGAAAAGAAGAGAAGAGACGAGAGAGAGAGAGAGAGAGAGAGAGAGAGTTTAAAACCTTCAATCTTTAGGTTTGAGCCAAGAAAACCTTAAGAAAACAAGAGAGGAAATAAGAGAGGAAGTTGATTTGGTGAGCACACCAAATTTGGACAGACTTAGCCGAAACCCGGAGGAGAGAAAGAAGAGAAGAAATATAGATAACTTGGGCCGAATTCTTGTAAGCGTGAAAGGAGGGATTTTGGTGAGAAATCCAAGAGGTTTTAATCCTCACACAACATCAAGTAAGTGTAATCATACTAACTACATCATAAGTTATAGGAATAAGTTGTTTAATTATGTGTTTTTGTTTAATTCATGGTTGGTCATGTGTGAATGGTTGTTTATTGGTTTGATTGGTGAATGATCCTTGGATATGTGATGTCAATTGTTGTTTGATTATGTTGGATCATGTGATGAACCAATGATTAAAAGATGGAATTAGGTTAAAACATGATTTGGGGGCCTTTAAATTGTTGAAATTATGAAGTTATTGGTTGTTGATGTGTTTTGAACAAATCTGGTTTTTTGTGAAGTGATATGCCAAATCTGAATTTTGATAAATTGGTATAAATTTCATTTGTTTAATGATAACCATGTTAGTTTTAGCTTACTTAAGTTGCATGGTGACATGTTTATATGGAAATTTGTTGGTTTCAAGCTTAGATATGTCTTGATTTATTCTTATGAGAATTCGGCCAAGTTAAAAAGATTGGTGTTCCATAGAAATTATTTATGAATCATATTTACATAAGTATTTGTTATGCCATTGTTGGTGTGATATAGTTAGTTCTAAGAAAAAATAATACATGTATTTATGGTGATGCATAATTCAACCAAACGAGTGAATTTAAGACTATTGGATTTTTTGGATAATTAAGTGTTGTTGTTATAATTGATTAATTTGGTAAATGTTAATTGGTGTGGTTAAAGGATACTTTTCCATGTTTGTGTGATTGATATGTCATTGATGCATTTGAGATGTATTTTTTTCCGCATGTTTCAATGGAAATTGATTTGGTTTATTGGTTTAGTTAATGATCAAGGATTATATGTTATGTTATTGATTGCATTTACGTTATGAAATAGTTTTGCTCACATTTCATGTTTTAAAGACTAAGTCAACTGCATGGTTTTGAAGAAAATGGCTAGACATGTCCAAAATCATAGGTTCAATCATGGGATACAAAGAGAATGATCAACTCTTTGTAAGTGATAGGTGCATAATTTACATAAATTTTATGCCCATTTACATTAAACTTACTAGTACTTTTTATGTTATATTAAGGTAAATAAGAACAAGTTAATGAATTTAGGTTTTTATAGGAAAAAAAAAACAAATCATAGCGAATAAACTCAAAATAAAATGCATAAGAAGCCAAAACCACCAAGGAAGCAAAGAAGTCACACGATCGTGTGACCCACAAGAGAAAAAAGCTACCGGTCGTGTAAAACAAAAAAAGAAACTGTATGGATGCTCAACAAAGAAGACACACATGCAAGTAATAATCAACATGGTTTGAGTAAGAAAATTGACACGTTTGTGTGGGTGTCAAGGCCGAGATGTCTCCCAAGGAGAAGAAAAGACACACCGGTAGTAATTGAACAACACGAGATGAAGAGTAACTTTGGCACAGCCGTATACCTCGCCTAGCAAGCCGTGTGCCATCGACTCTTCAAAGCTCCAAACCATGTGAAATAAAAGAGCAACCCGTGTGTCCATATTGGGCTACCATGTGTGCGATGTAAATAGAGAAGTTAGGGTTCATTCTAGGGATCTCTCTATTCTTGTAACCACCATAGATAGAAAAAAATGCTCTCTTGTAAGAAAACCATGTGTCACTAAGAATCTTTCTTGATTAAAGGGAAACTTAAAGCTTTTGGTGTGACTTATTATGAGATCTAAATGAGTTTTTATATCTAATCATATTATTTAGAGTATTTTATTTTTTCAATGTTATTTGAATATGATTATTTGGTTGATTGATTAGAGTGCATGCTAGTTAGTTAATCATTTTAGTCTATTGCTAGCTAAGTATTCAAGTCCATAATTGCTTGTCTAAATTTACTTGTGGCAACGAACTAGGAGTTAATGATTATAAATGGGCTTTTGTTTAATCCCTTGAAAAATATAGAACTAGATTAAATTCTTCTAGCATTTAGGAAGGTTATTTAGCTCCATCTATCTTTTTATCAATTAATGCTAATATTGGATTAAATCTAATTACCATATACTCGGTTGTTCAATAGTTAGGAATTAATCAAATATCATTTATTTGTTAACAAATTACAAAGAAAAGATTAGGGATAACACTTGGAATAGTTAGAAAATAAAGATAAAATTAATTGGACCATCTCTCTATGGGATCGACCCTAACTTACCCTAATTGCGGTTTGTATTTAGGGCTAGTGAGAAGAAAATGAAATTATCAAATTTACTAGTGGAGCAACATAGAGAAATATCTAGTGCTTTTCATGATTTTTCACAAACATGATTTTCATGGATAACCGAATATATATAAATATATTTGTAAGGTGCAACCGATTATAAAAAACATTTTTCAAATGAGAGAAAGGCTTATTTTGGTGCCCAATCTTTTATTTTTTTTTCCTATTTTACAATTGTTTCTCATAATTTACTACCCAAGCTTTGATTTTTTGTTTGTTTTGGTGCTCATGTTCACTTGAGGTCCAATTTTACTAACGTGTTCGACAAGATTTATGGTAGTCAAAAAATGCCATGTGGCAGATCAACTTTTCCTCTTCATTACCTCATACTCTCAAGTAGTTATGGGCACTCAAATAAAACAAAATAAATCAAAAGTCGAGTATTGAAACAGAAAAAATTAAAGATTAGGTACCAAAAATGTAGTTCTTTAAAGAAATTTATTGTCTTGAGATTATAAAATTAGTTCAATAATTTCTAATAAATATTTTTCATATCATGCTCGTGCTATTTTTTTTTTTACTTATCAATAGCAAATTTTAGTACTATGTATTAGTTAAAAATTACTTTCTAAAAATTCTAAATCCTTTTACATGTCTAGATAAATTTAAAATTATGTCATTTAATCTAAATACATATAAGGTCTAATTAAGATTAAATTTTTAAAAATATAAGACCTATAAGACTCAATTATGATTGCTATTTGCGGAACAAATGGTTGGTCAATGGAGAAAGTTACAAAAATTAAAAATTGCTTTCTCTATCTAGGGAGGAGATTGACCAATATATCGGGTGTGACATAAGTTTGATGTAGCCAATAACTTGTTAAACTCTTATCGTGGGATGAGATGAGATAAAATTGATATAAATAAGTTAAGTGATCAAGTTTTTTTATTTAAGCGTTTAAAGTGTAATATTTTTTTATAGCAATGGCGATAATGATAGAGGTAATAGGTAAACTATGAATTAAGATAAAAAATAAATGTTAAAATTGCTTGTGCGATTAGCATAATAACAAGAAAATATACATGCATGTAATTGATGATGTTTTTAAAATTTAAAATTATATGACTTTCAATATCAAAAAGAAAGTTTTGAGAGATTATATACATATAAAGATTATGGAAGCACAAGAAATACTGAAATCATTTACAATAAAAAAAGATATATTAGAGTACAACAACGGGATAGACATTTGGTGTGAGCAAATTGAAATAAATTTCTTAAGAAAACCAATTTTTTGTGCCCAACCATTGATTTTGTTTTCTATTTAGGTGCCCAATCTTTAATTTTTTTCTACTTCAATACCTAACCTTTGATTTTATTTATTTATTTTTTATTTGAGTGCCCATAAATATCTAAGAGTATGAAGTGTCGAGGTGGCGAGTTGATCGCCATATGGAAGAGTTAACCGTCGCATGGCAAATCTCATTGAACACAGTAGTAAAATTGGACCTCGGGTGAACTTAGGCACTAAAACAAATAAAAAATCAAAATTTGGATAGCAAATAATGAGAAATCAACTGGTTGGGAACCAAAACAAAAAAAAAAAAAATCAAAGGTTGGGTACCAAAAAAGCCTTCTCTCTTTTCCAAAGTCATGAAAATGCTTTTCATTACATCATGCATACATGATTACACTTACCGAGCGTTAGCTCACCAAGTCTTCTTGTGATGTAGGTAATCAAAGACATATAAGAACTTGATGAGAAGTTGATGATGAAGCCGAAAGAGAAAAAAACTTACCAAAGTGTACTCGTAAATTTAGTACATGTTTAAGCCTATTCCATTCTTAATGGTTTAGGTACCATGTTAATTTAGAACATAAATAAATAAAATTTTGGAATGTTTATAAATTAATTAAATAGTTTAGTAGGTTAGTTCATTGTTAGACAAGAAATCAATTTAATCAATGAAAATTAGAAGTTAAGCTAACAAAAAGGGTTAAATGTTAAAATAAATTAATGTTTTTAAGTGATATGGAAAAATTAAATAGTTGTTGTTTTCTAAATTAAAATTGGCTTCTAAAAGGCTTAACAAGTTGAGTTTTTAATCAACTTAACTGATTGGAATCAATATTTTAAGTAATGGTTAGTCAATAAAGGCCAAATGATTATTTTTAATTAAATCCAAACTTCCTAGAAATTAATAGAATTTATGTTTCATTAGTTGCTAAATGGACAAAGGCTGAGCTTGATTATTTCAAATTGTTGACTAAATTAATTATACAAGTTATATAAAAATTATTTGAAAAGAAAATTAAAGGAGCAAATAACTAATTTGAAGTCAAGGTATTATTTAAAAATATTCAGAGTTGAATTTTTCACGTATGAGTTTTTAGGCATATTTTAGGTAAGTTCATTCACACATTCTAATGAAGAAATCTAAATAAAGGGTTAAGTTATAATGGTTATATTACTTATATAATTTTTTTTTGGAAAAATTTCATACCTAGTTGTAAATAATAAAGCGACCTAAATATGAAAATTGAATAAGCTTATGCGATGAATAATAATAATTTAGACGAGATAATGACACGAGGCTTAGTGTCTCACATTCATTATGCTAAGAATGTGAGGCACTATCGGTAATACTTTTGACCTACTTAGATCCTAGGTAGGGGATGCTATAGAGTGATATCGAGTAGGTTTGACCTAGTGGCATGATTTAGGAGACCAAAATAGCATATGCAAGCTTAGACTCCGACAACATCATCAATAAGCAAGTATTCCTATTGTTTGGATATATATATTTGATATTATTTGTAAGAATGTTAATACATGTGTGATTGATTGAATTGGGGTGCTTATGTTAAGTATTAGCCGAACTATACATTTTTGTTTGAATGATGACGTGTAACATATCGACATGTAGATAAGTTTAAAATGCCGCTAAAAAGGAACAATAATAACAAAAAGGGTCCAACTAGGAGGAATAATAACAATAGGATCTGGTTGGGATAGGAGCACCTCGGATCGTAAGGAATAACTAATGATGTCTGCTAAGAGAGTAGTAAGAAATTATGAAGCATATGGTAGATATGCAAGCAACAAAATGCAAGCAGATGGAAAGACCACCGTAAAGGGTTGACATAGTTAAACGTTTCCAAAAATTCAATCCGAAAGAATTTATGGGTAAACTCGACCTAATGACTATAGAAGAATGATTGAATCTTTGGAAATGATATTCGATCACATAGTAATGGTTGATACGGATAGGGTGTCTTGTGCCATTTTTATGCCGGCCAAGGATGCCTAAATGTAGTGAAAATCGACGAAGATTTTCTTAAATGTGCCTAACCTCACATGGGCATCATTCAAAGAGGTGTTTAACAAGAAATGTTTCTCATAAATTATAAATTTAAGAGTTTTTGAAATTAGAACAAAGAAACATGACGGTAGCTAAATACGTTTGGAGGTTTGAACACGATTGTCATTTTGCAATGTTTATTTCGAGCAATGTTGCTAAAAAAAGAGAGCATTTCTTGAGAGGCTTAAAGCCCGAAATTTGAAGTTTGATATGAATGTCCATAAATGAGTATGGTGAGATGGTTAGTTGGGCACTAGAAATAGAAGGAGATCAAAAGGAATCGATGCTACTTCAAAGGCTCAAACGACTTTAAATGGCATCCAATGCCAATGGAAACGTTATGGGACAAAATCAACCTACAAATTAAATTCCCCAAACCCCAAAAAGGAGGCTAGAATGTTATGGCAACATTGAACATTCGTAGAGCACTAGACACAGCTTGTAGTGAATATGGCCATATCTCGAGCTCATCGAATGCACGTTGATGCCTTATGACATTAAACCATGTGTGTGACATGCAATGCATATAAAAAAACATTTGGCTTGAAAGCCTACTTAAAACTCGGTTCATATCTAAAATTTTTTTGTCGATGAAAAAACTTGCATCGCCCCTCAAAATTTCGTTGATGTAATAACTATGTCTAGGTAGCCAACATCCGTAACAATCTAAATCGTTGCGTATCGTGACAACCTACTACCATGTGACTTCGCAGTAAAAAACTAAGGTTCTAATAATATAAAAACTTTACATGGGATACCAAAATCTTAAAGGCAACATAGAAACAAAAGGACACATGCTTTGGGCATAATATTTTCATTCGTTCAAAAACCAACATTGTACATACTTTTCTTTGTCATAATGTTGTTTACATTTAACCTTTTAAAAAAAACATGCTACACGATGTAAACATGAGCTAGACATGGCCTTCGATCTAAAAGCCTAGACGAACGTACACCTTTTAACAAATTCCAAAAGCGTCTAGTAGCATAGTCTTCATAGTAACCTACTCGCAAGCATCATTGTGGTCACCTACACCATAAGACATAAAGGATGAGCTAACGTTCAACAAGTGTCATCATGTATTAGTTTTATTAAAGCTTATTTTTATGAAGAAGTTCATTTTTATCTTTCGAACATGCCGTGTTGAATGTCCGATTCGAGTCCTCTTTTAAAACCTTGACGAAAACTATGAAATCGGACAATCTCTAGTCAAGGACTAGCCCTTGGGTATACACCGAGATCATTCTCGTGGGTGGCCTCTTTATGTTCGAGTCCTTAGGTATACATTAGATCATTTTCGCAGGTGACATTTTTATGTTTATGCACATGACTTTTCTCATTTAAAATGTGCATCATGAAAACCAATGCCATGCCATGAACATATGTTTTCAATGCTTGTGTAACTAACTATCGTCAATAAATTCAAGATAACATAACTATGTTAATAGCCTCTACACATTAAGCTAATTCAAGACATGTTATAATTTATCAAGCCAACATATCAAACATGCTTAAGTTCACCTCATGCTACAAAAATTAAGAATTAATTCAAGCAAGATATGGCAACCATAAAATTAATATTTCAACAGAATCTAGAGCCAATTAAAGTAGATTTCGATAGAATATAATCAAGCAAAAAAAAAAAAAAACATTTCATTTGAACACAAAAGCACACTAAGTTCAACCCATATTTATCTAGAGTTTACGTGATAATTCTAGGCTAAGTGGTCATTCTTAAGTCTACATACAATAAGGTTCAACCCATTTCCATTCAACACACAAACATAGCAAAAATCAGCTCAACATATCAAGAATGTCTAAACCTAGGTCTCATAATGTAGTTGAATGAATTACACGTACTTGGTCTAAAGATATGAGATTAGAAAATGCTTTAATAGATCACAATAGATCCTCCTTGCACTTGGTCCAACTCTTAGCCAAAACTGGTAATAACTCCGTAAGTTATAGTAGCTCCAACAACTCGCTTAAGCAACTCTTCCTTTTCTCTTATAAAATTTTCAAATGGCTGAAAAAATCAAGTTATGGCCTCATTCTCTCTTTATATAGGCCAGCCATGCATTGAAAATACTTAAAATTCTAGAGGATGACACCTCCTTGGCCAAGTCACCTATGTAAAGCATGATGGTGAAACCTAGATTTTCACTCACTCAAGGAGAAGGTAAGTCCCTCTTAAATTTTAAATATATGTTATCAAGTCTCTTAAATCAAGTATAAATTTTACTTAATGTGTCCTTATGTGATTTTCATAATAAAGAGACTAATTTATCATTATATATGGCTGGACATAAAATTCATCAATGAAAACCGATGTTACGATAGTGGCGAGCTTTTGTCAATGTAAACCGAAATGTCCGGACAACATTGTTCCTCAACAAAAAATAGCTTGTCTAGACGTAATTATTTTTGATAGTCAAGCACAAGTCATACTTAATGTATCCTTATGTGATTTTCATAATAAAGGGACTAATATATCTCTATGTATGGCTGGACATAAAATTAATTAGCAAAAACTAATGCCACGACAATGATAGTTTTTATTGGCATAAATTAGAATGTCCGAACCTAGCATTTTTGTTAATGAAAAATGGCTCATCCGGACTTAGTCATTTTCGATAGCATTTTCATATAGCATACAATAGAGCATGACATTTGGTAGCAAACATATTTTAAAACATGAATCTCATCAACAAGAGTAGCAAGTCTTGATGCCGTAGTTTCGTCAATGAATAAAGCTTTTCTTGGTGTAACAGTTTCGCCAAGAAAATGATGCGTTAAGACATTACTATTTTTAATAACAAATTTAGCATGTCTTGACGCATAGTAAAAATTTAAGCATCGACATTAAGTAAATTAATTAGCCATTAACCTAAACACACACAATAATGCATATGCTATGTTTCAATAGGTCTCGACCATTACAATCTCCTTTCTTTATAAAAATTTCATTCTCGTAATTAACTTACTTAAACAACATGAGATACTTAGCTCGTTTCTTAGTTTCTCTCTCCTATGGCACTTCCTCATTGTTATGGTTCGTCCATAAGACCTTGACCAAGGGTATCTCTTTGTTTCGTAGTCGTTTAGTGTCTCGATTCAAAATCCGAATCGGCTCATCATCATAGCTAAAATCTGTAGAGGTCGGTGATAATGTCGAATAATAAGCCTTATTCCTAATTCGTTTTAAAATCTCGAATGGCCCTACATACCGTAAACTTAGCTTATCTTTTTTATTGAAATGCATCAATCCTTTCATCGATGAAAGCTTTAGAAACACACTATCACCAATTTGAAATTCTAAGTCTTTTTGTCTTTTATCGATGTAGGTTTTCTATCAATCCTAGGCTACATTTAATCTCAACTCGACTTGGCATACAAGCTTGGTAGTTTGCTACAACATCTTGGGCCTAAGCAATTTTCTTTCACCAATTTCATCCCAATGTTCAAGCGATCGACATCTCCTTCCATACAATACCTCATATGGTGACATTCTGATGCTAGTTTGATGGCTATTGTTAATGAGAATTCAACCGAGTGATAGATATCTTTCCCACTTTATAGCCAATACACATGCTCATGGTATGTCTTTGATAATCCGAATCACTCTTTTGACTACCCATCCGTTTATGGGTGAAAGAAAGTACTCGATTTTTAGATTCATCCTCATGAAGCTTTTTCAAAAGTTTAGCATAAGCCATAGGTCTTGATCCGACACTATCAACACTCGGATACCATGCAACCTTAAAATTTCTCTCATGTATAACTCAGTATACTACCGCATCGAATAAATTGACTTTATGATAAGAAAGTATGTTGACTTTGTCAATCGATCCATGACAATCCAAACACCATCTCGCCCCTCTTTCGTAGTCGGACAACCCAAAAAGGAAGTCTATTGTTATATGCTTTCACTTCCATTTTGGTATGTCTAGTAGCTTTAGAAAACTCGAGAGCCTTTGGTGCTCGACCTTATCTTACTTACACGTCAAGCACTTAGCTACAAATTTAGTAACATCCTTTTTCATACCTTCCACCAATAATTCTTTATTTGGTCTCGATACATCTTCGTATTACCGAGATGAATGGTGTATGAAGTAGTATAAGTTTTCCTCAAAATACATAGATGCAACTCTATTTCAAATAGAACACACAATCGACCACCGTGGCATAGTAACATCGTCATTTTTGTGGTAAAACCGATTTTTACATCGCTCCCATTTTCTATCAAATTTTAGCCGAGTTTGAATCCTTCATCCGTTTTTTTTGTTGATCTCCTATCATAAATCCGACCCTAAAGCCATCATATATAACATACCATCATTGCCTCCACTTGGTAGAATTTCTAGTCGCAAACTTACAAAATATCAATGATTTTTACTTGCAATTTAGCCTATGTCTTTCAACTCAGTGCATCCACGATGAGATTCATTTTCCCCGAATATAATGGAAAAAAATATAATAATTCTCCGGTACTTCCGACCACCTACGTTGCCTTATGCTTATCTCCTTTTACGTGAATATGTGCTTAAGGCTTTAGTGATTGGTGTAAATTTCACACCGAGCCCCACATTAGTAGTTTGCCATATTTTTAATGCAAACACCATCGCCGCCAGTTCTAAGTCATACATTAAATAATTTCTTTCATAATCCGTTAATTGTCATGACGGATACATAATCACTTGGCTAGCTTGCATCAAAACAACTCCAAGCCTAATTTTTGATGCATCGATATAAATGATGAAATCTTTATTGTTCGATGGAAAAGCTATTGTTGGTGTAGAAGTTAATCTAGATTTCAACTCTTGGAAACTTTTCTCACACTCATCCTCCCATACAAACTTAGTGTTCTTTCATATCAACTTCATAAGTAGGGTTGTAATGTTTGAAAATCTCTTAACAAACTTTCAATAGTAACCTACCAAGCCAAGAAAACTTCACAATTCGGACATATTATTTGGTTGCATCCATTCTTGTACTACCTCAATTCTTCTTAGATCAACTCTAACCCCATCTTTAAAAATAACATGACCAAAAAAAGACACTTACTCGAGCCAAGATGTACACTTTTTGAACTTAGTGCATAATTTATGCTCTTGTAAGGTTTGCAACATCAACATCAAGTGCCTTGCATGCTTCTTTCAATTTTTTAAGCAAATCAGAATATCGTCGATGAAGATGATGATGAAGTCGTCCAAATATTCTCAAAAGACACGATTCATCATATTCATAAACTTTGTAGGATTATTGTTTAGGTCAAATAGCATCACCACAAACTCGTAATGCCCATAGTGCCTCCGAAATATCATTTTCTTCACATCCCCTTTTCTAACCCTCGCTTGATAATACTTGAATTGCAAATCTATCTTTGAGAGCATAATGATGCCCCTTAACCGATCAAACATGTCATCATCGATATGTGGAAACGGATACTTATTCTTGATAGTAATTTGATTCAACTTCGTGATAATCTATACACAACCACAATCTTCCATCATTTTTCTTCATAAATAGTATCGTAGCTCTCTAAGGTGAATAACTAAAGCAAATGTTTCCCTTATCCAACAATTCTTGTAACTAGATTTTTAGCTCCTTAAGTTTCATAGGTGCCATCCTATACGAAGCTTTCAAAATCGTTGTTGCTTCTAGCTTACGCTCAATTTCAAACTCGATGTCTCATTTCAAAGCACCCCATCAAACTCTTGAGAAAGATATCTAGAAAGTCCGTCATAAAGCCAATTTCCTCTAGTTTGATCTTCTTTTCATTTAGTGGCATCCGTCACATTGACTAAACAACCATTTTGAAGTATTTTCTAAGTTGTTATGGTCGAGACACCGCCCATTTTTTTAGCTTGTTCTCGACCTAAAATTCCAATGGCACTTCCTTCGACGGATGAAACTCAACCCTCTTTGTTAGATAATCAATTGATGCTCCGAGTTTCGACAAGTTATCCATTCCTAAAATCATATCAAAGTCTTAAATCTTTAACATAATCGGATCAACCATCAAGACCCTATCGCCAATCCATAATTTATAATTTCTAACCACATTCCTAGACTCTAAATCTCCCTCGACGGAAGCCTTACTTCATAGACAATGTCAAGTGCCTTTAGCATAAGGCCTAATTTTCATGGCATAGACCATACAATAAGTGTGTGTAACTAAGTTGAGTTAAAAACATTACTATAAATAACTATCGTGTGCTCCTCCATAGCTTGTTCTTGTATCATTGTGTACACTTTCCCAAAAACCATCGATGCATTGCTCTTCTTTGGAAAATTATTCATCATGTGATCGAGTTTCTTACAAAAGTAACAAGTGTTGGTGTCGACCAAACAATCTTCGATGTGCTTGTGACCACATTTCACACAAGTTAGCTTGTCTTGTGCCTTAGCCACTCTAGGCCTCTTAGCATCATTCTACCACTCGTCTTGCAATCCGACTTCTCTTGATAGATTGCTCGGCAAACTCGGGTGTCACATATGGCTATTTGGCCTACCGTAACCTTTCGGCTTTGTTTCAATCTTCCTTAATTTTCAATGTTCTAGTCGACCATGTCATCATAATTATTTATGGACACCCATACTAGACTTCACAACTCTAGGCTCAAACCCCTCCGAAAATACCTTTCTTCCGAGCAAGAACCCTCGAAATAAAGGTCATAAATTAGTGACCATGTTCAAACTAACGGACATACTCGATCATCGACATGCCCCCTATTCGAGCTTCATAAACTCTCGAAGCTTCTTCAATTTCACAGCTTTGGGGAAGAACTTCTCATTGAAGACTCCTTTGAATTGTGCCAATGTAAGGTTAGGCACATTCAAGGAAACTTTCTTCAATTCCCACCATATCCGTGCATCATTTGTCAGTATGAATATGACATATGATACCCTATCCATATCACCTATTTCCATGTATTTAAAAATCATCTCAAGTGACTTAATCCATTCCATGACCACCATTGGATCATCCTTGCCCATAAAATCTTTTGAACTGAATTTTTAAAATAGTTCCACTCTATCGACCCTCTACAGCGACTTAGGCTCGGTTCACGATTAATATATAGACATCAAGAATCATATATACTCATCATGCCTCTATTGTTTCTACCATAACAGTTTCAAGATATGCTTTGTTGACATCCTATTATTTGTAAGTTCATTATTCCGCTTATGATGGCTAGCCCTACGACTTGACCCTTCATCATTGTGATTTTTCTTAGTGATACCCCCACCATTGTGATTTTTCTTTACCATGCTATTCTAAGTACAACCATTTCCATACAGATCACCATGATGCCTAATGCAACACACAAACACATTCAACAATATCGATAACATCAAAGCATGTCAAGTAAGTTATCGAGTAAACAAGTTATGAATTAATCAAGCATCCAAATAATTTGCATAGTTCATTACAAGATAAACAATCATACTTACCGGGTAAAAATCATAATTTCGTATCTAATGAAAATTAAGTACTTACACATTGAGGACATTATCAAGCTAAAGTTTACGTATACTTTCTTAGCCTACTAGACCGATCCGCTTCCGATACCATTCCGTAATACTTCAAGCCTTGAATGGGAGTTAGGATGTTACAACAACATTGAATATTTGTAAAGCACCGAACATAGCCGCAAGCATATGTGGCCATATGTTGTGCTCGTCGAATGGATGTTGATGCCCTATGACATTAAATCATGTGTGGGACATGTAATGCACAGTAAAAGACATTTCACTTGAAACCTTACTTAAAACTCATTTCATGTCTAGAACTTTTTCATCGATGTAAGAACTTGCATAGTGCCTTAGAATTTCGTTGACACAAAAACTACATCCAAGCGACCAAGCATTTGTGGCAACCTAAATCTACTATGTATCATGACGACTTATTGCCATTTGACTTCGTAGTGAAAAACTAAATTTCTAAACATATGAACACTTTACATGGGATACCAAAATGTGAAAGAAAATATAAAAATAAAGCGATATATGCTTTGGGCGTAATATTTCCATTTCATTCAAAACCGACTTTGTACATACTTTTCTTTGTCGTAAGGCTATTTACAAGCTAACATTTACAAAAAAAAAAAAAAAACATGCTATAACATGTAAATATGAGCTAGACATAGCCTATAACCTAAAAATCTAGATAAAAGTACACTTTTCGACAAACTCCAAAAGCATCCAACAACACCATCTTCACAACGACCTATTCAAAAGCATGATTATGGTCACTTATACCACAAGACATAAATAATGAGCTAACACTCAATAAGTGCAACCATGTATGAGTTTTATTAAAGCATATTTTTGTGAAAAAGTTCATTTTTCTCTTTCAAACATGCCCTACCGAATGTCCGATTCAACTTTCTTTTAGAACCTTGACGAAAACCATGAAATTAGACAATGTCTAGTCAAAGACCAACCCTTGGGTATACATCAAAACATTTCCGTAGGGTGGATTCTCTATGTTTAGCCCTTAGATATACACCGGATCATTCTCGCGAGTGAACTTTCTATGTTCGAGCACATTTCTTCTTTTCTTATTTAAAACATACATCATGAAAACCATTGTCATGCCTTGCCATGAATACATGCTTTCAATGCTTGTACAACCAACCATCATCAATGATTCAAGACAACATAAATATGGTAATAGCCTCTATGCATTAAGCTAATTCAAGGCATGTTATGATTGATTAAGCCAACATATTAGATCCGTCTATGCTAACCTCCAACTACCGAAATTAAGAATTAATTCAAGCAAGATACGACAAGTCACAAAATTAATATTTTAGCCAAATCTAAAGCCAAGCCAAGCAGATTTCGACAGAATATAATTAAGAAAAACAAGTATTTCATTCGACCACAAAAGCACACCAAGTTTAGCCCACATTTGTCTAGGGTTTACATGGCAATTCTAGAATTAGTTGTTAGTCCTAAGTTCACATATAAAAAGGTTTGACCCCTTTCTATCCAATACATAAACATAGCAACAATTAGCTCAACATATCAAGAATGCTTAAACGTAGGTCTTATAGTGTAGTTGAATGAATTACACTTACTTGGTCTAGAGATATAAGATTAGAAAATACTTCAATAGACTACAATAAACCTTCATTGCACTTGGTCCAACCCTTAGCCAAAACCAATAACAACTCCTTAAGTTACAATAGCTCTAGTAGCTCCCACTTAAGCAACTCTCCCATTTCTCTTATAAAATTTTCAAATGGATAAAAGAATCAAGTCATGGCTTCATTCTCTCTTTATATAGGCAAGCCATGCGTTAGAAAAATGCTTAAAATTCTGAAGGATGATACCTTTTTGGCCAAGTTACCCATGCAAGGCATGATGGTGACACCTAAATTTTTACTCACTCAAGGAGAAGTTAAGTCCCTTTGAAATTTTAGATCTACACTATCAAGTCTCTTAAATCAAGTACAAATTATACTTAATGTGTCCTTATGTGATTTTCGTAATAAAGGGACTAATATATCACTATGCATGGCTGGATATAAAATTGGTCAACAAAGATTGATATTATGATAGTGGCGCTTTTATCGACATAAACCGAAATGTCCGGATACAACACTTTTTTTCAATGAAAAATGACTTGTCCGGACTTAGTCATTTTTCATTCAATCTAAATTAACATGAAAAATAAAAATATAAAGGGAAACCAAAATACTTAGACTTAAGTAAGAAATGAAATCAAAACATTAGCAAAAAAATCTTATTAGGCCCTAGGCCCATTGGCCTATGCCTTATTCTTTTATACCTATTTTTCTTTCTTTTCTTTTCTTTTTCTCATTTTTTTCTTTTCTTATTCGACTAGCTCCAGTTCCCATGTATTTATTCTTATTATTTATTTTATTTTTTACCGTGGGGGTAAAACTGGATCGCTACTAGCTTTTGCCTTGCTTCTTTCTTTCTATTTGTATTTCAAGGCCATATTTGGGCTAGACTAAAACCAACCCGACCTTTATTCAGCATGGGTTGGGCTCGGCCAAACCCACATTCCTCTTTTCATTAAGCTTTCTAGGCTGGACTTCGAGTCCATAAATAAACCCAATTCCTTTTATTCTTTTTTTGTTTTAGATTAAACGGACATTATAGCCCTTTATCTCTCTCCTGTTCATCATTTTTTTTTGTTCTTCATTTTCTCTCTCTATCAATGGACTATTCATCTAGCATAATCAATAAGTATAAATTAGCAATGATAATTGATCATGGCTATCTTGAGATCCATTGCTTACAACCAAATAACACCTATCGAAGTAATGGATCCTAAGGAACCTAGAACTTCAAATGAACCCGGAGACTTGAAATTGAAATCCAAAGACTTGAATAATTAATAGAATTATTAAGTGATGATCTAATACATTAGGATTTGAAGGAATTACAAATAATAATGGAATGATCTCGATGTTTTCGAGCCCGAAATGTTTGGATAACCTAAAAATTTATAAGTTGAAAACCCAAAAACTAGAAGAACAATATTCTATTACTATTTTTCTGTTTGTTAAATTTTTATGACGGAATACTCGATACTGTCGCTAAATTTTAGCAATAGACAATCCATCGCTAAACCAAAAAAATCCATCGCTAATTTTGTCGTAGGATCACTTTTTTTTTCATAGCTAATCCGTGGCTATTTCGTCACTAATTTTAAAAATAAATCCCTTCTTATTTTTTTACTAATTTTGAAAATAAATCCATCACTATTCCGTCGCTAATGTCCTTCTCTATTCCATCGCTATTTCGAAAAATGAAATTGTCACCATTCCGTCGCTATTCCATTACTAATTTCGAAAACTATTTTTTTGTAATTCCTTCACTTTTGTTGACATTTTTTAAAATTAAATTATTAATATGAAATTTAATAATTAATATTTAATAATAAACAATCATAAGTAATCATGTATATATAAAAAATAAAATAATATTAACAAAATCATTTTAGAATACATTTCATAAAAAAACAACAAAATAAATAGAGTGACCGAATATTATATCACTCATCCTACTCGTCTAATCCAATATCCTCATCCTCATACCGTGTAAAGGGTTCGATTGGAGGATCAACTCGGAGGTTGAACTAGAGGTTGGATGGAAGGACTAGTAGATTGTTGAATGATCGATGGATCTATAGACGACCGGGATGTTCGTGCCAGTCGCATCGGTAAGGATGCCATCGAATCGTATTGAGACTTCATGCTACAAATAGTCTGATTTTGCTATAAAATATGGGTTTTAAGCTTGATCACCTCTTTTTTCATAGCCTCGTAGTCCATTCGAAGCTTTTTACTAGTCGGATCAATCATGTATTGCGATGTCGTAGAAGAGAAGCTCGTCGCCACTTGACCAAGACACATAATGCATCGACTATGTGCCTATCCTATAAAATCTTTTCTTCTTCTCCTCGATAGCCTACGGGTATATGGCATTCGGTCTACTTCGGCTCTAAGATTCTTGCCTCCCTCTAAGCCTTAACTTTCTCATTGATGAGTCGCTCCACACGATCTTGCGTAATCAAAATAATAATATCATAATTACGAATTAAAATAAATTTAAGAATAAATTTTCATATTTAATATTTAAAATTAAAAAATACTAACCTTTGTCTACCGAGAGCGCATATCGATAAATGAACCATCACATTTCTTATGAGTCCTCTAGAACAACTCAAAACTCGTTGGTCGACGTTCCAATTCTATTGCCTAAAAAAAAACCATTACGGAGAATATGACAAGTCCCAAATTGAAATGTTCCGTAATAAGTAAATAATAATAAAGAGTGTAATTTATCAAGCGACGTGCACGCTTTCGTGAAGATAATGAGCCCCCGTATGTCTAAAAGGATCCATACTAGGACCATCAATCTTTGACCATCGATTTCGCGATGCTTGCTCTAAATGAGCCATGCGATTAGGTTTCTTGAAATTAACTTGCCATGCATCCCATGCCTCCCGACTCATATATAGAGGTAGCTCATCTATCAAACTAATCTTGCATACGAAGTTATCATAGCGTTTCCTAGCGACATGCTCTCATGCCCCTCTAATAGGCGCATCGATATCTACATCCCATTTAAAAAATCTCTCGCATAAGCAAAAAAATTTATATAATTTATTTGATAAGAAAACATTTTATATAATTATAAAGAAAATTGTAAATACGTTACCTTAAATTCACTTAAGTATAAGTTTTTAGTGACTTCGGGGACATCCTTCTATGATGATCCTTTCTTGTCCACCCGTTCCTCAAAAATCTCATAGATCTTTATAGAACAATCTCTATCATCCGGAGTCAATCTATCAACCAAACAACAAAACGATGAAAGAAATATTTTAAACGCAATAACTATTGAAATTACATATTAAAAAAAAATACATATAGTCCATAATCAATAAAAACAATATGTCGTCGATCTGGATTAGTTATGAGAACTCTCCGGAGTGTCAAACACATGTGTGGAGGGGCCATTCTCGAAGGTCGACGATGGAACCTCGGGTTTCAATATAGGATCACCTATCGATGTAGCTCGTGTTAGCTCCATAATTGCAAGAGTCGTTGGATCCAAGAAAAAGTCTTATTATTGGAGACCCATGATCGATACCGATAAGGGATCCTAACGGACTACCCTCCGAAGATGATGCTCATCCATGATTATCAAAACGTGATTCGATGGTGACTTCGGGGGATGACACAAACCATGATTACCACTAGTCATTGTTGGATAATCTAACTTTAAACAAAAAAACAAAATATAACAAATATATTGTTAGAGTCCATTCATGGGTAAATAAATTAAAATACATCATTTTTTATGGATATAAAATAATAAAAATACACAAAAAACATTTAGTGAAGGTAGAAAAACCAAAATTAATAAATTAATAAAGAGAAAAAATTACATAATTTCTTATTAATACAACAAATGAAATATAAATATAATTCGAACTATCATAATAATTGTTTAAGTTATCATCTTCATCATCCGAAACATTGTCACAATCATTTTCTTCATCAACCACACCTACTTTTATATGTACAAATGATCCATTTGGATCATTGAACAAAGTGACATCCTCGACTTCCTCTATCAATTCATGTTGGATTTTCGGATTGTCCTGCCGAAATGGTTCAACATTTTGTTCTACGATAGCCGAAGATTCGGGAAAGTTAAACACGGACCTAGATTTAATCTTACACACGACCCATCAATCTCGATTGTCACATTTTAAGCTAGGGTACTCCATATAATATACTTGAGTCGACTATAATACTAGGACAAATGGTTCGTAATTGTTCAAGGTTCTTTTACGGTTAACATTCACAAGTTTGTAGTATAGATGAACCATTGTTCCTTGTAGTGTGGGATCTAACCAATCACATTTGAACGATACTCGTTCTCTTGATTGGTAATGCAAGATACTCTACTTCAAGAATTTTCGTTAGCATCCCATGATAGTCACTCTCGGTTGAGCTATAATTGCTTCCTTTGATGCATTCATCGATATTGAAAGACCTTATTTTTGAAGATCCCTCAAGTGTGCATAACCTATAACCATTAACAAAATAACCACTATACGATATGATAGTTAGCAATGGGCCTCGTGCGAGATCTTTCAAGAACTCGATCTTTCATGTAAATTCTTTTGTGCATTTTATGT
This sequence comes from Dovyalis caffra, assembly GCA_963924115.1. Classification (NCBI taxonomy): domain Eukaryota; kingdom Viridiplantae; phylum Streptophyta; class Magnoliopsida; order Malpighiales; family Salicaceae; genus Dovyalis; species Dovyalis caffra. The sequence continues at coordinate 3,145,081 of CAWUPB010000351.1, forward strand.
TTGTAATTTAAACATAAAATCACCTCTAAGTTTAGTTATCTTTCTATTAATGCTATAAAAAAACTAAGCATATAAAATGGTCATACTTACATATTGATTAAGCCAAGAGGCAAACTCATTTTCAATTAAAGCATCGACTTCATTCTCGGACATGAACGAATTTTTTTGTTGTATTTCGGTAAGAAATCCACTAAAGACAAGAGAATTATTAAGAAACATGAGTTACTCTATACTATCTTCATAATATTAATTATTAAATGTAATAAATAGGTTAAACTCATTTAATGTAAGGCTTGACTTCTTTACAAATCAATAATATCTATTGATGGGCCGCTTTGTGTTTTAGTTGCGTTAATTTTCTTATTTTGTATTGATCAATTGATCGACTCGATTATTTGAATATGGATAACATCCCTTCAATGTGGTTTTCTTGTTCATAGTTGAATTCAAAATTATGAGGCACTTTTCGATGCCTTATATGTACATGAGGCTCAAAATAATATGAGCAAAATAGAAAGGCTTCTTCGATCAAATATGCATTGTATATTGATCCTTGCATTTTAGCTTTATTCTTAACATTATTTTTTAGCTTCCATAAAAACCTATAAATATGAATAATTTTAACGCTCGAAAGTAAGAAAGTTATTTAATTTTACTTTTAAATTGAATGTCAATACCTTTCAAATGGATACATCCATTGATATTACATAGGTCCCACAATTGATACCTTATATGGTAGATGAATTGGAAAATGTTTCATGGAGTCAAAAAAATCTAGGTGAAAATATACTTTCTAGTTTGTACAAAATGATGGGTATCTTATCATTAAGTCGCAAAGATATCCCTTTGCTTTATAATTGTAGAAGTTAATTACTTAAAAAACAAACCCAACTCGTAAGTGATTGCCAAACATTTCTCGGTAAAAACTCTCAAAATGCAATTGGAAGTAAGTGCTACATAAAGACATGATAGTCATGACTTTTCATCCCATAAAGTTTGTCATGCTACATATCAATACATCTAGCTAGATTGGACACATATCCATCGAGGAACCCGAGTTATTTTATCCATTCAAGCAATCTTCTTTTTTGTTGTTTTGATAGAGTAAATGCAACTTTAGGATACTTTCTAGATGCATCATCCCTTGCTAATTCGGCCTTTCACGGAAGATTTTCAATCTTCCCTAGAGTTGGCATTGTCTTTAGTTTTTTTCGGCACATTCATGATTGTGTTAAAAACATTATCAAAAATATTTTTCTTAATATGCATAACATCTAAATTATACCGAATGAAATTTGTACTCTAGCAAGGTAAATCCAAAAAAATACTCCACTTCCTCCATCTAAGCATCCGAGAGATTCTACTATTATGATCATCCGCACCATCTTCTATCACCTTCAACAACCCTTATTGCCCAACCGGATGTAACATCTCCGTTCTAGATCGGATTAGAGGAGGACTAGATTTAACAATTTTGTTGTAGGTGAATGATTTCTTGTTTCTTCTATATGGATGATTATGAGAAAAAAACTTTGGATTGTTGTCAACCTAAGAGGTCTTCCTTCCATTTGAAAGGGAGAAAGCATCTAAATTTTTCATACAATACGAACAAGCTTGTTTTCTTGTAGTACTCCAACCGGACAACATTGAATATGCAGAAAGTCACTAATAGTCTACATAACTACAACTCTTAATAAAAAATTCTACTTATGGTACATATCGTAGGTCACTACACCCACCTCCCATAATTGGATAAGCTCGGATATAAAAGACTGCAAGTAAACATCCAACTTATGTTTTGAATTTATTGGATCCGGAACAATCACTCGTTAGGAACATATATTCCTCTTTCATACACATCCATAGTGGCAAATTTTATGAAGTCACGTTGACCGACCACAAGTAATATTGTTGTAATGCTCGGTACCCGCTAAAATAGAAATGTAATAAAAGTTTAATATTAAAATCATATGAAAATAAATAAAAAAATATTTTTGAGAATGAGAAATAATTACTAGGAACTTAAAAGAATATTTAGAATGGTTAAAATAGTTTTCCATGCTTAAAGAATATTTTAGTGATTTTTCGATACATGAATAGTAGTTATTGCATGAGAAAATTAATTAAAGCATGTTGTTTGTGTATGAAAAATATATTTTTCTTTATAATAATTTTTATAAGTGTGTTAGATTACTTTATATGATCTTATGAATTTTTCTACATATTGTGAATTTTTCATTGAATTTTCTAAGTGTAGGAATAATGTTTTTAGAGGTAAAGAATTTAATTAAGCATCTTAAGAGTATGAGAAATTTTTTTTAAGATCATAGAATAATCATATAGGATGTGTGAGAGTTCTTAGAAAATTTAAATTAATTTTAGTAAGTATAGGGAATATTGTTTTATAGAAAATAGTGTAAATTTTACACTAAAAAAATAAATTAAAGGCTCAAATTAGGGAAACAAATTATGAAACTTTAGATAAAATTCCGTCAATGAATTTTGGAATTTAATTTATAAATAAAATTGATTTTTTGAAAAGTATAGAATGGAATTTTAAAAGCGAGGACTAAATTGCATAAAATTACGAACTCGAATGCATAAAATTAAAAGTTGAATAATCTAAATTAAATTATTTGAGAATGTTAAGGGTTAAAAATGAGTCTTAAAAATAAAAAAATGAAGGATTATAAGTGAGTTTTTGCATAAAAGAGGGACTTAGGAAAGGATGGGCTATGGAAAAGTCTAGAAACTTGGTGGACCAAAATTTATCATTTTCCTCCCAAATTTGGTCAACCTAGAGAATTAATTAATTCGACTTCCAATAAAACGTATGGCTAAAAATAAGGAAGATGAAAGGGCTAAATAAGAAGGTGAATAAATGGCTAAAAATTGGGACAAATGCAAATGAATGATTGGAAATTGAATTAAGAGTCGATAGTTTCCCATATTAAGGGTGAAGATGAGTTAAATAATTCTAAAAAGGTTCATATAAATTGGGTGCTGGAAAAATAAAAAGGAGAGGTAAAATTAAAAAAACATAAAGGAAACTCTTACAAAATTTGCACTTAAAAATCACCTAAAATATTTTTAATAAATTCTATCCACCTCTAATCGAGTGGAAGAAGCCAAAAATCTTAAGGGAAAAATTCAAAGATCAAATTCAAAAATTTAGAGGAAAAGAGGAGGAAGAGAAATCCTTCACCAATCTACCTTTTTAGAGTCTAATTGGAGCTCAAACAAGTAATTTAACCTCACCTACACCACAAGCATGCTTAATTTCAAGTTAATTTCATATTTAATTACTTGATTTGATTTAATTGCTCAATTGAGAAAAAATTAGGGTTAGGGCTCTTGATGAACCAAATTTGGGGGTTTTGAATTCTTTCATTTAATTGATATTTTGGAACTTGATTCTGATTTATTTGAGCATGAGTTAATATTTAAGAATGAAAAATTACATTTTAATTGAAGAAAAATCCACTAATTTTTAGGAATTATATTTGACCTAAACTAAGCAAATTAGGGTTTGAGTTCAATGCAATTTGATTCTGGTTTGATGGGTCATTCACACTTGAATAAGCATGTTTTGATGAGTAGAAATGAAAAATTTGCTCAAAATTGAAGAAAATGGGTTATATGGGCTTGGGCCCAATTTCGACCCAATATGGGTTTGGACAAGATTTCTGTCCCAAATTTCAATTAAATTAATTCCTATAGTTTTTCATATCTAGGCTACTTATTCTTAAAATGGTGGGACAAAATGAGGAGAAAATGTTAGGATTATAAAGAGGTCAAGTTTAGGCCTAAATGAGAATTTTGGAGAATTAGTTTTAAACCTTAAAATTAATGATTCGGACTCAAAACACGATAAAAGGATGGTTTAGAATGAAAAGGGCTCATAAATATTTAAAGAAAAATTGAGTTAGAAAAATTGGGCCTTAGGCCTATTAAGGCCTAAACTAAAATTCAACCTTCTAAATCAATGAAATAATACCTAGTTAGGTTGGAACATGAAGTGATACTTAATTTGGTAAAGACCAAATATGGAACAATAATTAAGAACCTATGGAAAAATAATTAAGAACCTAAGGAAAATAATTTATGAAAGTAAAGTGAAAGGTAAGTTTAATGAACAAAGAAATGGAACAAAAATGTTAATCTTCCTTTATGTTATGGTTACGTTCTTTTAAATGCTATATGAATGCATTAGGTTATGAATAATGGTCATGCTTGAATGTGATTGATGATGAGAATTGGGTTATGATGATTGATGTGCCAATGATAGTTGTGGTGGTTTATATTAGATTGATGTTATCTATGCTTGCCCAATTTTATATCGATTCTTATGACTTGGTTATATAACCATTCTAAGTAAGCATTCATGAATTCATATAACTTGCTGGTTCATTGCAAATTGCATATGCATGCTTAGCTCATAAATAATTTTTTAAGTCATGAAAACATATTTTATGTCATGGTTATCCGATAGCAATCGGAATGATTTTAAAGGAAAAGATTTCCATGACTTTAAGGTTTTGAGGAAAGGACTTCATGGGCTTTCCATACGGTGATGGTAATGGTTCGGTGGTCGGACAAGCGCGGACATGAACTTTTAGAGGCTCGGTAAGGCGGGTCCGTGGACGAGTCTAGTTCGCCGGACATATGTGATGAAAACCCTAAAATACCTAAATGGGACATGTCCAAAGATAGAAAAAGGATTTTCGGACTTTTTATGAAATGTTTATGACATAAGGAAAAGGGATTCATTATGCATATTAGTGTTTTATGCATACATATACATGTACGTACACTACATGTATACATTAACTTACTGGGTCGTAGCTCATACAGTTCCTTATGGTGTAGATAAATAAGATACTACGACTCACTTCTTTGCAAAGTTGACTACCGAGGGAGGCATCGGACGTATGTAGCTTGGATGAGGGTTTGGCTTCCGGTAGACCCATTACATAGAGTAGTTGACACAGAATCGGTCATGTATGTAAATAGTTAAGGTGTGTAATCGAATAAGTAATAATAAATAATAATATCATAGTAGTAGTATAATTACTTTAATTATTCACCGTATATTGACATGATTAGAAGTTTAGCAAGCATGTAAAATGAAATAAATTAAAATAAAATATCATGATAAATAAAAGTGAAAAATTTATAGCGAAGTTGAAGCAAGAAATAGAACCCGAATGTCATTAAAAGATTTTTGCCACGTAAATATTCTTACATACATTACAATAAGATCATAGTGCCTTGTTAGCTTACATTCATTGCACTTTGAATGTGACTAACGACGATAATAGTCTCAACTTATTAGGTCCTAGGTTGGTGATGCTACAATTGTGTACTCGGATTGATCAAATGGTTGAAATTCATCGGTGCAAACTCCTAAGCGGACGTTCCTTATTTCAAATTCGTAAAAGAAAGATTAATATGATTGAAACTTTGCCATGCAATTGAATCGAAGGATGATGTATTACTTCTACATCATCTCCCCGATGTTCAGCATGCCACATCATGTGCTTGAGCTGTTGCATTCGATGCATACAATCATTACGGACGCGAGGTTAGAGGAACGTAATACATTTTTTTATTTGGAACAAGTTTTTCTCTTCCCGATACTCAACAAGAACTTCGATATCGAGTATGTTAATAAGTCCGTATTTATCTAATTCATTATCTTCCTTCTAATAAATCATGCACTTGTTTTAACAATAATGAATTTTTTCCATCGGTAAACCCACCCCTTGACTAGCTTCTTTGTTTCATAAAAAATTATTTGTCATATAGTTATCAACTCGGAATCAATTCCTTCATCAACTCACATAACTAATCCGAACACCTTTCGAAAAATGATATTCGGCTTTTAGATTAAGTATTCGAGCAATTGCCGACAATTATGAATGTTCATCACAACCGAGGCCAAATCTTTCTACGTGATGTATTCAACATATCATAAAAGTGTTGAGCGCTAGGATTAGGAACCTCCTCCGTGTTGGATGGATGAAAGGATGGACCGACTGCATCCATTACCATACTTTGATATGGGTTTTTGGGTTCACTAGAACTACCTTTGCCTATATAATAATTTCCCGAAACATGGTGACTCTTAGAATTTTCGGATGTCATATAGGCTTCAAATTCACCATGATGCACCCAATTATAATATCTCGGCACAAAACCTTTACGGCATAAATGATATTTGACCATATCAATCTCTTCATAATTTCGGTTTCAACACTTACCGAAATTACAAGGACACCTAATTTTGGTTCCGTCCATATATACAGGACGCTCAACGACGAAAGCTAAAAATTGTTCTACGCCTCGACAAAGTCATCATTTAACAATCCGTTAACTAATCTAAAATTCTTCAATTGTCGATCGAGTCTTATTTTTTGAATTACTACAAAAATAACACAACCATTGCAAACAATTACTTGCCATCATTCCGAATTATTTTAAGCAAATATTAATCATATATATTAGTTGTATAATTATCTCTAATTAGTTATGAATTTTGTTTAAGAATTTAACTTCCAATTTAAATAATTATTTAAAGAATGATTACATTTTTAAAAAAATATATTATTGTTAATATTCAATTATTTTTTTTTGTAATTTCTTTTATATTTTCTACCTTAGGTCCAATATATATTAACGTTAACCTAACCTAAACAAAACAATTAACCTAATGTAAACTACCTTAGGCAATTTAAGGTAATTACATTATCATTTTCACTTGAATTACATGAAATCTTATACTATTTGAACCTAAAAACGTTAAATTACATTATCATCTAAATAATTTATGAAAATATTCAACTAAAATATTTATTTAATTTTATTAATTAATAAAATATTTATAACATTTTAAGATTTTTAAAGTAATTTAAGGTAATAACATTATCATTTTCACTTAAAATACATGAAATTTTATACTTTTTGGACCTAAAAATGTTAAATTACATTATCATCTAAATAATTTATGAAAATATTTAACTAAAATATTTATTTAATTCTATTAATTACTAAAATATTTATAAAATTTTAACATTTTAAAATTAATTTAAGGTAATTACATTATCATTTTTAATTGAAATACATGAAATTTTATACTTTTTGAACCTAAAAACGTTAAATTACATTATCATATAAATAATTTTTGAAAATATTCAACCGAAATATTTATTTAATTCTATTAATTAATAAAATATTTATAAAATTGTAACGTTTATTTTAATTTTTTAATTAGATTTTTATTCAATTTTTTTTTCAAAGTGATCAAATCATTATGCATGTTATCTTATTTAGATTTTAATAATTAAACTAATAAAATTACTTATAAAATTTACATTCGAAATGACTAAACTACGTAAAAAATTATATAATTTCAACCAAATTTAACTAAACTCGCAAAAAAAATAATATAATTTGAAAATTAAGTTTAAACAAATAACTAACAAAATTAACCTATATCACTCGAAAACAAATAAATATATAATTAATTTAATTAATTATACTAACAATTTGATTAAATAATTAAATTTTAATCTAACAACTTAAAATTAACAGAATTTAAATTTTTAAGCTTTACATTAACATATAAATTAACCTAACAATTAAAATAATAACAAAACAAAACTTAACAAAATTAATCTAATAATTATAAAAATAAAATAACAACTAACAAATTTAAACTACGATATACAAATTACCATAACAAGATAATTAACAACATTCAAACAATTAATAAACTAATAAATAACAAAATTTAACTAAAAATATATAACATTTATCTAACTAAAAAATATTAAAGTTAGAGAGAGAAAGTTTTACTCGATAGATTAAAGATAGAAAACCTAGATCCGATCCGATTTTGAGGGACAAAGATACCCTTTACTTTGTTGAATGTCGTTGAAAAAGATTTAGTGGCGTGTGGCGATTTGGGTGGGCATTTTTTTTGTTAGCGGTCGAAGGGGAGGTGTGGTGGAGGTTAGGGAAACAAATAGAGAAGAAGAAGGAGGGTGGTATATAAAGGCAAAATAGCAATGGATCGGCCACTCCATCACCGATTGGGGGGGGGAATTTCTCCCCAAATCAGCGATGGAGTGGCCAATTCATTGCTAATTAGTGAGTCGTTGATTGAGGGGAATTTCCCCCACCCAATTAGCGACGGACGTCGTCCATCCCTAGTTAGCGACGAATTAGAAGTCCATCGTTAATTATGTGCCAAATTGGAGGAAATTCACCTCAAAAAGTAAAAAAATTAGCGATGGACTTAATATCCATCGCTAACTTTACTAAATAACGAGGACTTAATATCCATCACTAAATTTCGTCACTAATTTTTTAATTTAATGAACAAATTTTCTTCGTTGATTTTTAGCGCTTTTTTCCCCGCCCTATTTAGAGATGGATTTTTAACCGTCGCTAAATATCCCTCGTTAGTTCACCACTAAACCGTCGTAAAAAACATCATTTTATAATCCATCGCTAAGTCGTCGCTAAATAGCAATGGAATACAATCCATCACTAATGTCCGTCGCTAATTCATATTTTTTTGGTAGTGTCTCTTCCCTTATTTAATTAAGGAGGTAAAGTTTTCTTTCTAGTGTCCACGAGTAACATCCTCAACACTAGAGCTCGCATGCTTACTCTTTGAACACTTAGCTAACACTTTGGCTTTGATACCACTTCGGCTCCGATACCACTTGTCATGCACTTAGCCTTTCTTAAGCTCTCATGTGAGACTTGGCTTCCTTTTTCTTAAGTTGAACCAAATCAGCCTATCTCCCATACTAAGTTGTAAAGTAAGAAAGACAAATACGAGAGATATGTTAGATAAAACTCTTTGTATTGCTTTCTCTAAATCTTATAACTCTCAATCACACTTTCTAAGATTTCCTAGATTTCCTCCCTTAGATGGTTTAATCAAATAAATACCTCACCTATATATAGTTCTTTATCTTCTTAATGGAGGGTTAAGATTTATTCAATATAATGGCTATAATTTATTGTCTAGAATACCCTTATCTAAATATTTACAAAGAACTATGTAGATATGTACATGAAGGAATCTATCTAAAATTCTCTAGGATATCTCTAGATTTCTCTTAAACAATATTGAGATTTCTCTCATGCTTCATAGTCTTCTAGAGGCTTACATAACTATCTAGCATTCAGAATTAACCTCTAGAAATGCCTCTCTTCATGTTGGCATAATACAAGGCTAGACTTAAGAAACATATTTCTTAATACTACTAAGTAGTAAGCTCTATAAATATACATAATGAATTTTCAAAATAACCTAGACGTCCTATCCGAGGGGTGGTTTTAAGAACTAATCAAATGATTAGTCGGTAGACCATTAAAAGAACATAGAGTAAGTGTGTGGTTTATACAAAAAATGGTCAACCAACTAAGTAGAACGGATGCAAGTAGTGGAAAGCATGAAAAGAGGAGTAGATAGTGCTAGCAAGGCATAAGTCGAATCACGGATAGATGGATGGTGAAAGTCTAAATATATAGAGTTTTACATGATGTCTATTGTGTGAGTAAGAGAGTTTTGAGAGAAAAGAGAGAGATAATTCAAAGGTTTTTGCTAAAGATAAAAAAACAAATTAGAGACCTCTCATAATTTTTGTGACGTTGATATTTATACTAAAATAAGGATGACTCTTGATCATTAGGATCGTGTCACACCATCTATATTTGGATGATCATATTTAAGTTGAAAAAATTAGAGTTTTTTTGGTTAAATTGCTTCAACTTGCTAATAAAGGTTAAAAGAAGTAACAATTAGGCTTTCTTTTAGCAAAACCTTCTCCAAGCTTACCAATCTTCTCAATACATCTTAAAGGCAAGACTAAAACATTTATTTTAACAAAATACCTATGGCCATCCTTGCATGACCTAAAGGCTTATGCTAAAGGTAGCCTATCACCGACCTAATCATTCGATGTACGGTTAGAATCCATGCCAAAAAAAATAAAAAAAAGATTAGTACATAATAAAATTTATTCAATTACTTAATTAAATTTTATAATCAAATTGAACATATATATTTAGCCTTTTGTATGAATAGCTTTGCCTACAAGAATGTCCATACGAGTCTTATTAGAATGATAAAGAAAAAATAATACAAAATAATACAAAATGATATAGTATAAGCGAGTTTTAAGATAGATGAATTCATATACCTTGCATACCACCAATATGATGGTATTTCCATAGGTGAAAGAGAGATTATAGCGAGGCTTGCCATGGATCTTTCAATAAATAGAAAACAAATGAAAAATGTGATAGGTTTGTTGTAAACCTTCCAATGGATAGTAACTACCGAGCAGATATGTCATAAGCTTTCTTATTCAACAAGTTAAAGATGGTTGTCGTCTAGCCATGAATTTTTTTGCTCAACAAATTGAAAATAAATATGTGTATGCTTATAAATAATATAATCCTGTCATGTTGATAAAAAGTATTGAAGGCATATTTGATTAAAAGGTTTAAATCACAAAAGAGCTTGAAAATGGTTCTTTAGAGTGGATTTTGATCTAAAAATAGCCTTTGACGGATTATCACTACCAACTCGTCAAAACCAAAATTTCATACTTTTTTTTATTTTTAATTGGTTATTTGTTTTCTTTTATTTTATTTTCTTATCTTAATCGGTGTTATTATTTTTATTTATTCTATTTTACTTAATAATTTGTAAAAAAAAAAAAGAAAAAAAAGAAAAAAATACAAAAATAATATGAATTTGATATTCGGGGATGCAATTGTATTAAATTCAAAATAATTACAATCATTGAGGATAAAATTGAATCGTTCAAAGTTCAAGGATTAGATTACATTGCATAGGGACTAAGTTAACCTAATAATAATTTACGGGGACCAAAATGCAAATATTACAAAAAATCAAAAGAAGAAAAAATTATAAAGTTTGCGAGAGGAATGCGCGACTAGTCACCCACACTTGCCCAAAACTAGTTTTTGGGCTCTTGGTCATCCTACCCCTAGAATCGGCTTTGGTTTCCGATTCATCGTAATTCTCTTCCCTCGAGAACCGGCTTGGTTCCTAGTTTCGGCTCCCAATTTCCGAGCATCAATTAATTCCCTTAACTTGCAGCCGCCAATCTCCCCCTCTACTCGCCAGCCACCCTACCGTTGTAAATTCCAATAGATCCATCATCACCTAACCCTTTCCTTCCAGACCACCCCGCAAAGCCCACAATCTCCAGCCTCACCAAGCTAATTCTCGGTAGTCTCATCACCGCCACGACCCACAATCACAATCCTATCCAACCTCTCCCACTTGACACCCATATCCTCGAGAAAATCCCCCACCATCATAGTGAGGGAACCAACCAAACATTCACATACATATATATATGTATAAGTCACAACACAAACAGGGAGGGGGATTCGATCCGAAAATTAGAGAAGTTTAGGTAGTCCGAAAATTCAAGGAAAAAAAAAAGAGGGAGAATAAATCCGAAAATAAAAAAGAAAGAATGAAAAGAGAGACAAAAATTCTACCCGAATTGAAGTCGTAAATCCACCATCTTCACCAATTTTTTAAGGGTAATTTCTTTTAGTTTCCCCTTTAATTTCGTTTTTTTTTTTTTTTTTACGGAATATATGGTGTGTTTGAAATTTTAGGTTTCTTTGTTTTGAGTTGGAATTGAAGTTGAAAAACATGACTTAAACTCAATTTAAGTCAATTGGAGTTTCAATTTGGGGTTTAAACCCCAAAACTAAAATTGATTTGATTTCAATTAAAACTTAGGGTTCCCGATTTTTTTTAAAAAAATTGATTTAGGTTTTTTTTCAAAAAATTGAGTCTTAAAGATTTTGAATTGACTTGATTTCAAGAGAAATCAAGTTAATTGGACTAATTGAAAGGGAATTTTGAAAGATTGAAAAGTTAGGGTTAGACACCAAATTGGAGAAAATTTTGTGAAATTGATTTACGCACTTTTGATTCGAGAAAGAAGAGAAAAAGGGAAAAGGAAAGAAGGAAAGAAAAAGGAGGTGTATGAACGAACCCGTTCGGTTCGTCCATGGCGGATTCGGGATGAAGAAGAAGAAGAAAGAAAGGGAAAATAAAGAAGAGAAGGGTGCGGGAAAGGAGGAAGAGAAGAAAGGGAAGAAAATGAAAGAAAAGAAAGAAGAGAAATAGGGATGAACCACCACTGGTTCGTCCATAGTAGTTGGGTAGAGAGAAGGGAAAAAGAAGAAGAAGAAAGAAAGAAAAACGGGAAAGAGAGAGGAGGAAAGGAAAATTGATAAAAAAAAAAAAAAGGGCTTTTGATCTAAGTTATTTTGAAATGGGGATCGGGCTTTGGTTCTTGCATTTTTGTTTTAAATGGTGTGGGTTGGGCTTGGCCCAACCCACGGGTTAGTGGGCTTGACTAAAATTCCAGTCCATTCCGAAAATAAAAAAAAAAAAGAAAAATTTTCGACTAGACTGGATGAACCAAAAAAAAAAAGAAAAAGAAAAAGAAGAAAAAAATATGTTTTTTTTTATTTATGCATGTTTGTAATTAATTAATTTAAGTATTGATTTTTTTTAATTATTTTAGTTAATGTAATTTTAAATTTAAATTTATTTATGCATGTTAGTTAGTATATATTAATTTAGAATTTGTTATTTTAATATTTTTTAGTTGTTTTAATTTACCCTTGAATTTATTCTATGCATGCTCGTTATTTATTTAAATTTCAGTATTTAATTTTTTTTATTTAATTCCTGTAGCTTTAATTTATTTATTTAGTAATGAGGCTCGGTAGGTAATAGGTAGAAGATTGTCAAGTCTCCTACTTTTTAGGGACCGATGACATTCTTTCACTAAAAAAAATAAATAAAGAAAGAAAGAAAAATAAAAAAATTACAAAACTTTTCACAAAATCTCGTTATCTAATAGGAACCGTTGTTAGCAAAGAAATTCATTTTAATAAACAAGTGTTTTCCGACACACTCGGTTGTGTCGAGACTCAAAAAAGTGGATCCGATGTTTGAACCGATGTGTCTCCCAACGAAGGGGTTCGACAATAGTTTCAATACGATTCCACACTAAAAAATAAGAAACTTAATTTGACTTGGAAAATTGGAGTCTCAAAAATCGAAAAATAATTTGAAAAAAATAAAATACCTTAGGAGATAATTTAGGACTAAGCTAGACGTGGTGTCTTTTTTAGGAAATGCCGCTTTTGGGTGATTAATTATCTTCCCATAAGCGTAACCAACTCCTTACCATAGAATCTCCGAACCAGTGCCCATCTTAGGTTCCTAGTTCCTTCAATACTAGGTGGCAACTCCAAACTTTGTAAATAATTTTATAAATAAAAATAAACTTTAAAATTAAGAGATTAAAATATTTTTGTTTTGGGAGTCCCGTCCAACATCGGATAGCGACGGAATGGCGACTCGCTGGGACGGATGTCGAGCCATAAGTTTAGTCCTTGCAAATTTATTTTCTTTATTTACTTTTGCCATTTATTTTTTATGTCTCTTTTTTTTTTCAAGTCATTTATTTTCTTGTATTATTTTATTATCTTTAAATTTTTGCAATTCATTTCCTTTTAATTTTTTTATATCTTTAATTTATTTTGAACTCGGGTTATATACTTTTTTGAATTGTTGCATACACACCACAAAGGAAACCCACAAAAGCTCTGGACCCGAGTTGAACCTTGTTATGATTTATATAGAGAGATTTAGAGGCAAGTATGACGAAAGTCTACCGATGCTCTTCCGACTCTTGTTTGACCTGGAACTCGCTCTATGCATAGGAAATGGTTGAATAACCTTCCCCTACCTCCTAACACATAAGGTCGAGGCTAGATTACCCCACTCGATAATTTAGATAGTTCGAGAGCCCGAAAAGACTTAGGATTATACTAGCTTCGCTAAACTATATAAGAGCTAGATCCTATCCACTAGGGTTGACTCGATTAAGACACGAATCATTTTCAAATGATGTAATTACTAACCCTCGATTCTTGCGAGTAGTCCTTCATATTAAATCATGACGAAGAAATCGAAATGAGATTGAAGATTTTAGGGTTAGATCAAGCGAGCCCAAATTGATGAGGGAGATTGTCCGTCTTTGAGCTTTGTGTCGAAACCGCTCGAAAAAGTAAAACTCACCGACAAGCTACCCAATATGGGACCACTACTTAGTTGTTGGGAAATGCTTACTTCTATCGATAGGTTTGACTTTCAAAAAATGTATGGTGATATAGCTTAGCTACTTAAGATTAAAGTTCGGATCTCGTGCTTTCAAACCATGATAAGGCATTGGGATCCGGAATACCGCTGCTTTACTTTTGGAAGTGTGGATATGTCACCCATACTAGAAGAGTATGAGGTTTTGCTAGCATTTCCTGAATCAAAAGCAGCCTATTTCTACAGACCCTCCTAAGAAAGCTCTAACACACTTCACATGGTTAATCGGAATAGACTTGACCATTGTCGATAAGCAAATGACCTAGAGGGGTCAAACGCATGGATGCTTTTGGAATCTTATCCAAACAGAATTTACAAAACATCTACATGACAAGGAAAATAGCCTCGGACTCGAATACCGGCATTGGGCATATACGGGTTGGTACTATTGATGTCGACTCGAACGTATGATCGACTTCAAAGCGGTAAATGTGTTCAAGAGTGTAATATCCCTCAAAATCAACCCTACCGCTGCAATCCTAGTAGAAATACTATCATCCTTGAATTTTTATCGAAGGAAAAGGGAGGGACATTTGAGGTGCTGCGTCCTACTACTCGTTTGGTTGGACGGTTAGCCACATAGTGATCGAAAAGGCCTCGGGAATCTTTCACACGCCATGGCACTTACATTCCAAAATGGAGAACTTTGCTAGACACCCCCTCAATGAGTTGGGAAAAACAGTATGGACGAGTATATTCTTAAGCTTAGAGAAGTCGAATTTCACTAGAGGGCACAATATGTTTTTTCTAGTCTTACTTGGCTTACTTGTCGGAACTATCCTCGAATATCGCTAATCGAAGCACGTTGTTGTATCGGCTATTGCTTGAATATGTTCCCGAGACGAGTTAGATTTTAAGCAATTATACCAAGAACCATGGATTTGGCCGAGTGTTATGAAGATTTGAAAGTCTCAAGAAAACGTTTAGAAAAAGCAAAGGTCGCATGGAGAAATAGAGGATAGTCACTCCCGAAAGAAGAGTAGACGGAAAAATCACGCCGTGGTATCCTATATGGCAAAGCACTAAAGGAAAATGATATCTTGTGCCACCATTTGAGGGTCCTTCTCGATTGAGGAGTGAGACGATGGAGAACATTCGCCAAGAGATGAATGCCTAACATGAAGTATTTAATGAAGTCCCGAATGCTCAAGTGATCGAACCGACCTAAAAGAAAAGAAAATTGGAAGAAACTCTTGGCTTGAAAGACCATGCAATGAGTGCTTTAGAGAAAGAAAACAAGGAGCTTTGTGATCGACTTTAGCGATTAAAAGGGTTAGTAAGACAGATAAAGGAGGATCATCGATCGCTCAATGAAAAACATGAGAATGCAACTAAACTCACGGTTTCTCGATGGATGAGTTAAATAATCTTCATGATGAGAAAATAGGTGCTGAGATGGAAAGAGATATCTTGAGGAGGAAGTAGCCGAATTGGGAAGTAGGACCATGGAATACCACCAGTAAGCCCGAATGCCAAGAATTATGCCTTGCACATACGACACACCATAGAGGATTTAACCGATGGCATACATCCCGGAGATGAGAAAATTCAGCTCTTTTTAAGCAACTCCGAAGGCTTGTAAATGGCATGATCTCCTACGAGGATTTTCATGTTTATAATTTTCTTTTTGGAAAATGGCTCTAAGTCACGTTTAGGACGTGCTAGAAGTTCGAATTTCAATGTATTGAAAATACCCTATGTTATAAGATTACTTTTGTGACCTTTTATTTTGTAATAAAAAATATCTTTATGTTTCAATTAAGAATCCACTAGAAGTCCATATTTAAGGTTTTCTTGAGTATGGCCTTTCACGCGTGTTATCATATCACGAGATCAATCGAGTGTGTATGCTCGCAATCGAAATAAGGGGGAGATATATCTCCCAAGTCACCCAAAGTATCCGTGGGGTCTCTATTTCCCTCAACGAGTACCGAGCTTTGATCCGGCCCATTTTTAATACAAACTCGTCATGATTTAATGTGCAACAAACACAAAAAGGTATTTAACCTAGTTTAAATCATGCATGTATATACCGTATATTTATCGTACATATTTTCTTTTAGGTTTTTTTAGGATCGTGAAACATAGGCCGCTCCACCAAAGCTCAATCCCCTCCGTGCATCCACAACACTAGGTTCGGGGCTCGCCAAATGAAGAACGAAGAAAGGCAAGACAAGAGCGAGTTGCGTCAACAAGATGTTGAATTCTCGAAGGAGGAAATGACGCAATTGAGGACCTTATTTCAAGAGGCAATAAGTAAGGGAGGTATCTTGAATTGGGAACGGACATAACCCGAGATATCACCTATAATTCCATTGCCTAGTCAAGATGTGCCATGTAATACACATGTAACCAACCAAGATGCTTTCTATGTTGAAACTTCACATGCTACTAGAGCATACCGACGGACCCACGAGTGCCATAAAGGCCACCCCCGCCTACAATGGATCCTATAAGGGAGGAAGCTCATGATTATAAGACAAGTTGAAGGTCTAAGTATAGACAAGCTAATGGCTCGAAAGAACTTCGATAGCCGTTGAGGGAGGAGACATCTATGACCCGATCAAGGCTTCGAAATATGCATAGTACTCGATGTGGTAATTCCGAGGAAATTTAAGATCTTGAATTTTGCCAAGTACATTGGAATTCAATGTCCCATGACCCACTCGAGGGTTTACCGTAGCAAAATGGCGAGAGGTTATACATGATGAAAAACTGCTAATACACTTCTTCCATGAGAGTTTAGGTGGGTTAGCACCGAACTGGTATATGAGGTCGGAAGGATCTAAGATTAGAAGGTGGAAAGATCTAGCAGATGTTTTCCTTAAGTAATATAAGTTTAACATGGAGGTAGCTCCGAACCGATCAGACTTACAAGGTATGGAAAAGGGGGCTAAAGAAACGAGTAAAGGAGTACGCACAAAGGTGGCATAAAGTGACGGCTCGGATTCACCCACCACTACCCAAACCCGAGTTAATCTCCATATTCTCGAATACTTTTAAAGCACCCTACTTTGAGTATTTGATTGGCAACGCTTCAACAAACTTCACGGATATAGTGGTCATTACGGAAAGAGTAGAGCTAGCCATCAAGGCTAGAAAGATCTCCGGGGAGCAAAAAATAAGGTGAGCATGGGAACCGAGAGAAGGGAAGGGGAAGTCAACAAGTGGAAACTTACGGACCCCTAAGCCATTAGAACAACTCGAGACAATACATCAATCGAATTCATTACCGGACACAAGCATCGTCTTACCCCCAAACACAATATCCAACACATGTCATAGCTGGCACCTTTCCCTCCACTCGAATAAGACCACCAACATCGAATCAAAACTACCCACCTTACCAACTAAATTCGCCATCCCAATATCATCCCACTATACCTACTTACCAAAACAATCAATTTCCATAGTCCGTGAGACCACCTCATGGTCCTTCAAATTTCCACCAAATACTACGCAATCAGCCTAGTTGTAATTACAACTACAATAGAGAAGACTATAAACCCTTACCACTCATTTCATTCTCTCGAAAAGAGTTGTTTCAACGATTGATCAATATAGGGCAAGTAGTCCTTATTCCCGTAGAGCCTATGCAACCTCCATTTCCCTCATGGTACAAAAGCAATGAACAATGTGAATACTATAATGGTATCACCGAACACTCCATCGAGGATTGCTTGGCTTTTAATAGAAAAGTAAAGGAGCTTATCAAACATAAATGGATAACTTTTGATGATTCAAGCCCTCCGAATATCAATACTAATCCACTTCCAAGTCATGCTACGGAAGGGAGTAATGTTAGTATGATAACTTTTGAAGGGAAGAAGTTTAATCGAGAGGAGAATAAGGTGAAAGTATCTATGGATAGGTTATACACAATGTTATCCCAAACTAGTTGCCTTAGAAAACTAGTTAACTATGAAGTCGAAGATGATAGAGACCAATATTGTCGGTATCATTAGGTGAAAAGGCACGATATCGATAGATGTGAGGAGTTTCATAAGGAAGTAGAAACTATGATGATTATATGGACTCTACGAGTAGAGGAGGCACGAGAGGGAGCAATTTGTAGGCATGATTTCACCTTAGGGAACCAATCATGATGATTTATGCCGTTACCAACCAACGAGCAATGATTCCGACGAGTTCGAAGATCCGTTTAGCCCCACCTTACAATACGATCAATCATAACTATCCGATCATGAATATGCCAATGGGTAGTGATGTAACGAGCCTTACTCGGAGTGGACATTGTTATACACACGAAGAGTTAGAAGCATCCGGAAAAGTAAAAGGCAAGGAAATAATAGACCTCATGAAGGTTGAAGAATTAAATAAGTCTGGTAGATGATGAATATGCAATTGAATTTTTTGAGGTGATGAAAAACGGTGACTACAGCGTGGTAGACCAACTAAGGAAAACACATGTCAAGATCTCCCCGTTGTCATTAATCATGACTTCGAACCGCATCGAAAAAGTATTGTAAAGAGTTTTAAATGAAGCATATGTCCCTCAAGAGGTCACCGATGATGCCATAGAAAATTTAGTGGGTAGAATTCGAGCTACCAACTATTTATCTTTCTTTGATTATGAAGTGGGTCTCGAAGGCATAGGCCATAACAAGTCGCTATACATCATAGTCAAATACAAAGAAAGATGTGATTGCCAAAGTTTTGATCGATAATGGGTCCGCTTTGAATGTTTTACCCAAGTTAGTTTTAGATCGATTGCTAGTGGATACATCTCATATGCATCCTAGCAAGCATGATGGCTAGAGCCTACGACGGTCTCCAAGACGAGTGATAGGAGATATTGATATCAACTTAGATATCGAGCCTAATCAATTCCTAGTTACTCTATAAGTCATCGATATTCAGCCATCCTATAGCATGCTTATAGGAAGACCCCGGATTCACTCGGTTGGGCCGTGACTTCATCGTCGCACCAAAGATTGAAATATGTGGCTAATGAAAAACTAGCTACCGTGATGGTAGAAGAATCACTACCTCTGCTAAAAAATGTGTCGGTGCTTATATTGAGAGTGAAGGAAGTCGAGATGGTAATCCGTATGTATTTAAAATCATGAATGCGGAATCGGTTCCGAGAATACTTTTTGAAGAAGGCCGAAGTGTCTATGGCTACAATGATCGTAATAAAATGCTTAATGAAATATGGATTCCCATGGAACCGTGATCTCAATGCTTGGAATGTTGGGAGTCGTGAATGTTTTGACCCAAGCCAATTCGGATTACCATTTTGGCTCGGGGTTCAAACCTACTAAGAAGGATTATCCGAGGGTTATTGAGCAAAAGAAAGAAGCGATTGGCTAAAATCAAAGGTCGAGAGCCTAATGAAGGAAGGATTATGATTCCTCACATTTGAGCTACTTTGCCCTACCCCGCTTGTGTCATCAATCGGAATCATGAAGTAGTGAACTTGAGGGCGACAATGGTGGATCCGTCCATCAATCACCCGAATGGGGAGCCAAGGAATGAAGAAGTCGGTAATCATGAATCAATAATGGTTATTCCTCGGTCCGTGATGCTGCCACAACTAATCGTTAACACTCGGGAGGGAATGTTGCCTATTACTTGCCGATCAAAGAAAGATTGTCGAGTGAGGGGCTCAATAATTAGAAGGAGGAGGAGATTCTACCTACCTATACTATTGAGTAATTTATCGCTTCTTTTCATTTTGTACATCTTAATCTTTTGGTTATCTAGCTCAAGATACCAAGAAATACTTGTGTGGAGCATTTATCTATGATATTAATATGAGATCATGAACTTTCTTAAACACTCGTGCCTTTTTCTTTTTCATTCTTTTTATTTTCACATTTTTTAATTTTCGGGAATATAGAAAATGAGCATCTTCTAAAAATACAAAACAATTGCATCGAACATGTTTGGTCTAAATTTGAGGAGAATTTGATTGTCATGGATGAAGAAGAATTTGAGGACAAAGATGTGGATGAATTTATTAAGCTTGTTGAGTTATCCGAACGGGCCATAAAACCTCATCAAGAGGAGCTAAAAAACATAAATGTGGGCACCGAAGAAAATAAAAAAAGCGTAGATCGGAACCATGATATCGAAAAAGAAAGAAAAGGTTTGATTGCCTTACTACGGGACTACACGGATGTGTTTGCTCGGTTGTATGAGGATATGCCCGGTTTAGATGCTCGGTATAGTGGTACACAAAATCCCTATATTCCCTAATCATAAACCGATAAAACAAAAGTTGAGGAGAATAAGACCGGATATTCTTATGAAGGTCAAAGAAGAAGTCATCAAGCAATTTGAAGCTGGATTCCTTCGAGTGATCAAGTATCCAACTTGGGTGTCAAACATTGTGGTAGTCATTAAGAAAAATGGAAAGATTAGGATGTGTGTTGATTTTTGAAACTTAAACAAGGCTAATCCTAAAAATGATTTTCCCTTATCACACATTGACATGCTTGTAGACAATGTCGTAAAGAACTCCACTTACTTCTTTATGGATGGCTTCTCAAGATACAACCGGATCGGGATGGCGTAAGAGGACATGGAGAAGACTCGCTTTCATCACTCCATAGGGAACCTTTTGTTATAAAGTCATGCCATTTGGTCCGAAAAATGCCAAAGTGACTTATCAACGGGCTATGGTTACCCTTTTCGACCAAACTAGCTAAAGAGTTTGATGAGATTAAGTTCGCTCATCCGGGTAAAGATAAAAATCGGCTTGTTGACGCATTAGCAACACTAGCTTTAATGACTCAACTTGATCCGAGGGTCAAGATACAACCCATTTGCATTGAAACAAGGAATTCACTAGCCTACTCGTTGTGCTATTGAAGAGGAAACAAATGGCAAGCCATGGTACCATGACATCCGGATGTTTATCAAAAACCGAGAGTATCCCTCGGGCATTTCCAAGATAGATCGAAGGCTTTAAGAAGATTATCTATAGATTTTTACATAGATGATGAGGTTTTGACGAAACACTTCTTCGATGTATAAATACTACAGAGGCTAAGAAAATGATTAAGGAGGTCCATGAAGGAATCCGTGCAACCCATGCAAATGGCCACACCGTGACTCGCCAAATGTAATGAAGTGGATATTTCGGTTAACGATGAAAAGGGATTGTATAGAGTATGTCCGTAAATGTCATAAATGTCAAGTTTACGGAGACCGGATCAATGCACCTCCTACTCCACTGAACAATATGGTGTCCCATTGGCCTTTTTTAATATGGGGATTGGATGTCATTGGCCCTATTAATCCAAAAGCAAGCAATAGTCATCATTACATCTTGGTGGCAATTGACTATTTCACTAAATGGGTCAAAGTCGCTTCTTATGCTCGAGTCACTTAGAAAGTGGTCTAGCGGTTTATAAAAATAAACTTAGTTTGTCGATACAGCTTTGTCGGACACCATAGTTATTGATAATGCTCGAATTTCAATAGAAAGATGATAGCAGAATTATACAAACGATGAAAAATTAAACACTCGAACTCAACACCATATTGGCTTAAGATGAATGGGGTGGTTGAAGCTACAAACAAGAATATTAAAAAGATTGTGCGAGAAAAGGGTGGTTACATATAGAGACCGGCATGAAATGCTCTCATATGCTCGCATACATATCGTACTACCGTAAGAACGTCTAAGGGGGCCACCCCATATTCCTTGGTTTACGGGATAGAGGCGGTGATGCCTTTGGAAGTAGAAATCCTTTCTCTTAGGGTACTTATGCAAACACGATTAGAAGAAGCGGAATGGACTCGAATTAGATATGAACAAGTTGAACATGATCGAGTGAAAGGAGGTTAGCGACTATTTGTCATGCACGAATGTATCGAAGAGAGTGGCCAATGCATACAACAAAAAGGTTCAACCAAGAGAATTTTGTGAGGGAGATCTCGGTGCTCGAAAATTCTATCGATACCTAGGGAGAATAAAAGCAAGTGGTCACCCAATTATGAAGGCCCTTATGTAGTAAGGAAGGTATTCTCGGGAGGTGCATTTTTTTTACTAGTATGGATAGGGATGATATAGTCAAACCCGTAAACTCGATGCAATAAAGAAATACTATGCCTTAGAAATGTCATTTTCTTCTTCCCGAAATACGTAATGAAATTCGAGCCAAACATGTGCTTTGCATTTTGTTTTCTTTTGTCGCCCTATTTCTTCAATCTAAAAAAAAAACCTCGTCTATCATCTCATGATCTCTCGTTAATACCGTTTATGAATGACATACAAGTTAATTAAGATGTTTTAGCAGTATTCTATTTAATAGATAGCAAGCTAAATCGACCTAAAAAAAAGGTCTCAATGAACCCGAAGGGAACTTGGTTTCTATGTGATTTTTGAAGTTGGTTGGACCATTTTGCATGTGATAAAAATTATTCCCGACTAGACTAAGCAATGAAGATTTTAGTTCGGGGATAATCGCTCGACATTACTTTTTCTACAATAACAGTACAATGAAATGACAAGCCCGATGAAAAGGAATGAATATATCTTATCGAGTACTTGGGACTTGTCATGCAAAGGTTGTGTTATAAAGGAGAAATAGACAAACATGAAACCAAAGCACAATTGAACCAAAGCAAAAAGAACGAATATATCTTGACAATGATATAGCATGTGTTTTAATTTATAGGTTCTATCTAAATATTATTCTAATAAAAAGGGGCTAATGAAAATAAAACTTGTCGAGTTAGGTATTATTGTTGATTGAATGAGGAAAGACCTTCGTCGAAAGTTTATCATACTCAAATTCAAAATTTATCATTTGAAAGACCAATTTTGAGCTTTTATTCCTTTCATAGAACCCAGTGCTAGGATCACCCCTCACACTCGGGGGCAAATTGATTGTTCGTAACAAGGACTTAAGAGGCATGTCAACCAAATTACTTGTCTTTATAAAAACTCAATGCTAAAAAAAAAACCAAAAAAAAAAAAGAGAGTAGAGAAAAGAGGAAGTCACTAACAAAATTTAGAACATGAGAGAAATGAAATCATGATCTTTCTAAAATGTACTCGACACGTAAAAAGAAAGAAAGAACCAAACTACTACACGATTCATACCACGTTAAAGAAAAGAGTGACTTGCCTTACAAATACCAATCCCTAGATAAAAAAAAAAAAGCATGAGTTAGGAGGACGTAATCACAATCAAACATGCCTCTAATCACACCCGAGTAAAAAAAAAAAAAAAGTGATCCAATGTCAACAAGAACCTTGAAACACTCGTTTGAGCATGTTTTTACCATTCTTCAGAAACCATGCCTTAGCTTGCATTACGTACCGGTAAAAGTCCCTTCTAACTTGAGATGATTTACCAATCGGACAAGTATCATATTCTCGAGCACCTATAATTGAATTTTATTGAAAACGGATAGTCAAAATCGAGACATAAGCTTTTCAAAATCATGGTTAGTGCCAAAGGACAATACTTGAGGGCAAGCAATATTTTCTACCATCAAACCCATAATTTGATCATTGTTCGAATGTCACATCCAAACATAAATGCAAAAGCCACACTAGCCATACTCGTAACGTTTGCATGACAAGTCCATGAGAGTCGGTGGGTTTTTGTTCGAACCTCGAATCAAAATCCCCGAATGAAATCTACACACCTTTCTTCATGAAAGAAGAAATTAATGAAATGCAAAATTGTTAAACACTTCGAGAGGCATATGGTATCTCAAGTTATCAAGAAAGACACCAAAGCAAAGAAATAAACCCGATACAACATTATCAAATATGAGCAATCATTCGACAATCGATCGTACTAAGGAATGGCCACAATCGTCAATAAAATAGAAATGATCAGCTTGTCCTATAAGTAACCGAACGAGTGAATGAGGCCAAGTTCATAAGAAAGACAAGACTCGGTCGGGGGCAAGGTCATAAGGCTTAGATGATGGATAACTAACAAGCTTTGGAAACCCGAATAGCCGACAAAGAAAAGTTGAAAGGGGGATTTGAGTCGGAGCGGCCTATGGCTCTTACAAGTACCCCAACTAATCATCATATTAAGTTTTGTTTCGAGTACTACTGCAACCCTAAAGAAAAACTCGGGACAAGTCCTAAGTAACAAACTACCAAGGACATAACAATTCAAAATTTCTCACAAATCCTTTTAGGCATGGTCGCCTTATAACATACCACCCCCCAAGCGCGGAACCCAACGTCAAATGACCAATTTCACTTCGGGTAAGGTCAATCAACTCAAGTCATCACGATAGATAAAATTGCCTAGCAATTAATACATATTTAATTTTTCGGGTTGGCCGCCCTTCAAGTTAGTTGTGTATCGCATATTTAATTTTTCGGGGTTGGTCGCCCTC
This sequence comes from Dovyalis caffra, assembly GCA_963924115.1. Taxonomy (NCBI): domain Eukaryota; kingdom Viridiplantae; phylum Streptophyta; class Magnoliopsida; order Malpighiales; family Salicaceae; genus Dovyalis; species Dovyalis caffra. The sequence goes on from CAWUPB010000351.1 coordinate 3,169,676, forward strand.
CAAGTTGACCATGTAATGCATATTTTAATTTTTCGGGGCTACCCGCCCTTCAAGTTGGCTATGTACTGCATATTTAATCTTTCGAGATTGGTCGCCCTCCAAGTTGACCATGTAATGCATATTTAATTTTTCGGGACTAGCCGCCCTCAAAGTTGGCCGTGTCTTGCGTATTTAATTTTTAGGGTTAGCCGTCCTTCAAATTTCTCTTGTATTGCATATTTAAGTTTTCGCAGTATCTGCGAGGTTAATTCCCTTGTATTGCACATTTAATTTTCAAACTAGGTCGCCCTTAACAACAAGGTCATTGCACTCTGTTTTCATAAGTCATTGCATTCCCGCATGACATTCCATCCTCAACTAAGTCATTTTAGTAGATTTTAATTTATTTTTCTCATATTTTCTTCTTTACAAGCTCACTAAACAAACTCAACTTGAAATTTATATTTCGGTTAATGTTTGCATCGTAAGCATTGCAAAGAGGGCAACTGTCATAACCAAAATTTCAGAATTTTTTTTTATTTTTAATTGGTTATTTGTTTTCTTTTATTTCATTTTAAGTTTTTTCATTTTCTTATCTTAATCAATATTATTATTTTTATTTATTCCATTTTACTTAATAATTTGCAAAAAGAAAAAAAAGAAAAAAGAAAACAAAAATAATGTAAATTTAATATTCGGGGATGCAATTGTATTAAATTCAAATAATTACAGCCATTAAGGATACAATTGAATCATTTAAAGTTCAAGGATTATATTACATTGCATAGGGACTAAGTTGACCTAATAATAATTTATAGGGACCAAAATGCAAAAATTACAAAAAATCAAAAGAAAAAAAAATTACAAAGTTTGTAGAGGAATGGGTAGCCGATCACCCACTCTTGCCTAGAACTAGTTTTTGGGCTCTTGGTCATCCTACGTCCCCGGAATCGGCTTTGGTTTTCCGATTCATCGTAATTCTCTTCCCTAAGAACTAGTTTGGTTCCTAGTTTCAACTCCCAATTTCCAAGCAGCAATTAATTCCCTCAACTTGTAGCTGCCATTCTCCCCTCAATGGTCAACAATCTCGGCACCCCCTTTACTCGCCAGACCACCCTACTTCGCAAATTCCAGCAGCTCCATCATCACCCAACCCTCTCTTGCCGGCCACCACCGTATAACCCACGATCTCCGGCCTCACCAAGCCAATCCCCAGCTAGTCTCACCATTGCCACGACCCACAATCACGAGTCCTATCCAACCTCTCCCACTTGACACCCATATCCTACGTGAAAATCCTCCACCATCATAGTAAGGGAACCAACCAAGCATTCACGGACATATATATATGCACAAGTCACAACACAAATAGGGAGGGAGGATTCGGTTTGAAAATTAGAGAAGATTAGGTAGTCCAAAAATTCAAGAAAAATAATTGAAAAAAGAGAGAATAAATCTGAAAATAAAAAAGAAAGAAAGAAAAGAGAGAAAGAAATTCTACCCGAATTGAAGCTGCAAATCCACCACCTTCACCAATTTTTTTGGGGTAATTTCTTTTAGTTTCCCCGTAATTTCGTTTTTTTTTTTTTTTACGGAATATATGGTGTGTTTGAAATTTTAGGTTTCTTTGTTTTGAGTTTGAATTGAAGTTGGAAAACACGAATTAAACTCAATTTAAGTCAATTGGAGTTTCAATTTGGGGTTAAACCCCAAAACTAAAATTGATTTGATTTCAATTAAAACTTAGGGTTCTTGATTTTTTTTAAAAATTGATTTAGGGTTTTTTTTCAAAAAATTGAGTCCTAAAGGTTTTGAATTGACTTGATTTCAAGAGAAATCAAGTTAATTGGACTAATTAAAAGGGAATTTTGAAAGATTGAAAAGTTAGGGTTCGAGCACCAAATTTGAGAAAATTTTGTGAAATTGATTTAGGGGTTTTTGATTCGAGAAAGAAGAGAAAGGAGGGAAGAGGAAAGAAGGAAAGAAAAAGGAGGGGTATGGACGAACCCGTTCGGTTCGTCCATGGCGAGATCGAGATGAAGAAGAAAAAGAAAGAAAGGGAAAAGAAAGGAGAGAGGGGTGCGTGAAAGGAGGAAGAGAAGAAAGGGAAGAAAACGAAAGAAAAGAAAGAAGAGAAATAGTGACGAACCACCACTCGGTTCGTCCATGGCAGATGGGTAGAGAGAAGGGAAGAAGAAGAAGAAGAAGAAGAAGAAGAAGAAGAAGAAAGAGAAACGGGAAAGAGAAAGGAGGAAAGGAAAATTGATTAAAAAAAAAAAAGCTTTTGATCTAAGTTATTTTGAAATGGGGATTGGGTTTTGGTTCTTGGGTTTTTGTTTTTAAGTGATGTGGGTTGGGTTTTGCCCAACCCACGGGTTAGTGGGTCGGATTGAAATTCCAGTCCGGTTCGAAAATAAAAATAAAAAAAAAATTTGGGCTAGACTAGATGAACCAAAAAAAAAAAAAAAGAGAAAGAAAAAGAAAAGGAAGAAAAAATATGTGTTTTTTTTTATTTATGCATGTTTTTAATTAATTAATTTTAAGTATTGAATTTTTTTTAATTTAATTTTAATTTTAAATTTATTTATGCATGTTAGTCGAGTATATATTAATTTAGAATTTGTTATTTTAATATTTTGTAATTTTTTTAATTTACCCTTGAATTTATTCTATGCATGCTTGTTATTAATTTAAATTTTAGTATTTGAATTTTTTTCTTTTATTTAATTTATGTAGCTTTAATTTATTTGTTTAGTAATTAGGCTCGGTAAGTAATAGGTGGAAGATTGTCAAGTCCCCTAATTTTTTAGGGAGTGATGACAATCTTTCACTAAATAAATAAATAAAGAAAAACAAAAAAAAATTATAAAACTTTTAACAAAATCTCTTATTTGCTAGGGGTTGTTGTTAGCAAAAAAATTCATTTTAATAAACAAGTGTTCTCCGACACACTCGGTTGTGTTGAGACTCAAAAAAGTGGATCCGATGTTTGAACCGACATGTCTCCCGATGAAGGGGTCCGATGATCGTTGCAATACGATGCCATGCTCAAAAATAAAAAACTTAATTTGACTTGAAAAATTAGAGTATCAAAAATCAAAAAATAATTTGACAAAAATAAAAAAAGTTAGGAGATAATTTAGGACTAAGCTAGATGTGGTATCTTTCTTAGGAAAGAGCGCTTTTGGATGATTAGTTATCTTTCCATAAGCGTAACCAACTCCTTACCATATAATCTCCGAACCGAGTGCCCATCTTAGGTTCCTATTTCCTTCAATACTAGGTGACGACTCCAAACTCGTAAATAATTTTATAAATAAAAATAAATCTTAAAATGAAGAGATTAAAAGATTTTTTTTTTTTTGAAGTCCCATCCGACGTCGGATAGCGATACCAACTATGGACCTCTAAATTATCTTTTTGAATTGGTAAGGTTTGCATCAAACACATACTTAGATCATAAGTTATGACCAACTAACTAAGTAGTACACATTTGTCCTCCTATATCGTCCTCCTTCACTTTTCAAGCCTAAAAGAATTCATTAAGGGCATTAATAGCTTACCACCAAATACCTAGCATATAGCTTAGTCGGATAGACAAGGAGTTGCTATAAAAAAAAAAAAAAAAACTTAATCTCATAGTTTGCCCAATGCACAAGTTGGTTGGCCAAGTGCCTTATTGAAAGTTTGATGACTTTTTTTTTTTATATATATATATATAGTGATGACCATGTGTCTCTTAGCAAATTTTGAGACTATGACACTCTTGTGCCTTTATATTCTCTCATTTTTTTAAGTGTAAGAACATAGTTTTTTTTAATCATAAAGATATGGATATAGGACGAAATAAAATTATAATTGAACTAGCTTTTTCATTTAATTAGTAAGAAACACTCAAGAATTATAAGAGTTGAGATTACATATAGATTTGTTAATATATTAAAAAAATATATTGACGAGCATATCAATAACATTGGCCTATAGATTCAATAGATTGGCATAGCCATTATCATAGTCATACTCTTTCTTCTCTTACCATCCATACAAGTGCCTTTCTTCTCGTGGTTAGTCTCAATGGCTACTATAGTAAAATAACCTTTGATTTGCCACTCTGCACTTGGCATAGACTAGAAGCTCATCATAAAATGATACTTCTATAAAATGAAATTCATCACGCTTAAAAAAGACAATGGCATTAGGAATGAAGATGTCTATCCATCTCCAATGCTCGAAGGAGGAAATCAAATCATCTTTCTAAAAGAAAGGTCTCCCAATCAATTAGTTATAGGATACATCAGGATCAATGACATGAAAATGTATTGAACAGTATGTAGGTCTTATTTGAAAATCCTCAATAACATAAAGACTCAACAACTTGAAGCCGCCATGATATGAATTTCTTACTTATCATTCAACATTGTAATTCATTGTTACACGGCCTTTTTTTTTTTTCCCTCCCACTCTCCACTTGTTCATGTTGATCATAAATAAGGGTCTCAAAGACAGCGTAAATGAAACCCCTCGGCACAATCTTCCTGTAATCAGGATCACGTCTTAATTAGCTCCCACATGGAAATTAGGAGAGACAGCTAAGAATACTTTGCAAAATAAAGAAATTCAAGTACAAGTTCCAACAGAAAATAAAACTCTTGTTAATAGGTTTAATGGAAAAAATTACTTACGTTCCATTACAATTTCAATTTGATAATTTCAAGTCTTTATTATTTTACGTAATTTGAAACCCAAAACATTGATTTTTGAGAAAATTCTTATCCAAATCATATTTTTTTTTTCCATTATTTGTAACGGTTAACCTAGTTGATCGTTATTTTTTTGTTATTTTTTCTACTATTAATTTTTTTTTTATAAAAATCATTGAAAATGTTGTTCTTTTATTTTTCAATAGAAATTCTCTCTAATTAAAATTTTCACATATTAATACCTTTGATTTTTCATAGTCAATCAAATTGTTATTTGCATATAATGTTTTGCAATTTTAAAAAAATAATTTTTATGTAATATCGTTATCCATTAAAATAATCAACTTCTATAGTTAATAAAATACTAATATCTATTGATTGAATTTGATCAATTAAAATTATTAAATAATTAATTTTAACTAAAACTTTTCTTTTTTCATGCCAATAAATTTATTCTTGTCATTGTCAATTATTAAATTTTAAATATATGGGTATTTATTTAATATTTTTTTATCTTTATTAGTTTTATAGGATTTTGTATTTTAATAATTGATTCAAATATATAATATGTATTTAAAATTGTTAGAGTTAGAAAACCTTTTTTTTTAACTTTTCAAAATTTATTTTATTTTTGATTTTTTAAAGATATGTTCAAAAAGTGAAAACTCTTTTTTAGGGAGAAGAAAAAGGTTTAGTAACAAATTTAATGAAAATTTTTTATTTATAAATAAACGAGTGAAAAAATTTTCTCTTAAAAAAAATAAAAGAAAGATGTTTTTATTTTTTTTAAAAAAATGAACAACCAACTGCGTTAACTGTTATAAATAATGAAAAAAATATAATTTACATAAAATTTATTAAAAAATATATATTTTGTAATTCAAATTATATAAATTGATAATAAAAATTTAAAATTGTGAAAATACAATTAAACAAGAGAATTTTAACCTTTGTTAATATATAACGTGGCATGGATAGATACGTGGAGGTAGATGCAAGGGCCCAGATACATTAATTAATAAATATATCTCCAGAATGCATCAAAAGAGTGAACGAAAGCAGAAACGATTTGTTACCTGGCCCACAAAACCCAACAATTTAAAATTGTGCGTCACCAGAGTTTGCCAACCATTCAGTAGCAGTTGTTGGCTGGATGCACTATAATAATTGTATGGTAGAAAACAAAACTGGTTTTTTAAAAGTTTTTGACGTAGGCAGACCAAAGACTGTATTATTAATTTGTGTCATCCCCGACTCCCTTAAAGTCAACAACAATAAGAAAACCATAAGAGAACTTGTCATTGATGAGTGATGACAAGGACAAATATAATTTAGCAACAACAATGCCATCCCCATTCAACCAGAATCCAAGGCTCCAGCATAAGAATCACATTGCAACGTGCTCCAAGGGTCCAAAATTAATGTGTACAAGTTGAAGGGATTAATTAACCAGGAAAACTCTCTGCCTGCGTCCTTTCTATACTCCCTGATCATGGAGCACCAATTGCGATACCCCTCAAGCTTATCAATCCTTTTCACCTTCCTTGTCTTTATCTTCTGTGTATTGAGGATATGGAAGAAGCCAAGAGTGAGAAACCCAACTTCGAATCTGCCACCAGGCCCTTCAAAGCTACCGCTAATTGGAAATATGCACCTTTTATTTGGCTCTCTACCCCATCATCGTCTAAGAGACTTGGCCAATGTATACGGACCTCTTATGCATCTTCAACTTGGTGAACTTACCCATATTGTCGTCTCTTCAGCAGAAACTGCTAAAGAAGTCATGAAAACCCACGATGTCATCTTCGCTCAAAGGCCCTATTTACTTGCAGCAAAAATTGTAACTTATAATTGCACGGACATTGCATTTGCACCATATGGAGATTACTGGAGACAGTTGAGGAAAATATGCATATTAGAGCTGCTAAGTGCAAAACGCGTGCAATCATTCAGCTTGATCCGTGAAGAAGAGGTATCAAAACTTATTAAATCGATTTCTTCCAGTGCAGGATCTCTCATAAATTTTAGTAGGATGGTGAATTCTTTAACCTATTGTGTCATTTCAAGAGCAGCCTTTGGTAAGGTAGGGAAGGGCGAGGAAGTATTCATACCAGTTGTCAAAGAAATTCTGAAAATATCAGGAGGTTTTAGCCTTGCCGATTTTTACCCTTCCATTAAGTTGCTTCATTTGATGAGTGGCATGAGAGGTAAAGTTGAGAAGTTGCATCATCAATTAGATAATCTACTTGAAAACATCATCAATGAACATAGGGCAAAGATGAATAAGGTGGTGAAGACCAACGATGCTGAAGGCCAAGATCGTGATCTTGTAGATGTTCTTTTGAATCTTCAGGAGCGAGGAGATCTTGAATTTCCTTTAACAACCGACAACATTAAAGCAATTATCGTGGTTAGTATATTTATTCCTTTATATATATCAGGAATTCATCAGTTGCAAAAGTTGATTCTGCTAAGAGAAGAGATTCAAAGTTACGGTTTGCAAGTTCAAAACCATGTGAAAAAGAAAACCCAGCAGTGTGCACTGCATAATGTACCGCAAAGTTTTGTAAATTAATCAGGATTAAACCAGATTGGATTGAGGTCATGCAGTATATATGTTATAAGCAATAGAACTTTTCTTTCGTCCTTTTTTCAATTTTTTTGATAAATATGTTTTCATATATATATACATATATATATGCATCATTTACAGAAAAAAGATAAAAGTCGTTTTACTCGATTTAATAACTGAATTTCAGGACATTTTCATTGCTGGTAGTGAGACGTCATCTACAACTGTAGAATGGGCAATGTCAGAAATGGTAAAGCATCCAAGAGTAATGGAGAAGGCACAAGCAGAGGTAAGAGAGGTCTTTGGTAGAAAAGGAAATGTTGACGAAGCGGGCCTTAATGAATTAAACTATTTGAAGCTGGTTATCAAAGAAACTTTCAGGCTACACCCTCCTGTTCCTTTGTTACTCCCTAGGGAAAGTAAAGAAGCATGCAAGGTTGCCGGTTATGACATACCTGCTCAGTCTAAAGTCATTGTAAATGCAATGTCAATTGGGAGGGATCCAAATTACTGGACTGAACCTATGAGATTCTATCCAGAAAGATTTCTTGACAGTTCAATGGATTACAAGGGGAATGATTTTGAATTCATCCCATTTGGTGCTGGAAGAAGGATGTGTCCTGGAATATTGTTTGGTATGGCGAACGTGGAGCTTCCACTTGCACAGGCTCTATACCATTTTGATTGGAAACTCCCCAATGAACTCAAACCAGCAGATCTTGACATGTCCGAAGTTTTCGGCTCAGTCGTAAAAAGAAAAAATGGTCTCTCCTTAATTCCCATTCCACACATTTCACTGCCAGCCGATTGAAGTCTCTAGGAAGATATTATATATAATATGGTAGTTTGATGGCAGACAACTATTTGAAATTTTTATTCCTATTTCATGATGTGAATAAGCACTTCCTTTTGTTACCTTTGAACTTATTTCATGTTCTCCTGATTAGGTATTATGTTTTACTGTTCTGAGATATTCTTAAAATTATTCAATGCTACTTTTTGGATTTTGAATTCTTCTGCTTGGAGCTTTGTGACTGTTGAATGGCAGTCACAGACACTATAGCTGCGTACTAGGGCTTAGAATGTATCAGATTATAACTTCAAAGTTGAGGATGAAATTTAATATCGGAAGAAATGATTAGACAGTTAAATCGAAGATTCTGATGGGGATAGACTCCTTGGGCTCGCGCTACCATAAAATTGGTATTTTACGACCATAATTTAGCGATGGCATTTAAACCTGTCGCTAAAACTATAAATTAGCGTTGGTTTTCACCAAACCCAAGCTATTTTTTTGTCATATATTGGATTTTAGCTATGGTTTACAAACCGTTGAAAAACACCTACAATTACACGATTTTTAGAGATGGTTTTTATTAAACCGTCACTAAAAATTCATTGATTTTTTGGAAATTACCAAGGCTCTTAACTAACCCATTGCTAGTTCAAAAAAAAGAAGAGCTTTTAGCACCGTCGCTAAATTCCTTAAGGTAAAATACATGAAATAATAGGATTTTAGTGACGGCTTTTTAAAAAAAAAAAAAACGACGCTAAACGTCGATATTAGCGACAATTTTGCTAAAACTGTCACTAATTTATTATCGTTGGGGGAAAACGAAAATTCCGAATGGAAATTAAGTCTTAGTGACGGACAAAAATCGTCACTAAAACTTTAAATTCCTAAATAGCTACTGTCCAAAAATTTTCTCCATTTCTTCTTCTTGTCTTCTTCTTCTTCTTCTTCTTCTTCGAAGCCCAAGCTTCCCTATTTCCCCTCCATTCATGTCGGCAACTCTCTCCAAATTCTCTTTCTCTCTTCTTTTCTTCTACTTGCTCCATCTCTTCCCTTTTTCCTCTTCCATTTTCTTCTTCTTCCTCTCTTTTCCTTATCCTCCTCCCTTCCTTCCTCTTCTATGTGAATAGTGCGGCAGCGAGTAGCTCTTCCTCTTCATCGTGAGTTGGCAACGACTCTTCCTATTCTTCTCCTCCATTTATGTTATTGGTAACCCTAAATTGTTTTTCTATTTATTTAAATTCTTTGATATTTATTGCTTTATTATTTATTTGTTAATTGTTAGTTAGTTTAATTTTTTTTGTTGTTAAAGTTAATTTATTACTTGTTAATTAAATTGATTATTTGTTAAAAAAATAATTAAGTGTTAGTTCATTTAATTATTTGTTATTTAATTAATTTAGATGTAAATTAAATTAAGTTTATTTTTGGTAATTAAATACTTTAATTGTTTTTAAAAATTTAATGGGTGTTAGTTTAATTAATTATGTGTTAATTAAGTGATTTGCTTATTAATTAAATAAATTAAATTTGTGGTTAATTAAAGTACTTAATTTTAAAAAAAAAAACTATTTATTTGATTTTTTTAATTAAAAAGGAGTTAATTAAGTTTTTTAGTTGTTAAAATAAGTAAATTAGTTATTAATTAATTTAATTAAATTTAGTTTAAAATAATTGATTATGTGTTAGTTTAATCAATTTGATATTTAATTAAGTTTTTTAGTTGTTAAAATAAGTAAATTAGTTATCAATTAATTTAATTAAATAGTCTCCTCTTGAAAATAGAACTTTTTGAAGTATGGTCGGTGTTCGTGTAAGTGACATAAGCTAAAATATAAATTTTCTTTTTTTGTAGAAGGATTATAGCACTTGTAGCCTTTTTGTGTAGAAGAATAACCAAGGAAAATACACTTGTGTGCTCGGGGATCTAACTTTCCTCTTTGATGACTACGAATGTGAAAAAAAAGTTATGCAACCAAACACCCTAGGAATGAGTCCATTATAACTTAATTTGAAACTACGGATAAAAGGTATTGAGGACCTCTATGGGACTTTTATGGATAAAACTCGAGAGGGTAATCCATTGATCATATAAGTGGATGTTAGGGCGGCCTCTCCTTAATAAGATTTTGGAACATTTCCATGAAAAAGTAAGGCCCTAGTCACATTGAGTAAGTGCCCATTTTTGTGTTCGACCACCCCGTTTTGTTGGGGTGTGTCAACACAAAAAGAGTTATGAATAATCCCTCGTTGTTGAAATTACGAAGTCATTGTGTGTTTGAAGTAATCCCTAGCATTGCACGACCTAAAATTCTTAATTTTGGCCCCAAATTGATTGTGAATCATAGAAAGAAAAGTAGGGATAGTAGTGTTAACATCAAATTTTTGTTTAAGTAAATTAACCCGAGTACAATCATCTATCAATGTAACAAACCATTTAGCACCAAGTGATATTTGAAACATGAGAAGGGCCATATATGTCACTATAAATCAAATGACGAGTTTAGAACTTCTTTTATTATTGATAGGAAAGGATACACAACTGTGTTTTGCGAACTCACAAATTTCACTATGAAAATCTAAAATTTCTAATCCTTTGAACAAGTTAGGAAGTATGAATTTAAGAACTCTAAACATAGGATAACCAAAACAAAGGTGATAGAGCCAAATGGTATCTTTATTGGAAGAACTAAACAAAGACAGAGATAAATTAATCATAATTCTCTAAGAAGAATCAAGGTGATAAAGGCCATTCCTTTCCTTAGCAAGTCCAATCTTGCTCCTCGAGCCACGATCCCGCAAAACACATTAAGAAGGAGGAAAAATTACAAAGCATTTAAGATCCCGAGTAAGTTTTTTGATTCACACAAGGTTGGTTGATAATTTTAGCACATGTAGTACATTTTTAAGAGTGAGAGTAGGTGTAACCATGATGTTTCCTACAATTGCAATAGTAGCCAAGGATCCATTTGCCACTATGATCTTCCTATTGCTAGGGCGGGGGTTATAGCTATTAAAAAACTATGATGAATGAGTCATGTAGTTTGTGGCTTTAGAATCAATTATTCATGATTTTTTATAGGTTGTATCTAAGACATACATGCAAATGGAGAATGAAGACTTACCGAAAGAGTCGATGAACAAGCCCCGGATGGTTTTTCAAGGGAACCTAACAAGCTTTTTAGTTTTTCTATCTCCTTACTTGTTGAATTTGCCATTATCCACCTTTTCTTCCTCGTTGACTTGTTCCGTCGAGTGAGCTTGAGGTTGAGATGTTTCGCTGGAACCTAGGTTCCTTCCTCGGTTTCCCCACTCATGACTTTATGGTTTACCATTTAATTTCTAGTATCTGTCTTTGGTATGTCTCGACTTCTTACAATATGTACACCATATATTGTCTCGGTTATCCTTCAACTAAGGATTTTTGTCAATCCTCCTTCTCTCCTATTGATCTCTTTTTGTTGTTAGTGTAGACCCTTCGTTGTTGGAACTTCGAGCATGATGTTTCTTCTACTCTCCTCGACTCTAATCAATGAGATTGTCTCTTCCAATGATGGCATCTCTTCTTTGCCAATAATTTGGACTCTTACCTAGTCAAATTATGGGTTCGACTAACCAAAAAATCATACACCCGATCTTTCTTAATAAAAGTTTTTAGGATTGCGGCATCCTCTCGCACACTTCATCTCAAATACTCATTAATGATCAAGTTCCCGCCATAAATTATATAAAAGATTAGCATGTTCTATAACAGTTTTATCTTCCTATTTTATTGCCCAAGTTTTGATTTTTACCTCATAAATTCTAGTCGCATCACGATCCTTTGAGTAGGTACGCCGGATAAACTCTCAAATCTCTTTTGCAAAAATAAGAAACATGTAGGTGTCACTAATGGTAGGATCCATCGAGTCCCAAAGCCATGACATAATCATTGAATCCTCTTCATCCCATGCTTTAAATGCTTGGTTTTTCTTTTTTGGTCCCTTTCCTATGATATGGCTAAGTCTTCCTTTACCCTTGAGGTATGTACGAATGAATTGAGATCACTTTAGATAGTTTTTCCTTTGAGTCAATAGAAAGCCCTAATGTTTTGTAAATCGTCATGTTTTTGGATAGAATTTACTTCCTCCGAGATGGAAGTTTCGATTTTAGACATGTGAAGGAACATAAGGTTTAGAAAAAAAAAACATTATAGAAAAATTGCAACAATTAAGGTTGTGAAAAACTAGAGAAAACTAATAGCAATGAAGGCTCTACGGTGATAGAATTTCAACAAAGAAACCCCGAGCTCGATACCACGTTGAAGAAAATTGAGAGGAAAAAATTCTATTTCTCACCTTATTTAGGTTAGAATGCATCAAATATATACAATAAGTCCTAGAGATAGAATAGGAAACTACCTAATCTAGGAATAGAAAAAATCTTAACTAAAATCCCTCAAATTAAGAGATATCATTAACACCCTTAATATCTTTATGATAATAATAATAATATTTACAACTAATATACATCTCGACATTAGCTCAACCTTTTTTTTTTTTTGACTTTTTTAGTGTTTATACTTTAGAAATCTAATTAGGGTAATTTTACGACAATCCAAAACAGAAATGGAAGATGGCGTGTGCTAAGGTTTTTAGGAGAATACTATTTTTTCTTATTTTTTACTCAATGTCGTGTGCCCTAGCCCTTATTTCTTTTGTGCTATTTTCTCTCCTCTAAAAAACTCTCCTTTTTTTTTTTCGCACCTCTCTCCCACATATTTGAAGGATCATGCATCCTATGAAAGTATAGAATAAACAAAAATTTTCTCCATCTAGGGCCCCAAGATCAAGCCGTTAAATATACTAACCATAAATATATGAATAACAACTATAAGTTAAAGGATTACCTCCTGTAGCGCAAATCTAAATTCTTTTTTAGTAAAACTATCCAAGTATCCGACCTCTATTGATGATCCACGTAATTTAAATATCCACAAAGAAGCACTCAAAATTAATGAGGTGCTAGCTCCACCTTTTCTAATTTTGTGTTTCCTCTATAAATTAATCCCGGTAATTTTGTGACAACCTTAAAAGAGAGGAAAAGAATATTTCTTACTAGGGTTTAAGAGAAAATTATTTTCTCCTTTTTTTTTCTCTTGGTCGTGTGCCCTATGTAATTTTTTTGGGCTGGCCAAATTTTCTCTCTCCCTTTTTTTCATATGTTGGCCAAAATCTCCTCTTTTGCATTAGCCCCTTTATGCTGCACCTCTTCTCCTATATATAGGGGGAGAGTTTCATTATTCTTTAAGGACTAGGAGAGGGGCGAGTTTATGAGTCCACAAAGGACTCTAGGTTGTTGTTTCCTTATCCTTGGAGGATAAGGAGTTGTATATGGACTATTTGATTATTATCTTTAAAACATCCAACCTTATCCAATAAGATTGATGTTTATATTTAAAACATTCAACCTTATCCAATAAGATTGATATTTATCCTCTCACCAAAATTATCTTTAAGCTTTTAATTAAATCTAATGGGCTAAAACTATTTTAGCCCAATTAATTTGTTTAAACTATCCAAATAAATATTCTTAGAATATTTTGACGGGGTCCACATTAGGAAATAATTTCTCAAAATACTCTTTAACCTAAATTAGGAAACTCCCTTCTTTTTAGGTTCTTTATTTCCAAATTTGAAACTAACTTTTAAATTAGAAAACCAATTTCTAAAATAGAAAACTTTTCATTTTAGGAACCTTTTCATTTTGGAAACTCTTTCCAAAATAGGAAACTTTTTATAATTAGAAACTTTTTCCAATATCTTTGCTTCTTATTTATAATATGAATACTTAAACTTTTTCGTGTGACTCAATAGGCTCCTAAATATGTTGGCAATGTATCAAGAATAAAAGACTCATCTTTTATCTCTTGACACATAAATCAAGATTGGCCTCTAGCAAGACGTCATGACTATCCAATTCTCTAGGAGGATTAGTTAATCCATTATTGTCTTTCATGAGTATAGTTACCATACAATTCAGTCCTCATCTCAACTTATCACGGTGTGATCTCAAACTTGGTTACTTGGTTTTATTCGATTATGATCACACAAGTTTTCTTCTATTTCCAAATGTCTTAGCTTTTAGAGTAGACCAACTATGCTCAATTGATGTAGTCATATTATGGCCATAGATTTCTTGAGCATACACTTATCAAAGTGCAATATGATAACTCATTTAGCATACAAGGAATGATATGCCCTATCTTAGTCATACATGTATTTCCATTTGATTTCTTTTGTACCCAACGAATCACCCACGTGCAACTCATTAATGGGTCCATCGAAATGAGTGTCAAAGTGCATAAGTCCTCCAATAAGATAACCGTGATGACTTCAAGTCTAAGGACCATTTGTACCTATCTCGTATGAGATTCTCATAGACTAAAACCAAATGGGTTCTCATGACGAGTCAAGTCCAATAATATGTTTTTTAACATAAATCACCTAAGTGCTTGCTTTGGCATCACCATGCCAATAGGTGTGAGATCTCTTCATCGCTATCATATAGCATGAGCATTACGATCATAAGTCTATCCGCATTTGTCAATGTCCATTCTTGACAATGTTACGACTTGAGATATTTAATGATATCATTTTTATGCATTAGTGTTTGTCTCACATCTTTCGATCAATCATTATTATAAATGCATATCATAGGGACTTCTATCGAATTTTACTGAACTTATCAACATGTAAACATAAGAATTAATAGAATGACTTTTTTATTATTATTAAAATAAATAATGTAATAATATTTTAACTTGAATCCATCCAAACATGGTTGGATCTTGAGCATCAACACTAATAATATTTATAGGAGAGGCTTCTAAGGAAGGGGCGATAATAAGTCCCTAAAGAACTCTAGGTTGTTGCTTCCTAATCCTTCAAGGATTATAAGTTATTTTACATTTGGGCTTTTTGATCTTATCTTTAAAACTTTCATCCTTATCCAACAAGGTTCATTCTTATCCTTGTACCAAAATATCTTTCGGGATTTTAATTAAAGCTATTGGCCCAAACTATTTTAGCTTAGTTAATTAATTTCAACTATCTAAATAAATTAGGTTAGATAATTTTAGGAGGTCCACTTTAGGAAACAATTTTTCAAAATACCTTCAAACCTAAATTAGGAAATTGATTTCCATATAGGCTATTTATTTCTAAATTTAGAACTGATTTCTAAAATAAAAAACTTTCTATTTTAGGAAACTTTCATTTTAGAAAACTTTTCATTTTAGGAAAAAAAATTCAAAATGGAAAACTTTCAAATTAAAAATTTTTTCAAACATCTTTGCTTCCTTTTATTATGTGAATGTTTAAACTTATACATATGACTCAATAGGCTCCTAGCTATGTTGGCAATGTATCAAGAAAAAAATACACTATTTTATCTCTTGATACATAACTCAAGATTGACCTCTAATAAGGCATCATGACTACCTAATTCTCTAAGAGAATTAATTAATCCATAATCAAATTTCACAAGTATGATTACCATATAATTCAGTCATCATGTCAACTTATCACAATGTGATCTCAAACTTGGCTATTGATCTTATTCGATTATGATCACATAAGTTTTTTTCGATTCTTAAATGTCTTACCTCTTAGAGTAAACCAGCTATGCTCTATTGGTGTACTCCTACTATGGTCATAGATTTCTTAAGAAGACATCGAAGTGTAATGTTATAACTCTTTTGGCATAGAAGGAATGACATGTCATATCTTAGTTAACCACCTACCTCCATTAGATTCCTAATACACCTAACGAATCATCCAATTACAATCCTTTATTGGGTTCATCAAAACGAGTGTCAAAGTACATAAATCCTCTAATGAGATAACCATGATGACTTCAAGTCTAAAGACCAATTATACCAATCTCATATGAGATTTTTATAGAATAAACCAAATATGCTTTTATTGTGTATCAAGTCTAGTGATATGTTCTCTAACATAAATCACCTAAGTGCTTGCTTTAGCATCATCATGCTAATAGGTGTTAGATCTCCTACTACTATCATATAGCATGAGCATAGCACTCATAATTATATTCGTCTATTATCAATGTCCGTTCTTGAAAATGCTATGACTTGGGACATTTAACGATATCATTTATGTGTATTAGTGTTTGTCTCACATCTTTTGATCTATTATAAAAGTAAATGCACATCATATGGACTTCTATCTAATTCTATTTAATAAATAAATGTAAGACATAAAAAATGAATAAGAATACTTCTTTGTTAAATAATGCAATAATATAACAACTCAAGCTCACCTAAACATGGATGGATCTTGGGCACATATACTAACATACACGACCGTATAATCTTCACCCTAAAGACTCGACTAGGATGACACATTCTAACACCGATGTTTTATTCATCTCTGTCATCATCTCTAAACATAAAGGTTTTCGCATCATGATAGATAATAGAAGCACAATGAACATAGTATTCGATGAAGTTTTTACAATGATGACTCGATAGTATCTCGACTCCGTTCAACTATTGCATTGCTAATAGGCATAAAAGAGCAATAATTACCTATTTGTGGAAGGGATTGCATAGATCTTAATTAAACTGGTCGTGCCTTCTTAAGAGATCATTATTTTACCAATATTTATGTTTGTAGAAATATATCTAGCATACAATAGCATCTTTGAAAGATTCTTGTTGCATGAAATAAGGCCAATGACCCGCATAAGGTACCTATCTATAAAGTTCTCTATTTAAAGGGAGTTTCCACTATTTAAGAAAAGCATTTAGGTACAACCATGCTAACGTAGCTCTATAAAATCCAAAGCCAAAATCAACTCTCACCATGGCCTAGAGCTAAGGTCATAATGGATGTAAATAGTCAACTCGTACTTATGTAATTTTTTTTTCTTTTTTTTTTTTTACAATCAAATACTTACTATATTGATAAAAATGTTCACCTATTCATACACCCTTTAGAGGCTATAATTATGCCTTACAATGAACAACAAATGAGACTAATAAAAAGGAAAAGACCATGATCACCTAAGCATCATAGGATGCCTATAGTCGGACTATAGTTAAGCCACCCTCTGCTAAGCAATGTCTCTTACTACAATCATAACCACTAGCATTCAGTCCATCTCGAAGTCTAGTCATAATTAACCTTTTTTTAGTTAGGGCCTACACTATAGTGTTTCCTATATTCTACAACCACTCTTTCATCTCCTTTTGAAAAGATTATATCTCTTTATCCTTCTTCAACACGATCACATGAAGCTTTTAAAGGAGTGCCACCACCTTAGATCTCTTTTTCTCCTCGATCCTTCATCTATAAAAAAGTTAGGTTTGTACCTTGAAGGACTATAAAAAAAATGAGTAAGCACTAGTTTCAATAAAGTAACTATAAGAGAAAAGTAAGAACAAATCCATATACACTTGCAAAGAGGCTTAGTTGCATAACCTCCTCTATCTCCTTGGCCAAAAAGCTTCCTATCCAAGGTCATATGTCAACCGGAAGTAGATAGATCTCCCTAAAGACATGAGAAAGCCTCTTTATTTCCTCTTTGTTTAGAAAAATAGTATCATCATACAATTATGGTCAAAGATGAAGTTGTTATGGACACCATATAGAATTAAGCATGGCTTAGGTATAAAAGCTCCAACAAGTTTCTTTCTTAGATGCTAGGTAGGAAGAAAGGTTGTCACATGTGTAGAAACTCCATCAGCTTCTCCTCTTAATTAAGGAACAAAAATAAAAGTAATCACCACCACCACTAGGGTTTTTTATGGCTTGATAGTGGCCTCATCCTCTAAGATGACCATTGGAGGTACAAATCTTTATTGGCGAAAAGAGGAGTGATTTGCTTCCCTACTAAATAGGGATCAACTTTCTTTTCTAAAGAATTTACATAAAAGCTCTCCATTTTTCCAACACTAGAGGCTACTTTATGCTTCTTGGCCTACCATTTGTTTGCATCTTCAATCGGTAACTTCTCCTCAATAGAGGCCTCATCCTACGAATAGGAACTATTGAAGATGATGAGGCTTCGTCTTTAATAGTATTCTCCTCCACGTCATGTATAGATGGATCAATGAAAAATTAACTAGGATCATTATCTCTCTTGGCTAGTGAGCATGCTACCAAACAAAAAAGATGGTTAAAAATGAAAGATGATGACATAAGTGAAAACAAAGATAAATTGAAATCTAATTAACTACCCGACAAGTTACAAATTAGAGACAACCTTTTAGCCAACTAGTCAACCTTACACTTCCTCTTCTTGCTCTTCAATAAGTCTCAAAAGATAAGCTCAAAACTCAACTAGAGAGGGAAGGTATCAAGGTTACCTTAAAAAAATCTCCACATAGAAAGAGGCCCTAAAATTTCCAACCATGACCTTAGGAAGCCGCCCCTTAATACCTAGCAATAAACCATTCCTCTCTTCAATCGCCCAATAGGTTAGGGTTTCCCACAAACACTCTTTTCAATAAGTTCATTTTGCTAGCCATAAAAGCATACACTCATGCCCTTCTTCCATCCTTACGAGCTTTACGAGTCAAATTACGAGAATATCTAAAGAATCCAAGAGTTAGGTGACTTAAAGACTTAAAAAAAAATTCAAACACCTCTACCACGAAGTCGGTAAAAAAAGCTTGTACTCTAGCATGTATTTAGAGATAACAATATCCAAATTTCTTTCAACCATACTAGAAAAGGGTTTTTTTATTATGTCTTTAAGGTGGGCCATAATCAAAAGATAATCCTCCCTTAATAAATGACAATAGACGAGTTAGCCTTTCACCAAACACATAGCTTAAGCCTCCTACGGTAAAATAAGACATGCTTATAAACTCACCTTGAGGTGTAGAAGACTCATCTACATTAGAGTTGGTATCTATTTCGCGCACCTCTATTAGACACAACTCTAGATTTACCCCTAACACTCTCAAAATCACTTTTTTTATACCTAAAAAAAAGAGTAAGAGAAAAGAAAAAAATTATATGTAAGTATGAAAAAAATAACACATCAAAGAAGCATCCAACTAAAAAGGCACACTTTTAAGTATAATAGAAAAAACAAAATGAGAATCGGTAAGAAAAATAAGAAAAATCCCTTTAGAAAACTCAAAAGCATGTCAAACAACTCACCATAAATTTTTCCTAGTAAATAAAAGTAAGGGAAAAACCTCTTTAATAAGGCCTATAGATAGGTGATAAAAAAGTTGCCTCCTAGTTATAATGCTCCACACATAAGAGGCGACCTCACATTGATATGAAAAATGAAAATAAGACAATAAGTTAGGCATGTAGGATTTTAATGAGAATAATCATTATTTTTTTAGAAACACAAGAGATACGACCTTTCACGACAACAAAGGCACTCATTACAAATGATTACTCTTTTCTTACTCAAAATTGCCAAAATCGAAGCGCCGGACTCCTAAAGGAAAAGACTGCTAACCAACTTTGGTTAAGAAAGACCGAAGGAAAAACATTGAAAATCTCACTCAATGAAGAAAAACACCACTCGAAATGCCCCAAGCAATAGTTTTTAAGTCTAAGCTAAGCAAGTTAGCCCAAACTTAGGGAGAGGAGACTAATGATGGCAATAAACTAACTAGGCTCATCCTAAAGTAGCCCAATAGGAAGGCCTTATGAATACACAACTACAAACCCACCATGCTTAACTCAAGCCCATAAGTCACAACATAAGGCAATGTCAAGACAAGTAGGTCTAAAGGCCCCCAAAGATAGTTGTCTCTTACATGACAAGTCACCCTACAAGAAAGCTTAGGAATCTTTTATTCGAGGCCTAGTTTGAAAAAAAAAAAAAAAACCCACCAATTACCTCTACTATAACTGGGAGGACAAAACATTTGAGGATTCTCCAATGATGACATCAATCGGATCGTTATTCATCATGTTCGATACTAACATTGTGTAGATCGAATACAATAATATTAGAGTACTAGCACTTATCAGCTCACCCACCAATACCTAAGAAAAATGACTCTTTGATCCTTTCTACTATGTAAATTGGATACATCATTGGTTATATAAAGGCCTAAACACTATAAAGAAAAAGGCTTCACTCTCTCATTCTAAAACTTTTTCAAAAATAGGTTATGTATCTTGTATAATTTTTTTATCTACCAATTTATTCATAAATAGTTAAATATTACATCTAAAATAATTTTCAAGCTAATTCGCCACTTTCTAATGCACTAATTTAATTTTCGAAGGGTCTCTTACCCAACCATTAAAAGTTGTTTAGTTGGTACCATTCTTAGTAATCATCCATCATTATCACAATCTGTGTAAACCATAATTATTAATTTTATTAGATTGAGTTAATCCACTACGCATCGATTCTCTTCTCTTCTTTGAGTACCAAGATGAAGATACTATGATAAATGTAATCTAATAATTTTTTTTAGCTACATATAGATTTTGGTCATATGCCATGAAAACTTTGGCTAGGCTTGTCCACCGTTTTTATGTACCCTTTTATTAAAGTGCTTTCTTTAACACATGTACATGGATAGGAAGTAGGATTAGTTTAGAACATATGAATGGGCAAAAAGCATAAAATTATTATTATTTTTTCATTGAACTAGAATGTATTATTTTAAGTAGTGAAGTTAGCTTATACATACCTAACCGCATCTTAAAAGAGTAATAAAAGACATAGAAAAAATGGAAAATGAATCTTTATGAAAGAAAGTTGGATATATCATAAGCACCTAGGTGTTATTTGGTAATAAAAAATAAATTGGTGAGAATAAAAATGAAAGTTTTATTCCTACATTAGAGCTATATAGTTAAAAGGAATGAAGTGAGAATGGGAATAGGAATGAAAATTACACATAACTTTATTTCCATTTAAGATGTGGGAATAAAATAAGAAATGGGAATGAAATTTTTTTTAAATAATAATATATTTTATTTATTTATTGTCTATTAACTATTTTTACCATCACCACTGCCACTAAAACGGCCACCACCACCACTACCACCATAAGCACCATCATCACTTCCACCATAAGCACCATCATCACCGCCACCATAAGCATCACCACCATCACCTCAAACACCACAACTACCACCACCACTATCACAACAAAAACCACCACCATGATCACCTTTATTATTTTTACAACCTTTATAGTTTGATAAAATTATTTTTCTAATTATTATTTTTATTTGTATAAAAAATAAAATATTAAAAAATTTAAATTACATTTCGATTCCTCATTAGTATTCCAAACACGATATGAAAATATAAATACCATTTCGATTCCTGCATTTTCATTTCGGACCTTTCATTTTTAGTAACCAAATGACACCACTAAGAGTTGTCTTCTACAAGTAAACACAAATTAAGTTATGCAAAGAGATCAAGTACGTAGGATTAGGAAACTCCCATAAATTATTTATAGATTTGCCCAATACTTTATATTTTTCCAACTACCAAGTTAAAAGACCATTTTTGACATAGTAATTTCATATACTAGAGTATCACATCAAGTGGACATAGTAATTTCATATACTAAAGTATCACATCAAGTGTCTTTCAAGCTATAGCATCTTGAGAAGCCAAACCAATAGGGGAGGAGGAGTAGGGGAGGCAAGCATGGCTAACATGTTTTCATATATTATATTAACATGGAGTGAGAGAAGTGCTATGAATTTGGATTTGCATTTGGATTTGCAGTTGGATTTAGATTTAGATTACAATTTGTTTTTAAAAAAAAAACATACGTAATTCCATCACAAATAAGATTCCTCTTTCTCATGCTTTTTATGTTTATTAAATAGACATAATTGAGTGCATGATAAAAAAGATTAATAATTTAATTTTTTATTATTTTATATAATATAAATTATAAATTCAAAACAAATAGTTAGATTGGTAAAGATAGAAGGATCCAAATTGTAATTTTTTTACACATTATTTTGTTCATCATAAATGCATTTTAATCATATAGCATTCTCCTCAAGACTCCTCTAGCCCCCCCACCATAATCATAGGCCTTCAATCTCTTTCATTGCCTCTTTTTCTTCACCTTAATCATTTTCTCTTTTATGGTAATTAAGTTAGCTAAGAGCTCAACACTCAATAAACCGAGCACCAAAGCTACCCTAGGGCCATGGAAACTACTTGCCATTGGAAACTTGCACTTGCTTTTTGGCTCCCTCCCCCACCGGTGCCTAAGAGATTTAACAAAGAAACATGGATCCTTGATGTACTTACGGCTTGGTGAACTTTCTTATATGGTAGTTCCTTCACCAAAAAAATGGAAAAAAGATGATGAATAGCCATTATATCATTTTTTTTTTCTTAAAGGCCAGGTTATCAAAAGGATTTGCAAGGCGAGAAAGTGATAGTGTTCAAGATAAAGAAAGTTTGAGGCGAGGTTATGTGAAAGAAACAATCAAAATTTTACAAATCCAAAAGCATTCATGAGAACCTTCTTTACCAAAATTGGCAAAGATTGAGCGACGATCACTAAATAAACATCCGAGCAAAAAGAAAAAAAAAAGAAAAAGAAGCACAAATTGATGTAGTGAAAGCTCATAGGAAGAAAATAAATACCGTTGATCTAAAATCCAAATATCGATCTACTACAACTTGTTGAATTATGCACAAATATCAAAAAATATGCTTCAATTTCATTGATTTAAAGAATGCCAAAAATTGAGATAAATTTGAAAAATTCTCTCATAAATTTTTATTAATAAAAAAAGTTACATTTTTCAACCTCCAAGTCATATATAAGTAGAAAATTTTGACGAAAACCCTAAAGCAATTCAAAAAGAATACAAATATTAAAAAATTGAAAGTAAGAAAAAATCCTAAAAATTAGTAAAAATCACCCCTACATCATAGGCATAGATAATGAGTTTTGTTCGTTGGCCTATTTGACATTGAACTAGGTCAAAAAACCTTGGAATTGGACCAACAAATTTTGTTCAACTTCGCCACACTCATACCATTTCATGAATTTCAAAACTCGTTTGTCCACATCACAAATGGATGCGAGAAAAAGGTACGGATGGATTATTTAACTCTCTAATGTTTTATCCCTAGGTTGTGGGATGTAGAAAAGAGGGTTGAAAGCATCCGATAAGTCATTTGCTCGCAAAAAAAGGCTATAGCAGAAGAAGCATATAGTCTATGAGAATTGGTATGTGTTAACACTATAAATAGGTTCACACCCTACTAGTTTGCTTTACCTATCTTCCTATTCTTCTTCTTTAACCTTTCCATCTTCATTTTACACTTAGTAGGAGATTAATAATACCTAAATTATGATGGTCACATATACTTCTATATAATTAGAACTTCTAATCTGTGGTGGTGATTCAGATACCATAAGCATCCAAGTAAAACAACAAATTATTTACTAGAAGCAAAAGTATAACTAGAAAGGAAGATTCTTACCTACAATGAGCACAACACACATTAGAAATTTAGAACCTCATGAGTCCATTCATATGTCACTTAAATCATAATTAGAAAAGCTTTTCCCAAAGGTACGGTCCAAGATGCAACACCACTTCTGCATCTGACTAAACTCAGTAAGAATTCCTAAATGTAACCCTTTTTCTGTTGTATAAAAAATTTAAACAGGATTATTTCTTACGATTCTACAAATATTATCTTCTCACCATATGGTGGGTATTAGAGAGAGCTAAGAAAAATTTACATGATGGAACTCTAAAGTGTAAGTTGTGTTCAATCCTTCATATCAATTCGGGAAAAAGAAGAGTTAATTCTGATACGAGTAATATCTTCAAGTGAAATATCAGTGCCCATCAATCTCAAAAAGAAGATTTTCTCATTGACATACAACATCCCTTCAAGAACAGGCTTTGGTAAAAAAAAAAAAAAAAAAAAAGATCAAGAGGAATTCATATCGATTGCCGAGTAACTTGTACAGCTTACAGCAAGGTTTAGTCTTGCAGATCTATACCCTTCCTTAGAAGCAATAAGTGGTATGACACCTAAACTTATGAAATGGAAACGACAAACCAATCGAACACTCGAGAACATCGCCAGCGAGCATGAGGAGAGTAAAAAAAAACAATAAAAACTAGTAACCTAGAAACAGATCTTGTTGATGTCCTTCTAAAGCTTCAAGACAGTGAACTCAAGATCCTTATTTTGGATAGCAAAGTCGAAACAGTCATCATGGTCAGTCTTTCATTTATTTTTCATTAATGATTAAGTTTAAAATAATTATAAAAATTAATATATTAATAAATATATTTTATTCTCAAAATTTTAATATTAGCATGCAACAAAGTTTTATAAAAATGAATATTTTTTGCATAACAATTTTTTTAAAAAAAACATATGTTATATATATATATATATATATATATATATATATATATATATATATATATATATCATTCTATTTGTAAAAAAAACAGGAGATGAAAGAAAGAATTGATTTTTTTTTAATTATTTAGAGGTAATTTAGGAAAATGTATTCTTTAAAATTTTAACTAGAAAAACATTTTAAGACTGATACAAATGAAAAATAAATAAATAAATAATCTCTTTTAAGATAGAGAAAGCATATACTAAAAACATATACAACATCCTTATTTTGTGTCTTCATACTACATAATCTACAAATTATGTTTTGGTTGGAATTTGGAAGATTTTTTTTTCTTTCATCTACAAAATTGTGATCCCGAGAATGGAACGAATTTGACAAATTAATAAACAAGAAACTAACTAAAGCAACTTATGAAATGTATCAAAGAAAAATAATAAAAAATTACAATCAAAATAAAGGTAATGTTCAACTTATGATCAAATGCATCAAAACATGCACCAAGAGTACTGATGATGCATGTACATTAGTAGTTAGTTGGATAACAACTTTAAGTTGGAGTTGTAATAATTTTAAATTAATAATAGAGAAATTAAATAGCACAAAACTAAGATTGGTTTTTGACTAATTGGTTCAATAGTATTATTTATTAGGCATTGAGTGTAGGTTGGTACTTTGAACAAAAAAATTTTCAATTTGAGTACCAAAATTACTTTTTGGTTTGTAATAAAGTCAAGCAATCCCGTTGACAAAATTCTGAATACGCTGTTTGCCCATAATGCTAATATGACCCAACAAATAAAAGATATCCGGACTTTGCCTTTTTGGTTGACCAACTTGGTGCGGTGAAATTACAAATTATCCTTACTCTTAAATTAAATGAAAAATAAGATTTTGAGAAAACCTAAATCATTTAATCATCGACTCTCCTTATCGATCTGTTTCCTTCCTCTCTTTATGTTTCTTCTCCCTCACACTTTTACCTTCCACCACCATCATCTCTATTCCTCCTTCCTCTTCTCGCCACCTCAACTACCACATTCGACGTCACTTGTATTGCACCATCGCTATGGCCTCCCCATCCTATACACCCTCCTCTCTCTTTGTAATTAAAACTTCATTCATTTGATAGCAATATTTGATCATTTGTGTCTATATATATACACACAAACACACCAATGTGTTTCGCCTATATGTTTATAATTCATCTTATGGTATAAAACTACACGTTCACATCTAAGGTTTTTGTTTGAATGAAAAAACCTTTTACTTTTAGTATTTATTTTTTAATTAATTGATATGCAAATACCCAATTATAAAAATGTGAAAAAAGAAAGAAAGAAGGAATAAAACTTGTTACTTAGGCTTGCTCTATGGATAGTAGCCTCTTTCTTAGAAATTAATAAGACAGAAAGTAAAAGACAAAGAAATGAGAGATTGCTAGTAGCTAGAAAGAGAGGTTAAGATATATGAAATGATATTGTGATGTTATTTTTAGAGATATTGGAGGAGAAAATAAGAGCCAAATAGATGATTACCTCAAAAACAAAACAAGGAAATGCACCATTGATAAAGTCTGTTCATTACTAAAACATTTCTAATAAGGTTAGCGGTTCGGGATTTTACATAAACAAGAGATATATGCTAGTCTTCCATGGTGTTAGACTTGTTTGAGAAGATGACTAAGGTTTGGAAATTTAATTTAAGGGTTTGGCTTTTCGGTCATTTTACCATCATGTGCACTCGAAATTTGGTCAATAGTGTTAACGGACTTGATTACAAACCAAAAAATAATTATGGTACTCGAATTGAAAAAAAAATTAGTTTTGGATACCGATCTATATTGAACGCATAGTATAGGGTACTATTGAACTAATTAGCCTTGATTTTCTACAATTTTATATTTCTTTGATTTGGTTTTTTGCTTGGATATAAGGCAACCATATATATAAAGTTAACTAGGTTACTAGAGAGTTCTAACAAGACAGAAAGTCATCACCTAATCACACTAACTTATTGCTATAAATTTCTTACTATAACTTAAGGACTATAACTCAATTTTATCTATGAAATTCAACAAATTTTATTACATCACGAACACTACATACCGTCAATAATATATTATGCATGTATGTATTTATTCTTGAGAGTATTTGACAAAAATTTCATCATTATAACACTCCTCCTTAAGATTTTTGCTTAATAACCTAAGCTTACCTCTAAGAACTTCAAATCTGCCTTTGGAAAATGCCTTAGTAAAGATGTTAGCTAGCAAATTTTCAAAGTCATAAAGGGCTAGAAAGACTTCCTTGCTTTCGTAACTTCTCTAAAGAAGTGAAAATTCACATTAATATGCATTGTTTTACCATGGATGACTAGATTCTTAGCTATAGCAATCGTTAATTTGTTTTCTACATTCATATAAGTTACTTCTAATCATTCTTCATACAAATCTTTGATAATTTTTCTTATCCAAATTGCCTAATTCACAATCGTAGCTATTGCAATGTACTTTACTTATGCTTGTTGATTGAGCAAAAAATATATTGCTTCCTTGATAACTATGAGAATACTTCGAAACCAAATGAGAAAGCATACCTAAAAGTGTTTCTCATGTCATGCACTCGAACCAACCCAATCGCTTTCACATCTAAATCAAAAAAAAAAAAAAAAACTATCAAACCAAATGCCATAATTTGTGGTGCCTTCAATATATCTTAGCACCCTTTTAGCAACTTTAAAATGAACTTGAGTTGAGATTTCATAAACCTGGATAATAAACTTATAACAAACATCAAATATGGCCGAGATGACTATTAAATACAATAAACTTCCAATCGAACTTCTAAGCATATACCATCAACCTTTTTTTCATTTTCATTCTTTGACAACTTCTTATTGATTCTCTGGAGGAGTGGTAACAAACTTGCAATTTTGTGTATTGAACTTCCTTATGATCTTCATAGCATATTTCTCTTAATTAATGAAAATTCTAACATTTAATTTATATATTTACATTCCTAAAAAAATAACTCATCAAACCAAGGCTTGTCATCTCAAAGTTTCTCTTCATTTTTTGCTTGAATGTCTCAATCTCTGAATTTTCTTTTCATGAGAAAATCATCAACATATAATGAGACAATAAACACAACTAATCTTTCTTGAGTTTTAACATAAAGTGTGGATTCTCTTTTCCTTCTCTTGAACCAATGTTTGTTAAAATAAGAATCAAATCTACTATACAAAGCCTTTGGTGCTTACTTAAGTACATAAATAGCTTATTTCAATTTGTAGACTTATTATTCTTTGCCTTTGACTAGAAAACTATCTACCTATCAGTCTTTACCTTTGACTACAAAAATATCTACCTGTTATTCCTTACCTTTGACTACATAACTATATGGTTGCTCAACATATATCTCTTAATTCAAGTAACTATTGAGAAAGGCTCATTTCACATCTTATTAGAACACTTTCCATTCTTTTTATGTAGCTAATGCAATCAAGGTAGTTCTAACAATGTTAAGCCTTACGGTTGGTGCAAAGGTTTCAACATAGTCAACTCTAAGTTCTTAAGAGTAGTCATTTACCACCAATCCGGCTTTATACTTCGCATTGAACCATTTGGATTCAATTTGGCCATGTATATCCATTTGACTCCAATAACTAATAGTGTTAAGCCTTACAATTGGTGTAAAGGCTTCAACATAGTCAACTCCAAGTTCTTAAGAGTAGTCATTTACCATCAATCCGGCTTTATACTTTTGTATTGAACCATTTGGATTCAATTTGGTTATGTATATCTATTTTACTATAATAACTTTCCTATAAGTAGGCTTGTCCACAAGCTCTCAAGTTTTATTTTTGTTAATCATATCAATCTCCTCATACATTATAATTTTCCATCTAACGTGCTTGGAGACTTCACCAAAGCAATTAGGTTTAGTGACATTCATGTTACATAATTTTATACTTTTTCTATACACATTAAATACATATTTAAACCTTCTAATGTTAGTGTAGGTGCCCGGGATCCAAACTTTTTTGGATTATTTGACTTATTATAATATTGCATTCTTTATTTAATTAATAAAAAAAGTCTTTTTATTAATTCTTATAGTTTATATTTTGATAGAATTAGATAAAAGTCTATATGATATACATTGCATTAATGATTGATCGAAAGATGTGAGACAAATATTAATACACTTAAATGATATCATTAAATGTTCCAAGTTATATCATTTTCAAGAATGGACATTGACCATGTGTAGTAAGAATTGTGAATGTTATACTCATATTATAAGACAACGAATAAGAGATCTCACACCTATTAGCATGATGATGCCAAAGCAAGCACTTAGGTGATTAAGGTTAAAGAACATATTACTAGACTTGACTCACCATAAAAATCCATTTGGTTTTGTCTATAGAAATCTCATACAAGATGGGTACAACTAGTCCTTCAACTTAAAGTCATCATAATTATCTTATTAGAGGATTTATATACTTTAACACTCATTTCGATGAGCTTAGTCAAGAGCTATATGTGGATGATTTGTTAGGTGCACTAAGAATTTACTAGAGATAGGTGGATGACTAAGATAGGATATGTCATTCCTTATATACTAAAGGAGTTATCACATTGCGCTTCGATAAATGTCTACTCAAGAAATATGCGACCATAGTGGGAGTATACCAATAGAGCATAGTTGTTTTACTGTAGAGTTAAGACATTTAGGAATCGAAGAAAACTTATATGATCATAATCAAACAAACTAAAAACCAAGTTTGAGATCACAATGTGATACATTAACATGAGAAATAAATTATATAGTAATCATGCTCGTGAAAGGTAATTATGGATTAATTAATCCTCTTAGAGAATTGGGTAGTCAAGATGTCTTTCTAAAGGTTAATCTTGATTTATATATCAAGAGATAAAAGAGGTGTCTTTTATTCTTGATATAATTCAAACATATTTAGTAGTCTATTGAGTCACACATATAAGTTTAAGCATTCACATAATAAAAAAGAAGTAAAGATTTTGGAAAAAGGTTTCTAGTTTTGGAAATTTTCCTATTTTGGAAAAGGTTTTCAAAAATTGAAGATTTCTTGTTTTGGAAAAGCTTTCCGTTTTGGAAAGTTTCTTATTTTGGAAAAAAATTCCTAAAATAAAAAGTTTCCTAAAATAGAAATTTTTCTATTTTAGAAAGCATTTTCTAATTTAGAAGTCAGTTTCAAATTTAGAAGTAAGTTACCTAAAAAAAAATTAGTTTCGTTATTTAGGTTTATGGGTAATTTGAGAAATTATTTCCTAATGTGGGCTTTCTAAAAATATCTAACCCAATTTATTTAGATAGTCCAAATTAATTGATAATTAATCAAGCTAAAATATGTTGGGCCAATAGGCTTAATTTAAAAACTTGTAAGATATTTTAGTGAGAGGATAAACTTGAGTCTTATTGGATAAGGCTTAGGATTTATAAAGATAAGATCAAACAAGCCACACATATTGCAACTCCTTGTCCATACAGGAGAAGGATGTCGTACCCTATATAAATAATAAGGAGAAAGGCAACAAAAGGAGAGACAACAAAACACACATGGTAAAAAGAGAAAAAAAAAAACATTTCTCTTCCAAAAGCATAAGTTATTGTTTCCCTTCTTAAAAAGTCCGAGTTGCCATAAAAACTCTAATTGATCTCTTTCGAAAAAAAAATCAACTATACAAAAAGATTAAAGTTAGCACGCTATGATTTATATGGCTTCCTTTGTGGGTGTTTAAGCTGCATGGGTTGTCAATAGAGGTCGGACACTTGGACGACTTCATTTTTTGTAAAGGCTCTATCTATACTACAAGAGGTAATCTTTTACTCTTACTTTTAATTCATGTATTTATAATTAGTTCATTCAATGGCTTGATCTTGAGAGCTTTAGATGGAGGAATATTTTTATTTTATTTTACACCTCCATCGGATGCATGATCCTTCATCTAGGTGATGGTGAAGACAAATCTTCTCTTATTGGTGAGTGTCGTGATGATTCAATCAAACCCTTATATAGAGATGGCATCTGAATTTTTACCTCTATATCACTCGAACTCTTCTTCTTCTTACATATTTTGTTTAAGTTGTAGAGAAACTTTGATGTCTTTTTTTGACTTTAGACCCTCTTCATTCTAACTTGCATTCGTGTCGAACTCTATATCTTTACTTGTAATCACCTTTTGTGTTGAGAGATTATAAATTCTATAGCTTTTTTATTATGAGCTATATCCCGAATACACATTTCTCTACTCTATCTTCTAGCTTGTGCCTCTTTTTCCGTAGGACATGAAAATAGAACAATGAGTCAAACACCTTCAAATGTTTTACACTAGGCTTTAAACCATTCCATGCTTTAATTGGATTTTTTTTCTTAAATCATTTGTGTTGATAGCATGTTCAGCAACTACATGACTATATGAATCACCTATACCCAAAATTCTTTGGACATATTCTTCTCAACAAGCATGCATTGAGTCATCTCTATTATTTTTTTATTTTTCCTTTCGGATCCATCATTTTATTTAGAGTGTAGGTCTGTTGTAAGTTGATGTTGCAAGGCATGATCTTCACATAATTGATCAAACTTTATCAAAGTATATTCTTTCCCTCTATTTGATTTGAATATTTATATCTTACAATTACTCGAATTTCCACTTATACTTTAAATATTTGAAACAATGTGAAAACCTTATATTTTTGTCCGAAGAATTACACCCAAGTCATTTTTGTGAAATCAACAACAAAGAGTATAAAATAAAAATTTTGATTTAAAAATGGTGTTCTCATTAGACCACACACATTAATGTGCACAAGCTGTAATTTTTCATGGGTTCTCCAAGCTCTTAGAATAGAAAATGACTTTTCATGTTGCTTTCCTAGCTGACATAGTTCACAAGTTTCAGTGCAAATCTCTCACTATATTTCTTTGTTGAATAAATTTAAGTGAAGAGAAGTTAAAGAGTGTATATCTCTTATGCAAAAGCATGGTTTCATTAATAGAGGCTTTTAAAGCATTTACATATGCATATTGCCACTATAATGAAAAACTTTTATTTTTTATGGCAATCTTGACTATCTTCCTATTATTCTAAAAAGCAAGAAAGTAGCCTTTTTAATCATTTGAGCTACGCTAAGCAAGTTTGATTGATATTTGGTACTAAACAAACATCTTTAATGAATTTAGTACATTTGTTAGTCTCCACAGCAATGGTGCCTCTGCCTTTTGACTTCACAACATTTTCATTCTCCATTCTTATATGAACTTTGACAGTTTGATCTAGCTCTCTGAATATGCTTGGATTATTGATCATGTGATTGGTGCAACCACTATTATAAATCAAGCCTCTTTGCTCCTACAATCTGGCATTTGAGTTGCGGTAAATAATGATCTTCTTCTTGCTTATTTTTAGTAAAGTTGGCCTGCTGATTTTACAGCTGCTAGTTAGAGCTTCTATTCTCTTTAAATCTGTACTTCTTTTCGATTTGGCCAGACTTCTTAAAATGTCTGTATTGTAGCTTTCCTTTGTGCCAGCAATCTTTCTCCAAATAATTGGTTTTCTTCTATACACCATAATGAGGAAGCTTTCTCTAACTTTCTTGTTACCTTGCCCCACTAAAACTGTCTCCATTCTTGTTGCATTTTTTTTTTCATTATTCTAACCCTTATAACCTTTTAGAGAGTTTGACCTGTGCCTAAATTCAAAAGTACATTCTGATGAACTTTCTGTTCTTCTAGAAAATCTATGCTCATGTGCTTGTAATGATCTTGTCAACTCAGTAAATGTGAGCTTTTATAAGTCTTTAAACTCGTTAATAGCTGCTACAACTTAATCCACCTTGTTTAAAAGACTGATCAACACATTTTCAACCGCTCTTTAATCC
Source organism: Dovyalis caffra (assembly GCA_963924115.1). Classification (NCBI taxonomy): domain Eukaryota; kingdom Viridiplantae; phylum Streptophyta; class Magnoliopsida; order Malpighiales; family Salicaceae; genus Dovyalis; species Dovyalis caffra. The sequence goes on from CAWUPB010000351.1 coordinate 3,202,026, forward strand.
AAAATTGATTCTCTATAAAGGCTCATTTGATTCACAACTTCAGTCAATCTTGAAGAGCAATCCTTTACTGTCTCAGCTTCTTTCATCCTAAGAAATTTAATTTATCTTCTTAAATTTTACGACTTGATGGTTCTTGCTCTCCCAATACTTTGAAATTCTGCTTGCAGAGATTTTTCAGCTTGCTTTATTGCGATTGCACCATAATCCTTGGAAAAATCGTCTCTGGGACTGCTAAGTGGATGAAAGGGAGAGCTTTAACATGTTTTACTTCTTCTTGCTTCCTTTACTTATGTTGTTCAGCAGAAAGCTGTGTTCTTACAACATACGGTTCATATTCTTGTTCTACCAATTCCCACAACTCAATTTGCCATGAGAAAAGCTTTCATTTTGACTAACCAAACTCGTAGTTTTCTCTTTCAAAAACTGGTGAAGATACAAGTGAAAGGTTTTCTGAAGCCATTCTTTCTTTTGGCTCTCAAGATTCTTAAGAACTTTGATACTTTTTGTTGGTTTTAAACAAATAATGCAGAAATCAAAGAGAAAAAAAGTAAATTTGATTTTCTACAATGTTGCATTTCATTGATATGCTTTTTTTATTGAATAAAAGGCAGAAACATATATATATATATATTTCTCGAGAGAATTCTACAAAAGTGTGACCATCTAACATAAATCAACGATATCATTCATTTCTGACGGTGCTGAAACCTAAACTCGACGCTTACTCGTCGATTTTCATTTGCACGCAGGACATCTTCAGCGCGGGGAGTGACACATCATCAATAACATTAGACTGAGACATGTCAGAAATGGTGAGAAACCCAAACGTGATGACAAAAGCTCAATCTGAAGTGAGGCGGGCATTTAATGAAAAAGTGAAATGTGGATGAAGAAGGCATTGGTGAGTTAAAATTTTTAAGATCAGTAATCAAAGAAACACTAAGGCTACACCCTTCTGTTCCTCTAACACCAAGAGAATGCAGTGAATGTTGTACAATTAATGGTTGCGAGATACCTGCAAAAACCAGAGTAATTGTCAATACATGGGCAATTGGAAGAGATCCCAAGTACTGGACTGAAGCTGAGAGATTTCAACCAGAAAGGTTCCTTGATAGTTGTATTGATTTCAAAGGATTGGATTTTGAATACATACCATTTGGTGCCGGGAGAAGGATATGTCCAGCAATACCCTTTGCTTTAATTAGCCAACATTGAGCTGCCACTTGCACAACTGCTCCACTATTTTGATTGGGAATGAAACATGAGGATTGGAACATGACTGAGACAGTTGGTGCGACGGTCAGAAGGGAAGAAGAAATTATCTTGATTCCCATTCCTTATCTATCAATGCATTCTTAAATTTAAAATGGGCAGGATGTTTCCGTCAGCAAATGTTGACAAGTTTATATATATATATATATATATAGAAGACAACCCTAGCGCGGAAAACATATAGAAGACAAAGCTAACAATAGGTTGTCATTCTATTACAATCACGCAAGAACCAATAGCAAGAGACCGCATCCCCCGATCAAAGCACTGGAATTTAACAAGAAACACACGAGTATTCTACTGGAATCACAATCAGATCGATTCTGAGAGAGAAAATAAACCATTACTCTGTACGTGCCTCTCAAGCACTCAAGTTAACTAACTTCGACCAACAAAATTAATTCACAAATTTTAAAAAAAATTATTTGGAAGCTTAAAGGTTACATTCTATGTTTGATAGAATTTTTAGATTTGTTTTATATTCTTGTTATTCTTAACCTTTTCACTTTGGAGAAAAATCGCACTTTGGACTCGAATTGTTTATTTTTAAATATATTTGTAAATCGGATGTGTTATTCGGATCCACGACCCATATATGATTTGATAGGTTAGTAATATTAAGATCCGAGGCCTTTTATCTTAGTTGAAGGACCAAGACGAGTTGTGTTGGACCTGAGGTCCAAAGTTCAACGCGGAGCTTGGACCTATCTAACTTTAAACCTTTGTTTTGCAGGTTGGTGGAAATGATTCGTGGGTGGGTCAATAATGATGTATCATGCATTGCGTTGATGATTTTTACACAAAAAGACAAATACGTAAAAAGAAGAAAAAAATTAAGTTAATTACAACTTATTCTTTTAAATCGATCAAAATTTATTTATTAATCCATATGATATAAAAAACAAGACTGAGTCCTTAACCAATTTTGATCATCATCAATTTAGTAGTATCTTTTTCAAAAATGCCTTCTTTCTTTATCAATTTTTTTCGTGCAATTTTTTTTCTTTTTTTACTTTCAAAGAAAAGAAAAAGAAAAATAAAGTAACTTAGAAAGAACTAGTTTGATATTGTGCTTCACGGCGGGCATAATGTTGTTTCATAATTGTATATTGTTTGTTTTTTATATGTTAAAGTGGCATGTATATATAAGTTGTTATGTATTTTACTATGCTTAGTTCGATGATTTAAATAATCATGAAATGTCAGTATGTTCGCCTTTTAAAAAAAATGTATTTATTTATGTTGGGTTTGATGGTGATGAAAAACCGTTTCAGTAGTTAAGTACCTTTTCTTTTCGTGCACGTAATAGCATTCATACCGCACGTTACGACAGGATGAGCTATACAACATTTTTATATATCTATTTATATAAAATTTAAAATTTAAAAATAATTATTTAAATGTATCATGCGAAAAAATTTGAAAAAAAAAACAAAAACATGTATTTCATAATTTACAGCGGGGTTAGCTAAATGAAAAGTCTACAAAATTGAATAATATAATGTGGCTAATTAGATATTGTTTGATATAATTAAAATATTTATAATAACTGATAATTAAAATAATAATGTGGTAGTTTTTGAATTTTAGATGATTAATTTTTACCATATATTATTCATCTATAATTTGTTACATGAGACAAAAAAAAAACCACCCAAATCAAAAAGATAAAAAAACCTTTGTCAAATCGAGAATTTGGCAAAGAAAATAAAGGTAAAATTATACACGATAAAAATTAAATGATAAAAAAAATAAAGACCAAAATAACCAAAAAAAACTTTCACTAAAAAAAAAAACTTATAAACAATACGTCTAAAAAAATTCATTATGCATAAGGTAGAAACAAAAGTAAAACATTATAATTTTTCAATGACCAAAATAAAAAAATTAATAAAATAAGAATCAATATAGAAAATATTTTTTACTATAAAAAAAAACTTAGAATAGTTAAACTGTATTTAATTTTAGTATAGAATGAATAATAATTAAATATAATAAAACTTTAATGATCAAAATAAATAAAAGATCACAAAAAAAAAAAACAAAATGTAACAAAAAGTTTTATTAAAAATAAAAAATGGTTTCTTGTAGAGGAAAAAAATCAAATCTAATAAAATTTAGTGATCAAAATAAAAAAACAATTACAAAAAAGAGACTAAAAACAATTCTACTAAATTTAATGAAGAAAATAAAGAAAAAAATCACAAAATAGAAATTATAATAGAAATAAAGTTTCAATAAAAGCCAATAATAATAATAATAATAAAAGCTTAAGATAGTAAATTTTATTTAGTTTTAGTATAGTAAGCATAAAAATCAAACATAATAAAACTTAATGACCAAAATAAAAATATATCACAAAATAGTAATAAAAAAAGAATATAAATTTTTACTAAAATCCAAGAAAAAATTTATTATAGGGATAAAAATCAAATATAATAAAATTTTAATATTTATTATAGAGATAAAAATTAAATATAATAAAATTTTAATAATCAAAATAAAAAACGATTAAAAAAAAGGACCAAAATAAAAAGAAATTTCCTTAAAGCTTGGAAGCTAGCAATCCAAACGAAAAAAAAAAAAAAAAAAAAAGCCAGCCATCCAAAACAAAAAAAAAAAAAAGGTGAACAATGAATGAATAGTAAAGTGCTATAGTGGTTTTTCTTTTTCTTTATTATAGGGATAAAAATTAAATATAATAAAATTTTAATAATAAAAAAATTAGAAAAAAGGGATCAAAATAAAAAGTAATTTCCTTAAAAACTTGGAAGCTAGCAATCCAAACGGCAAAAAAAAAAAAAAAAGGAGTAAAAGCTTGGAAGCTAGCAATAATAATAAAAATAAAAAGGTGAATAGTGAATGATCAGTAAAGTGCTATAGTGGTTTTTCATTTATTTTTAGTTTTATTGTAATTTATTATAGGGATAAAAATTAAATATAATAAAATTTTAATAATCAAAATAAAAAAAAATTAGAAAAAAGGGATCAAAATAAAAAGCAATTTCCTTAAAAGCTTGGAAGCTAGCAATAGAAATAGGCAAAAAGAAAAGAAAAGAAAAGAAAAGGTGTAAAAGTTTGGAACCCGAATAGAAAAAAAAAAAAACAAAAAACAAAAAAGAGTGAACAAGTGAATGAACAAGTAAAGTGCTATAATGATTTTTCATTTTCTTTTAGTTTTACTGTAATTGATTAATTATTTTAAAAGCTAGTCCATGTTTTACATGTTTAAAAAAGCTTTTTATTTTTATTTTTATTGTTTTATTATTTTATTTTATTTTTTGTCAACTTGCATGGCTATGAAAGCATATAATTTGTGGTGGTGGTAGAGCATTATTAAACTTGTAATTGTCAAATTAAACACAAACATAGATGTGTTTTAAATATAAACATACATAGGCAGTCTGGTGCAATTGGAGATTTATATGAAATAATTTTTTTTGTACGTATATAAAACAACCGCAAATAGGTAGAATTTGCTAGCTTTATGGTATTGGCTTATCATCTTGGTTTTGGTTTTGGTTGTTTGTGCCGTCCTCGAAGATATGGGTTAAACTAAAGTGCACACAAAAAATTGGACTATCTAATATGTCATGGAAAACATGAAAGATTTTGATGTAGCCGATCGTCTTTGAAAAGACACTAACGGTATAGTATTGTTAGGGTTGAATCCATAGTCATGCATTAGATCAAAACATTTTATGTAAACCAAATGTCTTGTAGCCACTATTATGCATATACATTCTTGCTTCAGCTATGTCGTAGTTGATAGTTGATAGTTGATAGTTGATAGTTGATAGTTGATAGTTGATACCGCATATTATGCAATAGTTGTAATTGCAAAATAAACCCTACAAGAAAATAAGCAATTTGCAATGGATTTAGTTGCATCGCTATTTAGCTACTAAATAGCAATTCATTAGCGATGAAATTGAAAATCCATCAAATAGTGACCATTTTGCGATGAAAAACATTTCATCGTTAAAGAGCATGGAAAAAATCCCCGCTAACTTCAATGATGGAATTGCTATAGATTAACAAAAGAATTTAGCGATGGAATTAAAAAATCTATTGCTAAATTCATCGTTGGAAAAGCGAGGAAAATTATCCATAGCTAACTATCACTAATCAGCAATGAATTTTATTATATCGATAATTGTGCAAATTCTTGAAAAATTTTGAACAATTCTTGAAAAGTTTGAAAAATTCGAGCAATTGGTTGAAATTTAAATTAGCAATGGACAATTGTTTCGTCGTTATTTAACCACGGAGTAGTGACAAAAACTTGCATTCGTCACTAATTGCGCAAATTTCTCAAACTTTCTAGGCAATTCAAGTGACCATTTGAAATTCAAATTCGCATCAAACTTAAGTGTTTGGTGATGAAAATGCATCCATCGCTAATTCTAAATCCCTATAAACCGTTATCCTATGATCTTTTCCCTTATTTTCCCCCTTTCCCTCTCCTATTCCTATCCTCCTCCCCTACCGCCACACCTACCAACCCAAAACACTACGGCGCACTAGCCCACTCCCTCCCTGACCCACTCAATCCGACGAGGCGCCACTTTCTCACCAAATATCACTACGGTAATCTCTCTTCTCTCTCCTCTCCTTTGATAATTTGTTCTCTCTCTCTAGATTTTTTATTTTTTTATTAGTTTAATTTTGTTAGTTATTAGTTTAATTTTATAAATTATTAGTTTAATTTTGTTAGTTATTAGTTTAATTTTATAAATTATTAGTTTAATTTTGTTAATTGCTAGTGTTATGTTAAATTTTAATTATTTAATTATTGAGGTAATTTAGATAAATTGGTTGATTAATTGTTAGGTTAAAATTTTGTTAATTAATTGTTAATTTGTTATTTTTTAATTTCATTTATAATATTTTATTTGTTAATTAATCGATAGTTAAATTTTAATTAACGTTTGAATTAGGATTAACCTAATTAGTTAGAATTAATTTAATTTGGTTAATTTGAATTTATGGTTAATTTAATTATGGTTATTTGAATTGCTTGATTGATCTTTAATATTAATTATAGTCCAATTGGTTAATTAATTGATATTTAAAATTTAATTGGATTTGAATTAAGGTTAATTTAACTATGGTTAATTTTATTAGTTTAGTTGAATTTATTATTAAATTAATTAGGTAAATTTTCATTCATTTTTTTAATTTTATTTATAATATTGTAATTTGTTAAATAATCGATATTTAAAATTTAATTAACATTTGAATTAGGATTAATGTAATTAGTTATGATTAATTTACGTTAGTTAATTTGAATTTATGGTTAAATTAATTATGATTATTTGAATTGATTGATTGATTTTTAATATCAATTATAGTCCAATTGGTTAATTAATTGATATTTAAATTTAATTGTTGTGAATTAGGGTTAATTTAAATATGGTTAACTTCATTAGCTTTGGTTGAATTTATTATTAAATTAATTAGGTAAATTTTGATCCGTTTTTTTAATTTTATTCATAATATTGTAATTTTTAATTAATCGATATTTAAATTTTAATTAACATTTGAATTAAGATTAATATACTTAGTTAGGAATAATTTAATTTGGTTAATTTGAATTTATGATTAAATTTAGTCGAGTTAATTTTGATTAAAGATTTAATTATTGATGTTATTTATAACTTAATTAGGTTTGAATTTGGATTAATTTTATTAGCTAGGTTTGATGTGAATTAGGATTAACATTTTAAGATGACTAACTTAATTAATCCTTCAAATTTATTGGACGATGATTCACGAAATTAGAATTTATAAATAAAAAAATAATTTAATATGGTACTAAATAAATGATTTATCAATTAAATTACTTAGTATTTATCATCCAAAACCTTTCACTTACACTAATAAAATTGAGAAATCCAAGATTGACATGTCAAAAAAAAATAATCAATGTTTAATAATGAAAAGCAAGAGCAAAAAGAAGTAATCATTCTTTAAACAATCATTCTAATAAAAAAAATTCTAACTTGGTACCTTTAGACAACCAATACGATTAATTTTTTTTTTAAAGTCATAGGAATGTTGATTAAGAATTTTTTGCAAGAGTTATATGATTTTTGCAATAATTAAAAAAATGAAATCTAATCAATAATGGATGAATATTAGGTTAGTTGACGGATTGTTAAATGATGAAGGAGTTGAGCAATTTGTTGCTTTTGATGTTGAGCATCCCGAATGTATGGACGAAACCAAAATTAGGTGTCCTTATAATTACAATAAGTGTTGAAATAAAAATTTTGAGGAGCTTGAAGCGGTAAAATACCATTTGTCTTGTAGAGGTTTTGTCTTTGAAATATTATGATTGGATACATCATGGAGAATTTGAATCTTACATGATATCTATTGATTCTAGGAGTTATTATGTTTCTAAAAATTATCATGTAAACAAAGGTAGTCCTAGTGAACCTTAAAACCTATATCAAACAATGATAATGAATGTAGTTGGTCCATTTTTCGATCCGTCTAGCACGAAAGAGGTGCCAAATCCTAACGCTCGACATTTTTATGATATGTTGAATGCATCTTGTAGAGAAATTTGACCTAGTTGTGATAAGCATTCGCGAGTTATCGGTAGTTGCTCGAATGTTGAACCTAAAAGCTAAATATCATTTTCTCGAAAAGTGTTTCGATCAATTGTATGAGTTGATGAAGGAGTTAATGTCCGATGATAGTTGTATAACAAACAACTTTTATGAAATAAAAAATATGGTTAAAAGGATGGGTTTACTAATGGAAAAGATTCATTATGTGAGAAAGGTTCATGATATATTAGAAGAAAAACAATGAATTAGATAAATGTAAGTTTTATAAACATCCTTAATATCAAAAGTCTCCATCGAGGATCGACAAGAGAAAAACTTATTTCAATTAAAAAACTATAAACCCTATGGCTATAGTGATTGTATGCATCGATCGAGAATATGACATAGTATGCTGAACTCGAGGTAGATGATGTAGGAGTAATGTAGTATTCCTCCGACTCTATTGCAAGGTGAAGTTTCGATCAAATTAATGTTCCTTTTACGATCGGAAGAAGGAACATCAAATTATGAGTTTATACTAATGGGTTTTAGTCATTTAGTCAATCCGATGCATAATATTCTTCATGGTTGGTAATTGTGACTCCTCATAATTTGCCCCTCTTGATACATATGAAGGAGGAATATATATTCCTAACATTGATAATTTTAGGTTCAAAAAATCTAAAGCATAAGTTGGATGTTTACTTATAGCTTTGTATTTCTAAGCTGATTCATTCATGAAAGGCTGGATGTGGTGAAGTACGATATCTATCGTAAGCAAAACTTTTTATTGAGAGCTACAATTATATGGATTATTAGTGACTTTCCTACATATTTGATGCCATTGTTAGAGTAGGTGCCCAAAATCTAACTTATTTAGATGGTTTGATTTATTGTATCATGACATTTTTATTTTATTAAAAGAACTCTTTATATTAATTTTTTTTATTTATAATTTGATAGAATTAGATAGAAGTTCATATGATAAGCATTGTATTAATGATTGATCAATTGATGTGAGATAAACATTGATGTACTTAAATGATATCATTAAATGTCTCAAGTCATAGTATTATTAAAATTGGACACTAACAACATATGATAAGACTTATGAGTGTTATGCTCTTTTTATTGATAGCAACAAGAATCTCACACCAACTAGAATGGTGATGCCAAAGCAAGCACATAGGTGAATAATGTTAGAAAACATATATCACTAAACTGTGACTTGCTTGAGAATCCATTTGGTTTGGCCTATAGGAATCTCATATGAGATGGGTATAATTATTCCTTTGACTTGAAGTCATCATGATTCATTGGGTGTATTAGAGGATTGATGTACTTTGACATTTGTTTTGATAGGCTTAAAGAGCTGTAAGTGCACGATTCATTGGGTGTATTAGAAATCTAATGGAGATATGTAGATGATTGAGATAAGACATTTCATTCCTTATATGCTACATTAGTTATCACATTACACTTTGATGAACGTCTAATCAAGAAATCTGTGGCCATAGTGAAAGTATACCAATAGATCATAGTTAGTTTACTTATGAGCTAAGACATTTAGAGATCAAAGAAAACTTGTGTAATCATAATCGAACGGACTATAAACCAAGTTTGAGATCACACTTGTGATAAATTGACATGAGGGCTTAATTGTATAGAAACCATGCTCGTGAAAGATAATTGTGGATTAATCAATTCTCCTAGAAAATTGGGTAGTCATGATGCTTGCTAGAGGCCAATCTTGATTTATGTAACAAGAGATAAAAGAGGTATGTTTTATTTTCTTAATATATTGTCAACATATTTAACGACTCTACCGAGTTACGCATATAAATTTAAATATTCACACGATAAAAGAGAAGCAATGATAGAAGAAAAATACACGATAAAATAAGAAAAAAAAGATTTTTCTCTCTTTCAAACTCGTCACTTGCTCTCACTCTCTCCCACTCTAAGATTAGCATATATTGTCCTAAATTATTTGTAGAGAAAAATTAACTACATAGAGAGATTGGAGCTAGCACTTTACAATTTTTATAACTTCTTATATAGGTGTTTGAGTCATGTGGATAATAAATAGAGGTCGAAACTTAGACGATTCCTTTCTACTTAAATTGTTTTTGCACTACAAGAGGTAAATTACTCACCTTAATTTGATTCATGTTTATGTATGATTAGTTGATTCAATGACATGACCTTGAGAACCATAGATAAAGAAAAAAATTATTTTATTTCGTACCTCTATAGGATGTATCATCCTTTCAATTGTTATTAGAGACTTTATTAAATCTTTAATTATATGTTACATTAATTATGATTAAATATATGAATTATTGTTTTTTTATTATAAATTTGGTATTTGATAATATCTTAAAATTGATTTTGGAGCTAAAAATTAATGGGCTTGCATAAGGCCAAGGTTGGACTTTGGCACTCGCTCGCGCAACAACATGTAAGCTCGGCACACCCATGCCTCATGCACACTAGGCTTATGGCCAAGTCGTGCACACTAGGCAAATGCTAGGTATACCCAAAACAACACACATACGAGCACGTTAGGAGCATGCCACTAGTTAGGTGAGCGCGAGTAAGCCAAGTAGCAAACCGGGAGCATGCAAGTGCACTAGGCTACGACCAAGCCAAGCATGCTTAGCATAAGCTAGGCTAGTAGGGTTGCTAACTAGTATAGGGCATTGGCTTATGGGTAACTAGGCTAGTGCTGGGCATTGGCCAACGAGCAAGCCAATGCTAAGCACTAGCCTACTAGGGCATGACAACCCGTAGGTTTCCTAAACCCAAAGGCCAATAGGCCCAAATGGGCTTAAGGCCTAAAAGTCTAAAAATTAAAATTTAAAATTTTTTTAATATTTTTATAAAATGACCTAAACCATAGATTTATAATGATATTAAAATGAAATGTATTTCATTTGCTTATATATCATGTATCAATGTGATTGAAGCATGGGTGAATGGTATAGATGAATCGAACTAATTTTTAGAAATGTATGCTTGTAAATTTTTTATTAAATAGGGCTTGTGTGCCCTCGCCTTCTCTATTATTCTAATGTATTTCTCTTCTTATCTTACTCCTCTCAAATGTAACTTGAGGTTTTTTATTCAAATAATTATAAAAGTAAAAGATAGATTATTAGAATAGATACAAAGAAAACAAGCTAAGAAGAGAAGACAATCTCAAAGAATTTATAATAATTTTTCACTTATGTATTTAACCCGGTAGTCTCCTTATGGATCGAGAGGACTAATAGTTGAGATTCATTATCATTCACCAGTTCTTGAGTCATGTATATGATTGTGATGTAATTAATATCTAATATGCATGATAGGATGTTGTTAGTATGATTAAATTCTAGTATGCATGCTAGGATTAAAATAATGAGACCTACCATATCAAATTTTTCAAATTAATATCAAGTTAAATGCCTTTTAACATTGTGATGAGAGAACTCTCTTGATTTTTATTGACTTTTTAAGATAACTCAAGGTCTCTTCTTCCTTAAGGGAATTAAATCATGGGTCATGCAATGTTTTTGAATGTTTGGGTCTAACTTGAAACAATTATTAGGTTTATTCGGATAACTCAAGGTCTAACGAATTTATAGACAAAGACTAGTAGTTACATAAGATGTGAGATGATAAAGAGTTATCATGCTAATGAGATTAGGAATTGCATTGGATGCAATTGGTAAGGAGTTACCTACCTAATCCTTCATTTATGACATATTAAGATAACTCAAGATTAATACATGTTAGATGATGAGATCCTAACCCACTAAGGAAAACGAATTAAAAAGTTTTCTTGAGCCCTATATTGAAGGTTATAAGGAGTGAATATAGATTTTGCTTTGTTTACTAATGCAATCCAATTAACTAAATCGTATATTTTTCTATCTTATCAAAGTCATTGCACATTATCATTGGTAATACATCAATGCGATCGATAATTAATAAAAGTAATGCCTAGAATGGCATAAAATTCTTTGATTAGAAAATGAAACTAAGAAATATTCTCTAACATAGAAAATGTTTTATACGATGGAGAGAAAGGAGTACCAAAAAGAGGTGCAAAAGAAGAGTTCGATAAGCGCCTCTAATGTTTATGTTATTGAAGTGAAATTTTCTACTTCTAGTCGCACATCATGGATATTTGATACTATATTTGATGCATATATTTGTACAAATATGCAAGGACTAAAAGAATCAAGAAAGATTGCTTTAGGAAAGGTTGACCTACACGTTGCTAATGGTTCAAGAGTTGTACCATTAACGAAAGGTACCTATGAGTTAACAATACCATCTAGGCTTATGCTTACACTTAGAAATTTTTTTTACATTCCGAGTATAACTAGGAATATCATTTCTATTTCTTATTTAGACCAAGATGATTTTTCATTTTTATTTAAGAACAAAGGTTGCTCTTTTTATAAAGATGATGTTTTATATGAAAAAGCTAAAATTAATAATGGTTTATATGTTTTGAATATAGATATACACATTTATAACATAAAAACCCAAAAACTCAAAACAAATGATCTAAATAAAACATATATATGGCATTTTCGACTTGGCTATATAAACGAGAATCAAATATCTAAACTACATAAAAATAGATATCTAAAATAATTTTATCATGAATCTTATGACGTCTATAAATCTTATCTACTTGGCAAAATAAAAAAATCACCTTTTAGTGGAAAAGCGAAAGAGTCGCTGATTTGTGAAGCCTTATACATACTAATATATATGAGCCTATGTCCACCCAAGCAAGAGGAGGACATTATTATTTTATAACTTTTACTAATGATAGATCATGTTTTAGTTATATGTATTTAATGAGACATAAATCTAAAGTATTTAAAAAGTTCAAGGAATTTAGATTTTAAGTCGACAAACAAACTAACAAAATTATTAAAGCACTTCAATCTAATCGAGGTGTTGAATACTTAAGCGCTGAAGTTTTAGATCATTTAAAAGAGAATAAAATTCTCTCTTAATAAAATCTATATGGAACACCACAAATGAATGGAGTGTCTAAAATGAGAAATAGGACAATGTTAGACATAGTTTGGTCCATGATGAGTTTTACCGATATTGTTAGTGTAGGTGCCCAAGATCTAACCTTGTTTGGATGGTTTAATGTATTGTAACATTGTATTTCTATATTAATAAAAGTTTTTTTTCTATTAATTCTTGTTGCTTACAATTTGATTTAATTAGATAGAAGTCTATATGATATGCATTGCATTACATTTAAATGATATCATTAAATATTCTAAGTCATGGTATTGTCAAGAATGGACATTAATTATATGCGGTAAGACTTTTTTAGTGTTATGCTATTGACAAAAGTAGTAGTAGGAGATCTCACACATATTGATACGGTGATGCCAAATCAAGAACTTAGGTGATTAATTTTAGAGAACATATCACCTGGATATGACTCACCATGAGAACCAATTTTGTTTAGTCTATTGGAATCTCATACAAAATGGGTACAATTAGTTCTTTGACTTAAAGTCATCATGGTTATCTTATTAGAGGATTGGTATACTTGGACATTCATTTCGATGGGCTTAGTAAAGAGCTATATGTAGACGATTCGTTGGGTGCATGAAGAATCTAATAGAGATAGGTGAATGACTAATATAGAACATATCATTCCTTATATGCTAAAGGAATTATCACATTGCACTTCAATGAATGTCAATTCAAGAAATCTATAGACATAGTATGAGTATACTAATAGAGCATAGTTAGTTTATTTTAGAGCTATGATATTTGAAAATCAAAGAAAACTTGTGTTATCATAATTGAATATACTATAAACCAAGTTCGAGATCAGATTATGATAATTGATATGAGGACCGAATTCTATAGTAACCATGCTCGTAAAAGATAATTATAGATTAATTAATTTTTCTAAAGAATTGGGTAGTCATGATATCTTGCTAGAAGTTAATCTTGATTTATGTATCAAGAGATAAAAATGGTGATTTTATCTTCTTGATATATTATCAATATATCTAAGAGCCTATTGAGTCACATTCATAAGTTTAAATATTCACAAAACAAAAGAGAAACAAAGATTTTGAAAAAGGTTTTCTATTTTGAAAGTTTCTTATTTTGGAAAAAAGTTTTTGAAAATGAAAAGTTTTCTCGTTTTGAAAAAAAATTTATACCTTAGAAAATTTCTTGTTTTGGAAGAAAGTTTCCTAAAATGGAAAGTTTCCTATTTAGAAATCAGCTTTTCTAATTTGAAAGTTAGTTCTAAATTTGGAAGACGAGTTATCTAAAAGGAAAATTAGTTTCCTAATTTAGATTTAAAGGTAATTTGAGAAATTGCTTATTGTAGGACTCACTAATTGCTTGACCCAGTTTATTTAAATAGTCAAATTAATTGATAATTAATTGGGCCAAAAGAGTTTAGGCTAACATGTTTAATTTAAAAGCCTGCTATATATTTTCATGGAAGGATAAATTGAGCACTATTAGATAAGGTTTAGAATTTATAAGAGTAAGATCAAACAAGCCCATATATATTGTAACTCCTTCTCCTTGGAGGATAAGGATGTCACCCCTATATATAGAAAAGAAAGAGAGAGATGACAACAAGCCAAGAGAGATGTATTGAGCAACAATGCATGGTAAAATAAGAAAAAGAGAAAAAGATTTTTCTCTCCTAAAAACCCACCACTTCTCTCTTTATTTTCTAGGACTAGCATAAATTACCCTATAGGATTTCTAAGAAAAAAAATTAACTACACAAAAAAATTAGAGCTAGTACTCCGGGATTTTTATTACTTATTGTGTTGGTGTTTGAGCTGCGTGTATTAAAATAGGGGTCGGATACTTAGACAGTTCCTTTTCTCGCTTGAATTGATTCTACACTACAAGAGGTACTCATTCACCTATATTTATATGTATGATTAGTTAATTCAATAACATGATCTTGAAAACCCTAGATGGAGAAAAATTTTTATTTATTTCGTACCTTTATAAGATACATGATCCTTTAATTGGTATCGAGCCTCCGATGAATCTTTAATTATATTTTATGTTAATTATAACTAAGTACATGAATTATTATTTTTTAATTATAAATCTAGATTTTTGATATTTTATAAAGTTTTAAAAGTGATTTTTTGGGATAAAAAGGAGTGGGCACGCATGACTCTAACATTGAACATTAGTGCTTATGCACGTGCCAACAAGCAAGCCAATGTTGGGCATTGAGCAACTAGCCGACCAAGGCCGGTGCTAGGCATGAGCCGGTGGCCAATGTTAGGCCGGTGACAATTGTTGGCTAGTGTTAGGCATCGGCCAGTCGGGGTGTGACAGTCCATAGGCCTAAGTTACGCCCAAGGCCTAAAAATCTAAAATTATAATTTAGAAAATTTAATGTTTTATAAAATGATCAAAATCATAGATTTATAGTTATGATTAATATGAAATGTATTTTATTTGAATTTCATGTATCAATTTGATTGAACATTAGTACTTATACACATGAAAACAAGCAGGTCGGTGTTGGGCATTAGCTAACTAGCTAGCCAAGGGCGATGATAGGCATGAGCCGGTGGTCAACGCTACGCTAGTGATAATTGTAACCCCCGTAAAAACCCTTATACGTAACGCGACGTGTATTAGAATAATTCTATATATATATGTATATTAAGAGTAAGTATAATTCTCATTTCATCATGAGAAATTAATGCTTGAAATATGTGATTTATGTTAAATTAAAGTTATTGTGCTTAAGATTAATGGTTTAATTATTAAAGAAATCAAATATGCAAAATCAGTGTTTTAAGGACTATATTCTACCCAAGTTTTGTGTGAATTATTTGAGGACTTTAGGGTAATATTTGAGTCAACATTAAAGAATGAAAGTTGTTCATCTATGTGTTGAATAGACCTGTATAAAAGCTTATAATATTTGGACTTATAAATTAAGAGTTATACCAATTATAGTGAGGGTTATTTCGAAATGCATTCTGCTGGAATTTTGAGAGAAGAATCTGCCCGAATCTTGTGAGATTTATTTGATGCTGTTAGATTGATTTTTGAGAAAACATTAAAGAATAAACATTGTTTTTCTATATGTTTACTAGCTCTCTATAAAATTTCATAAATTTTTGATACATATAGAAAGAGTTATACACATTTTATTATAGATGGGTTAGGAGGTAACACTGCTGAAATTTTGGAGAAAAAGAAATTTCGAATTTTAAAAATGAAAATTTCCGAATTTTTTATGAAAAAAATTTTGTCTAATTACATTAACCCAGCTTATTAATGTTTTTATTTATCCTAAGTTTTCTTTAGCCACCTAAGCACTTCAATTAAATGCTTAGAAGCCAAATCATCACCTTTGACTTCCAAAACATGCCACCTTTGCCTTCCAAGCTTCCTTCACTTTACATTTGGCCTAGTTAAATTTTAACACTTATGATATAAACAAATGAGAGGATAAAAGGTGGGTATATAAGGGAAAGAGAGGGTTAAATGGCTGCCATTTTTAGGCCAAAAACCGTAGCCATCCAGAATTAAAAAGAGAAGCCAAATTGAAGAGAGAAAAACAGGTAAAAGAGAGAAAGAAAGAAAAGAGAAAGAAAAGGGAAAAAGGAAAGAAAAAGAGCTAAAGAAATTCTAATTAAACCTAAAAGAGGTAAGTAGGTTTCATTTGTTGGCTGATTAATGTCTTAAATTATTTTTTTAAGTTATTTTGTTAGTGTTTATTTCATGGGTTGTAATAATTTTCAATGGTTATATGCTTGATGCTTGGGATAAATCTATGTATGGATGCCTTGTTGTGATGACTTATGATGTTATGATTTTTTGAAAAATATCCAAGTATGTGGTGATGGGTTGGATTGAACTTGGACTAAATTTAAGTGAACTAAAACATGTTTAAAATTGGCTTGGAATGAACTAATAAATTAGTGTTGATAAGGAGTAAATTCTGTCCGAATTTTGGGGTGTATGTTCATGGATTTTAGATCGATTTCTAGGTGAAACTTAAAGCATAAAAGTTGTTCATCTATGTTTCAAATAACTTCATTTAAACTTTCTTGGTCATTGGATTCGTGTACAAAGAGTTACACCCGATTTAGTATGGATAGCTCTAGATAAACTACTATTAGGCAGATTGCTCCCTAAGTTTCAAAACTTTATAATTAATTGTGTACTTGGTATTTAGACTTAATTTTTGGATATGTTATAAATAAATATGTCTAGTATCTAACATAAAATGGGTAAGATTTAATTATGTTTTGAAATGAGAAAATTATTTACTCGATTAGGAGTTGCCTGGTAATAAACCCTAAAACCAAAAAAAATAGATTTTGACAAAATTAATAGGTTTGGAATAAACTAAATGAGCTTGGACTAAATAAAATGGAATTAAATAGAGTCAATGAACCTAGGATAAAGTTAATGGGCTCGGATTAAAGTAAATGGACTTGGACCTTCTTTTAAATATTAATGAAACTAATGAACAATATTAATGAGCGGAGATTGTGTTCTCGCTGTGGGTATCATGATTGGTATGTGAGCAATGGATAAATTCCGAGTGTGGGTTGGACCATAAGTATGGCATGAGAATGAAGGGTTGGTACCCGAATTTGGTTGAATGTGATTAAATATGTCATCATGTGCATCATGTGCATAGTGGGTGGTTTGAGACAAGTCAATTGATTGGGAAATGGTTTATACATCTAGGTTTGATAACCTAACCGGAATAAATGGGTATTAGTAGTCCAAGTACTCTAGGTCGTGTGCCCGCACTATTAGACGATGGATTCCCGCTAATAGCAGTTACAACGAGGGATAATTCCGTTATAGCGAGAAGATGATCCGAGGATCATCCGGATGAAACCAAGCTGTGTGCTTGCACTCGTTAGACGATGGATTCCCGCTAACGTAGTTACAACGAGGGGTAATTCCGTTGTAGCGAAGGTGATCTCGCGGACCACCCGGATGATAAATAGAGTAGATCGGCTAATACCTAGGGTACCCGAGATTAAAATTTATGAATATGGTGGGAAGTCAAAACAACATTGCATACCACGTGCATCACCCCGCTTACCGAGCTTCGGCTCACCCCGTTGTTATTTTTTTTTATGTCTTGATAGAAAAAGGACAAGTTAGTACGGATGCGGCCGGCTCCTCCTAACCGGCTTATGTGAGGCACCATATATTAGTTTTTATTTTGTCCGTAAATTTTGGGTATGGAGTTCGTGAGAAATTAAATATTGCTTGTAATATTTTATTAATGTATTTAATTATGTGATGTAAATTTTATCTTAATGAGTTATATGCATAATATACTCGTTAAAATTCTAAAAATATCATAAGAAAACTACTTAGAGTTTAGGGTATGTCGGCGTAACGCGCTTCGTCTAGTACTTTACTTGGGTAGTAGAAATATAACTGGGGCGGGGGCATTACAATAATTGTTGGCTAGTCCTAGGCACTAGCCAGTCAGGGCATGACGATCCATAGGCCTAAGTTATGTCCAAGGCCTAAAAATCCGAAAATTAAAATTTAGAAATTTTTCATGTTTTATAAAATGACCAAAATTATATATTTATAATTATGATTTATATGAAATGTGTTTTATTTGAATTTCATGTATCAATGTGATTGAAGCATAGGTGAATGGTATGAATCCAACTAATTTTGAGAAATGTATGCTTGTAAGTTTTTAGTTTAATAAGGCCTACATGTCCCGCCTATCGCCTTCTTTATCATTCAATGCATTTCTCTTTTCATCTTACTTTCTTCAAATGTAACTTAAGGTTTCTTATTTAAAAATTATAAAAGTAGAAGATAGTTTATTAGAATAGATGTATGGAGAAGGAGTAAAAAAAAAAAAAAGACAATCTTGAAAAAATTATAATAAATTTTTCATGTATTTGACCCACTAGTCTCCTTATGGCTCGAAGAGACTAGTAGAAATTCATTACCATTCATCGATCCTTGAGTCATTTATGAGATTGATGTGATTGAACTCCTATATATATGATTACGTGATTGATAGTATGCATGATAGGACTAATGTAATTGAACTCTAGATGCATGCTAGGATTAAAACGATGAGACTAATCATATTAAATTCTTTAAATTAATATCAAGTTACATGCCTTCCAACGTTATGAGAAGAGAACTCCCTTAGTCATTGTTGACTTATTGAGATAACTCAAGGTCACTTTTTCCTTAAGTGAATCAAATAATGGGTCATCTAATGCCCTTGAACTTTTAGGTCCAAGTTAAGACAAATTATTGAGCTCGTTAAGATAACTCAAGGCTCATCGAATTTGTAGGTAAAGATTGATATTCACATGAGATGTGAGATGACAAGGATTTGTCATCCTATTTAGGTTAAAAATTATATTGGATATATTAATAAGGAGTTATCTACCTAATCTTTCATGTATGACTTGTTGAGATAACTCAAGGTTAATGCATGTTGGAGGATGGGATCTTAACCTACTAAGAAAAATAAATCAAAAAGTTTTTTCGAGTCCTATATTAAAAGTTATAAAAATTGAAGAAAATAGTAGGAAAGAAAATAGATTTTACTTCTTAATTTATACTTTTTTTTCATTAATGCAATTTAATTAATCGAACAAGTACATTTTTCTATCCTGTCGAGTTATTGCATAGTATGACTAGTAATACATCGATACGATCAATAATTAATGAGTGTAATACCTTCCATTGTATAAACTTTCTTGGCTATAAAATGAATCGGAGGATAGTCCTTCAACATGAGAAGATTCATTATAAGAGAGAGACACCTCTCCTAGGTGAGCCTCCTCGGGATCAAACTAAAGCATATGTAACATGGGTTAAACATAGAGCCGATGAGATCATCTCTTAGAGTATCATGTTGGTAGTTATAATGTTGAAGCATAGGTGCTAACATAAAGACATGAGCGTTTTTTATATCATAGTAAAGCTTAAGAGCTTATTTTAAGAGAATGCTACGTATGAGCACTATGAGATAGCCAAAAAGCTCTTTAGATCTAGAATTAAGAAGTATGTCACTAAAATGATAGGCTATATCGATAGAATGGTTAAGCTTGAAGTTAGAATGGATGTAGAGTTATCCATTGATCTAGTATTACAATCATTGCCCAACAACTTTAGATAATTTATTATGAATTTTAACATGATACATATGCAAAAGACCCTTAGAGAGTTACTCGTCTATGTTGAGAGAATCTCAATCCGAGATTAACAAGAAAAATAAGAGTTTTGTACTTCTTGTTAATAAGGAAAAAGGTATGATGAAGGGCAAGAAAAAGCCCAAGTACCAAAAGAAGAAGTCTTCTATCGTGCCTAATAGAAGGGTGAAAAAGCTCAAGGCTTAGAATAACCCAAAAGATATAGTCTCGCTTTCATTACAATAAGAAAGGATATTCGAAGCACAACTGCAAGGAGTAACTAAAAGAAGTAAAAAAGAAGAGTTCTACAACCACCTCATGTATTTATGTTATTAAATCTAATTTTTTCTATTTCTAATCCAACCTTATGGGTATATGATACTAGATGTGGTGCTCATATTTATATAAATGTGTAAAGCTTAGAAACGAGAATGAAGAGAAGATGACTTACACATTAGCAATGGATCAAGAGTTGGATCATTAATTGTAGGCACCTATGAGTTAGCACTATCATGAGTTAACACTACCATATGGGCTTATGCTTAGACTCAATAACTATTATTATATTTTTAAGTATAGGCTAATAATATTATTTCTATTTTTTGTTTAGAATGAGATGTTTTTTTATTTTTATTTAAGAATAATGATTGTTCTTTTTAAAGATGAAGCGTTATATGAAAATGCATTGATTGATAATAATTTGTATGTTTTAAACATAATGAAACTCTCATAGATGATATAAATGCTAAAAGACTAAAATGATTTAAATTAAATATATTTATACCATTGTCTACTTAACTATATAAACGAGAATCGTATATTCAAAATACTTATAAGTAGATACCTAGAATCATTTGATAATGTCTAAGAATCTTGTTTACTTAATAAAATAACGAGGATCTTCTTTAATGGAAAATGAGAAAAAGTTACCGATTTAATTAGACTTTTGCATAGTGATGTATGTGGGCTCATTTCCACCTAAGCAAGAGGAGGACATGATCACTTCATGATATTTACCGATGACGAGATCATGTTTTGGTTATTTATATATAAATGAGACACAAATCTAAAGCATTTAAAAATTTTAAAGAATTTAGATTTAAAGTCAAGAAACAACCGGCAAAAATATTAACGTATTTCAATCGGATCGAGATGGTGAATACAAAAGCGGTGAGTTTTTAGATCACTTAAAAGAGAATGGAATTCTCTATCAATGGACTCCACTCGAAACACCATAATTGAATGTTGTATCCAAAAACGAAATAGTACACCATTAGACATGGTCCGATCCATTATGAGTCGAATTGATAACCTATTTTATTTTGACATATGCACTTCTTATTGTAACCTTTATTTCGAACAAGGTTCCAACAAATTCTATTGATTAGACTACATACGAGATATGAAAAAGAAAGAAAATGAATTTATCTTTTCTTATAATTTGAGGTTGTGAAGCATACGTCAAACGTTTGGATAGAGACAAGCTAGATCTCCAATCAATGAAGTAAAAATTTATGAGACATTCAAAAGAAATAAATGGATATTACTTTTCTTACCACTAGAAAAAATATTGTTCATGACTAGGTATGTTGTATTCCTTGAGAAGAAATTTATAGATACTAGAACCGGAGGGAGAAAAATTGAACTCAATGAGATTCGCGTAAACTCATAAATAAGCACTCCACTAGTGGAACCCTAAGTAGAAAAGTTATAAAGTGTTGAAACTATCCTACAAATAGATACATAGGAATTTCATAGGTCTAAACAAGTTCGTTAAAAGTCAAAGAGATATGATCGTTTTGTCTCCACACATAATGATATCCTATATAAGATGATGAAGCTAATACCTATAAAGTGGTAATGTTAGACATTGACTCTTAGATATAGCAAATGGATGACAAAACCATTTTTCTTTATGGAAAATTGAATAATGATGTATAGATGACACACTCGATGATTCTATCACCAAAGAACATGCAAATAAGATTTGAAAAATACAAAGACCCATTTATGGACTTGAGCTTGCCACTAGGAATTAGAATCAATATTTTGATGAAATGATCAAAGAGTTTGACTTTTCACAAAACAAAAATGAACCTTATGTATGCAAAAGGTTAGTGGGAGCTTAGTATTCTTTATTGTTCTATATGAAAACAACAAACTATTTCTCGACTATAGCATTATCATGTTGCAATCTATAAATGATTAGGTAGTTAAGAATTTATCCATATAAGATATAAGAGGGTAGCCTATATTCTAAGAGTTGAGATCTATATAAATAAATCACATAGAATGTAAAGGCTTTCTCAAGGTAGTTACATTGACAAGATTTCTTTTAATGTCATATAGCTTAATGGCCGACTACAAAGGATCTATAGCATAAGTTAAGAAACCAAGGTCTCATCAATGGTCCAAGCATATACTACGACGTTACCACTCGATTAGAGAGATTATCGATCATGGTGATATAAGGATAGAAAAATTCCACACCGATGACAACATAGCGAGACCCCATGATTAAGCATTTATCATAGCAAAAACCCTTGTTCAATCTTCGGACATAAGGGACATAGCTGGTTGAATCTAGTAAAAATGAAAGATTATTACCGTAAGTGCCCAAGATCCAATCTTATTTGGATGGTTTGATGTATTATAACATTGCATTTCTACATTAATTAATTTTTTTTCATTAATTCTTATTATTTACAATTTAATAGAATTAGATAGAAGTTCATATGTTGTAGCGTTGGAGATGCTTCCGGACGTATTTTAAGTTTGTTCAACAATGTAATATGAACATAGGTTTTAAGCTCGTAATCTAGACATTATCCATGTAATGTGCATTGCCTAGTTTTGGTTTATAAGAGCAATGTGTAAATAGCCTTTTGGCCATGACAATTATGAACTAGTTGATGTTTTATGAAATGAAGCTTTTTTTTGAAAAAATTACGTTTGCCTAATCTACGCTGAATCTTTTACATTATAACATGTCCTTGTCATTGAAGAAATATTTTTACTTAATAAGTTGAACTAAGGCTACCACATGTTTAATTTTGTGCTTTTGAGCTTTAAAAGGAAAATATTTTTCTGCTTCCGCATTTCATGTCTCATATAAGTCCCATGTCATAATGCATCCTCATGCATTCGACGAGCATAGGATATGGCCACAATGTGTGTAGCCTATGCTAGCCGAGTGTGTCGTAGCCGTGTCTAGCACTCTATGAATATTTGACGCTAATGTGAAGAGAGCTACCGGCTAGGTATTTTCAAAAAGAAAGATTGATTGTTTCGATCAAACATGTGAAGAGAGAAATTGTTTTAAAAAAAAAAAAAAAATCTTGTGCGGTGTGGTATGTTCAATTTATATAAGATTTAGTAGAAAGAGAGGTTTTTTTTTTCATGCTTTAGCTGGGTAGGTAGATTAGTTTGAAAATTGTGGTAAATATATATAATTTTTTGTTTTGGATTGTAGTAAATAAGGTGTGAATTTTTAATGGTTAAGTGGGGGCGTGGTCTGTACAAGGCTGAATTTATCTCAGAAGAAGACAAAATTTTGTGTTGAGGTGTTAAATTAATTTATTTGTGTACTTTTTAAACATTTTTTTTATTGGTTTATGATGGTAAATTAGTTGACTTTAAAGCCTGATTTGAGTTTTGAATAATGTATCTTTGAGGTTTGAAATTTTTTTTGCATGTGGAAGGGAAGAAGCTTCTGTCATTTTTGTTTTCTTGTGCAAAGAAGGGTTGGCATTTAATAGATGTAGCCTTGGAAGGCAAAGCTAATCTAGGGTTTTGGGTATTTTTTAGGCGGCAATTTTTTGTGCCTCGGAAAATATGTTATTGTATTGTATTATTATAGTTTTGCAATGGAGCCATAGGCATCCAAATATTTGTGCATACAACAAGGAGCAGTCAGTTCGGCAAAGAAAGTAGTGTAAGGGCCATGATTTGTTTAAAATGGTGAGGGGCTGCACATATGCTAGCTGAGAATGACAAAAGTTAGAGGGGATAATATTTTTTAAAAAAAAACAAAGGGGTGGAGTAGTATCATTATAATGAATTAAATACACTGAGTAAGAAATAATGAGAATTATAAAACAAGGCAGAAAAGCTAGCCAACAAAGGGTTAAAAATAAGGGCAGCGAGGTAAGTTCAGAAAAGCACTGAATGACACCAATGTAAATCAAGATAAAAGGAAACGACATCAGATAGGACTTGAGAGGAAAAAAGAGTGAAATAGCAAGAAACTTGAGTTGGAATCATGCTGCAGCCATGAAGCCATAGCAGATCAAGAAAAAATTGGATGGATCAATGCACACAATAGAAGGAATAGTGATTTCAGTCTGTGTGAACATAAAAACAACAGTAATTTACCTCGTGTGTTTTAGTATTTTGTTAATATGGAATTGATGGAAGAACTTTAAGTTATAAATGGATTTGAGAACAAAAAAATTATATATATATATATATATATAGTTTTAAAAATATGAGGATCAATCATTAGATTTTTTTTGAAATTTAGGAATATGTACTCATTTAGTCGAATAGAAGAATCTTTAGCAAAAATAATTCTGTTGAGGGATAAGATAATTTTTCCGTAATGCTGTTGGTTTTGATTAAGTGAAGTTGCTTTTTTTAGTGGTATGGGAAAAAATTATTTTGGGCTTTTGAGTCGATTAGAAAGAAATAAAATTGAAATGCAAAGGTATAAGTGAATATGAAATTTAAAGGGAATCTTATGAGAGTATGGAAATTAATAAATCAACAGAATAAAAAAATATTTATTTTCAAATATTATTATAAGATTGAAATGCAAATATTTTTCCTTTTTTTAGTCAATTAAAATTTCTTTTATTGTCGAATAAAGATTCTAACTTCTCGTTCTAAAAAATGAAATAATAATAATGATAATGATAATAACTTGATAAACCAAATTGTTATTCCTATCAATTTCTTTTTCAAAAAATTATTAATACATCCTCCATTAATATGTTATATAATATTATTTGATAGCAATTGATGAATGATATATTGGTAATTGTATAAAAAATTATGGAAATAATAATTTTAATAGTGAATTTAGCCAAATTCAATTAAATATAACTTAAACTCAAACTCGGACTCCTGTGATTAACTTTTCTACTATTTTGAATATTTTGTGTCCCCTTTCAGTATTACATTTACATTACTTTATGTCATGGGCATGTGTCATCGCCATGTGACCATTCGGAGGGACAACTTCCACTTGAATTGAAAATATCATCTAATCTGTTGATAGACTCTGTTTATACTCATTCTAGTTTAAACCAGAGGCATTATCCTAGAATGAAAATACACAAAATGGGATATTTAAAATCGAGTATTACAAAACATTTGAAAAATTGTATTTACATAGATAAATTGCATTAATTTTTCTTGAGGTATTGTGAATTATAAAGAGTATTCAAAAGTTTCAAAATATTAAAAACACATGTTTTATACTTAAAATATTAAACAGGGTGATTTTAAAAACAATGATTGCATTTTGAATTTGTGTAATATAATTTTTGTATAGAATGTTTAAAGTTTGTGATTGTGAAATAACCATTTCAATTTAAAACTTTAAGAAGTTGGGTAAGAATTTAAGAATTTTATTATATTAGCTTTTAATAAATTCATTTAAATAAAAACTCTTTGAATTTAAAACTTATACAAACCACCACTAATCATTGTAATTTAAAAACTTAAATTATTTGATGAGGTTATAAGAAAAGTTTTATATTATTTTCAAGCACACTTTCTCAAATAAAAACTATTTGGGTTTGAAATTTATATAAATTCACAACTATTTTGTGTTTAATTATTTAATTGAAAGAGAGAGTGGTGACGGTGAGATTCAAACTAGCGGTTGTTTAGTCTTCAAAATTCTAATATCATATTAAAAAATTATTTCAATTTAAAAATTTATATTGTTAGATGAAATTTTAAGAATTATTTTTAATTATTCTCTAACAATGATTAGGTCTATAATTTCATAATAACTTATAAGTTATCGTAATTTACCAAAGATATTTACATTAAAATGTTGCAAAGTCATTAAAAATATTTCATAAGGGCATTAATCTAAACATACAAGTTAAACAGAATCAATCAGTCTCATGGGACTATTAATTTTGGTGGTTAAATGTTTTTTACTTCATTCCTTGACTTTTTAGGTTTAGATTTTAAAACTACAACACATGAGAGTTATTAAATTTTTTGTAATGCAATATAAAAAATTGCATCTTTAAAATAATTTAAAAAAATTAATTTCAATTGTTATATAAACTGATTTCAGAATATCTTTACTGTCAGAAAAAAAATATCAACTATTATGGCTAATATTGGTTTAAACATAGAAGACATAGGAGACACAGGATCCGTATATGCTGCGAATATATAAGAAAGACAAAATTCATGGAATTAGTGGAGGTGGTTATGACGAACAAATTTTGTTTTAAAATTCAAATTTCAAAGACTTAATTGCCGTTTTATTGGACTATGGAATTCAATGTAATTGAATCATCGAACCATAAGAATGTTGCTTTATTCTTGTTTGTTAGCAATTTAGTCAAGACCGAGCTTGAACGATCTACAAAATAATTATATCTATGGATCGTATCGATCGGGTCATATGTTTGCTGCCCAAGCAAACAATTTGTCCTAATTCTAAGAAAGTAATGTTTTACTTTATATAAATGAAAATAAAACTATTTTTTATTAAGTAACCAATTAATATTAATAAAAATAAAAATATTGATATAAAGGGAAAGAAAGTAATGCCTGTAATTTTAATATTTTCAGCTAATTAAACCACCTCCACTTGTTTTTCTTAGGTGAAACAGCGAATAAAGCATCCATTTCGTGGGGTGGTGATCACGAGAGACTTTTTACGTCAACAAATGGCGTATCGGCCACTTAATTTGTCCTTACTTTTCTTAGCGTAAAGAAATTAAGAATTGGGTTGGGATGAGTGTGACTTATGAAAACTAATTTTTCCGAAGTTAGTAACGATATAAAATTTTTAAGAATTTGTAAAACTAATTTTTAAGATATAACATTGATTTAAATTTTTTGAGAAATAAGAAACTTTTTTAAAAAAAATTGAAAGACAAAAAAATGAGCGACCATTAATTATTTTTAAATAAAAATGAGAAATAAAAACTATTTAAACAAGACTTAAACTTTTAAAAAGGTTTAAGAAATAAAAATAACTTCAGAAATTCTCACCCATTAAATATTTTCAGAATGTCTAGGAAGATAAAAATTTTATGAAAAATTAAAATTCTAAAAACAAATTGCTTAAACGGATTAAGATTTTTTTTGAAAAAAAATTTATGAACATTCAAAATTTTTAATGGATAAGAATTTCTGAATTTTTTTATCTCTTAAAATTTAGATTTTTTTTAATTTCTTATTTATTTTAAGGAGTTAAGTTTTTTTATTAAAAAAATATTTATAATCTTGAGTTTTTCTTTTTAGAATTTTACTGTCGAGTTTTGTCATTTTTTCTTAATTTTTTTTATTTTATTTAGAGAGTATTTTACAAATATTTTAATATAATAGTAATATGATAGGATAAGAAATTTAAATTCTATAATATTATAATATAATTATTAGTATATGAGATTCAATATTTTATCAAGTTTTTTTTTTCTTTGAAGTTTTTTCAAGAGCTTTGAATTATAAATATTACTAAATATAAGTAGTAAAAATCAAGAATTAAGAAGTAAATAAATTTAAACGAGCTTTATGTTTCATAAAAATGACAAGATTGTTTGATGTTTTTTTTTTTTTTTTTTTTTTGAAAACAAATGTAAAATTTTCTTATGACAAGTGATATGAAAAATATAGTTTTATTTTTTTAACTATATTTACTCGTTGCAAGTAGTCATCGAAATGGCAAGTTTAGAAATAGAGAAAGGATATAAAAAAAGTTGTCGCTTAGTATTATAGATCACTAGAAAGCCTAAATGATTGGTTTGCTTAGAGTTCTTAGGTAAATGGTTGATTACTTATATGGAAGATGAAAATCAATATACTCTTTTCTATTAGAAGTAGCTGCATCACATGCAAATCAAAACAACATTTCTAATTTTTATAATAATGAAAGTTTATGCCTATTTAAGTGTGTTTTTCATTAAGTCACAAATCAATCAATCGAGTTATTTGGAACTTGGTCGATTAAAGACCTTGTCGTCGCTAAAGAATAAATGGGTATTGAACTCGAGAAAAATAAAAATAAGATAAAACTCAATCAAATTGTTAAATGGGCCTAAAAGCCACTTGCTTGTATCAAATCATGAAAAGAAAAGTCGTGTAATACAAGATGTGAAATCAAAAGTCATAGTTTTGAAAGGTTGTAAAACCAACAACCACGGATTTGAAAAGAGGTAGAACCAATAGCGACGAACTTGAACGGACGTGGAACCAACAACTACGGACTTGAAAAGATGTGGAACCAACAAACACAATCTAGGAAATGGAATTGATTTTAAAACAACAAAAAATCAATAGTCATGGTTTTAAAATGATGCGGAATCAACAACTGCAAATTTGAAAAGACATAGAACCAATAACTATGAATTTGAAAAGGAATAGAACCGATAGTCACGATTTGAAAAGACATGGCCAATAGCCATGATTTGAAAAGATGTGACTAACGACCAAGAATTTGAAAAAATGTGAAACCCACAATTATGTATTTAAAATGACATGAAACCAACAACTATGATTTTGAAATGGATATAGAAGCAATAGCTAAAAAGACATAGAACCAACAATGATAATTTTGAAAAGAACGTAGAACCGGCATGTAATGCATGAGGCCCAATAAGGAGTCGAGAGTGCTATTACACCTAAGGGTACAAAGCAATGCATTGTGTTCGCTATTCTAGATCTCTATTACAATGCACAGCGAAATTTCTTATTCGAGTTTAAAATTCAAGGCTTCCTAAAATTGAATTTTTAAAGCCAACAAATTTCAACTAAAAGCACAATTACATAGCTTAAACTATTTCATTTTCCTTCTCGGATTAAAACCAACAAGTGCAAAATTCAAGCCTTAATTCGTTCATAAACCTCAATGCATCCATATTTAAATTAACTTAACAACATATGTAAAATTTTACATAAATATTTCATTATCCTATATATATAATGTTAGCATGTCCAAAATAACCAAAAGTTTATCATTTACAACCCAAAATGGTCGAATCTAAGCAATATCCAAAAGTGGCCAAAACCTAGCACTAGTTTAGCCTTCAAACTTTAAATCTAGACTTATAGCACACAATTTGAAAAACTCTATAACTTATGACCAACATCTTCAATACATCTAAGTGATCCTCAAGCATTGTTTTGCTTATCTACATCACAAGATAAAACATTGAGCTAAAGCTTAGTAAATGTAATCATGCATGAATGCAATTAAATCTATCATTTTCATGCTTGAAATTCTTTTCTATCTTTCAGCATACCTCGCTAAATGTATATAAATTCAGCCTTCTTTTAGAACCATCATTATTAAATCCATAAAAGCTCTACGCATACTTGATTCAATGAACCTCGTAAAGGATTGATCTTTCCCCTTTGTCTCTCTTGAACATGCCTCAACATGATCAATTTTCTCATAAAACACATGTACATGTCCTTTTTTGAATGCTTGAAATCACGATGTAAAATATTTCATGATGTGAAGACAATTAGAATACATTATCAAACATATACCTAAATATAAACCGTATGGTATTAAATCATTCATGAACACAATTAACATGGCATGACAATGACAAAATGTCAAGCCTTAAAATAGTATGAACACATCCTAAATAACATCAAGCCATCTATGAACATAGTCCATAAACAAAACATGGTCGAAACCCTCATATGGCACCATAAACATACAACCTTGCAACGTCAAGAAAAACTAAGAATGAACACAATCCAAGCAATCTTAATTAATCACCTAATCCTAATCCTAATCCATCAAACCATAACAACGTTAAACAATTTCATAGACATAAGCCGAATTCCTCACATGACACGGACATACAATCTTTCATTAAACCTACCTAGGTCGAATCATCTCTCATTAATACAACCCTTTAATTATTCAACCAATCAAGTCAAGTAACCATAAGCAAGCCAAGTCCATCACATAAGTTGACTTTACCAAACAACAACAATGCAATCATTCGTCGTCAATACAATCCAAAATTAGTCCAATAAGCATAAGCCAAAGCCAAGACTATCAAGTTTTCTCAAATCATTCAATCAATAAATCAAATCATCCCAAATCAAGTAATCTCATCCAAAACATCTCCTAGCCAAATCATTCATCATAACCATCATCATTCAATTGTCCAGAACAAATCAAGAAACAACAAGCATAATTGAATAACATCAAGCATATACCAAGGCTAAAACCATTAATTATCCCGTAAGCACTAAAACACATGGTCAAGTGATATCAAGTAGTTACCAAATCCAAAATCATTAATTAAACCAAACAACCATATACGCATTCATGCAAAACCATATAACCTAACCCTAGCCTAATTCACTCAATAAGCCAAGTCATCTCACATCAACACAATTAACCAATGATTGAACCATCCTAAATCGAGTATCCACAAGCAAACCAAATCCATCAAGCTTCCACACAATCATCCATTCATTAACCCTAAACCTATTTTCAAGCACAAAACACAAATGAATCTTAGTCAAATTCTTCATCTCAATAATTAAATCAATAATTAATTACATATCCAACATCAATACCATGATAAATATTCAATTAAATACATATTCATTACTATCACAATGTATAATTATCAATTTGATGCCTAATCATCACCAACACTATGTAACATAATTATCCATTAAAAACTAACTAAAATCGTAGAACTTTTAAGTTTACATGAACATAACTTTAACATATTCAATCAACAATTAAATATATGTCATAACATCACAATGGTCAATAATTCATTAATTTCATAACCTCGGCATCAATTGAACACAATTCATTCAATTGCACAAATAGAAACCCTAGGTTTCACATGAACACATATCACCAAATCCACACATACAAACCTTAGGTCTTGTGGTGAGTTGAAGTTACACTTACCTTATTTCTAATTGAAGTAGAAATCACCTTCAAAACTCTTAAATTTGTACATCTTTTCCTTGCTCAAACTCTCGGCCAACTCTTTTTATCTTGGCCATACTCTCTTCCTCTCAACCAAGTTGTCTTCTCTTGGACAATTCAGCTTTTTGCCTTGCCTCTTCTCTTATTAATCTAGGCTTCTCGTAAGTGTTTAAGTCTCGGTTGATCTCTTTCTCTTTTAAGTGTTCGATTCTCTCTCGAAGTATGGAGGTAAATGAAAACTTAAATGATAAACTCTAAGAAAATTTCCCCCTTTTTATTTCTTTCTCTTGGCTAAAACTTTTGAACCAAAATAACTTTAATGAGTCACATATCCTAAAATGGTTATTTTATACTTAGATATTTTAATTTAGGTGATACACCTAATTAGGATATTATTTCCAAGATTAAATCATATTTAGGACACTAATTAAATTCTAAATCCTAAGTTATACATGTATGAGACAATTTAATTAACTATGTTTTCTAAGTCTTTCACTTATCAATTAATTCACTATTCACACATTACACCGAGTAATAGAAATTTTGCAAACAAAACACTTATTAATATAAACACAAGCATGACATGCACATACTTAATAAATAACACACATATAAGGCATATAAATATTTTAGGTATTACGGAACAACCATGTTTAAAAAAAAAAAAAACATGGAACCAATAGCCATGAATTTGAAAAGACAAAGTACCAATAACCAATATTTTACAGGAAAAAAAAGATTCTAAAACAACATGATCTCATAAGTCAAGGTTTTTACATGAAGCGAACTTAGAAGTCGTGATTTCTTAGGGAATTTTTTTAAATAATATGAACTCAAAAGTCAAGGTTTTAAAATAATGCAAACTCAAAAGTTATAATTTCATCTGAAAAAAATAAATAATTTTAAAATAACATGAACTTAGAAGTCAAAATTTCAAAACGAGGCTAACTCAAAAGTCGTGATTTACGAGGAAAGTAAATAAATAATTTTTAAAAAATTATATGTAAAACCACACAAACTCAAAAGTTGTGATTTCACATGGAAGAAAATAAATTATTTTAAAATAAGATGAACTCAAAAGTCAAGATTTTAAAACGATGCAAACTAAAAATTTGCAACTTTCACAAGAAAGAAAGTAAAAAATTTAAAACAACATTAAATCAGAAATAAAGGTATTAAAACAATGCAAAATCCAAAGTAATGATTTTCAAAAAAGCAAATACATAATTCAAAAAAAAAAAAAAAAACATGGACTCAAAAGTCAAGGTTTTGAAGTAAACACGAACTTAGAAGTTGAGATTTTTTTAGGAAAACTCAAGTTAATCCGACAATGACAACATAAAATTATTTTTATAATTAGTTTGATACAGAATGAGAATCAATCTAAAAGTGGCAAAATCAATCTTTTTATCAAAAAATCGTTAACAAAAAAATAAAGTCAACAACATAAGTCAAGATCTTAAAGTCATCCAAGAAAAAAACCTCAATGAAGACACAAGTTCAATTTTTACAAAATCATAAAAAATAAAACTAGTCAAAGATGACACATAACAAGTTTTTAGAACGTTGTCGATGAAAAATGGTCGAAGACAATGCTAATTAGGTTTTCATAAAGTCATCATTAAAACAAGTCAAATATGATGCAAATTAAGTTTTTCACAAAATCATCGACAAAACAAATTGAAGATGACACAAATCTTGTTTTAATAAAAAATATTTGACAAAATAGGACAAAAAAAAAATCAATTTTTCATAAAATCATTGACGAAAAGGGTTAAATACGACACAAATCATGGTTTTACAAAAATCGTCAATGAAAAGTCAAATCGAAGATGACACATATCATTTTTATAATTCATTAACAAACAAAAAATAAGTTGACAATGGCAACACAAGTCAATTTGCACATACATTCGTTTATGGATGAAAAACAAGCCGATAACGTCAATACCAATCAATTTGCATGCAATTAGATCAAATTAATCACACAATCAATATCATACCAAGGTCGACACTCATTTTATATAATTCATGAGATTATCTCCTAATCCCATCCTCCCAAAATACCTAGGGTCTCAAATCCTTTTTGGTCTCATACACAATAATGTATCTTAATCACACTTTAAATATCATATGTAATCTATAACATCACATTCATTCATAACATTCATCTATTCATATTTAAACTTAGCAAAAATATAAAAATGATTTAAATGCATTAGAAACTTTTCTAATCGATCAAAATGAGTGAAGTACTTTCTTACGAATGCCAAAACAAGCTTTTTTAGGCCGGATGATGAATATGCTCTTTGATGGAAGTTTGATCCTAAAATTTATCGAAATCATTTCCAGTTACTCCAAAAGGCTTCAAAGAGTAGGAAAAGATGATGTTAACTTCTTTAACACTTCAATGAAGATAAAACGATGTAGTCAATTAGAGAGAGAAGGTTAACACTTATAAGTCAAGGTTTTCTTCTTTCTTCCTCCCTTACTTATTTGTATCACCTTATTCATCCTTCGATGAAGAAAAAATAATATTGTCAACCAAAGAGAGAAGGTTAGCACCAAGAAATCAAGTTTTTCTTCCTTCCTTTATTTACTCATAATTAAGATTTGAAGAGTATTTTGAACCAAATCTACTAACCATTATTCAAAATCATCATCATCTTTCTTTAGTTGAAATTTAGACTTACGGTTTCGAGGATATTTTGGGTTTATTTGATGGGGGTTTCAAGTTTAGTTTGGAAAGGTTTTGGAGAGATTTTGGGGTTGTTTTGGCTAGCAAGTTTGGGGCTATCCTAGTGTTCTATGGTAGCTATTTTGAGGTTGTTTCGAGGTGTGGGAGGCTACTCGGATAGTGGTAGTAGTAGAAGGTCGTTGGAAGGGCTATTGGTTATGAGTTTGGTGGTTGTTTAAGG
The DNA here is from genome assembly GCA_963924115.1 of Dovyalis caffra. Taxonomy (NCBI): domain Eukaryota; kingdom Viridiplantae; phylum Streptophyta; class Magnoliopsida; order Malpighiales; family Salicaceae; genus Dovyalis; species Dovyalis caffra. The sequence goes on from CAWUPB010000351.1 coordinate 3,236,143, forward strand.
GTAGAGGAAAGAGCTAGACAAGTGGCAACAATAAAAGGCTATTGGAACGAATCCGAGATGTGGGTTTTGGGTAGAGAAATGGCTTTTTAGATGGTTTGGAGGTTCCTAGAAGTTGCAATAGTGAGGGTGGCTAGATTTTAAGGGTTACAACAATAAGGGAAAGGCTACTTGGGTGGCTTGGAGTGGTGAAAAATAGGGATTGGATAATAGTAGTGACGATAGTAGGTGTAGAGTGGCTAGTTGGGATTTTTTTTTAATGGGTTTTGAGGGTTGTGGTCGATGTTAATATTTTTTTTCCGAAATTAGAATAAATAGAATTCTAACATGTGTCCTTCTAATGCTTTTAAGAGTCAAAATTAGAAAAATAGACGGATTATGGATCTCTACTACTTAAGAGATTAAATCATAGCCTCGCTTAAAATCGCAATGATATTCTTATTAAAAATACTATAAAAACTTCTAATGCCATTAAAACTGCTATGTGTAACTATTAATAATTAGCTCCCATAAAGTACTTAAAAAATCTAAACATTTTCGGAGTTGTTAGCCATACCTATATAATGTATTTGACTTGAAATTTTGAATATGATCAAGCTCCAATGGATAACTAGTAAATGATCTCATAACCATAGGGTAAAGAATCATATTTTAAAATAATAATGATAATAATTGAGTTAGATTTCTAGTATTTTAATTTTAAAATATATTCACACATTTTGTTTCTAATATGACATGTATGAATTTTTATCTTTAAATTCTCAATAACATTTATATGTAGTTTAGGATGTCGAATTTGTTTTTCTATGATCATGAAATTGAAAGTGAATACTTATAGGTTGTCAAGTTTTGTGTAAATAAACTCAAAAATATGCTACATAATTGTTGTCATCCAATTTCTTACTATTTTTTTATTTTTACAAATTTTTACTTTTTGGTTAAAAAAAAATTTAAGAATATCATGATTTGTGAGTTTAGAAGAATTAGCAAAAATAAAGAAAGGAGAAAGAAAAAACAAGAAGAAAGAGATAAGCGAGAAAAGATGGTATTTGGACTCCAATTAAAAAATATAAGAAATTAGGACAAAAAAAAATTTAATTGAAGGCTTAACTGAAAATAATTCCAATTGAAAAAGTGTTTAAAGAGAAAATGAAGAGATAAAGTTTAAGAATTGATAAAAAAGGAGAAGAGAAAGGAAAATTGGATATATATATATATATATTCAAAATCCTAACAATTACATTATAAAGATTCTATTTTTCTCTCACCTAAAGGAGGGAGAACCATTCATTTCTTTCATCCATCAAAAACTTAAAAATCATTCTCTCTCGAAACCTTCACAGACCACCACCACTCAAGACTCTACACCGACATTCAAAACTCATCATTATCCACACCCATCATCCAAAACACAACCCATCTCCCAAAACCTAGCTTCGCTCCTGGAAAATTTTAACATAGTATAATAGTGTGTTTGTGTTTCGTTATGATTATTTTTTCATTGGTTATAATTTTTTTTTATTTGAAGTGAGTTGTTTTTTATTTGTTGTTATTTTTTATTTGATATTATAAAATTTATGAATATTATTGTACGTCAAAATTTAACGTTGTGTAAAAATTTTAATTATTGACTAAGAAACATACATATGTTAAGCTTTAAAATGGATAAAAAGTTTTAATTGTGTATTAAGAAACATGAATAGACTCGATTCATAAGTCCAAAAATTTTAATTATTGACTAAAACATGTAGACATATTTGTTTTTAGCATAAAAACATATAAATAGGTAGCACTTTCCAGCCCAATTTTTCTTCCTTTTTTTCTTCTTTTTTTTTTTTTTTTTTTTTTCAAAGCTGGACTAGGTTGAGATAAAAAATAATAATCATTTTTTACCAAAATTTTTATTTATTTACTATTTATTTTTTAAGAATTTAAATTTTCTATTTTATTTAAAAAGTAAAAAAATTGACAAGAATATATTGTTTTTAATTAATTAATTATTTTTTTAATCTCAAGCTTATTAGCAAATACCATAGGGTCTTGTAAATTAAAAGGTCTAATAATATTCAATGAAAGAACATATTATGGATTAATTGATGAACTACACTTATGGTTTAAATGTGTACTTCATGCCTTCCGATATAATTTTTCATAAAAGTTTTGATTTTATGCGTTTAATAATTTTTTTATAAAATTTATTTCTTTTCTAAGGTTTTTCTTTGGCTTTTGACCCAAAAAAAAAAAAAAAAAAAAAACTAAAAGAGAAACAAAATCTAGCTTGAATAAACAAATAATCCAGAAAAAATAAATAAAAGATAACAATTTTTAATAAATTTTTTATTTTTTCCTTATTAAAATAAAATATATAATTTTTCGAACATAAATAAAAAAATTGATTGAAAGGATTTTTTCCAAGTAAGAAATAACAAATTTTGTTTGACTTTTTTTTTCTGGATTTGTTATGATTTTTTCAATTTTTAGTAAACTTTTTATTTTTATTTTAATAAAATTGGAACAAAATAGAATCATGACGCATGATTCTCCATAACTTTAAAGTCAAAATTAACGAAAAAATAAATTAATTATGAACAAAAAAACTCATAATAAATCAAACCATATAAATCTAATTATTCAAATTAGACCCGATATAATCATCCTCTAGTTTTGTATTATCTTTGCCAAAATCAATAAAGTAACTAGATCCTTTTTAGTCCATTAAACCCAACATAATCATACCCTATAGCTTTTTGTCTTCCAAGAGAAAGACAGACGATATTGCGAAATCTTCAACAACTCTTCTCGTTGATTGGCATTCGTTTAACAACCCGGTTTGCCTTTTGCCAGCCACCATCGATGCCGGATTCTCTCATTTCCCGTCACTTAAGCTCCTCCAGTTTCTCCTACCTTTCACCGCAAAATCACCTTAAAACAATCAAACACTGTTTTATTCTTGAACATCCATTAAAAAAAAAAAAAAAAAAGGAAGGTTTTATCAATATGTGGCTGGTGACTTGGCAGCGGAGAGGGATCATCTCGTTTAGGAAGAGGGTGGTGGGACAGTGAAATTAATGACGGTTGAGATTAGAGTTTAATTTGATCATACGTAATATTTGGAGTTTAATGTCTGACATGACCTGATCCATTTTGAACCACAAGATTGGATGGCGTGTCCGCCAGAGTTTGGAGGCTTTGTTGAAATCACTCGATCCTTTCTCAATCTTTTTTTCAGTTTAAATTAACTGCTCGGCCGTGTCAAAGTTCCTATCCAACAAAATCATTTTAAAATTTTTTAATTATTTTTTAATATTTGTTTATAAATTTTTTATTTTAAAAAACATAATTTTTTATTTTTTATGAATTAATTTTAATAAAAATTTTAGTCGAGAATTAAAAAAAACTTTAAAAATATATTTTATATAATATTATATTTTAAAAAATAAAGTTACATTTAATAGATAGATTTTTATAAAAATAAAAAAATAATTTTTTTTTAATGTTGATGAGAAGATTAATGTTTTGAAATTATTTCTTCAACACTGTGGGTAGATAGAAAACAATCATTTAAAAAATTTATAATTTTTTCATTAAGGTTTTATCAATATTACTTTTTTGTGTTTTTCATAAAATTTCTACTTAAAAAATGATTTATTCTTCTTTATTTAGATATTCTTCAATAAAAACTTATAATAATTTAAACTTGAAATATTAATTAAGGATTTAAAAATAAATACTTTAAAAATATGTTGTTTTATAAGAATATATCAAAAAAATAAAGTTACAATTAAGGTATAGACTTGTATAAAAATTAACTAATGGAAAAATAAAATTTTATTCTTATTTAATGTTGATGATAAAATTATTTTTTAAAAAGTATATGCATTTGATAGATATGTATTTATTTACAAAATAATCAATAAAATTAGGATAAAAAAAGTATTTGAATAATTGGTTGGTTCCCTTAAAAAAATTTTTTAATTATTTTATTTCAAATAAATTGGTTGTATAATGTTAAAAAATATTCATAGTAAATAATTTGTATTATGTTAGAAGATGTATAATTAATTTTTAATAACAATAATTATTCAATAGTTTTTTTTTATATATATGTCTTGACCATACATGGTAAACTAAAACAAATTATTTGAAATACATTTTTAACCTTTTAGAAAAAAAATATATATGCAACTATCATTTAAAAATTCAAAGAATTCATGTATATATTATACCAATTTATTTTTAAAAAAAGAAAATACAATCATGTTTTAAGATTTTATTCTAAAATTCAAACATAGAGTAAAATAAATTATATTTATCTATAAATAAAATTATATATAAAAATATTCATTGGATGAGAAGTTTCATAAAAAAAAATGATAAATTCAAATAATAAAATTTAAATAATAAAAATATTATAAGCTGAAGTATATGTTAATTTTAAAACATCAAACGATAACACACACACACACACACTACATGAAAAAAAGAATGAAAGCTAAGAATTGAAAAACAATGTTACAACATGAGGGATGAAAAAAAAAGTGTTAAATTTGCATATTAATGTCCAAAAACACAAAAACAAACACATAAAAATTACTTAAATTGCCATAAAGTAAATAGTAATTTTATGTATATAAACGATAAATGAATAAGAATTTTAGGCATATGAACAATTTGGATTCCTATGTTATGCTACGGATCTGAACAAAATATATTTATTTTAGTTTGATAATATATACTATGTTGCTAGTTAAGTAAAATATATTAAATTAAATATAAAAGATAAAATTTCATCTAATGTTATAATTTTTAATCAAAATTTGTATCTATACATTTTTTTTATTTTTTGAATAAATTTTAAAGTAAAAAAAATATGTTTTGTTCTTCTTATACATTTATTCCTAAATAAAAACCCATAATAATTTTTTTTAAAAAAGTCTTAATATTTTTTTTAACATTGTATCGAATAAATAAAGTAATAATTAATATAAAAACTTATATGAGAATTAACAAATGAAGCTTTTTTATTGATGAGAAGATTATTTTTCAAAATATGTACATTCGATTTATATATATTTATTTACAAAATAATGAACAATATTAGTATAAAAAAATTGTATTTGAATTATTGAGTGGTTATTCTAAAATATTATTTTAATTATTTTATTTAAAAAAATTTATAAAAAATAAAACCAAATAGTTGGTGTTATGTGTGTAGATATATAATTGATTTCTAATAAAATCAATAACTCTAGTATTATTATTTTTTATACATTATCACCGTACTCAATGGATGAGAATATATAAAATAAATAAAAAAATATTTAAAAAAAAATTATAAAATATATATTGAAGTTAATAGAGCATAATAAAAACTATAAAATTGATTTCAATAAAATTTTATATAAAGAATAAGAAAGCAAAATACATATATTCCATTTTCAAAATTTGATTATAGCAAAATTAAGCAAATAAAAAAAATATAAAAAAAACTTATTCGAATCCATACATAGAGAAAATAAATTATATTTGTCAATAAATAAAATTATATAAAAAATAAGAATAAAAATTAACTTCATGAGAATTTTTATAATAAATCGAAAAGATCAATTTTAAATGATAAAAGTAGTATATATTATATAATTGTTAATTTATATGGAAAAACGTAACAATTGATTTTTAAAAATTTTAATACCTAATTAAATAAAAAAAGAACATAAATTGATGAAAAAAAACAAAGAAAGAAAAGAAAAGAAAAGGCATGTAGTGCATGAGCTAAGGATTTAAATTTTTATTTTAAAATTTTAGGGGCCAAAACAAAATAATTTGAAAATTATATAAAAGAAAAACTTAAAAGTAAAGAGTAGATTATGAGGGTAACACCCAATTAAATTAAAAAAAAAAAACATAAATTGATGGAAAAGAGCAAAGGAAAAAAAACCAAAGAAAAAAAATGCATGTAGTGCATTAGTTAGGAATTAAAATTTTAAGGACCACAACAAAATTACAAAAAAAAAAAAAATAATCATGAGTGAATAGTACATTATGAAGAGATGAACGAGTGTTGTCACTTGTTCAAAACCTCATGCCTTTTAGTGTATTAGTAACAATGGCTATGAAATTTTAGATTAAAAAAAGGGAAAAAAATTATTTGGATTTTGAATTTATTTTCGAGTCACTAAGTAAGATTTCTTTTGTTGGAACAACACAACATATCTTAAAATCTATAAGCATCTAGAAAATTTTAAAACAAAGAACTAATAAGAAGTTAATATTCAAATCAAAATAAAAAAATAAAAACTTTTGTTTCGGTTGATAAAGAATTGAAGATATTTTAGCCTTTAATATAAGTAATAGTAAATAAATAGATAAATAACATACGAAAAATTTTTTACCTTAGTTTCTCAACCAATATTGACCATGGTTAATGTAATTTTTTTTTTCCAAAAGTGCCTTCTCTTCCATCAATCTCCATAATTTTTTTACTTGTTTTTTTTTCTCTATTTTTTAAAACAAACACTATCAAAAAAATACCAATTAGCAACAAAAATTAGCGACAAATTAGCAACAGATTAGAGACGGACTATAAAAGGTTGTATTTTATGATAGATTAGCGATGGATTAATGATGGATAATTAGTGACGGCAAAAAATCCATCGCTAAATAAGGCGGGGAAAAAAAGCATCAAAATTAGCGATGGCTTTGTGGTCGCTAAATGAAAAAATTAGAGACGAAATTTTTTTCGTTGCTAAAATTTTTGAAATTTAGTGAAGTTAGTGATAGATTTTAGAATCCATCGCCAAAATTAGCGACGGACTTGATATCCGTTGCTTGATTCGCTAACTTTGTGTCATTTTAGGGGAATTTCCTCATAAAAAGGCACAAAGTTTGGAATCTGTCACTAATTAGCGACGGACATCAAGTATGTGGCTAATTTGTGCCTTTTTGAGGGAAAATTCCCCTAAAATGGCCCAAAATTAGTGATGGACTTGAAGTCCATCGCTAAGGGTTGAGATTTATTTCCCCCAAAATCCGTCGAGTAGCGATAGACGCCAAGTTCGTCATTACCTTACCGACGTTTATGTTTGTCGCCGAACTTCGAGAATTTGAGACAAATTTCTCCCTAAATTAGCAACGGACCCGTAATCTATCGCTAATTAGCGACGGATTAGCGACAAAATCGAGTCCGTCACTATTTTGCCTTTATATATACCCCCTTCTTCTTCTTCTTCATTTGCTTTCCTCACCTTCACCACACCTCCTCTTTCGCCACCGCTCACAAAAACGCCCATCCATGTCGCCCCACGCCATTAAATCTTTTTCAAAACCATTCAAAAAAGTGAGGGGTATCTTTCTCCCTCAAAATTAGATCGGATCTATGTTTTTTATCCTTGATCTATCGAGTAAAACTTTCTCTCTCTAACTCTTATAGTTTTTTTTAATTAGATAATTGTTATAAATTTTTAGTTAAATTTTGTTATTTGTTAGTTTATTAATTGTTTGAATGTTGTTCATTATCTTGTTATGTTAATTTTTTTGTTATGTTAAGTTGTATGTAGTAGCTTAAATTTGTTAGTTGTTATTTTATTTTTATAACTCGTTATATTAATTTTGTTAAGTTTTATTTTTTTGTTATGTTAATTGTTAGGTTAATTTGTATGTTAACGTAAACCTTAAAAATTTAAATTTTGTTAAATTTTAGTTGTTAGATTAAAATTTAATTATTTAATATTAAATTTTTATTTTAATTAAGCAAATTATATATATAGTGTTATGTTAATTTGGTTAGTTGTTTGTTTAAACTTAATTTTGAAATTATATAATTTTTGATGTATTTTAGTTAAATTTGTTTGAAATTATATAATTTTTGACATAGTTTAGTCATTTTGAATGTAAATTTTATAAGTAATTTTATTAGTTTAATTATTAAAATTGAAATAAGATAACATGCATAATGATTTGATCGTTCCTTCCACTCGGCCTCCGGTTCGGTCTCTAGTCGATCCTCCAGTCAATCCTCCACACGGTATGAGAATGAGGATATGGGATTAGACGAGCGGGATAAGTGATATAATATTCGATCACTTTGTTTGTTTTGTTGTTTTTTATGGAACGTTTTCTAGAATGATTTTGTTAATATTATTTTATTTTTCATATATACATGATTACTTATAATTGTTTATTATTAAATGTCATATTAACAATTTAATTTCAAAAAATGTCAATAAAAGCGACGGAATTGTGAAAAAATCATTTTCCAAATTAGTGATGGAATAGCGACGGATTAGTGACAATTTCGTTTTTGAAATTAGTGATGGAATAGTGATGAATTAATTTTTAAAATTAGCAATGGAATAGCGATGGATTAGTTAAGAACAAAATGACCGATCCGATGACAAGATTAGTGACTGATTTTTTTTGGTTTAGCGACAGATTTTTTGTGCTAAATATTGGGAAGGACTCGAGAATTTCGTTGTAAAAAATTAGCGACAAGAGAAATAACGACGGAATAGGGGTGTTTAGCGATGGAATATTCTATCGCTAAACTCTATTTTTTTGTAGTGAAAAAATAAATATCAATTGAGAAAACATAAAAGGATTAAATTACAAATAAATTTAAAAACATAAAATTTAATTAATTCGTTTTTAAAACTAAAGAGACTATTTTATTCATTTTGAAAAAAATAAAAGGACTAATTTATAATTTACTCTCCACCAACTAATGTTGGCTTTGTTTTTCATATTGTCCGACAGTTCTATGATAAATCCCCTCAGCAAAAGGTCTTCAAGAACCAAAGAAACTAACAAGGCAATGAGTCAAAACTAAGGAAAGTTAGGTGATTCACTCACGGCTTCTCTCTTAATTTGATCATACCTAATATTTGTAGTTTAATGTCTAACATGACCTTATCCATTTTGAACCACAAGATTGGATAAAAAATTGCAAGTCCGCTTGGAGTTTGGAGGCTTTGCTGAAATCACTCAATCCTTTCTCTGTCACTTTCTCCTTTAAATAATGGCCATGAAATTTTAGTTAAAAGAAAAGGGGAAAAAATTTATTTGGATTTTGAATTTATTTTTAGTGGGTAAGTAAGATTTGTTTTGTTGGAACAACACCACATATCTTAAAATCTATAAGCGTCTTGAAAATTTTAAAACAAAGAACTAACAAGAATTTAAAATTCAAATCAAAATTAATTTTTTTTTCGGTTGACAAAGAATTGAAGATATTTTAGCCTTTAGTAAATAAATAAATAACCTACGAATTTTTTTTTTACCCAATCACTCTCTCAGTCCACGCTCTTCTTGGTAAAACATGTCATACTTTTTTGGCCTTTTCTTTTATTTTGTTTTGTTGCTCCCTCTTTTCCTTCTTGCTTCTCAGCTCTGTCCTACTCCGGGTGCTTAGTCTTGCTCCCTACGTTTCCAATCCATCTCTGACTCTCTCGCCTCTCTATTTTTGACCAGCCTTTTTCTGTCTATATATAGCACGCACCCACTCGCACTATAGAAACAAACAGAAAAGATACGGAAAGCCTTCTTCTTGTTGATCGGCAAATCGAAACAACCAACCCCAACTCACAAAAACCTCATCAAACAAAACCTCTAAAAAACTATGCCACTTTTTGCTCTCTTAAACTCGTCTTCCTTCATCTTTTCATCTACTCTTTTCCTCCTTAAACCCATTTTCCTCCGTGGCTTTGCTGCTTCATTGCAATTTGTTTTGTTACTTGCTCTCACTGTCTCCTTTGTCTTTAACAAACTCAGGCTGGGTGCTGCTCATCAGCTTTCTAAACAGAGGTTTACTAATAACAAGAGGTTTTTGTGGTACAAACAGACTCTCTTCTGTTGTTGGGCTGTTTCATTGCTTAATCTTGCCTTGTCTTTATCAACCTACTTTTATTGGTATACAAATGGTTGGTCTGATGACAAACTAGTGACCCTTTTAGATTTTGTGCTTACAACACTCTCTTGGGCTGCACTTTCTGTCTATTTGCACACCCAATTCTTCAATTCAGGTGAAAGAAACTTCCCTTTTTTCTTGAGACTCTGGTGGGCTTTTTATTTCTCAATTTCTTGTTATTGCCTTGTTGTAGATTTTCTTCTTTATCAAAAACATGGATCCTTGGAGATACAATATTTAGTATCTGATATATTCTCTGTTTTCACTGGTTTGTTTCTATGTTACGTGGGGTTCTCGAGAAATGGGAGTCAAGATACTCTTCTCGAACAACCCTTTTTAAATGGTGATTCTATTTCAATTAATGGTTTAGAGTCAAGTAAGTCTAGAGGAGGTGACAGTGCGACTCCTTATGCAAATGCTGGTCTTTTCAGTATTCTTACCTTCTCCTGGATGGGTTCTCTTGTTGCTTTCGGCAATAAGAAAACTCTAGACCTTGAAGATGTTCCTCAACTTCACATTGTTGATAGTGTAGTTGGAGCATTCCCAGTTTTTAAAAATAAGCTTGAGTCAGATAGGGGTGCTGCTAATAGAGTTACGGCTTTCAAGCTCGTCAAGGCATTGTTCTTGTCAGCTTGGAAAGAAATTCTATTGACAGCTTTGTTGGCAATAATATACACCTCAGCTTCTTATGTTGGCCCCTACCTTATCGACTCTTTTGTTCAATGCCTTGATGGGCGAGGAGAATACAAAAATCAGGGATATATTTTAGCTTCGACCTTTTTTGTTGCCAAGGTTGTAGAGTGCCTCTCACAGAGGCACTGGTTCTTTAGGTTGCAGCAAATTGGAATCAGGCTCCGTGCTGTAGCAACCACGATGATTTACAACAAGGCTCTAACCCTTTCTAGTCAGTCAAAGCAGGGCCAGACTAGTGGGGAAATCATCAATATCATGACGGTTGATGCAGAGAGAATTAGTGATTTTAGTTGGTACATGCATGATCCGTGGTTGGTCATCTTGCAAGTTGGTTTGGCCTTGCTGATACTGTACAAAAATCTGGGACTTGCAACGGTTTCTACTTTTGTTGCAACAATAATTGTCATGTTGTTAAACTATCCACTGGGGAGATTGCAAGAGCATTTTCAAGAGAAGTTAATGCAATCAAAAGATAAAAGAATGAAGGCTACCACTGAGATTTTAAGGAATATGAGAATTCTCAAGCTGCAGGCGTGGGAAATGAAGTTTTTGTCTAAGATTTTTGAGCTCAGGGAAGTAGAGACAGGATGGTTGAAGAAATATTTTTATAGTTCCGCAATGATGACGTTTGTCTTCTGGGGTGCTCCTAGTCTTGTGGCTGTGGCCACTTTTGGTACTTGTATGCTTATTGGAATCCCTCTTGAATCAGGGAAGATCTTATCTGCACTTGCAACATTTAGGATTCTTCAAGAGCCTATCTATAATCTTCCTGATACTATCTCTATGATAGTTCAGACCAAGGTTTCCCTGGACAGAATTGCATCTTTCGTTAGTCTTGATGACTTGAAGCATGATGTGTTGGAGAAGCTTCCAATAGGCAGTTCTGATACAGCAGTTGAAATTGTAGATGGGAATTTCTATTGGGATGTGTCTTCGCCTGGTGCAACATTAAAAAATATAAACTTCAAAGTGCTCCATGGTATGAGAGTTGCTGTTTGCGGTACAGTTGGTTCTGGCAAGTCAAGCTTACTTTCCTGCATTTTAGGAGAAGTACCCCAGATCTCAGGGACTCTCAAGTTATGTGGGACAAAAGCCTATGTTGCTCAGTCTCCCTGGATACAGAGCGGCAAGATTGAAGAAAATATATTGTTTGGTAAGGAGATGGACAGAGTGAGATATGAAAGGGTACTGGAAGCATGTTCCTTAAAGAAGGACCTTGAAATTCTCTCATTTGGTGATCAAACCATTATTGGTGAGAGGGGAATCAACTTAAGCGGTGGGCAGAAGCAAAGAATTCAAATAGCACGGGCTCTGTACCAAGACGCTGATATCTATCTATTTGATGACCCTTTCAGTGCTGTAGATGCTCATACTGGATCTCATTTATTTAAGGTGAAATTTCTCATCTTTCTTAATACCATTCTTTGTATTGAATGCTAACTTTTGTTTGTAGTTTCTGTGGGAATATAGACACTAATCCACTGGTGAAACCACCCGGTGGTCTGCTTTGCATTTTGATTGTTACATTCATTTTCCCTCTCTTCATCCATTTCTCATAAAATATATTTCTTTTATTTTGCATGACAGGATGTTTTGCTTGGTCTTTTGAGTTCAAAAACTGTTATTTATGTTACTCATCAAGTCGAGTTCTTACCTGCTGCTGATCTAATTTTGGTGAGTATGCACGCCTCTTTTCTTCATTGCATCTGGATTATCATTTCGCCTGATGAAATCATTTGATTCTACTTACACCTTCTGCTTAGGTCATGAAAGATGGAAGGATCACACAATCTGGAAAATATGATGACATCCTCAATTCAGGATCTGATTTCATGGAACTTGTTGGTGCACATAAGGCAGCTTTATCAGCACTTGATTCCAAACAAGCAGGACCGGCTTCTGAAAATGAAATTGTTGGAAAGGAAAATGGTAGTAGGGATGAGATAGTGCAGAAAGAAGGAAATAGGGATTCTCAAAATGGTAAAGAAGATCAGGTAGCAGGGCCAAAAGCACAGCTCATTCAAGAAGAAGAAAGAGAGAAAGGTAGCGTTGGGTTTCCTATCTACTGGAAGTATATCACAACAGCATATGGAGGAGCTCTTGTGCCCTTCATATTGTTGGCTCAGATTCTCTTTCAGATCCTTCAAATTGGTAGCAATTATTGGATGGCATGGGCAACTCCTGTCTCAAAGGATATGAAACCTGTTGTCAGTGCATCTACTCTAATAATAGTCTATGTATGCTTGGCAATTGGAAGTTCTTTTTGCATCCTCGCTAGAACCACACTTCTTGTAACAGCAGGATATAAAACTGCAACTCTACTATTCAATAAAATGCATCTGTGCATTTTTCGTGCCCCTATGTCCTTTTTTGATGCAACTCCTAGCGGACGAATCCTAAACAGAGTATGTACTTTCTGTTGGTCGCATGCTCTTTAATTTACTGATCAAAATTGACTCAAAAGAAAAGATACCGAGTTTACTTGTTTCACTTTATTCACTATTTCTTCTATTACAGGCTTCTACAGATCAAAGTGCAGTCGAAACACAAATTCCATATCAAGTTGCAGCACTTGCCTTCTCATCCATTCAACTTCTGGGAATCATTGCAGTCATGTCTCTGGTGGCTTGGCAAGTTTTTATTGTTTTCATCCCTGTCATTGCTGCCTGCATCTGGTATCAGGTGATGTTTGTGATTTCTTCAAACTCCTATTATATAAACTAAGTTCTACTTCAGTTTACAATATTTCTTCAGTTATCATCTCTTAATTGGCCCTTTTCGTCTTCCTACGATCTTGAATTCAAATGAAATTTTATTGGATAAAGTTCAATGGCATTCAAGTAGATGCAGCCATTCCTTCACATCTTTATTGTTTAACATTCAGGAACCGATGGTTTCTAACAGGTTTCATAATTTGTGCAGCAATATTATATACCTTCAGCAAGAGAACTTTCAAGGTTGGTTGGAATATGCAAAGCTCCAGTCATCCAACATTTTGCTGAAACAATTTCAGGAGCAGCAACTATCAGGAGCTTTGATCAACAATCAAGATTCCAAGAAACAAATATGAAAGTTACAGATGCATATTCTCGTCCAAAATTTCATGTTGCTGCTGCAATGGAATGGCTTTGCTTCCGGCTTGATATGTTCTCTTCTATTACGTTTGCTTTCTCTTTGGTTTTCTTAGTCTCTTTCCCGAAGGGAATTGATCCAGGTATGTAGTTCATTTCGTGTATCTGTCTCTGTTTATTTTCTTTGTTTTTTTCCTTCTTCTTATCATTGACAATTATTTGCTAAACCTGAAAGAACCTTTTCCTTTTTCCTTTCTTTTTCTAAAGCCATTGCGGGATTAGCTGTGACATATGGACTCAACCTAAACATGTTACAAGCTTGGGTGATATGGAATTTATGCAGCTGTGAGAACAAAATCATATCAGTAGAGAGGATTCTTCAGTACATGTCCATTCCTAGCGAGCCTCCTCTCGTAATAGAAGCAAGCAGGCCAAACTCTTCTTGGCCATCACATGGAGAAGTTGATATTAATAATCTGCAGGTAATTTTAGTTTCTTTTCTCCAATGATTGCTCCAATTGTTAAGTGCTAATTTTTATTAATGATTGTGGTGTTATGAAGGTTCGGTATGCCCCACATATGCCACTTGTTCTGCGTGGTCTCACATGCACTTTCCCAGGAGGGATGAAAACTGGGATTGTAGGGAGGACCGGCAGTGGCAAAACAACTCTCATACAGACTCTTTTCCGCATTGTCGAACCTGCAGATGGTCGCGTTATGATTGATGGTATTGATATCTCACTGATTGGACTGCATGACTTGAGGTCAAGACTAAGCATTATTCCTCAAGATCCAACCATGTTTGAAGGGACTGTACGAAGCAATCTGGATCCGCTTGAAGAGTACACGGATGAACAGATTTGGGAGGTGTATATATATATATATATATATATATAGTTATTTACATATGTTTGCATGTGTGTGTGTGTGTTCTTAGAATTGATTTGCAGTGCTTTTAGAGTTGGTAATTGACGGATGCCACACTTGCTCACTTGAGTTTTTAATGGTTCTAGGCTCTGGATAAGTGCCAACTTGGAGATGAAGTTAGGAAAAAGGAAAAGAAGTTAGACTCCACAGGTTTGTCTTTCTCACTACCCACTGCTTTACAATCTGTATGCGTATCTTTGTAAAGTTTGGGTTTATGTACGTTGAAAATGGTCATGTGTTGCTGCAGTGATTGAGAATGGAGAGAACTGGAGTATGGGTCAGAGGCAGCTAGTCTGTCTCGGGCGTGTACTACTGAAGAAAAGTAAGGTGTTGGTCCTGGATGAAGCTACTGCCTCAGTTGACACATCCACTGATAATCTAATTCAGCAAACTTTAAGGCAGCACTTCTCTCATTGTACGGTTATAACCATTGCACATCGGATAACTTCTGTTCTTGATAGTGACATGGTTTTGCTTCTGAATCATGGTGAGTAAGGAAACATGTTGTAACTGCACCTAGAAATTCTGGTGATGGTCAAGTTTCTAAAGCATTTGCTATCGTACGCGTTTGCAGGGCTCATTGAGGAATTTGATTCTCCAGCAAGATTGTTAGAGAACAAATCATCGTCATTCGCACAACTCGTCGCGGAGTACAGAGTCAGGTCAAATACCAGTTTTGAGAATTTAGCAGAACTGAAATGATATAGCTTAGTGAATTATGTTTTATGTTTTCTCGGCCACATCGGCAATTGAGGTATCATCATGAATGACTGAATCGTGCAATAAAGATGAAATTGTAGCTTTGGTAACCAAGGTTTGCAGTTGGTGTATTTTATGCATATTTTGCTTATAATGAAGTAAGTGTTAATATATATTGACGTTGTTGTAGTTTGTGAACTTTTGTGCTTGCGGTAAAAGTTTACGTGTATTCTTGCTTAAGATAAAGATCTAGGTGAGAATTGGAAGTTTCTTCCATGCATGATTGCTGTGAAGCAATATTGTTTTTCATTTTAAATCTCAAAATATTAGTCTTAATCAAATTTTCGTGCCTTCTTTATTATAATTTGATTCTTGTCTGTATCAATGATTTTGCAATCTCCAGTAGGTAAATTTTCTTTCTGAAATTTCGAATACATAATTATTTAGGACAAGGAGAGTTGCTTTGTGCAGTTGCCTTGGGCACTCGCCTTCTCGCTATTCAGTCCTGGACCTACAAACTTGTGTGATCGGCATGTTATGTCCATCCATCCTTTATTGTTCTTTTTCTAGTCTGAAAAAGACACAAGAACCCAGAATTCAACTTTGAGTTTTGATCTCATCCTCCTTTCAACCAGAAGCTTAATTAGGGTGATTTTAAAAGTCAAAACAGAAATTTCAGCGCCATTCAAGACATTTTAGAAGCGTAAAGGAGAATGATTTTCGTCACTTACCAACAGGCTAATAAATTATTTACCAAAGTCTTTCTTAAACAATGGAATCAGAAGAACGAACTCGAATCCATCGTTGAACTTTGGATTTCAAATAGAAATTTTAAACCAAAACAAAGTGTCATAAACTATTTTTAATTCCTCATTAAACTAGCAAAAAAAGAAAAAAAATCATTCATATAATTAGAAATTTCAAAAATTCTTGTGTTGCACATTTTTCTTGATTTTGCAGGAGTTTTAGACATCTTGGTAAATTCCCAAAATTTAGAGCATGCCGTATCTTTCTTAATTTCTTCGGGAAAAATAAAAAGAGAAAAAAACTGAAAAGAACAAAGAAGAAGAGAAAGAGTTGGAAAACCATCAGGAAAAATCATCGAAAAAGAAAAAAAGGGTTCAAAACATCGAAGAAAAGTGAACAGAAATTTTGAACAATAGGAGATCAATAATAATAATGGAAAGAGCAAGAACAAAAAGAGAAAAAAAAAAGTCAGACTCAAAAGATCCAGAAAAGAAACAAAAATCTCATGAAAAAAATTAAGAAAAAAGAAAAGAAAAGAAAAAACAAAAATGGAAAAGGACAATGATAATTGAAAATCATGACATAATTGAAGAAAAATAAAAAGAATGGAGACCGAAACAAAAAAAAGGAATCCCGGTTTGGGAGTGTTTCGAAAACAATAAAAAAGGACCAGATTAGAAAAATATCAAAACCGAGAGGATGAATTTAAATGTTTAACCATCAAAACGATGTCGTTTTGATTACCCTTCTCTCTCTCTTTTCCAACCTTCTGTCTTTGTTTTTCGCCTACAAGACAACCACTTTTACCCCTTAAAACCTCCACCATGTCCAGCCAAAAGAACTACACTCTCTTTTCCGAAAGTGTAATATAGATTCAGCTCAAAACTCGCTACGCCAAGCCCTAGAAACTGCTGCAATATCCAACCAAAAAGCCAATCAAACCATACCGGAAGCATGTTGTCCTTCCCTTATTTGATACTACCATTAGAACAAAGGGCCAATATTAATCCCATTGTGATGAACGTTTGACATGAATCCTTGATGGCTTTTATTAGTTGTTGCCTTGAGCTCTATAAGAGGCAAAAAGATTCTACCAAACAAGAAAAAAAGGGAGAAGGAAAAAAAAAAAAAGGAAGAAAGGATAGTTTTTGAGAGAGTTTAGAGAGCTAAACCGAAGCATTATTAGGCCTAGTAAGCGAGGAAGAAGATAGAGTGAAAAGGAAATAAAAATGACCAAAAGAAAAAAGGAGAGGAGCCGCCAACAACATTGTGACTCGACAACGGAAGATAGTTGTCCCTCTTTTTCATCAACGACGAGCAGCGAATGATGCATCTATTTGAGAGACTTTTTTACATCCAAAAGTTGCGTAACAAGATAGAATATGATAACTCCTTTTTCATACCGTGGCCGCATATTTCTTGAGCGGACATTAATCGAAGTGCAATGTGATAACTTCTTTAGCATACAAGGAATTACATGTCCTATCTTAGTCATACACCTATCTTCGTTCATAGTGCACCCAATAAATTGCCCACGTGCAACTCATTAATGGATCCATCGAAACGAGTGTCAAAATGCATAAGTCCTCTAATGAGATAACCGTGATGACTTCAAGTCTAAGGACCATTTGTACTCATTTCGTATGAGATTCTCATAGACTAAAACCAAATGAGTTCTCATGGCGAGTCAAGTTTAGTGATATGTTCTCTAACATAAATCACGTAAGTGCTTGCTTTGGCATCACCATGCCAATAGGTGTGAGATCTCCTACTATTATCGTATAGCATGAGCATAGCACTTATAAGTCTTTTCGCATATTGTCACTATCCATTCTCAACAATGCTACAACTTGGGATATTTAATGATATCATTTATGTGTATTAGTATTTGTCTCACATCTTTCGATCAATCACTATTACAAATGCATATCGGAAAGACTTCTATCTAACTCGATGAATTTATCAACATGTAAACATAAGAGTTAATAGAATGACTTCTTTATTAAACGATGCAATAATACATTAATTGGGCCCATCCAAACATGGTTGGATCTTGGTCATCAATACTAACGCAAACTACACGAACCAAGAGGAACTTTAAGGGAGGACTCTAAAGTCTTTAGTCAATTGTTTCTCTTCTCTAATTCTCTATTACAAAAACATTACCATTGGAAGAGCTAACTTGAAAAAAATTACAAAGTAAAAAATTTGAAACACGCTATCAAATATGCAATCAAAGTACATGATGAATTAAAGTGATTGAGAGCTCCTAAGTGCCAACAATAGAAATATGTAATTATTGACAAGAGAACATAATGAACACGGAAATTTACATAATTAATCATCTTGTTTTCTTGTTTGACAATTTGAATGTGATAATACATCTTTTTGATAGAATTTAAAATGCCAATTAGGCCTCTTTGCTTTCCTATCGGCTCCCTTGATTTTAATTTTCCAAGAATAGAAAAGAATCTACAGGTAATTAATTTTTTTTTAGGCATGGATGGAAGGAGTCAAACAAGATCCAGGATAATTGCTCAAATGACTGATTTTCCTATATTATTTTTTCTACTCTATTAGAAGAATTATGTATCCTTTATGATATGCAAAACAATAATTAGAATAAAGAATATTCAAAATTATTTCATGTGAACTACAAGATAATATATTATGTACATGTTTCTCAAATGCAAAGTATAAATGCTTTAGAAATTATATAAGGCCACATAAGCAAGGCCTAGAACAAAACTCGCCTTCCGTTAGCTTTAACAATTGCCATTACCCTAACAATCACTCTAGCCTAGATCATAGTAGATAGATACTGCTTGTGTATTTTGTCTCTCTATTACATAACAAGATAGAATGTTAACTCTTCTTAAGAAACATTGGATTTGAAAAGAACAAAAAAATGGTAAAAAATAATGTTTGTTACAAACCAAGCCCAAGAATGAAAATACCTTGTTGAATCGTGACATGTGTTATTGTTAAACCTTTAATAAGGAAAGTAGATGCCATTGAAAGATACTACAAAAGGTATTTTCCCATAAGAGACCTCATTGCAAAATAATACTAATAAATAGTCCAACAAGCATATGGAAATGATGCTAGCTGGCCAAATGAATCTACATGTTATTTTATGAAGAACTTGAATATTTATTTGGTTCAACACTTTGAAGCTAAATGTGTTGATGTTCACTCTGTCAAATTGAAAATTTTAGTAAATATTTTTCATTTCGAGAATGTATTCCTTAATAGATTCTCACTATATAATGACATAAAGAATGACATCCTTTCTAAGAGCCTTGGATATGTGAGTTAAAAAAATGACATCTCTTTAGGATATCCAAATATATGGTTTTGTGAGTGCTCCCGCACATGCATTTCTATGCTATTGGATATAGTATGAATAACATGACCATCGGATTGAACTAGGTATATGGAACCCTTAACACATAGGAAAAGAAATGACATACAAAAAATGATTCAAATCCATTAGGCTCGAATGGTGAAGGACCATTGTCGTTGACACTATAATTACCACTTATAAGAACCAAGTGCATCCTAAAAACATACAAAATCTATTAGAAGTTTCAAATATACAACGACCATCATGACTCTGTGAAATAATGTAAAAGTTTAAAAGATAAAGAAGGTAGCTTACCTATTGAACCAAAAGAGTTTGGGGCAATAGGCTTAATTTTAAAACCTACAAGATATTTGCTAGGAGGATAAACTTGAGCCCTTTTGGGTAAGGCTCGGGGTTTACAAGGATAAGATCAAATAAGAAGCCCATACATGTTACAACTCCTTAGAGGAAAAGGATGCAACCCCCTATATAAATAAAGGAGAGAGAGGTGAAAAGGAGGAGGTTAAGAAAAACACACACATAGGAAAAAAAAGATGAGAAAGTGTTGCTCTCCCAAAAAGACTAAGTTTTCGTATCCCTCTTTAAAAGCTTGAGTTGATGTAAAAATCCATAACTGATTTTTTTAGAAAGCAAATTAACTATACAAAAAGATTGGAGCTAGCACTCTATGGTTTCGTAGCTTCCTTTGTGGGTCTAAGTTGTATTGTTTATTGATAGAGGCTGGACACGTGGATGACTCATTTATACAAAGGCTAAATTTATGCTATAAGAGATAATCTTTTACTCATGCTTTTTATTCATGTATGTATGATTAGTTGATTCCACGACTTGATATTAGAAGTCTTAGATGAAAGAAAATTTTTATCTTATTCCACTCCTCTATAGGATGCATGATCCTTCGAGGGGAGGAGAGAGAGTGAAAGGGGGAGAGAGGGAGATAGAGAGGGAGGGGAAAAGAGAAAGGGATGAGGAGAGGGAGAGAGGGGGAGAGAGAAAGACAGGTAGAGAGTGGCATAGAGAGGGTAAGGGAAAGAGAGAGTGAAGGAGAGTGGGGGAGAGAGAGATAGAGGGAGAGAGGGGGAAGAGATAGGGAGAGGGAGAGAGAGAGGAAGATAGGGTGAGAGAGAGAGAGGGAGAGGGAAGGAGAGAGCTAAAAAAGAGAGAGAGAGAGAGAGAGAGAGAGAGAGAGGGAACGATAAGGAGAGATAGGGAGTGAGGGAGAGAAAGGTGAAAAGAGTGAGAGAGTGAGAGAGAGGAAGAGGGAGAGAACGTGAGGGAGGGAGAGGGAGAGAGAGAGGGAGAGAGAAAGAAGGAGAAAGGGAGGGAGAGGGGAAAGAGAAAGAGAAGGAGAGAGAAAGAGGGAGAGGGAGAGGGAGAGGGAGAGGGAGAGGAAGAGAGGTTGAGGGAGAGAGGGAGCGGGGAGAGAGGGAGCGAGAGGTAGAGAGGGAGAGAGAAAAGAGGGATTGAGAGAGAGAGAGAGAGAAAGAGAGAGGGGGAAAAGGGTTACAGAGAGAGAGAGAGAGAGAGAGGTAGAGAGTGAGAAGGAAAAGGGGGAGAGAGATGGGGACGAGAGGGAGGGAGATAAATAGAGAGAAGGAGAGAGGAAGGGAGGGAGAGTGAGGGAGAGAAGAGGAGAGGGAAAGGGAAAGGGAGAGAGGGAGAGAGATAAAGAGGGCAAGATAGAGAAGTGAAAAACAAAAAGAGAGAGGGAGAGAGAGGGAGAGATAGGGATAAAGAGGGAGAGTAGGGGGAGAGGGAGAGGGAGAGAGGGAGGGAGAGAAAGGGAGAGGGAGACAGAGAGAGGAAGCAAGGGAGAGAGAGGAAAAGGGAGATAAGGAGAGGGAGCAAAAGGGAGAGGGGAGAGAGAGAATGGGAGAAAGAGGGAGCGGGAGTAAGAAAGAAAGTAAGGGAGAGTGGGAGAGAGAGGAAGAGAGGGAGAGAAGAAGAGGGAGAGAAGAAGAGAGAGAGAGAGGGGTAAAATGGAGAGTGGGAGAGTGTGAGAGAGGGAGAGATAAAGAGGGAGAGAGAGGAAGATAAGTAGAGAGGGTAAGAGAGAGAAAAAATAAGGAAGGAGAGATAGAGAGAGAGGGAGAGAGAGATAGAAGGTGGAGAGAGAGATAGAGGGGGTGAAGAGAGAGATAGAGGGAAGGATGGAGAGAGGGGGAGAGAGAAAAGGATAGAGAAGGATAGAGATGGAGAGCTAGAGAGAGGGAGGGAGAAAGAGACATAGAGGGAGAAAGAGAAAGATATATAGGGAGAGTAAGAAAGAGAAGGGGAAAGAGAGAGATAAATAGAAAAAAAGAGATGAAGGGGGAGAGAGAGAGAGAGTGAGGGGAGGGGGAGGGAATAAGGGAGAGGGAGAGAAAGGGATAGAGAAAGAGAGAGAAATATAGAGGGGGAGAGAGTGGAAAATAGAGTAAGAGAAAGAGGGAGAGATGGAAGGGAGAGAGAGGTGGATGGAGAGGGATAAAGAGGGGGAGAGAGAGGAGAGAAGGTGGGAGAGTAGGAGAGATTAATGATTAGAAAGGGATAAGGAGAGAGATGTAAAGGAAGAGGGGAGAGAGATGTTAAGGAAGAGTAGGAGAGAGTTTGGGAGGGCGAGAGAGAGGGATAGGGAGATAGAGAAAGGGATAAGGAGAAAGGGTAGAAAAGGAAAAGAGAGGGAGAGAGAGAGGGGTAGAGGGATAGAGGAGAGGGAAAAGAGGGAGAGCAAAATGAAAAAAGAGGGAGAGAGTGAGAAAGAGAAGGAGAAAGATATAAGGACAAAAAGAGAGAGGAAGATGAAGAGATAGAGAGAGAAGGAGAGAGAAAGAGAGAGAGAGGGAAATAGATAAAAGAGAGTGATAGAAAGGGAGACATA
Organism: Dovyalis caffra; assembly: GCA_963924115.1. Lineage (NCBI taxonomy): Eukaryota > Viridiplantae > Streptophyta > Magnoliopsida > Malpighiales > Salicaceae > Dovyalis > Dovyalis caffra. The sequence continues at coordinate 3,258,405 of CAWUPB010000351.1, forward strand.
GTGGGAGATAAAGGGAGGGATAGATAAAGGGAGAGAGAGATAAAGAGGGGGACAGAGAGATAGGAGGAGAGGGAGAGGGAGAGGGAGAGAGAGTGAGGAAGAGAAGGAGAGAGAGAAGGAGAGAGAAATGGAGAGGGAGAGGGAGAGGGAGAGGGATGGAGGGAGAGAGAGTGCGATAGAAAAAGGGCTAGAGACGGGAAGATAAAAAAATATTGAGGGTGAGAGAGAGAGAGAGAGAAACAAAGAAGGAGAGAGGGAAAGAGAGGGGGAGAGAAAGAGAAAGAGAGGTTGAGAGAGAGAGAGAGAGAGGAGAACGAGAGAAAATGAGAGTGAGGGCGAAAGAAAAAGAGAGGAAAAGAGAGGGAGAGAAAGAGAGAGAGGTAGAGGAAGAGAGAGAATAGGAGAGAGGGAGAGGGAGAGGAAAAAAATAAGAAAGAGGAAGAGGAAGAGGAAGAGGGAGGGAAAGAGAGAGAGAGAAGGAGAGAGAGGGAGAAGGAGAAAGAGAGGCAGAGAGAGAGTGAAAGAGAGATGGAGAGAAAGAGAGGGAGAGAATGGGATAAGGAAAAAGAGGGAGAGAAAAGAGAGAGAGAGTAGGGGACAAGAAAGATGGAGATAAAGGGGGAGAGAGAGGGGTAGAGATAGAGCAAGAGGGAGAGAGAGAGAGGGAGGTAGAGAGAGTGAGAGAGGGAGAGAGGGAGAGATTGGGAGAAAGAAAGAGATAGAGAAGGAAAGAGAGATAAAGAGAGGGAGAGTGAGAGAGAGAGAGCAAGAGAGAGACAAGAAGAGTGTGAGGGTGGATATTATGAGAGAGAGAGAGAAAGAAAGAGAGGGAACATGAGAGCGGTAGAGAAGGAGAGAGAGGGAAAAGAGAGAGAGAGGGAGTGGGAGAGGGAGGGAGGGAGGGAGGGAGAGGGAGAGATAATGATAGAGAGGGAGAAAGAGGAGATGAGAGATAGAGATGGAGAGTAGGTAAGGGAGAGAGAGAGGGATAGAGGGAGAGAGAAGGTGAAAGAGGGAATGGGAGAGAGAGAGGGAGGGAGAGAGAGAAAGTGGGAGTTGAAGATATAGGGTGAAAGGGAGAGAAAGAGAGGGGAGAGTGGACGGTGGAGAGAGAAAGAGAGAGAGGGAAAAAGAGAGAGAGATAGAAAGAAGGGAAAGAGAGAGGAAGAGGTATAAAGAGAGAAAGAGAGATACATAAAGAAAGGTACAGATTGGGAGAGAGAAAGAAGGAGAGGGAGAGAGGAGAGAGAGGGAGAGTAGGAGAGATCGAAAGTGGTTGAGATAGGAGAGATAGGAAGAGTGAGAGAGTGATAGAGGGAGAGAAGGAGAGAGGGGGCAAAAAGGTAAGGAGAGATAAAAAGATAGGGAGATAGAAAGGGAAAAAGTAGGAGAAAGAAGAGGGAGAGAGAGAGAAAGAAGAGGGGGAGGTGACATGGATAGAAAGGGAGATAGAAGAAGGGAGGGAGGGACATAGAGAGCAAGAAGGAGAGAGGGATAGAGATAGGAAGGAAAAAGAGTGAGGGCTAGAGGGGGAGTGGGAGAGGGAGGGAGAGAGGGATAGAGAGAAAAAGTGGGAGAGAGGGAGGGAGAGAGGGATAGAGAGAAAAAGTGGGAGAGAGGGAGAGAAAGTAGGATAAAGAGAAGGAAAGAGGAGTGGAAGAAAGAGGGAGAGAAAGAGGGGGAGAGAAAGAGGGGTGAGAGGGAGAGAAAGAAAGAGAGGGGGAGGGGGAGAGAGGAAGAGAGAGAGGGGAGAGAGGGTTAAAGGGATAGAGAGGGAGAGAGAAAGAGTGGGAGAGATAAAGAGATAGAGGGAGATAGAGAAAGAGAGGGAAAAGGGAGATAGAGTAAAGGAAAGAGATAGGTGAGAGAAAGGGAGAGAGAAAGAGGGAGGGGGAGAGAGGGATAGGTAAAGAGAGGGAGGTAGAGTGGGAAAGAGTAGGAGAGAGAGGAGGGAAAGAGGAAGGGAGAGAGGAAGAGAGGGAGGGAGAGAGGGAGAGATATGGAGAGAGGGAGAGACAGATATGGAGAGAGAAGGAGGGAAAGAGGAGGGATAGATGGAGATATAGTGAGAAGGAGAAGGGAGAGAGATAGTGGGAGAGAGGTAGAATAGGAGAGAGGGAGAGAAAGAAAGGGCGAGAGAGGGGTGAGGGAGAGAGGGAGGAAGATAGGGAGATGGAAAGAAAGAGAGAAAGATTGAGGGAGAGAGATAAAAAAGGGCAAAGAGAGAGGGGAGAGAGAGCGGGAGTGATAGAATGGGAGAGAAAGGGAGAGAAAGACAGAGGAGGAGAGCTAAAGGGAGATGGTGAGGGTGAGAGAGAGGAGGAGAGAGAGAGAGAGAGACATCAAGAAAGGGAGAGAGAGGCAGAGGGAGAGGGTGAGAAAGGGGGAAGTGACGGAATGGGAGAGAGAGGGAGGGAGAGTGGGAGAGAATCAAAGAGAGTAGGAGAGAGAGGGAGATATTAGGAGAGAGAGGGAGAGAAGGACATACAGAGAGGGGGAGAGAGAAAAAAGAGGGAGGAGAGAGAGAAGTAGAGGGAGAGGGAAGGAGAGAGAGGGAGATAGAGGGGGAGAGAGGAAGAGAAAGAGAGCAAGAGAGCAAGAGAGGGGGATATAGAAAGGGGAGAAAGAAAGAGAAAGAGAGGAAGGTGAGAGAGAAAAAGGAGGAAGAGTGAGGGAGAGAGAGGTGTGAAAGAGTGGGAGAGATAGAGAGAGGGAGAGAGGGAAGAGATGGATATAGAGGGTGAGAGGGAGAGAGAAAGAGGAAGAGAGAGGGAGAGAGAGGGTGATAGAGAAAGGGAGAAAGATAGGAGAGAGATAGCGAGAGAGATGGAGAGAGAGAGAATCAAAGGGGGAGAGGGATAAAAGGATAAAAGGATGAAGAAAGAGGAAGAGAGGGAGGAGAGAGAGGAAGAGAGAGAGGGAGAGAGAGAGAGGTAGAGAGGGAGAGAAGGAGAGGTAGATAGAGGTAGAGTGAGAGGGAGGGAGAGATTGAGAGAGAGATAGATAGGGAGATGGGGGAGTGAGAGAGAGAGAGAGAGGGAGAAAGAGGGAGAGGGAGAGGGAGAGAAATAGAATGGGTAAAAGAGAGAGAGCCAAGAAGAAGAGGAGATATAAGGGGAGAGAAGGGGAAGAGGGAGAGATGGGGGAGAAAGAGGGAGAGAAAGTAGGAGAGAGAGATAGGAAGAGAGAGGGAGAGAGATAGAGAAAAGCAAAAAGAGGGAGAAAGTGGGTGAGAGAGTGATAAAGGGGGAGAAGGAAGAGAAAGGGAGAAGGATTGAGATAGAGGGAAAAAATGGAGAAAAGGCGAGAGAAAGGGAGGGAGAGAGAGAGTGAGGGTAGAGAGGGAAAGGGGAAGGGGAGGAGGAGTGAGGGAGAGAGGGAGAGAGAGAGAGGGAGAGAGAGAGAGGTAGGGAATGAGATAATAGGAGGGAAAGGGAGAAGGAAATAGAGGGAGGGGGAGATAGAGTAAGGGAGATAGAGTAGGGAGAGAGAGGGAGGGAGAGAGTGAGAAAGAATGAGAGTGGGAGAAAGAGGGAGAAGGAAAGAGAGGGAAGGAGAGAGGAAGAGAGAGAGGGAGAAAGATGGGGAGAGAAAGTGGGAGAGCAAGAGAGAGAGAGGGAAAGAGAGATAGAGAAAGGGAGAGGGACAAAGAGGGAGAGGGTAGGAGGGAGAGATAGGGAGAGAGATAGGGTGAGGGTGAGGGTGAGGGAGAGGGAGAGGGAGAGAGGAAGAAAAAAGAGACAGATAAAGGTAGAGAGGGTAGAGAAAGGGAGAGAGGGAGGGAGATAGGGAGTGAGAGAGGACACAATATGGAGATAGGGAAAAGGAGGTAAAGAGAGAAAGAGGGAAAGCAAAGAGGGGGAGAGAGAGAAAGGTAGAGCGATAAAGAGAGAGCAAAAGGGCGAGAGCAAGAGGGATAGAGAGAGGTAGTGAGAGGGAGAGGGGTAAAGGAGAGAAAGAGAATGGGAGAGGGAGAGGGGTGAGGGAGAGAAAGAGAGAGTGAGAGAGTGAGGGAGAGAGAGAGAGAGTGAGAGGGAGGGGGAAAGTGAGAGAAAGAGAGAGGAAGAGGAAAAGAGAGAGAGAGAGAGTGGGAGAGATATAAAAGAGACAGGTGGGACGGGGAGATGCGGAAGGTGGAACAGAGAGGTCGAGAAAGTGAAGAGAGAAGGAGAACGAAAGGGAGAGAGACAGAGGGAGCGAGATGGAGAGGGCTAGAGAGAGATAGGGAAAGAGAGAATAGGGGAGAGTGGGAGAGGGATTGTAAGAGAGAGAAGCGAGGAAAAGAGGGAGAGAGAAAAAGAGAGTGAAAAGGGTGAGTGAGAGGGGAGAGAGAGAAGTAGAGGAATAGAGAGAGAGAGCGTGAGGTAGAGGAGGGAGAGAAGGAGGAGAGCGAAAGAGGGAGAAGGGAGGGGAGAGGGAGAGATGAGGAGAGAGAGAGGGTGAGAGAGGTATAGAGATAGAGGGAGAGAGAGTGATAGGGAGAGAGAAAGACAAAGAGAAAGAGAGAAAGAGAGACAAGAAGAGAGAGTGAGAGAGGAAAGAGGAGAGGGAGAGGGAGAAAGGAAAGAGGAGAGGGGAGAGGGAGAGAGGAAGAGGGAGATGGAGAGGGGAGAGGGAGAGAGATGAAGGGGGATGAGAGGGAATGAGAGGTAGAAAGTGGTTGAGATAGGAGAGAGAGGAAGAGTGAGAGAGTGATAGAGGGAGAGAAGGAGAGAGAGGGCAAAGAGGTAAGGAGAAATAAAGAGATAGGGAGATAGAAAGGGAAAAGTAGGAGAAAGAAGAGGGAGAGAGAGAGGTAGAGAGGGGAGGGGACATGGATAGAAAGGGAGATAGGAGAAGGGAGGGAGGGACATAGAGAGCAACAAGGAGAGAGGAATAGAGATAGGAAGGGAGAGAGAGTGAGGGCTAGAGGGGAGTGGGAGAGGGAGGGAGAGAGGGATAGAGAGAAAAAGTGGGAGAGAGGGAGACATATAAGGGAGGGAGAGATTAAGGTAGAGAGAGGGAGAGAGGGAGGGAGAGAGGGAGAAAGAGAGAGAAGTGGGATAGAGAGAAGGAAATAGGAGTGGAAGAAAGAGGGAGAGGGGGTGGGAGGGAGAGAAAGAGGGGGAGAGAAATAGAGAGGGTTAGAGGGAGAGAGGTAAAAGAGCGGTGGAGGGAGAGAGGAAGAGATAAAGAGAGGCAGAGAGGTAGAGATAGAAAGAGGGAGAGGGGGAAGGGGAGATAGGAAGAGAGAGAGGGGGAGAGAGGGTTAAAGGGACAAAGAGGGAGAGAGAAAGAGTGTGAGGGATAAGGAGATAGAGGGAGAGAGAGAAAGAGAAGGGAAAGGGAGAAAGAGTAAAGGAGAGAGATAGGTGAGAGAAAGGGAGAGAGAAAGAGGGATGGGGAGAGAGAGAAGAGAGAGGGAGAGAGGGGGAGAGAAAGAGGGAGAGGGGAATAAAAAGTTGGAGCGAGGGATAGGTAAAGAGGGAAAGGTAGAAAGAGAAAGAGTTAGAGAGAGAAAGATGGAGAGGGAGGGAGAGAAAGAGGGAGAGGGAGAGGGAGAGAGGAAGAGAGGGAGGGAGAGAGGAAGAGAGAGAGAGGGAAAGAGGGGGATAGATGAAGATATAGGGAGAAGGAGGAGAGAGGGAGAGTAGGAGAGAGGGAGAGAAGGAGAGTAGGAGAGAGGGCGAGAGATGGGGTGAGGGAGAGAGGGAGGAAGATAGGGAGATGGAAAGAAAGAGAGGAAGATTGAGTGAGAGAGATAAAAAAAGGCAAAGAGGGGGGGAGAGAGCGGGAGTGATAGAATGGGAGAGAAAGGGAGAGAGAGATAGGGGAAGAGAGAGGAAGAGAGAGAGAGACATCAAGAAAGGGAGAGAGAGGCATAGGAAGAGGGTGAGAGAGGGGGAGTGATAGAATGGGAGAGAGAGGGAGGGAGAGTGGGAGAGAATTAAAGAGAGTGGGGGAGAGAGGGAGAGATTAGGAGAGATAGGAAGAGAAGGACATACAGAGAGGGAGAGAGAAAAAAAGGGAGGAGAGGGAGAAGTAGAGGGAGAGGGAAGGAGAGAGGAGGAGATAGAAGGGGAGAGGGGAAGAGAAAGAGAGCAAGAGAGCAAGAGAGGGGGATATAGAAAGGGGGAGAAAGAAAGAGAAAGAGAGGAAGGTGAGAGAGAAAAAGGAGAGAGAGTGAGGGAGAGAGAGGTGTTAAAGAGTGGGAGAGATAGAGAGAGGAAAAGAGGGGAGAGATGGATATAGAAGGTGAGAGGGAGAGAGAAAGAGGAAGAGAGATAGAGGTTGAGAGAGGGAGAGAGAGGGTAGGAGAGAGGGATTTGAAAAGAGTTATGGGAGAGGAGGAGAAGGAGGAGGGAGAAAGAGGGAGATAATAAGAGCAATGGAGAGAGAGGGTTGAGGGAGAGAGGGTGATAGAGAGAGGGTGAAAGATAGGAGAGAGATTGTAGAGAGATGGAGAGAGAGATTCAAAGGCGGAGAGGGATAAAGGGATAAAAGGATGAAGAAAGAGGAAGAGAGGGGGAGAGAGAGGAAGAGAGGGAGGGAGAGATTGAGAGAGAGATAGATAGGGAGATGGGGGAGTGAGAGAGAGAGGGAGAGGGAGAGGAAGAGAAATTGAATGGGCAAGAGAGAGAGCCAAAGAGGAAGAGAAGATAGAAAGAGAGAGAAGAAGAGAAGGGGAAGGGGGAGAGATAGGGGAGAAAGAGGGAGAGAAAGTAGGAGAGAGAGATAGGAAGGGAGAGGGAGAGGGAGAGGGAGAGAAAAAGAGAGTGGGAGAGTGAGGGGGAGAGGGAGAGAGTGAGGGAGAGGAGGAGAGTGAGAGAGAGGGAGAGGAAGAGGGGAAGAGGGAGAGAGAGAGTGGGAGAGATATGAAAGAGACAAGTGGGAGAGGGAGAGGTAGAAGGTGGAATAGAGAGGGTGAGAAAGTGAAGAGAAGAGAGAGAAAGGGAGAGAGACAGAGGGAGCGAGACAGAGAGGGCTAGAGAGAGATAGGGAAAGAGAGAATAGGGGAGAATGGGAGATGGATTGTAAGAGAGGGAGAAGTAGGAAAAGAGGGAGAGAGAAAAAAGAGAGCGAAAAGGGTGAGTGAAAGGGGGAGAGAGAGAAGTAGAGGGACGGAGCGAGAGTGAGGTAGAGGAGGGAGAGAAGGGGAGAGTAGGAGAGGGAGAAGGGAAGGGAGAGGGAGATATGGGGAGAGAGAGAGGTTGAGAGAGGTATAGAGATGGAGGGAGAGAGAGTGATAGGGAGAGAGAAAGAAAAAGAGAAAGAGAGAAAGAGAGAGACAAGAAGAGAGAGTCGGAGAGGAAAGAGGAGAGGGGAGAGGGAGAGAGGAAGAGGGAGATGAAGAGGGAGAGGGAGAGAGATGAAGGAGGAAGAGAGAGAATGAGAGATAGAGGGAAAGTGAGAGAGAGATAGGAAGAGTGAGAGTGATAAGGGGTAGAGAGTGGTAGAGAGGGAGGAAGGGAGGGATAGGGATAAAGGAGGGAGGAGGGAGATGGAGAGAGTGAGAGGGAGGGAGGGAAAGGGAGAGAAAGAGAGAGAGAAAGAGCTAACGAAAGACGAAAAGAGAGGGAAAGTATGAGATAGAGAGGGAGAGGGTTGGAGGGAGGGAGAGGGAGAGGAGAGGAGAGGATGAAAGATGGAGTGGGGAGGTAAGGAGAGAGAGAGTGGGAGAGAAGTAAAGAGAGGAAGAGAAGAGTGGGAAAGTGTGAGGGGGAGAGAGCAATAGAGAGGGATAGAAGGGAGAGAGAGAGGAAAGGAAAGAGAAAGGGTAGTCGAGAGAGAGAAGGAGAGGGAGAGAGAGATAGAAGGTAGTCAAAGAGAGGGAGGGAGAGGGAGAGAGAGATAGAGGGTAGTCAAAGAGAGAGAGAGGGAGAGGGAGATGAAAGGTGACAAAGGGAGAGAGCATAATGATGAGAGAGGGAGTAAGAGAGAAGAAGTAAGAGTAGGAGAGAGATACAAAAAGAGAGAGAGGAAGAGACAAAAGGATAGAGCATAACGATGAGAGAGGGAGTACGAGAGAGGGAGAAAGAGTAGGAGAGAGATACAAAAAGAGAGAGAGGGAGAGACAAAGAGAGAAAAGGAGAGAGGGAAAAGGGGAGAGAAAGGAAGTGAGGGAGAGAGAAAGGGTGGGGAATAGAGTGATAGAGAGAGGAAGGGAGAGGGGTAGATAGCAAGGGAGGGAAGGATAGAGAGAGATAGAGTGATAAAGAGAGAGGAAGAGGGAGAGAGAGTGAAGGGAGGGAGAGAAGGAGAGAGTGGGAGTGAGGGGGAGAGAGGGAAAGAAAAGGAGAGAGTGAGAGAGAGAGAGAGGGATAAAGAGAGAGAGAGGGAGAGAGGGAGATAGAGAGAAAAAAGGGAGAGGGATAGAGGGAGGAAGAGGGAGAGATGGGGTAGGGATAGAGAGAGGGAGAAAGAAAGTGAGAGTAAGGGAGAGAGAGGAAGAGATAAAAGGGATGAGAATGGGAGGGGAAGAGAGAGGGAGAGAGTGAAATATGGAGAGAGAGGAAAGGAGAAAAAAGAAGAGATAGAGGGGTGAGAGTGGGAAGGGAAGAGAGAGGGAGATGGAGAAGAAGGGAGGGAGGGATAGAGAGAGGGGGAGAGAGAGGAAAAGAGGAAAAGAAATAGAAAGGAAGAGAAAAAGAGAGAAAGAAGGAGAGAGGGAGAGAGAGAGAGGGGAGAAAGAGAGAGAGGAGGAGGGAGAGGGAAAGGAGAGGGAGGAAGAGAAAGGGAGAGAGAGGGAAAGGAGAGGGAGGAAGAGAAAGGGGGAGAGAGGGAAAGAAAGAGGAAGAAAGGGAGAGAAAGAAATAAAGAAAAAGAAAAGAGAGTGAGAGAAGGAGGGAGAGGGGGAGAGAGAGAGGGAGATAAGGGGAGAGAGGGAAACGGAGAGGGAGGGAGCTAGAGGGAGTGAGAGAGAGGAATAAAGAAAGGGGGAGAGAGGGAAGAAGGAGAGAGAAAGGGAAAAAGAAAGAGAGAGGAAGAAAGGGAGGGAGAGAGATCGAAAGTGAGGGGGAGAGAGAGAGTGAGAGAAAGATAGGAAATGAGAGAGAGAAAGAGACAATAAGAGAGAGGGGAGAGAGAGAAGGAGGGAGATAGAGAGATTGGTGTAAAAGAAACAGAGAGAGGAAAAGAGGGAGAACGAAAGGGAGGGAAAGAAAGAGAATGGGAGAGAGAGGGAGAGAAGGAAATAAAGAGAATGATAGAGAGAGAGAGAAAGGGAGAGAGGTAGAGAGAGGGTGGAAGGGAAGGAGGGAGGGAGGAAGAGAGTACGGGAGAGTGAGAGAGAGAAAGAAAGAGAGAGAGGGAGGGAGGGAGAGGTAGAGGGAAGGAGCAAGAGGTAAAGGTAGAGGGATGAAAGCGAGATGGAGAGAGAGAGAGAGAGAGAGAGAGAGAGAGAGAGAGAGAGAGAAAGAGAGATAGGGAAACAAATAGAGAGGGAGATAGGGTTAGAGAAAGAGGTAGAGGGAAAGATGAAGAGAGGGAGAGAACAAGAGAGGAAGGGAGAGAGAGAGAGGGTTAAAAAATAGGAGAGGGAATGGAAAGTGAGGGAGGAAGAGAGAAAGAGAGTGAGGGGTGGGGGAGAGACAAAGGAGGAGGAAAAAAGATAGGGGAGAGAGAGGGAGAGAATGAGAGAGGGTTAGAAAATAGGAGAGGCAAAGAGAAAGTGAGGGAAGGAGAGAGGGAGAGAGAGGGGAGATAGATAGGAGGAGGAAAGGAAGAGAGGAGGGAGAGAGTAAGAGAGAGGGAGAGGGAGAGGGAGAGATTGAAGGAGGGGGAGAGGGAGAGATAGAGGGAGAGGGAGATGGAGGAAGTGAGGGAGAGAGAGAAAAGAAGAGGGAGTGATAAAATAAGAGAGAGAGAGAGGGAGAAGAAGAAGGTAAGGGGGAGAGAGAAAGGGGAGAAAGAGTAAGAGAGAGGGAAAGTGAGGGAGCGAAAGAGGTAGAGAGGGAAAGAGAGGGAAGGAAAGGAAGAAGGAAAGAGAAAGGGAGAGAGTGGTAGAGAAAGAGGGAGATAAAGATATAAAGAGATGGGGAGGGAGAGGAGAGAAGAAAGAGAAAAAGAGAGTGAGAGAGGCAGAGTGTAAGAGAGAAAGGGAAAGAAAGAAAGGGAGGGAGAGAGAGGGAGTGAGGAAGAGAGTGAGAGAGAGGGGAAAAAGGGAAAGGGAGGGAAGGTGAGGGAGAGAGGGAGAAAAAGAGAGAGGAAAGTGGGAAGAAAAAGAGAGGGAGAGAGGGAGATAGAGAAGAAGACGAAGAGGGAGAGAGGCATAGAGGGGTAAAGAGAGAGGGAGAGGGAGATGAAGGAAGGAGAGGGAAAGAGCAGAATAATAAGAGAAGGAGTAAGAGATAGGGAGAAAGAGTAGGAGAGAGATACAAAGAGAGAGAGAGAGAGAGAGGGAGTGTGAGAGAGATAGAGAGAAAGAGGCTGTCTCTCTTCTTTCCCTCTACCTCTTTATCTCTCTCCCTTTCCCTATCTTTCCCTCTCCCTTTCCCTCTCTCTCCCTCTCCTTATCTCTCCATCTCCCTCTCTTACTCTCTCTCCCTTTTTCTCTCCCTTTATCTCATTCTCTATCTCATTCGCTCTCTCTTTTCCTTTCTCTCCTTCTTTCCCTCTCCCTTCCTCTCTCTCTTTCTTTATCTCTCCCTCTCTTCCTCTCCCTTTACCTCCTTCTCAACCCCTCTCTCCCTCCCTCTCTCCCCTCTTTCCCCCTTTCTCACTCTCCTTCTCTATCTATCCATCTCTCTTCTACTCTCTCTCTCTCTTTCTTTCCCCTTTCTCTCCTCTCCCTTCATCTCCCTCCCTCTCACTCACCTCTCTCTCTCTCACTCCCTCTCTCCTACTATATCCTTCACTCTCTCTCCCTCCCTCTTTCTTTAACTCTCCATCCTTTTTGCTCTCCCTCTATCTTTCTCTCTATCCCTCTCTTCCTCTCTCACACTTTTCCTCTTTCTCTCTCTCTCTCCTCTTTAAAACCTCATTTTCTTCTTCTCTCTTCCTCTCCCAACCTCTATCTCTCCCTCACTCCTTCTCTCTCTTTATATCTCTCCTTCCCTTTCTCTCTTCCTCTTCCTCTCTCTTCCCTTTCTCTCATCTTTATCTCTTCCCCTTTCTCCCTCTCTCCTACTCTCCCTCACTCTATCCCTTTCTCTCTCCTTTTCTCTCTCCTTCTCTATTCCTTTATCCCTTCCCCTCCCTTTATCCCCCCTCCCTCTCTCTCCCTCTCTCTCTCACCCACTCCCTTCCCTCTCTCTCTCACTCTCACCCTTTCTCTCTCTCCCTCTCTATCCCTCTCTCCCACCATCCCTCACCCTCATCTCTCTTCTACCCTCTCTCTCTGTCCCCATCCCTATCACTCCCTCTCTATCCCTTTCTCTATCCCTCCTCTCTCTATACTCTCCTACTTTCTCTCCCTCTCTCTCTCTTTCTCTTCCCTCTCTCTCATTCTTTTTCTCCCCCTCTCTCACTTTATCCCTCTCTCTCTTTCTCTACCTTCTCTTTATATCTCTCCCCTTGCTCCCCTATCTCCTTCCATTTCCCTTTATTTTCTCCCCTTCCCTCTCCTACCCACTCTCTTTATCTCTCTACATCTCTTTCTATCTCCCTTTTCTCTCTCTCTCTTACCCGTTCTCTCTCTTACCTCTTTTTTCTTTCTCTATCTTTCCCTCTTTCCCTCCCTCATTCTCTCTACCTCACTCTCTCGATCCCTCTCCCTCCCTCCCTCTTTCTCCATCTCCCTTTCTCTCCTTCTCAATCCCTCCCTCTCTTTTCCTTGCTCTCTCCCTCTCACACTCTCTCTTCCTCTCTCTCTCTCTCCCTCTCTCTTTTTCTCTCTCTTTTTCTCCCTCTTTACCTTTCTCCCTTACCCTTTTTCTCTCTCACATTCTCATTCCTTATCTCCCACACTCGCTCCTTCTCCCTCTATCTTTTTATCTCTCCCTCACTTTGTCTACTCTCTCCCCTTCTCTCCTTCTCTCTCCCCCTCTTTCTCTCTTTCCCCTCTCTTCCTCTCGTTTATCTCTATTTCTCTCCTCTTTCCTACTCCCTTAATCACTCTCCCTCTTTCTCCCTCTCGTCACTATCCCTCTCTCCTCCTCACCCTCTCTCTCCTCATTTCTCTCTCTCCTTCTCTTTCTTTCTCTCTCTCCCTCTTCTCACATCCTCTCTCTATCTCTCCCGCAGTCTCCCTCTTTCCCTCTCTCGCTCCCTTTGTCTCTTTATCTCTCTTTTTTTCTCCCTTTCTCTCCCTCACCCTCCCTCCCTCCCTCTTTCTCTCCCCTCTTTCTCTCACCCCCTCTCTCCCTCTCTCTCTCCCTCCCTCTCTTTCACTCTCTCTCCCTCCTTCCCTCCCTTTCCCACTTTCTTCCTTTCCTCTCTTTCTCTCTCTCTCTCACTTTGTCTCTCTTAATCTCATCTCTCTCTCCCCCTCTCCCACTCTTCTCTCTCACCAATCCCTTGCTTTCTCGCTCTCTTTCCCTATCTCTCCCTTTCTTTCTCATACTCGTCCCTCTTTCTTCCTCACACTCGCTCTCTTTCTCCCTTTCTTTTCCTCACACTTGCTCTCCTTCTCCATCTCCCTCTCTCCCTCTCTCTCCCTCCCTCTCTTTTCTTCTCTTTTCTTTTTCTCTCCCTCACTCTCCTAACCTCTCTCTTTGTCTCTCTCCATCTCTTTTTTGCTCTCTCTCTTTCCACTCCCACTCACTCTCTCTCCCACTCTTCTTTTCTTTCTCTCTTTCTCAATTCCCCTCTCCCTCCCACCTTCCCTCTACCACACTCCCTCTATATCTCTTTCCCTCACTCCCTCTCCATCTCCCTCTCTCCTTCTTAATCTCTCCCTCTCTCTCTCCTTCTCATACTCTTTCTTCTTCTCCCTCTCTTTCTCTCTCTCCTTTTCTCTCCTTCTTTACCTCTCTCCCTCACCTTTTCTTCTCTCTCCCATTCTCCCTCTCTCGCTTTCTCACTCCCTCTCTCCTATACTCTCTCCTTCTCTTTATCTCTCTCTTACTCTCTCCCTCCTTTTCTATCTCTCTCTTACTCTTTCCCTCTTTCTCTCTCCCTTTCTCTCTATTTCTCTCCATCTCTCTTCCTCACCATTTCTCTCTTCTTTTTTCTTCTCTCCTTCTCTTGCTATCTTGCTCACCCTATCACACCCTCTCTCCCCTCTCCCTCTCTCTCCCTCCTTCCCTCTCTTCCTTTCTCTTTATCCCTCTATCTCTCTCTTTCTCTCTATTATTGTCCCTCTCCCTCTTTCTCCCCCTCTTTACATTTCTCTCCTTTTCTCTCTCAATCTCTCCCTCTCGCTCCCTCTATAACTCTTTCTCCCTTTCTCTTCCTCTCTTTCTCTCCCTCTCCTTATCTTTCTCTATCACTAACTCCCTCTACTTCTCTCCCTCTCTCTCCTCCTCACTCTCGCTCTCGCTCTCCCTTTCTCCCTCACACTAGCTCTTCTTCTCTTTTTTTCCTTTTTTCCTCTCTCCTCCTCTTTCTTTGTCTTTCAGCCTCTCTATCTCTCCTTTGCTGTTTCTCTCAATCCCTCTCTCCCCCTTTCTCCCTCTCTCTCTCTCGCTCTCGCTCTCCCTCCCTATCTCCCTTATTCTTGCACTTTCTATCCCTCTCACTCTTTCTCCCCCTCTTTATCCCTCTCCCCCTCTCCTTATCCCTTTTTCCCTTACCAACTCACTCTCCTTCCTCATCTCTCTCCTTTTCCCTCTCCCTCTCTCTCTCTTCATCTCTCTCCTCTCTCTCTCCCCCACTCTTTCTTCCTTTATCTCTCTCTCACTCCCTCCTTTCCTACTTTCTCCTCCTTGCTCTCTCTCTCTCCTATCTCTCTCACATGCTCTATCATTCATCTCCCTCCATTCTCTCTCCCTTTTCTATTCCCCTTTATCTCTCTATCTTTCTCTCTCTCCCTTTCTCACTCACTCCCTCCCTCCCTTTTTCCCTTCCTCTCTCACTTCCTCCCTTTCCCTCTCACTCTCTCCCTCTATCTCCTTCTCTCTCCCTCTCACTCTCCGAATCTCTTTTTCTCTCTCCCTCTGTTTTCATTTTCTCTCTCTTTCTCTCCCTCTCTTCCCCTCTCTCCCACCCTTTCCCTCTCCTTCCCTTTCTTTCTCTCCCTCTCCTTCTCTCTCCCTTTCTCTCTCCCTCCTCTTTTTATCTCTCTCTCATTCTCTCTCTCTTCCTTTCTCTCTCCTTCACTCTCTCTCTTTATCTCTCTCTCCTTCTCTCTTTCCCTTTCATCCCCATTTCCCTCACTCTCTCCACCCATCCATCTCTCTCCTACTCTTTCCCTCTCCCTCTTTCCCTCCCTCCCTTCCTTACTCCCTCTCCCTCTCTTTCTCTCACTCCCTCTCTCACTCTCTCCCCCTTTCTCCTCTCTCTCGCTCTTCCCCCTCTCTCTTTCTCTCTTTTTCTCTCCCTCTCAATTCTTCTTTCTAGCTCTATATCCTTCTCTCCCTCCTTTTCTCTATCCCTCTTTCTCTCTCTATCTCTTTCATCTTTGTCTCTCTCTCCCTCTCTTTCTTTCTCTCTTTTTTATTTGTCTCTCTCTTCCTATCCCTCTCTCTTTGTGCCTCCCTCTAGTCTATCTAGCTCTCTCTATCTCCCTCTCTTCTCCTCTCTCCCTCATTCTTACTTACTCTCTCCCCCTTCATCTCTCTCTATCCCTCTTGCTCTCCTTTCCTCTTTCTATCTCCCTTTTTCCTCCTTGCCTTCTTCTTGTCTCTCTCTTTTCCTCTCTTTTCATGTCCATCCCTTTGTCTTTCACCCTTTTCTATTTATCTCCCTCTATCCCCTTCTCTCTCCCTCTCTCTCTTTCCTTTTCCCACTCTCTCCCCTTATCTCCCCCATCTCTCTCTCCCTCTCTCCTCTTTCTTTCTTCCTTCCTCCTTTCCTCTCTTTCTCTTTCTCTCTCTCACTCCTTCTCTCTCGCTCTTCCCTCACTCTTTCTCTCTCTCCCTTTCCATCCCTCTCCCCCTCTCCCTCCCTCTCTATTCCACTCCCTCCCTCTCACACTCCTTTTCTCTCTCCCTCCCTCTCTCTCCCTCTCTCTCTCCTATTCTCTTTCCCTCTCTCCCTCTCCATTTTACCCATCTCCCCCACTTTTCCTCTTTTTTCATCTATCTCTCCACTCTCCCTCTTCTATCTCTCTCTCTCCCCCTTTCTTCTTTTCTCTCTCTCCTCCTCTATTGCTCTCTCTTTTTCACTGTCTATCCTCTCTATCCTCCCCTCCCTTCCTCCCTTCCTCCTTTTCGCCCCTCTCTATCCCTCTCTCATGCTAGTGTAGGTGCCCAAGATCCAACCTTGTTTGGATGATTTGACTTATTAAAATATTATATGTTTTATTTTATTAATGAAAGAAGTCTTTCTATTAATTCTTATTATTTATATTTAGATAGAATTAGATAAAAGTTCATATCATATGCATTGCATTAATGATTGATTAAAAGGTGTGAGACAAATATTAATGTATTTAAATACTATTATTAAATCCCTAAGTTATAGGAATATCAAGAATGGGTATTGACTATATGTAGTAAGACTTGTGAGTGCCATGCTC
Source organism: Dovyalis caffra (assembly GCA_963924115.1). NCBI lineage: Eukaryota > Viridiplantae > Streptophyta > Magnoliopsida > Malpighiales > Salicaceae > Dovyalis > Dovyalis caffra. The sequence continues at coordinate 3,273,943 of CAWUPB010000351.1, forward strand.
CAGTTATAAGATAGTAGTTAAAGATCTTACACATATTGACATGCCGAAGAAAGCACTTACATGATTAATGTTAGAGAACATATAATTGGTTATGAATCACCATGAGAACCCATTTGGTTTAATCTGTAGGAATCTCATACGAAATGGGTACAATTGGTCCTTTGACTTGAAGTCATCATGATTATCTCAATAGAGGATTCATACACTTTGACACTCATTTGAATGGGCTTAGTTAAAAGCTACATATGGGTAATTCATTAGGTGCACTAGGAATCTAATAGAGATAGATGGATGACTAAGATAGGACATGTCATTTCTTATATGCTAAAAGAGAGATTACATTGCACTTTGGTGAATGTCTACTCAAAGAATCTATGACCATAATGAGAGTATTGTTGGTGTAGGTGCCTAAGATTCAACCATGTTTGGATGGGTTTTGAGTTATTATATTATTGCATCATTTATTTTAATAACAATAAAGAAGAATTTATATTAATTCTTATGTTTTATGTTTATTAATTTAGTAGAATTAGATAGAAGTCCTTATGATATACATTTGTAATAGTGATTGATCGAAAGATCCGAGACAAACAATAATGCATATAAATGATATCATTAAACGTCCTAAGTCATAGCATTGTCAAGAATGGACATTAACTATATATGGATAGATTTATGAATCTATGCTCATGCTATATGATAGCAGTAGGAGATCTCACACCTATTGTCATAGTGATGCCAAAGCAAGCACTTAGGTGATTTATATTGGAGAACATATAACCGAACTTGACTCACCATGAGAACTCATTTGGTTTAGTCTATGGGAATCTCATACGAGAAGGGTACAACTGATCTTTAGACTTCAAGTCATCATAATTATTTTATTAGAGGATTTATGCACTTAGACACTTATTTTGATGGACCTAGTAAAGGGTTACACATGGGCAATTCATTGGGTGTACTAGGAACCCAATGGAGATAGATGTATGACTAAGATAAAACATGTCATTCTTGTATGTTGAAGGAGTTATCACATTATACTTTGATGAATGTCTCTTTAAGAAGTCTATGGCCATAGTACAATTACACTAATAATGCATAGTTGGTTTACTCTAAGAGCTAAGACATTTGGGAATCAAAGAAAACTTGTGTGATGATAATTGAACAAGACTCAAACCATGTTTGAGATCACACTATAATAAGCTGACATGATCATTGAATTGTATGGTAACCATGCTCGTGAAAGACAATAACGGATTAATTAACCCTCCTATAGAATTAGGTAGTCATGATGCCTTGCTAGTGACCAATCTTGATTTATGTATCAAGAGATAAAAGAGGAGTTTTTGTTCTTGATGCATTGTCGACATATCTAGGAGCTTATTGAGTTACACGGATAAGTTTAAGCATTACATGATTAAAGAGAAGTAAAAATATTGGAAAAAGTTTACAATTTTAAAAGTTTCATGTTTTGAAAATTATTTTCAAAAATGGAAAGTTTTCTTAAATAGAAGTTTCCTAAAATGAAAAGTTTCCTAATTTAGAAGTTGGTTCCAAATTTGGAAGTATATAACCTAAAATGAAAATGAATTCCTTGATTTAGGTTAAAGGGTATTTTGAAAAATTATTTCATGATATGGGTTGTCAAAAATTAGCTAAGAGTATTTGTTTATATAGTCTAAATAAATTAATTGGACAATAATGGTTTTGGCCCAATAGGTTTAATTAATAGCTTTAAGATATTTTGGTGGGAGGATAAACATCAACCTTATTGATAAGGATGAATGGTTTAAAAATAAAGATCAAAAGCCTAAATGTAAAATAAAACTTAATCTTTGAAGGATTAGGAGCAACAACCATAAGTCCAATTAAGACTTATTTGCCTCACCTCTCCTTTTTCTTGGAGGACAAGGAAACTCTTTCTATATAAATAGGAGGAGAGATTGGCATAAAGAGAGAATTTTTTTGAGAGAGAAAATTTAAAACACTAAGAAAGTTAAAAAGTGACATACTACTCGAAATAAAATAAGGAGAAAATTGTTTTCTCCTTAACCTTAGCACGCCACCTCTTTTCTCTTCTCTTTGGATTGTCATAAACTTGCCTAGATTAGATTTATACTACAAATACTACACAAATAAAAAAAAATAGAGCTAGCAATCTGCTAATTTTGAGTTCTTCTATATGGGGGCTTGGATCGCATAGATCATTAATAGAGGCTCGACACTTGGATGAATTTTTCGCTAAAGAATTTAGATCTAAGCTATAAGAGGTAATTCTCTATTCATTGTTTTAATTCATGTATATATAGTTAGTTGATTCAACAACATGATCTTAGGCCCTTTAGATGGAGAAATTTTTTTGTTTATTCCACACCTCCATAGGATGGACGATCCTTCCATTGATATCAAAGCCTTTATTGATTCTTTGATTGTATATTATGTTAATTATGATTAACTATATGAATTAACTATACCGATTACAAATCTAGTTTTTTGTTATTTTATATTAATTTAAAAAAAAATTGAGTTAAAAACAGTAGGTTGCATGAGGTCGACATTGAACATTGGCGCTCACGTGCACAAAAACAAAAAAAGCCCACTAGCTAGTCAATGGCCAAGCGCTTGCACATCGGGCACTACATGCTAGGTCATACATAAGGCATGCTAGGCCCGTAAGCTAGGCGTGCCTATGCGAGGTGCACGAGCCAAACGTCCGCACTCAAGGTGTGCCATACCTATAGGCTAGGCATGCACATGCTCGAGGGACACGAGCTAGGTGCTTGTCCGCAAGGTGTGCTAGGCCCAAACTAAGAACGGACATGCCGAGTTGTAGGTCGGGTGCACGTGTGCCAAGCCATAGGCTAGACATGCGAGGCCACCGGCTAAGCACTCGAGTACTAGGCTACTAGCTATGGGCGAGCATGCACGAGCATGCCAAGTTGAGGGCTTGGGCATCAAAGCCCATGGGCCCTAGATGCCCAAAAACATATAGGCCCAAAGTGGGCCCAAGGCTCAAAAAGTTTTAAAATTAAAATTTAGAGAAATTTTGATAAATTTATAAAATGACCAAAAACATATATTTATAATTATTTAATGAATGAAATATGTTTCATTAGTATGCCATGTATTAATGTGATTGAAGCATGGGTGAATGGTATGGATGAGTTGACCTAGTTTTATGGAATTAATGTTTGTAGTTTTGAATAAATAGGACCTTCACATCCTACCTTCTCTTATACTCTATTGTATTTCTCTTCGATCTTACTCCCTTGAATGTAACCCAAGGTTTCTTATTCAAACAAATGTAAAAATTAAAGATAGAAATTAAAAAAGTGTAAGGAGAAGATGCCAAGAAATGAAGACATCTTTGAAGAATTTGTAATAATTTTTTACCTAGGAATTTGACCCATTAGTATCCTTGTGGCTCAAGAGGGCTAGTATTAGAGATCCATTACCATTCACCGATCCTTTGAGTCATGCATGAGATGTATGTATATTATGTGATTAATATTCGTATGTATGCTAGGAATAATATGATCATTGATTAGTACACATGCTAGGATGAAACCAAACAAATTAAATCTTTCAAATAAAATATTAAGTTAATTGCCTTCCAATGTTATGAGGAGAGAACTCTCTTGGTCATTGTTGGCTTGTTGAGATAACTCAAGGTCACTTCTTCCTCGAGGGAAACAAATAATGGGCCATGCAATGTCTTTAAATGTTAGGTCTAACTTAAATGAGTTGTTGGGTTTGCTGAGATAACTCAAGGTCTAATAAACTTATAAGCAATGATTGGTATTCATATAAAATATGATATGACAAGGAGTTGTCATGTTAATGAGATTAGGAATTACATTAGATGTAATTGGTAAAGAGTTAACCACCTAATCCTTCATGTATAACTTATTGAGATAACTTAAGGTTAATACATATTAGAGGATGGGATCCTAACCCATTAAGAAAATGAATAAATTTTTTTTCTTAAGTCCTATATTGAAGGTTATAAAACTTGAAAAAAATAGTGGGAGTGAACATAGATTTTACTTCTTTGATTTATGATTTTTTTATTTTATGCAATTTAATTAACCAAACCATACGTTTTTCTATCCTGTCAAGGTTGTTGCACGGTATGACTAGCAATACGTCAATGAGATTTATGATTAATAAAAGTAATGCCTTAAATGGAAAAAACTTTCTCAATTGAAAAAATGAATAAGAGGAATGTCCTTCAACATGGGAAAATGCTCTACGTGATAGACGGTGAGGAGTATCATGAATTGGTGCAAAAGAAAAGTTCGATAGCACCTCAAGTATTCGAAGTTATTGAAGTAAACTTTTTCTCGTTAGTCCCACATCATGGGTATTTGATACTGGATGTGGTGCACACATTTGTACAAATTTAAGAGAACTAAAAGAGGTTAGAGAGACTACTTCGGTGAGGTTGACTTACACATGGGTAATGGTTCAAGAGTTGTACTACTACCAATAGGCACCTATGAGTTGGGACTACCATCGGGACTTGTGCTTATACTCGAAACTATTATTATATTCTTAGTATAACTAGGAATATCATTTCAATTTCTTGTTTGGACCAATATGATTTTTCATTTTTATTTAAGAACAAAATTTGTTTCTTTTATAAAGATGATATTTTATATGGAAATGCTAATATTAGTAATGGTTTATATATTCTGAACATAAACACACCTATCTATAACATAAATGTAAAAAGACTCAAAACTAATGATCTAAACAAAACCTATCTATGGCATTGTCGACTTGGCCATATAAACAAAAATCGCATATCCAAACTACATAAAAATGGATATTTTGAATTATTTGATTATGAAACTTATGATTTTGTGAATCTTGTTTGCTTGAAAAAATGATAAAATCCCCTTTTACTTGGAAAAGGTGAAAAAATTATTGATTTGTTGGCCCTCATACATAGTGATGTATGTAGGCCCATATCCACCCAAGCTAGAGGAATATATGATTATTTGATAACCTTTATTGATGATAGATCGCATTTTGGTTATGTGTATCTCATACAACACAAATTTGAAGTGTTTAAAAAGTTTAAAGAGTTTAGGTTTGAAATTGAGAAATAAATAGGGAAAAGTATTAAGGCACTTCGATTATATCGGGGTAAAGAATAATTAAGCATTGAATGTTTAGATCATTTAAAAGAGAATGAAATTCTCTCACAATAGACTCTACATAGAACACCACAAATGAATGGTGCATTCGAAAGGAGGAATAAAATACCGTTAGATATGGTTTGATCTATGATGAGCTACACTGATATCCTAATTTTATTTTGGGGATATGTGCTACTTTTCGTGACATTTATTTTGAATAGGGCTCAACAAAGTCTATTGATCAGACTCCATATGAGATATGGAAAGAAAAGAAAGCAAATTTTTCTTTCTTTAAGATTTAGGGCTTTGAAGCAAATGTCAAACGTTTAGACAAAGACAAGCCTAAGCCTAAATCGGTAAAACATAAATTTATAGGATATCCAAAAGAAACAAATGGATATTACTTTTACCAACCATAAGAACAAAAAGTGGTCATAGCTAGGCATGTTGTATTCCTTTAGAAGGAATTTGTAGATGCTAGAACTAATGGGAGGAAGGTCTGAACTCAATGAGATTTGAGAAGACTCACAAATTGACACTCCAAGTAGAGAAACCCTAAGTAAGTAGAAAAGTTACAAAGCATTATAATCATCCCACAAATCGATACATAAGAACTTCATAGGTCCAAAAGGATTCATCAAGAGCTAAAAATATATGGTTCTAGTCTCAATACATGGAGATGTATCTATCATATGAGATGACAAACCTAATACCTATGAAGAAGCAATGTTAGACATTGACTCCAAAAAATACCATGAGGCCATGAAATTCGAAATGGAATCCATGTTCACTAACCAAGTATAGACTTTCGTTGATCCCTCTAAAGGTGTTAAATCTATTGGGTGTAAGTAGGTCTTTTAAAGAAAGGCCAACATGGATGGATATGTAAACACGGACAAAGCTAGATTGGTGGAAAAAGAGTAACGTAAAAAACAAGGTGTTGATTATGAGGAAACTTTTTCACTTTTAGCAATGATTAAATCCATTCAAATTATGTTTTTAATTACCACATATCATGATTATGAGATATGGTAGATGAATGTCAAAAATGCTTAATGGAAAATTGAATGAGGATGTGTACATAACACAACATGATAGTTTTATCACCAAAGGACATACAAATAAGATTTGCAAATTGCAAAGGTGCATTTCTAGACTTAAGAAAGCATCTAGGAGTTAGAATCAACATTTTGATGAAATAATCAAAGAGTTTGATTTTTCATAAAATGAAGATGAACCTTGTGTATACAATAAGGTTAGTGGGAGATCAATTGTTTTTGTTATGCTATATGTAGATGATATACTACTTATTAACAATAATACCACCATGTTGTAATATGTGAAAGATTGGTTATTTAAGAATTTCTCCATGAAAAATATGAGAGAGATAGCTTACATTCTAGGAATCAAGATCTATAGAGATAGATCATAAAGAATGTTAGCTCTCTCCCAAAGCATGTATATTGACAAAATACTAAAGAGGTTTAGTATGGAAGAATCCAATAGAGGACTTATTCCAATGTCACATGGCATAAAACTTTCCAATGCTAAATGTCCTAACACACAAAATGAAAGGGAAAGGATAAGTGGCATTCCCTATACGTCAACCATAAGATCTATCATGTATGCCGTGTTATGTACGCGAGTTTGATTTCTCATATGCTTTGAGTATATGTAGTAGATATCAAGTCGATTCGAGTGAAAAATGCTGGATTGTTATGAAGAGTATTCTAATGTACTTGTGAAGAACTAAAGATGCCTTCCTAGTCCATGAAGATGATAAACTATAGTGAAAGGGTTCACGGATGCTAGCTTTCAATCCGATCATGATAAATTTAAGTCACGGTTAGAATTCATTTTTTAGTTGAACGGTGGAGTCCGTTAGTTGGAAAATTTCCAAGCACGAAATAGTGGCCGACTCAATAACTAATGATGAATATATTATAACTACGAAATAGGTAATGAGGCAATTTGGATTCGTGAATTTTTTTTAAACTATAAGTGTTTCCTAACGTTGTTGATCCAATAGTATTGAACTCGCAATAACAATAGAGCTATAGCATAAGCTAAACAACCAAGGTCTCATCAACGATCCAAGAATGTATTGTAATGCTACCATCTAATTAGAAAGATTATCGATCATGGTGACATAAGGGTAGAAAAATTCCACAGTAATGATAACATAGTTGACCCCATGACTAAGCCGTTGTCATAGCTAAAACATGAGACTCTCACTCGATCATCGAGTTTAAGGGAAATGGTTGGTTGGCTCTAGTGCAAGTGGGATATTGTTAGTATAGTTGCTTAAGGTCCAACCATGTTTGGATGGATTTTAAGTTATTATATTATTATATCATTTATTTTAATAATAATAAAAAAATATTTCTATTAATTCTTATGTTTTACGTTTATGAATTCGAGTAGAATTAGATAGAAGTCCTTATGATATGCATTTGCAATAATAATTGATTGAAAGATGTGAGAAAAATATTAATGCATATAAATGATATCATAAAACGTCTCAAGTCATAACATTATCAAGAATGGACATTGACTATATACGAACGAGACTTATGAGTGCTATACTCATGCTATATGATATCAATAGCAGATCTCACACCTATTAGCATGGTAATGTCAAAGCAAACACTTAAGTGATTTATGTTAGAGAACATATCACTGGACTTGACTCATCATGAGAACCCATTTGGTTTGGTCTATAAGAATCTCATGTGAGATGGGTACAACTAGTCCTTAGACTTGAAGTCGGTTGTCTCATTAGAGGATTTATGTACTTTGACACTCATATCAATTGACCTAGTAAAGGGTTGCACATGGGTAATTCCTTGGATGCACTAGGAATCTAATAGAGATAGGTATATGACTAAGATAAGATATGTCATTTTTTATATGCTAAAAGATTTATCACATTGCACTTCGATGAATGTCCGCTCAAAAAATCTTTAGCCACGGTAGGAGTACACCAATAAAGTAGAGTTGGTTTACTCTAAGAGCTAAGATATTTGGGAACTTTTGTGATCATAATCAAGCAAGACTTATAACTAAGTTTGAGATCACACTATGATAAATTGACATGAGGATTGAATTATTTAGTAACCATGCTTGTGAAAGGTAATAATGGATTAATTAATTCTTCTAGCGAATTAGGTAGTCATGATGCCTTGCTAGAGGCCACTCTTGATTTATGTATCAAAAGATAAAAGAGGAGTCTTTTGTTCTTGATACATTGCCAATATATTTAGGAGCCTATTGAGTCACACACATAAATTTGAGCATTCACATGGTTAAAGAGAAACAAAGATATTGGAAAAAGTTTTCAATTTTGAACGTTTCCTATTTTGAAAAAGGTTTCCAAAATGGAAATTTTTCTAAAATGAAAAGTTTTCTTCAATGGAAGTTTCTTAAAATGGAGATTTTTCTATTTTAGAAATCAGTTTTCTAATTTGGAAGTTGGTTCTAAAGTTGGAAGTAAATAACCTAAAATGAAAATGATTTTCCTAATTTAGGTTAAAGGGTATTTTGAGAAATTGTTTTCTAATGTGGGCCACCTAACATTATCTAAGATTATTTATTTAGATAGTCTAAATAAATTAATTGGGCTAGAATGGTTTAGCCTAATCGGTTTAATTAAAATCCTTAAGGTATTTGGTGGGAGGATAAAATTCATCCTTATTGGTTAAGGATGAATATTTCAAGGATAAACATCAACCTTATTAGATAAGGATGAATATTTTAAAGATAAAGATCAAAATCTCACTTGTAAAATAACTCTTAATCTTTAGAGGATTAGGAACCAATAACCATAAGTCCAATTAGGACTTATTTGCTACCCCTCTCTTTGTCCTTAGAGAACAAGAAAACTCTCTTATAAATAGGAGGAGAGGTGCGGCTTAAAGAGAGATTTTTTTAGAGAGAAAATTTGACACACTAAGAAAATTAGAAAGGGACACACGGTTGAAATAAAATAAGGAGAAAATTATTTTCTCCTTAACCCTAGCACACCACCTCCTCTCTCTTCGTTTTGGACTGTCATAAACTTACATGGATTAGTTTTCTATATGAAATACTATACAAATCAGAAAAAGGTGGAGCTAACACTTTACCAATTTTGAGTGCTTCTTTATGGGTGCTTAGACTACGTGGATCATCAATAGAGGTCGAACACTTGGATGAAATTCGACACTCAAAGAGGTAATTGTCCGTTCATTACTTTAATTCATGTATATATAGTTAGTTAATTCAACGACATGGTCTTGGGCCGTTTTGATGGAGGAAAATTTTTATTTATTTCGCACTTCCATAGGATGTAGTATCCTTCAAGTATACCAATAGAGCATAGTTGGTTTACTCTATAGCTAAGATATTTAGGAATTGAAAAAAACTTGTGTGATCATAATCAAATATACTATAAACAAGTTTGAGATCAAACTATGATAAATTGATGTGAGGACTGAATTGTATGGTAACATGCTCGTGAAAGGTAATTGCGGATTAATTAATCCTCCGAGAGAATTAGGTAGCCATGATGCCTTGCTAAAGGCCAATCTTGATTTATGTATCAAGAGATAAAAGATGTTTCTTTTATTCTTGAAACATTGCTAACATATCTAGAAGTCTATCGAGCCATACATATAAGTTTAAACATTCACATAATGAAAGAGAAGGAAAGATTTTGGAAAACAATTCCTAAAATAAAAGTTTTCTATTTTGGAAAACGTTTTTGAAAATGAAAATTTTTCTATTTGGAAAATGTTTTCAATTTTTGAAAGTTTCCTATTTTAAAAATCAGTTTCCTAATTTGGAAGTCAATTCCAAATTCAAAAGTTAACTAAAAAGAAAATTACTTCCTTAATTTAGGTTTAAGGGTATTTTAGAAATTATTTCCTAATGTGATTTTTCTAAAATATATGACCTAATTTATTTAGATAGTCTAAATTAATTGATAATTAATTGGGCCAAAGGAGTTTGGGTCAATAAGCTTCATTTAATAGCCTATAAGATATTTTAGTGGGAGGATAAACTTGATCATATTGGATAAGGCTCGGGATTTACAAGGATAAGATCAAACAAAGCCACAAATGTTATAAATTCTTATAATTGGAAAAAAAATGTCACCCCCTCATATAAATAAAGGGACAGAGCTAGCAAATGAGAGTTAAGAGACACACACATATGACAAATGAAAAGAAAAAGAAAGAGAAAGTTTTTCTCATCCTAAAAGTGTATCCTTCCTTAGAAGTTTGAGTTGCCATAAAAGGCCTAATTGATTTATTTAGAAAGCAAATCACTATATAGAAAGATTGGAGCTATTACCTTATGATTTCTGTCATTTTTTTGTGGTTGCTTAAGTTATATAGATTATCGAAGAGGCTGGATACTTAGACAACTCTTTTCTATAAAGGTTAAATCTACACTAGAAGAGGTAACCTTTTATTCATGCTTTTAATTCAAGTATGTATGATTAGTTGATTCAATTGCTTGATCTTAGGAGACTTACATGGAGGAAATTGTTTTATTTCATATCATCATAGGATGCATGAACCTTCATGTTTCTCTCTCTCCCCTTTCTTTCCTTCTATCTCCCTCTCCCTCTCTCTCTCCCTCCTCATCTCTCTCCCTCTTCCTTTCTCTCCTCTTCTTACCCTCTCTCAATCTCCTTCTTTCTCCCTCTCTTTCTCTCCCTTCCACTCTCCTTCTCTATCTCTCCATCTCTCTTTTCCCTCTTTCTCCCTCCCTCCTTCTTTGCCCCCTCTCACTCCTCTCTCTCTCCCTCTCTCCCTCTCTCACTATCTCTCTCTTTCCTTCTTTCTCCCTCCCTCCCTCTCTCTCCCCCTCTCTCACTTCTCTCTCTCTCTCTCCCTTTCTCTATCTCTTTCCCTCTCTCTGTCTCTCCTCTCCCTCTCTCTCTTTCTCTCTCCTTCTCTTCCTCCATCTCCCTCCCTCTTCCTTTCTCACTCTCATTCTTTCTCCCTCTCTCTTTTGCTCTCTCTCTTTCTTTATCTTCCTTTCTCTCTCAACCTCTCTCACCTATCCTCTCTCCCCCTCAACCTCTCTCTCTTCTCTCCCTCTCCCTCCCTCCCTCCATCTTTCTCCCTCTCACATTTACCCTCTCTCTCCCCCTTCTCTCACTCTCTTTATCTCCCTCTTTTTCCTCTTTCCCTCTCCTTCTCCCCCTATCTCCCTCCCCATACGTCCCTCCTCCTTCTCTCTCCCTCTCTACACTATCATTTTCTCCCCCTCTCTCCCTTTCTCTCCCCCTCTCTATCCCTCTTTCTCCCCTCTCACTCTCTCACTCTCTCTCTTTCTCTCCCTCCATGTCTTTCCCTCTCTCTCTTTTTCTTTTTCCCTTGTTTTTTCTCTCCCTCTATCCTCTTCCCTCCTCCTTCCTCCCCTCTCTCCTACTCGTTCCTTCTCTCTCTCTTCCCCTCTCCCTCTCTCTCCCCCTTTCTCCCTCTCTTATTCTCTCTTACTCTCTCCTTCTCTCTTGCCCTTCTTGTCTCTCTCTCCATTCTTTTTCTCTCTTTCTTCCCCTCTCCCTCTCTTTTTTCTTTCCCTTTCTCTAGCCATTGGTCTCTCTCTCTCTTTCCCACTCCTTTTCTCTCCCCTTTTTTCCCTTACTCTTCCTCCCTCTCTCTCTATGGCCTTCCCCCTTCCTCTATCTATCCCTCTATCTCCCACTCCCTACCTACTTCTCCCTTATTATCTTTATCTCTCTCTTTCCCTTTCTCTCTCTCTCACTTTTTTCTCTCTATCTTTCTCTAGCTCCCTCTCTCTTCATATTTCCTTTTCTTTCACCTCTCTCCCTCACTATCTTCCTCCATCTCTCTCCCTATCCTCTCTCCCTCTCTCTCACTATCTCTATCTCCCCCTCCCTCTCCCTTTTACTCTACCTCTCTCTCCTTCTCTCGCCATCTTTCTTTATACTTTTCTCCTTCCTACTCTTTCCTTTTCTCTCTCACACTCTCTACTTCTCTCTCCTTTGCTCTCTCCCTCTATTCTCTCTCACACTCTCTACTTCTCTCTCCTTTTCTCTCTCTCCCTATTCTCTCCCTTTTGTCTATCTTTTTCCCTCTCTCCCTCTCTGTCCCTCTATTTTCTCTCCCTTACTCTTCATCTATCTCTCGATCTTGCCCTCTAACTCTCTCCTATCTCCTTCTCTCTCCCCCCATCCCTCCCTCCCTCTCTCTCCCTATCTCTCCCTCTTTCTCCTTATCTCTCTCTCTTTTTCTTTCTCTCCCTTCTCTACATTTCTCCCTCTTCTCTTTATCCTCTTCTCCCTATCTCTCACTCTCTCTCTTGCTATCTCCTCCTCTCCCTCTCTCTCCCTTTCTCTATTTTTCCCTCACTCCTTTTGCTTTGTTGCTTGATTTCTCTCTCTCTATATGTCTCTCCTCACTCTCTCCCTCTATCTCCATCTCTCTCTCCTTCTCTTTCTCTCTATCCCCTCTATCTCCCCCTCACTCTAATCTCTCTCACTTGATTTATCCCTCTCTCTATCTCTTTACCTCACTTCTCCCTCTCTATCCCTCTCTTTCTCTCCCTCTCCATTCCACTTGCTCTCCCTCTCTCTCCCTCTCACTTCCTCTCTCTATCCCTCTCTCTCCTTACCTCCCTCTCCATCTTTCTCTATGTCTCACTCCCTTTCCCACTCCTAATCTATCTTTCCCTCTATTACTCTTTTTCTCTCTTTCCATCTCTCCCTATCGCTCTCTTTCCCTCCCTTCCTCTTTCTTTCTCCGTCTTTACCTCTCTCTCTCCCTCTCTCCTCCTCGTCTCCTCCCCCATCTCTCCCTTTCTCAAATTTTGTATCTCTTCCACTCTCTCTCCTCTTCTCTTCCTCCCTCTCTATCTCTTTTTCTCACACTCTTCCTCCTCTTCTTTCTCTCATTTTCTCCCTTCCCTCTCTCTCTCCCTTTATTTTACCTATCTCTCTCCCTCTCTATCTCTTTCTCATATCTCTCTCCCCTCTATCTCCTTCTCTCGCCTTTCCCTCTTTATCTTCCTCTTTCTCTCCCTCCCTATTTGTCTCTCTCCCACTCTCTTTCTCATTCTCCCTCGTTCTTCATCACCCTCTCTCTCCCTTTCCCTCATTCTCTCTCTCTCCCTCACTTTCTTTCTATCTCTCTTCCTTTCTCCCTCTCCCTCTATCTCTCTCCCTCCCTTTAACTTTCCCTCCTTTCATCTCTCTCTCCTTCTCCCTCTCTATATCTCTCTCTCCCCTCTCTCTCTCCTAACCTCTCTTTCCCTCTCTATCTCTCCCTCCTCTTTCCCTCTCCCATTTCTTCTCGCTCTCCCACTCTCTCCCCCTCTCCCTTTCTCTTTTTCCATCTTCTCACTCTTTCTCTTACACTCCTTCGCTCTTTGTGCCTCACTCTTCCTATCCCTCTCTCCCTCTATATCTCCCTCATCTCTCTCTTAACCTCTTACCCTCTCTTTCTCTCTCTCCCTTTCTCTTTCTCTCTCCCTTTATCCTTCTCTCTTCTCTCTTTCCCTTTCTCTCTCACGCGCTCTCTCTCTCCCTTTTTTCTCCCTACCTCTCTTCATCTCCTTCCTCTACCCCTCCTTTTCTCTCTCTTCTATCCTTCTTTGGCTTTCTCTTTACCTATTTCTCCTCATCTCACTCTCCCTCTCCCTTCCTTCCTCTCTTTCTATCTCTTCCTCTATCTCTCGTCCCTCTCTTGTGTTTCCTCTCTCTATCTCTCCTTCTCTCTTTCTCCTTTTATCTATATGTCCCTTTCTCCTTCTCTCTACCCCTCTATCCCTCTCTCATTTTTTCTCCCTCACTCTCTCTCTCTCCCTCTCTCCTTACCTCCCCTTCTATGTCTCCCTCATTCCTCTCTCTGTCTCCCTCTCACTCTCCCTCTCTCTTATTTTTGGTTTTACCCTCTCTCCATCTCTCTCTCTCTCTTTCTTCTTATCTCACTTTTTCTCCCACTATCTCTTTCTCCCTCTCTCTTTATTTCCCTATATCTTTCTTTCCCTCTTTATCTCTCTTCTCTCTCCTCTCTCTCCTCTCTTTCCATCCCTCTTTTTCTATCTCCATCTATCTCTCTCTTTCTCTATCCTTCAATCTCTCTATCTCTCCCTCCTTCTCCATCTATCTCTTCCTGTCTCTCCCTCTTTCTTTCTACCCTTTTTTCCTCTATCCCTCTCTCTCTCTCTTTATCTCTCTCCCCCTCTACCCCTCTCTCCCTCTCTCTCCCCTTCTCCTCTATGTCCTTTTTCTCTTTACCCCTTTCTCTTTATCATTTCCTCTCTACTTCTCTCTCCCTCTCCTAGCCTCCCTCTCATTCCCTCTCTATCCATCTCTCTCTATCCTTCTCTCTTCCTCTCTCTATCCCTCTACCTCTCTCCCTTTTCTCCCTCTCTCACACTCTCTCCCCTTCTCCTACTCTATTCCTCCTTCACTCTATTTCCCCTTCGTCCCTCGTCCCTCTTCCATTCCCTCTCCCTTTCTCTCCCTTTCATTCTTCCACTCTATCTCTCCCTCTCTCTACCTCTCTTTCTCTCTTTCTCTTCCCTCCCTCTCTTTATCCCTTTCCCTCTCTCCATCTCTCTAGAGAGGGAGAAGCAAGAGGGAGGTAGGGAGGGGGAGAGAGAGGGGAGATAAAGGGGGACAGGGAAAGAGAGGGAGAGGAAGGGAGAGAGGGAGGGAGAGAAAGGGAGGGAGGGGGAGAGATGGGAAGGGAGAGCGAAGAAAAGGAGAGAGATAGAAAGAGAGAGAACTAGCAAGAGAGAATGAGAGGGAGAGGGAGAGAAAGGAAGAGAGGGAGAGAGACGAAGGAGGGAAAGGGGGAAGAGGGTAGAGAGAGTGAGAGAAGAGGAGAGGGAGAGGTAGCGAGGGAGAGGTAGCGAGGGAGAGAGCCCAAGAGTAAGAGAGAGGGAGAGAGAAAGAAAGATAGATTGAGAGAGGTACAATGAGAAAAGGGAGACAGGGAGAGAGAAAGGGAGAGGGAGAGAGCGAGGGAGAGAGAGGGAGAAAGAGTGAGAGAGAAAAGGGAGAGAGCTATATAAAAAGGATAACTAGAGAGAGAGTGAGTAAGAGGGAAGGAAAGAGTGAGAGAGATATAGAGAGGGGGAGAGGAAGAGAGAGAAGGAGAGAGGAAGGGAAGGGAGGGAGAGGGAGAGTTATGGAGAGGTGGAGAGGAAGAGAGGGGTAGAGGGGGAGAAAGGGAAAGTGAAGGAGGGTGAGGGGAGAGGGGGATAGTGAGAGATAGAGAAAGGGAAAAGGAGAGAGAAAATGAAGGGTGAGGGTAAGAGAGAGAAATGGTGAGAGAGGAAGGGAGAGAGAGGTTAAGGGAGAGATAGAGAGAGAGAGGGAGAGAGAAAGATAGAGGAAGAAGAAGAAGGAGAAGGAGGGAGATAGATAGAGAGTGTGAAGGAGAGAGAGTGACAAAAAGAGAAAGGGAGAGAGGGGGAGAGAGGAGGGAGAGAGGGAGAAAGAGGGAGAGAGAGAAAAGAGTTAGAGAGTTAGAGAGAGAGATGAAGGGGGATGGATAGGGAGATAGGTAGTATGAGAGGGAGAGAGATAGCAAGAGCATGGTAGTGAGAGAAGAAGAGGGGGAACGCGAGAGAGAGCGGGGAGAGAGGGCAAGGGAGAGTGAGATGGAGAGAGGGGGAGAGAGGGAGGGAGAGAGGAAGAGTAGGAGCGAGAGAGAGGGACGGATAAGAGAAGGATAGAGAAAAGGAAGAAGCGAGATAGTGGGAGAGGGAGAGAAAGGGAAAGGGATAGAGAAAGGGAAAAGGATAGAGAGGGAGAGAAAGGGAGGGAGAGTGAGAAACAGAGACACAGAGAGAGGGAGAAGGTGAAAGAGTGAGAGAGGGAGAGAAAGAGCTAAAGTAAGAGATAGCGAGGGAGAGGGAGAGAGACAAAGAGAGCGAAAGAGGGAGAGGGAGAGGGAGAGAGAATAAAGGAGAGGGAGAGATAAAGAGATGGAGAGAGTGGAAGAGGGATAGAGAGAGAAGGAAAGAGATGAAGAGAGAGGGAGATGGAGAGGGAGAGAGGGAGATGTAAAGGTAAAAGAGATAAAGAGGGAAAGAGTTGAAGAGGGAGAGAGAGAGAGGGGGAGAGAGAGAGGGAGAGGGATAGCAAGAGAGAGCGAGGAGGCAAGAAAGAAGAGAGGGAGAAAAGGAAAGTGAGAGAGCTAGAGTGAGTGAGGGAGGGAGAGGAAGAGGGAAAGGGAGAGGAAGAGAGAGTGGGAGCGAGAGAGGGAGAGAGAGAGAGGCACATTGGAAGGGAGGGAAGAAGGGAGAGAGAAGGAGAGAGAAGGGAAGATTGAGAGGAAGAATAAGAGGGAGAGAGAGTAAAAGAGGAAGAGAGAGCTTGAGGGAGGAGGGAGGGTGAGGAAAAAGGGAAGAGAGAGTTAGAGAGTGGGAGAGTGAGGGGAGAGAGAGAATGAGAAAGGGTGAGAGAGAAGGAGGGAGAGGGAGAGGGAGAGGGAGAGAGGCAAGGAAAGAGAGAGGGAGATGGAGATGGAGAGATAGATAGAGTGAGAGAGGGAAGGGGATAGAGAGGGTTGCGAGAGAGCTAAAGGGAGTGTGAGAGAATAGAGAGATAGGGAGAGAGAAGGAGAGAGTAAGAGAAAGAGTAAGAGAGAGTAAGAGAAAAAGAGAGGGAGAGGTAGAGGAAGGTAGGGAGAGAGTAAGGGAGAGAGAGTGAGATAGAATGAGATTGAGAAAGAGTGAGAGAGAAGGAGAGAGAGGGGCAGAGAGGGAGAGAGTGTGAGATAGAGAGAAAGACGGAGGAATAGAGAGAGGAAAGGATATGGGGAGGGAAAGAGAGGAAAGGAGAGAGCATGGGAGGGAAAGGGAGAGAGAGGGAGAGGGAAAGAGAGGGAGAGAGGGAGAGAGGGTAGAATGAAGAGATGGAGAGAGATCGAGAGGAAGGGAGAGAGGGAGAGGGGGAAGGGGAAGAGAGCAAGGGAGAGGGGAGAAAGAAGGAGAAAGTGAGAGATATAGAGAGAGTGAGGGAAGAGGGAGGGAGAAAAGAAGAGTGGTAGAGGGAGAGAGAGGGAAAAAGGACGGAGGGGGAGGGAGAGAAATATAAAGAGAGAGGAGGAGAGGTAGAAAGAAGGAGAGGGAGAGAGAGAGAGGTATAGTGAGAGGGGAAGGGAGAGAGAGAGATAGGAGTGACAACTAGAGGGAGTGAGAGAGAGGGAGAGGGAGAGGGAGAGGAAGAGTGAGGGAGAATGGTAGAGGGAGAGAAAGAGAAGGAGAGTGAGGGAGAGATGGAGCAAGAGGGAGAGTAAGGGAGAGAGAGGTAGGGAGGGAGAGAGGGAGAGAGAGGAAGAGAGGGAGAAGGAGAGAGGGGGAGAAAGAGATAGAGAGGGAGAGGGAGGGAGAGAGTTAGAGGGAGAGAGAGGGAGATACATTGAGAGGGAAGGATGGGGAAAGAGAGGGAGAAAGAGAAAGAGAGGGAGAAAGAGAGAGGGTGAGAGATAGGGAGAGAAAGGTAAGAAGGAAGTGTGAATGATCAAGAGAGAGTAAGAGAGGAGGGAGAGAGAAAGAAGGAGAGATAGAGTGGGAAAGTTAGAGAAAGAGAGAGATAGAGAGATAAGGGGAGAGAGGAGAGAGGGAGAGGGATAGAGATAGAGATAGAGGAAGAGAAAGAGAGATAGAGCGAGAGGGAGAGAGAATGGGAGAGAGAGAGAGGGAGTGAGAGGAGATGGGAAGAGAGGGATAGAGACCGAGTAGGAAAGAGGGTGAGGGCGATGGAGAAATTGAGAGTGATAGAGAGGGAGGGGGATAAAGAGGGAGGGGAATAGCGAGAGAGGCAATAAAGGAGAGAGAGAGTGAGAGGGAAAGAGGTACGAGAGATGGGTAGAGGGAGACATAGAGCGAGAGGGAGGGAAGGAGAGTAAAATGGAGATTAGGAGGGAGAGAGAGAGGGGGAGAAAGGGAGGGAGAGGGAGAGATAGTGAGAGAGAAATGAAGAGAGGGTTAGAGAGATAGTGAGAGAAAGAGGGAGAAAGGGTGGGAGAGAAAGTGAGAGGGAGAGGGAGAGGGAGAGAGAAAGTGAGAGGGAGAGGGAGAGAGAGGGAGGGAGGGAGAGAGAGGTAGAGAGAATGAGTGAGGAGGGAGGTAGAGTGAGAGAAGTTGAAAGGGAGAAAGGGAGGAAGAGAGGGGAAGGGAGAGAATTGGAGAGGGATAGAGAGGGAGAGAGAAACGAAGGGAGGGGGAAGGTGAGAGAGAGGGGGAGAGAGAGAGAGAGGAAGGGAGGGAGAGAAGGAGAGAGAAGGAGAGAGATGGAGAGAGAGGAGAGAGACCTAAGAGAGAGATAAAGAGGGAGAGGGAAGGGGAGAGGATAGAGGGAGGGAGAGAGAAAGAGAGGGGAAGAGGGGGAGAGAGGGAGTGAGGGAGAGAGAAAGAGAGAGGGAGAGAGAATGAGAGAGAGTAAGAGAGAGAAAATGAGAGAGAGGGGAGAGAGAAGGAGTGAGATAAAGAATCAAAGATTGAGAGTGAAGGAGAGAGTGGAAAGGAGTGAAAAATAGAGAGAGGAAAGAGAGATGAAGAGATAGAGAGGGAGAGAGAGGGTGAACGAGAGAGGGATAGAGGGAGAGAGAGAAAGAAAAGGAGAGAGGGGGAGTGAGAGAGAGAGAGGTAGAGAGACAAAGAGAGATAGAGAGGGAGAGATTGGGGAGGGACAGATTGGGAAGGGAGAGTGAGAGGTAGAGGGAAGGGGGAGGAAGGGAAGGAGAAGGATAAAAGAGAAGGAGAAAGAAGGTAGGAGAGAAAAGGAGAGAGAGATTGGGAGAGAGATAGAGAGAAGGAGAGAGAGGGTAGGAGAGAGAATGAGAGAGGGAGAGGGAGAGAGGAGGATGAGAGAGTGAGAGAGAGGGAGAAGGAGAGAGAGAGGGAGAGAGAGAGGGAGAAGGAAGGAGATAGAGGGAGTGAGAGGGGGAGGGACAACAAGAGAGAAAGGGAATAAGGGAGGGAGAGAGGTAGAGTGAGAGAAGGAGAGAGAAAGAGAGAGAGAAGGGAGAGAGTGGGAAACGAGAGGGAGAGAAAGGGAAAGGGATAATGAGGGAGGGAGGGAGAGAGTGAAAGATAAAGGGAGAGAGATAAGAGATTGAGATAGAGAGGGAAAAGGGAGAGATGAAGATAGAGAAAGGGAGAGTATGAGAGAGAGAGAGATAGGAGAGAGATAGAGAGAGGGGGAGAAAAGGAGGGAGAGAAAGAAGGACAAGGGAGGGAGAGGGAGAATGTGGAGAGGGAGAAAGAGAGAGGGAGAGATAAAGAGAGGGAGAGGGAGAGGGGCGGAAAGGGAGAGACAAGGAGAGGGGAAGAGAGGGAGAGATAAGGAGAGGGGGGAGAGAGAGAGGGAAAAAGAGAGAGAGAGGGATAGGAAGTGAAAGGAAAAGAGAGGGAGAGAGAAAGAGAGAGAACAAGGGAGTGGGAGACAGAGTAGGAGTGAGATAGGGAAAGAAAGATAGAGAGAAAGAGAGAGAGGAAAGAAGAAAGTTAAAGAAAGATAAGACGAGGGAGATAAAGAGATGAAGAGAGAAGGAGAGGGAGAGGGAAGGAATAAGGGAGTTGTAGAGAGGGAGAGGGAGTGATATAGAGAAAAAGAGGGGTAAAGAGAGGGAGAGAGGGAAAGAGGGAGAGAGAGGACTAGAGGGAGGGAGAGAAAGAGAGGGATAGAAGGAGAGAGGGAGGTAGCGAGATAGATAGGGATAGATAGAGGGAGAGATTGAGAAGGTAAAGCAAGAAGGGGAGGGAGAGAGGGAGAAATAGAGGAAAACAGAGTGAGAGAGAGGGAGAAAGGCGGGGACGGAGGGGGAAAAAGAGAAGGAAAAAGGGAAAGGAGGAAGGGAGAGAGAGGGTACAAGAGGGGGAGAAAGAGAAGGAGAGAGGGGGAAAAGAGAAGGAGAGAGTAAGAGAGAAAAGGAATGAGAGAGAAAGGTAGAGTGAGAGAAGGTGAGAGGGAGAGGGAGAGAGAGAAGGGGAGGGAGAGGGGGAGAGAGAAAGGGAGGGAGAGAAGGAGGGAGAGAAAGGGAAATGGATAGTGAGGGAGAGAGTGAGAGAGGGAGGGAAAAAGGGAGGAGGGCAAGAGAGAGGGAGGGAGGGTGGGAGGGAGGGAGAGTGAGAGAGCTAGATAGAGAGAGGGAGAGAGATAAAAGCTAGAGATAGAGAGGGAGAGGGAGATAGAGATAGAGGGAGATCGACAAGAGAGAGATAGAGCGAGGAGAGGGAAAGAGAGGGAGGGTGAGAAAAGGAGAGAGAAAGGAAGGGAAAGAGAGAGATAAAGAGAGAGGAGGAGAGAAGGATAGAGGGAAAATGAGAGGGAAAGAGAGTGAGAAAGAGGATATATGAAGGGAGAAAAGGAGAGAGGAAGAGGGAGAGAGAGGGAGAAAGAGGGGGAAGGAGAAAGGGAGAGAGGGTGGGAGAGGGTGAGTAGGCGATAAAGAGATCAAGAGAAAAGGGAGAGAGAGTGCGGAAGAGAGACAAAGAAAGAGATAGAGGGAGATAGAGATAAGGAGAGATAGGGTGGGAAAGACAAAGAAAGAGAGAAAGAGAGGGAAAATGAGAGAGAGAGAGAGAGAGGAAGAGTGAGGGAAAGAGGGGGATAGAAGGAGAGAGAGGGAGAGGGAGTGGGGGAGATAGGATAGAAAGGTAGAGAGAGAGGGAGAGAGAGTTAGAGAGAGGATAGGGGGAGGGAAAGAGAGAGGGAGAGGAAGGGAAATAGAGGAGAAGGGAGAAGGAGAGAAATAAGTTAAGAGAGAAAGAGAGAGAGAGAGAGATGGTGAGAGAGAGACAATGAGAGTGCAAGAGAGGGAGAGAAATGGAGAGAAGAAAAGAGAGGGGTGGATAGAGTAAAAAGAGAAAGTAGAGGGAGAAAGATGATGAGAGGGGGAGGGAGGGAGGATGGGAGGAGGGAGAGGGAGAGTGGGTGATAAAGATAGAGGGAGAGAGATAAGGAGAGACATAAAAAGAGATAGATAGAGAGGGAGAGAGAGGTTAGGAGAGAAAAGGAGAGAAAGGGAGAGGGAGAGATACAAAGAGAGATATAAAGAAGGAGAGAGAAGGTAGGAGAGAGATTGAGCGAGAGATAAAGAGAGATAGAGAGAAGGAGAGAGAGGGTGAGGGAGAGAGGAAAAGATGGAGAGAGAGAATGAGAGAGAGAAGAAGAGAGGAGGGTGAGAGAGTGAGAGAGAGGGAGAAAGATAAGGAGAGAGATGGAGGGAGTGAGAAGGGGAGAGAGAGTAAGAGAAAAATGAATGAGAGGGACGAGAGAGGTAGAGTGAGAGAAGGAGAGAGAAAGAGAGAGTATGGGTGGGGGAGAGAGAGAGGGAGAGGGAGAGAAAGGGAAATGGATAGTGAGGGAGAGAGTGAAGAAGAAAAGGAGAGAGATAAAAGATAGAGATAGAAAGGGAAATGGAGAGAAGGAAATAGAGAGAGGGAGAGAGAGAGTAGGAGAGAGGGTGAAAAGGAGAGGGGGAGAGACCGAGAGAGGGAGAGATTAAGGAAAGAGAGGGAGAGAGAAAATGAGAGACAAAGTGAGGGAGAGACAAAGATGGATAGATAGAGAGAGAAAGAGAGAGATGAAGAGAGAGAAAGAGAGAGATGAAGAGAGAGAAAGAGGGTTAGAGGGAGGGGAAGAGAAAGAGAGAGGGAGAGAGAAAGGAGGAGAGAGGGGAGAGAGAGGGAAGGAGAGAGGGTATGGTGAGAAAGAGAGAGAGCAAGAGAGGGATAGAAAGAAGGTGAGGGAGATAAGAGGGAGAGAGATAGAGAGAGACAGAGAGGGTGAGAGAGAGAGAGATAAAGAGGATGGAGGAGGAGTGGGTGAGAGAGGGTAAGAAGGGGATAGAAAGAAAGAGAGAGACATAGAGAGTAGGAGAGAAAGGGAGGATAAAGAGATTGAGAGAGAGAAGGACAGAGAGAGAGAGGAAGGATAAAGAGGTTGAGAGAGGGAGAGAGAGAAAGGAAGAGAGGGTGAGAGGGGGATAGAGATGAAGAGAGGGAAAGAGAGAGGGAGAGAGGAAAAGAGAGAGAGAGTAGGAGAAGTGGAAGGAGGGTGAAGTAGACGGGGGAGAGAGAGAGAAAGAAGAGGGAGAGAGAGAGGTAGGGGAGAGAAAGGGAAGGAGAGGGAGAGAGAGGAAAAAGATAGAGTGGTAGAAGGGGAGGGAAGGTGAAGTAGATAGGGAGAGAGAGAGAGAGAGGAGGGATAGGAAGAGAGGGAGAGATAAAGGAGAAAGGCAAGAAGAGAATGGGGAGAGAGATGGAGAAAAAGAGAGGGAGAGACAGCAAGAGAAAGGGCGAGAGAGACTAAGAGAGAGGAGAGAGAGGGAGTGGAAGAGAGTAGAGAGAGAAAGGTAAAGAGAGAAAGGGAGAGAGGAGGAGAGAGAGGGGGAGAAGGAGAGAATGAGAGAGAGGGACGAGAGATTGGAAGAGAGAGAAAGGGAGGGAGGGGACAAGGAGAGGGTGTGAGAAAGGGATAAAGGGAGATAAAGATGGGGAGAGGGAGACAGAGAGAGGGAGAGTAAAAGAGAGAGAGAGAGGGTGTAGTGAGGGGGATATGAGGGAGATGGATAGAGAAAGAGAGAGGATAGAGGGAGAGGGAGAGGGAGATGGAGAGAAAAAGATAGAGAAAAGGAGAGAGAAATAGAGAAATGGGAGAGGGAGGGAGGGATAAAGCGAGGAGAAGAGAGGGAGGGTGGGGGAGAGAGAGAGGGCAAGAGGGGTATAAGGGAAGAGAAATAGAGAGAGAGAGAGAGGATAGAGAGATTAAGAGAAATAGATGGAGAGAGTGAGGGAGTGAGAGAGGGCAAGAAGGGTAGAAGGGGAGGGAGAGATGGAGAAAGGGAGGGGAAGGGAGAGGGAGAGAGAGGAAAAAGAGAGAAGGAGAGAGGAAGAGGGAGAGGGGAAGAGAGGGTGAAGGAGATAAGAACCGAGAGAAAGAGGGGAGAGGAAGAGAGAGGGGGAGAGAAGGAGAGAAGGGAGAGAGAGAAAGAGAGTGAGGGAGAAAGAGAGAGAAAGAAAAGGGAGAGAGGGAAAGAGGAAGAGAAGAGAGATAAATAAGGAGAGAGGGAGGAAGAGAGAGAGAGAAAGAGAGTGAGGGAGAAAGAGAGAGAAAAAAAGGAGAGAGGGAAAGAGGAAGAGAAGAGAGATAAATAGGGAGAGAGGGAGGAAGGGAGAGAGAGAGAGAGGAAGCAAGGGAGACATAGTGGGGTAGAGAGAAAGAGGAAGGTATAGAGAAAAAGAGAGATAGAGGCGAGTGAGGGAGAGATAGGGGAAGAGAGAGAGCGAGTGAGAGAGAGGGAGGGAGATAGAGAAAGAGGAGAGGGAGAGAGAAAGAGGGAGAGAAGGAGAGAGAGTGAGGGAAGGAGGGATAGAGAGAAGGCATTGAGAAAAAGAGAGAAAGATGATGAGAGAGAGGAAGAGGAGAGAGATAAGAGATATGGAGAGAGGGGAGAGTATTAGAGAGACAAATAAAGACAAAGGAAGACAATGAGATGGGGATTAAGAGGTAGAAAGAGAGGGAGAGAGGGGTAGAGAAAGGGAGGGAGGGAGACAGAGAGAGTGAGAGGAAGAGAGGGAGGGAGAGAGGGCTAGAGAAAAAGTTTGAGAGATAAAAGAGAGAGGGAGAGGTAAAAGGAAAGGGGAGAGAAAGGGAGAGAAGGAAAGGGAAAGGTAGGGAAAGAGGGTGATGAAAGGAGGAATGAAGAGAGGGATAAGGAGAAAAAGAGAGAAAAGAAAAGAGGCATAGAGGTTGGTAAAGAAGGGGGAGAGAAAGGAAAAGAGAGGGAAACATAGAGAGGGAGAGAGATAGAAAGAGAAAGAAAAAAGGAGAAAAAGAGAGGCACAGAGAGGGAGAGAGAAGCAGAAAGAGAGAAGAGAGAGAGGAAGAAACGAAGGAGAGAGAAAGGGAGAGGGAAATGAAAAGAAGAGAGATATAAGAAAACGAAGGAAAGAGAGAGAGAGAGGGAGAGTGTGAGAGGGAGAGAGTGAGAGAGAGGGAGAGAGGGTGACGGGGAACGAGGAAGAGAGAGGGGAGAGATAGAGGAGAAAGTGAGAGAGAGAGATGAGAGAGTATAAGAGAGAGAGAGTATGGGAGAGGGAGATAGTGAGAGAGAGAGTGAGAGGGAGGGAGATGAGGAGAGAGAGAGCGAGGAGAAGATAGAGAGGAAGAGAGAGGGATGAAGGAAGAGAGAGAGGGAAAACGTGAAAAAGGGAGAGAGGGATGAGAAATTGAGAGAGACATGGAAGAGGCGGAGATAGAAATGCCTCTCCCTCTTTCTCTATCTTTAACTCTCCTATAATTTTTCTCTCCCTCTTTTATGTTCTCCCTATCCCACTCTCTTTATGAATCTCTCTCTTCCTCTCTCTCCCTTGCTCCGTCTTACCCTCTCCCTTTCTTTATCTCTCTACCTTTCTCTTCCTCTCACTCACCCCTATTTCTCCCCTTCCTCTACCTCTCTCTCCCTCTATCTATATCTCTCCCTCTCTTGCCCCCTCTATCTCTCCCTTTCTATCACTCTTTCACCTCTTTCGTCTCCATCCCTCTCCCTCTCTCACCCTCTTCCCCTTTCTTTCCTTCTCTAACGCTCCCTCTTTCGACCTCCTTCTCCCTCTTTTTCTCCTTTCTCTCTCCCTTTCTCTCGCTTCCTTTGTCTCTCTCTTTCCAGCTTACCCTATCCTTCTCTTCATCTCTCTATATCTCTCTTCTTTTCTCTCTCCCCCTCTCTCCTCTATCTCTCCCTCTTTATCCCTTTTTCACCCCTTCCGTCTCCATCCCTCTCTCTCCCTTCATCTCTCTCCCCATCTATCCGCCTTTCTCACTCCCTCCCCCTCTCTCTCTCCTTGTCCCTCTCTACCTCTCATTTTACATCTCTCTCTTCCTCTCTCTCACATTCTCCTACCTTTCTCTATTTCTCTCACTCTCTCAATCTCTACCTCTCTCTATCTCTCACCTTCTCCCTCTCTCTTTCCCTCTCTACTTTATGTCTCTCTCCCTCTCTCTCTAACCCTCTCCTTATCTCTCCTTTCTCTCCCCTTCTCTCCTTTTATCTCTCTATCCCTCTCTCTCGCACACCCTTTATCTCTACCTTTCCTTTTCCCTCTCTCCTTCTATCTCTCTTTTTCCTCTCTCCTTCTATCAATTTTGCTCTTCATCTCTCTCTTTCTCTCACTCTTCCTCTCATAGTCTCTCTCTTCCCTTCACTTTTTGTATCCCTCTCTCCCCACCTTTCTTTTTCTCTATCCCTCTTCACCACCTGTCCCTCTCCTTATGCCTCTCCCTCTCCCTCTCCCTCTCTTCCTCTCCCTCTTCCTTCCTTCCCCTCTCTATCTCTTTCTCCATCTCTCCCTTTCTCTTCTTAAATATATTTTTTTCCATCTCTCTTTCCCTCTCTCCCTTACCATCCCTTCCTCTTCATCCCCCTCTCTCTCCCTCTCTCTCTACTCTCATTCACTCTCCCACCTTCTCTCTCTCTCTCTCCCCCTCCCTCACTCTCCCACCCTCTCCCTCTCTCCCTCACCCTCTTTTTCTCTATCTCTCCTTCGTGTCTCTATCCCTCTCTCTCACACTTCCTCTCTTACACTTCTTCTTTCTCTCTCTCTCTCCCTTATCTCTCCCTTTTTCTATTTCCTTTTTCATCTCTCTCCCTCTCTTTTCTCCTCTCTTTCGATCCTGTCCCTTTCTCTTACCTGTCTCTCTCCCTCTCCCTCTATTTCTCTATCACTCTCCCGCACCTGCTACCTCTCTCTCCCACTCCCTCTCCCTTTCCCTCTCTCGCTCTTTCTCTCTCTCCCTTCATTTCTTTCCTTTTTCATCTCTCTCCCCCTCCCTCTCTCGCTCTTTCTCTCTCTCCCTTTATTTCTTTCCTTTTTCATCTCTCTCCCCTCCCTCTCTCTCCCACTCCCTTCTAGTTCCTCTCGTTAGTGTTGGTGCCTAAGATCCAACCATGTTTGGATGAGATTATATTAATATGTTATTGCATCATTTATTTTAATAATAATAAAGAAGTCATTCTATTAATTCTTATGTTTATATGTTGATAAATTCAATAGAATTAGATAGAAGTCCTTATGATATACATTTGCAATAGTGATTGATCGAAAGATGTGAGACAAACACTAATGCACATAAATGATATCATTAAATGTCCGAGTCGTAGCATCGTCAAGAATGGACGTTGATAATATACGGATAGACTTGTGAGTGCTATACTCATGCTATATGATAGCAGTAGGAGATCTCACATCTATTAGCATGGTGATGCCAAAGCAAGCACTTAGGTGATTTATGTTAGAGAACATGTCATTGGATTTGACTCGCCTTGAGAACCCATTTGGTTTAAGTCTATGGGAATCTCATACGAGATGGGTACAAATGGTCCTTAGACTTGAAGTCATCGTGGTTATCTCATTGGATGACTTATGCACTTTGACACTCATTTCGATGAACCCATTAATGGGTTAAACGTGGGCGATTCGTTGGGTGCACTAGGAACCCAATGGAGATAGGTTTATGGCTAAGATAGGAAATGTCATTACTTGTATTCTAAAAGAATTGTCACATTGCACTTTGATAAATGTCCGCTCAAGAAATCTGTGGCCATACACCAATAGAGCATAGTTGGTTTATTCTAAGAGCTAAGATAATTAGGAATCAAAGAAAACTTGTGTGATCATAATCAAACAAGACTAATAAACAAGTTTGAGATCACACTCGTGATAAGTTGACATGAGGACTGAATTGTATGGTAACCATGTTTGTGAAAGGTAATAATGGATTAACTAATCCTCCTAGAGAATTGGGTAATCATGATGCCTTGCTAGAGGCCAATCTTGATTTATGTATCAAGAGATGGAAGATGAGTCTTTTATTCTTGATACATTGCCAACATATCTAGGAGCCTATTGAGTTACATGCATAAGTTCAAGTATTCACATTACAAATGAGAAGCAAGGATATTGGAAAAAGTTTCCAATCATGAAAGTTTCCTATTTTGGAAAGAGTTTCCAAAATGGAAAGTCTCCTAAAATGAAAGTTTTCTATTTTAGATATCGGTTTCTTAATTTCGAAGTTAGTTTCAAATTTGGAAATAAAGAACCTAAAAAGGAAAGTAGTTTCCTAATTTAGGTTAAAAGGTATTTTGGGAAATTATTCCTTAATGTGGACCTCGCCAAAATAAGGTAAGAATATTTATTTGGATAGTCCAAATAAATTAATTGGACTAAAATAGTTTTGGCCCATTAGGGTTAATTAAAAGCCTTAAGATAATTTTGGTGGAAGGATAAACATTAACGTTATTGGCTAAGGTTGAATGTTTTTAAAGATAAACATTAAGTAGCCCACATGTAAAATAATTCTTTAACCTTGGAGGATAAGGATGCAATAACCTAGAGTCCTAATTAGGGACTTAGGTTACCCCTTTCATTGTCCTCGGAGGACAAGGAATCTCTTCCTTTATAAATAGGAGGAGAGGTACGACAAAAAAGGGGTTAATATATACATTGAGATTCAGCCAAGCTAGAAATAATATTTATCAAAATTCGGCCAGCCACTAATACCAAGCTAAGGCACACGACCAAGACAAAAGAAGAGAGAAAATAGTTTTCTCCTAAACCCTAACAAGCCACACTCTTTCCTCCTTAAATAAGGTTATTGCAAAGTTGCCCGAGATTGATTTCCAGTGGAAAAACTTAATCGGAAAAGGTGGAGCTAGCACCCCATCAAGTTTGAGTGCTTCTTTGTGGATATTTTAGCTGCATGGATCATCAATATAGGGTGGACACTTGTATAGCTAATCAAAGAAAAGGAATTTAGATCTACGCTACAAGAGGTAATCCTTTACTTTTATCTTGTTATTCATGTATGTACGATTAGTTGATTCAACGGCATGATCTTGGGCCCCTAGATGGAGGAAAATTTTTATTCATTCCACACCTCCATAGGATTTATGATCCCATCACCCTTTCCCCTCCCTCTCTTTTCCACTCTTTCTCTTTCTCTCTCTTCATCTCTCTCCTCCTCTCTCATTCAATCCCTCTTTCTTTCTCTCTCCTTCTTTCCTTTACCCTTTCTCCCTCTCTATCCCCTTCTTTTTCTCCCTTTCTCCCTCTTTCTCTCTTTCTCTCCATCTCTCTCTTTCCTTATCCCTCTCTCCCCTCTCTTTCTCTCCCTCTTTCTCCCTCTCACTCTCCCTCTCTCTTTCTTTCTCTTCTAAACTCCTTATCTCACCCTCTCTCCATCTCTTCCTCTCTCCCTCTCTCTCTCTCCCTCTTTCTCTCTCTCTCCTTCACCCTCTCTCCCTCTCCCTCTCCCTCTCTCCATTACCCTTTCTCTTTCTCTCTACCTCTCTCTTTCTTCCCTCTCTCCCTCCTTCCCTTTCTATATCCTTCTCTCTCCCCCTTTCCTTTTTTTTCTCTCTCTCTCACTCTCCCTTTCTCTCCCAAACACCATGTCTTATCCTCTCTCTCACCCTCTCTTCTTTCAATTCTGTCTCTCTCATTCTCTCTCCCCCTCTCCCTCCCTCTTCCTCTCCCTTCTTTTCCCTTTTTCCCCCTTTTTAACTTTTTCTTCATCTCTCTCCCTCTCTTTCTCTCTTCCCTTCTCTCTCCCTTTACTCTCTCCCTCTCTTTCTCTCTTCCCTTCTCTCTCCCTTTACTCTCTCCCTCTTCCTCCCTCCTTCTCACCCTCTTCCCCTCCCTCTCTCTTTTGCTTTCTCTCTCTTCACACACACACACACACACACACACACACACACACACATATATATACATACGCACATAAAGAGATATATCCCTCCTTTTTCTCCCCCTCTCCCTTACTTGATATCTTTCTCTCTCTTTCTCTCTCTCCTCTTTTTCCCTCTCCCTTTTTCTCTCTCTCTCTCCCTCACTTTCTCCATATCTCTCTTACTCTCTCCCTCTCTCTCTCTGTCACTCCTTTTTTCTCTTTCTTCCTCTCTCCTCTCTCTCCTTGTCCCTGTCCCTCTCTCTCTCTCTTTCCCTCTTTCCTCTCTCTCTCTCACCCCTACTCTCCCTCCCTCGTACTCCTTCCATCTCTCTCCCTCTATTTGTCATTCTCTCTCCCTTTCTCTTCCCCCTCACACTTTTCTCTCTCTCTTCCCCTCTCTCTTTTCCTCCCTCTCTCGCTCTCCTCTATCTCCCTCTCTCCCTCCCTTTTTCTACCTCTCTCATCTCCCTCTCCCTTCCTCTCTCTCCCTCTCTCCTCATCCTCTCTCTCTCTCCCCTCCCACTCTCCCCCTCTCTCCCACTTCCCTCCCTCTCCCTCTCTCAACTCCTCTCCTTCTCAATCTCCCTTTCTCTTATCCTTTCTCTCTTCCCCTCCCACTCTCTCTCCCTCTATCCCTCTCCCTCCCTCTTTCTTCATCTCTCTTTCCTTCTCTCTCCCTCTCTCTATCCCTCCTCTATCTCCCTCTCCCTCTCCCTCTCTATCTCTCTCATTCTCTTACTCTCCCCCTCTTTCTCTCCCTCTCTCTTCTTTCCTCTTTCTCTCCCTCTACCTCTTATTCTCCCTTTCCTCCTCTACCTTCCTCTCTCTCTCCCCTCTCCCTCTCTTTCCTTCCTTATCTCACTCTTTACCTCCTTCCCTCCATTATCTCACTCTTTACCTCCTTCCCACTCCCTCCATCACTCTCCCTCTCTTTCCCCCTCTCCATCACCCTCTCTCCCTCCCTCCCCCTCTCTCCTTTTCTCTCCCTTTATCTCTGTCTCCCCTCTCTACCTTTCTCATCTTTCCCTTCCCCTCCTTCTCTCCATCCCTTCTTTCCCTCTTTCTATCTCTCCCTCTCTCTTTCATTCTCTCTTCCTTTCTCTCTCTCCCCCTCTCCCTCTCTCCCTTACCCTCCCTCCCCCTTCTCCCCTTCTCCCTCTCCCTCTCCCTCTCCATCTCTCCTTTACCCTTTCTCTTTCTTTCCCTCTCTCCATCTCTCTCCCTCCTCCCTCCCTTTCTTTCCATATCCTTTTGTCTCCCCTTTCCTTTTTTTCTCTCTCTCTCACTCTCCCTTTCTCTCCTAAACTCCTTGTCTTATCCTCTCTCTCACCCTCTCTTCTTTTAATTCTGTCTTCCTCACTCTCTTTCCCCTTATCCCTTTCTCTCCCTTTCCCTTTTTTCCCCTCTTTAACTTTTTCTCCCTCTCTCTCCCTTTCTTTCTCTCTCCCTTTACTCTCTCCTTCTTCCTCCCTCTTTCTCACCTTCTTCCCGTCCCTTTCTCTTCTACTTTCTCTCTCTCCTTCTATCTCTCTCTTCATATACATACATATATATATATATATATATATATATATATATATATATATATATACGTAGTAAAGAGATATATCACCCCTCTCTCTCTCCCGCTCTCTTACTCAATCTCTTTCTCTCTCTTGCTCTCTCTTCCTTTTCTCCCTCTCCCATTCTCTCTCTCCCCCTTTTTCCATCTCTCTCTTACTCTCTCCCTCTTACTCTCTCTGTCACTCCCTTTCTCTCTCTCTTCCTCTCTCCTCCCTCTCCTTGCCCCTCTGCCTCTCTCTCCCCCTTCTCCCTCTTTCCCTCTCTGTCTCTCTCATCCCTACTCTCCCTCCCTCCTACTCCCTCCATCTCTCTCCCTTTCTTTCCCTCTATTTTTCATTCTCTCTCCTTTTCTCTTCCCACTCACACTATTTCTCACTCTCTTCCCCTCTCCCTTTTCCTCCCTCTCTCGCTCTCCTCTATGTCCCTCTCTCCCTCCCTTTTTCTACCTCTCACATCTCCCTCTTCCTTCCTCTCTCTCCCTCTCTCCTTACCCTCTCTCTCTCTCCCTCCCACTCTTTCCTTCTCTCCCACTCCCCTCCCTCTCCCTCTCCCTCTCCCTCTCCCAACTCCTTTCCCTCTCAATCTCCCTTCTCTCATCCCTTCTCTCTTCCCCTCCCACTCCCTCTCCCTCTATCCCTCTCCCTCCCTTTTTCTTTATCTCTCTCTCTTTCTCTCTCCCTCTCTTTGTCCCTTCCCCCATCTCCCTCTCCCTCTCCCTCTCTATCTCTCTCATTCTCCCACTTTCCCCCCTTCTCTCCCTCTCTCCCTTTTCCTCTCTCTCCCCCTCTACCTCTTATTCTCCCTCTCCTCCTCTACCTTACTCTCCTCTCCCCTCTCCCTCTCTTTCCTTCCTTATCTCCCTCTTTCTTTTTCCCTCTATTATCTCACTATTTCCCTCCTTCCCACTCTCCATCACCCTCTCTCCCTCCCTCTCCCTCTCTCTTTTCTCTCCTTTTATCTCTGTCTCCGCTCTCTCTACCTTTCCTCCTCTCTCCCTTCCTCTCCCTCCCTCTAACTCTCTATCTCTCTCCCTCTCTTTCATTCTCTTTTCCTTTCTCTCTCTCCCCCTCTCCCTCTCTCTATCTCTCATTATCTTTCTCTCTCTTTTCCTCTCCCTCTCTCCCTCCTCTTCCCCCTTTCTTACTCTCACACTCTCTCTCTTTCTTCCCTTTCTCTCTCCTTCTCTCTCATTATCTCCCTCTTCCTATATATAGAGAGGATGTGCGGAGGTAGGAGAGAGAGTGAGGGATATATATATCCCTCACTCTCCCTCCCCTACCCTCTTTAGCCCTCTCTCTTTCCCTTCATTCCTCTCTCCCACTCTATCTCTATCTCTTTCTCTCTCTTCTCCTTTTACTCATAACCAATTTCCATCTCTCTCTCCTCTCTCTCTCTCACCTCTCTATTTCTCTCCCTCTCTCTCTCTTCTTGTTTTTATCTTCCTCTTTCTCTCTTTCCCTCATTTCCTTTCTACCACTCTATCTCTATCTCTTCCTCTCTCTCCTCATTTCACTCCTAACCAATTTCCATCTCTCTCTTTCTTACCCTCTCTACTTCTCTCCTTAACTCCTCATCTCTCTCTCTTTTCCTCCCCTCCTCTCTTTCCTTCTATTTGACTTGCTCTCTCTCTCTTTTTCCTTCCCTCTCTTCTAACCTTTTCTCTCCCTAACTCCTCATCTCTCTCCCCCTCTGCCTTTTTCTTGCCCTATATATCTCCCTCTCCCTCTCTCACACACTCTCTCCCTCTCCTTCCCTTCTTTTCCCTCTCCTTCTCTCTCTCTATATATATTTCTTTCTCCTTCTCTCTCTCCCCTCCTCCCTCTCTCCACTTTATCACTATCTCTTCCTCTCTCTTCCTCTTTCACTCTTTCATTATTTCCATCTCTCTCCTTTCTCACCCTATCTCTCCCTTCCTCCCTCTCTCCACTTTATCTCTATCTCTTCCTCTTTCACTTCTTCATTATTTCCATCTCTCTCTTTCCCTCTTTATTTCTCTCCCCTCTTTTTCTCTCCCTCCCCTCTCCTTCTCTTTCCTTATCTCTCCCTCACTCTCTCTAGCTCAATATCTCTCCCCTTTTATTTCTCCTAATCTTCCCTTCTCTCTCTCCCTCCTTCACTCTTCCCTCTCTCTCTCTCCCTCTCTTCATCTCTCTCTCACCCTCTCTATTTCTCTCCTCTTTCCTTTTCTCTCCCTCTCTTCATCTCTCTCTCACCCTCTCTATTTCTCTCCTCTTTCCTTTTCTCTCCCTCTCTCCTCTTCCTCTCTTGCCGTCTCTCTCACCCTTTTTCCCTTCCTCTTTGTCCTCTCTCTCCCTCTCTTCCTTTCTTTCCCTATCTTTCCCTCTCCCCCCATTGCTCTCTATCTCTTTCCCTTTCTCTCTTCCAATCTCTCCCTCTCTCACCTCTCTCTTCCTCTCTCCCCTCTCTCTCATACTTCCTCTCGTCCCCCTCTTTTCCTCTCCCTCTCCCCGCCTCTCCCTCTCCCTCTCTCACTATCTCCCCCTTTGTCCTCTTCTATCTTTCTCCCTCTCTCAACCTCCCTCTCTATCCCTCTTCCATTGTCTCCCTCTTTTTTTTTCACCTTTTTTTCTCAGCTACTCTCTCCATCTCTCGATCTTTCCATTTATCTTTCTCTATCCCCCTTTATCTTTCTCCCCTTATTTGTCTTCCTCTCTCTGTTTGTCTCTTTCTCCCTCTCTCCCTGTTTTTTTCTACTCTCATTCTCTCGCTTTCTATCTTTCTCTCCCCCTCTCTCTTCCTCTCTCTCCCCTCTCTCTTCCTCTCTCTCCCACTCCCTCCCCATCTCTCTCTCCATCCCATTCTCTCCCTCCCCTTTCACTCTCTCTACCTTTCTTCCTCTTTCTCTTTCCCTTTATCTCTTTCTTTATTTATCCCTCGAAGGATCATACATCCTATGGAGATATGGAATAAATAAAAATTTTCCTCCATCTAAGGGCCCCAAGATCATGTCGTTGAATCTACTAATCATACATACATGAATAATAAGATAAAAGTAAAGGGTTACCTTTTATAGCGTAGATCTAAATTTCTTTTCTTTGATTAGCCGTCCAAGTGTCCAGCCTCTATTGATGATCCACGTAGCCTAAATATTCATAAATAAGCACTTAAAATTGATGGGGTGCTAGCTCCACCTTTTTGATTAAGTATTTCCTCTAGAAATCAATCTCGGGCAACTTTGCGACAACTTTAAAGGAGAGGATATGAGAATTTCTTGCTAGAGTATTAGGAGAAAACTATTTTCTCCCTTTTTTCTCTCTCGGCCAGTGCCCTTTTTTGTTTGGAGGCTAGCCTAATGTTTCCCTACTTTTTTTTCCTTTTTAGTTGAAATTTTCTATTAGGTTCTCTCTCTCTTTTTGCCGTCCCTCTCCTCCTATTTATAGGGGAGAGTTTCCTTATCCTCTAAGGACAAGTAAAGTGGCGACTTTGAGTCCATAAAGGACTCTATGTTGTTGCTTCCTTATCCTCCAAGGATAAGGAGTAATTTTATATGTGGACTACTTGATGTTTATCTTTAAAACATTCATCCTTATCCAATAATTTTGATGTTTATCCTCTCACCGAAATTATCTTAAGGCTTTTAATTAAACCTAATAGGCTAAAATTATTTTAGCCCAATTAATTTATTTAGACTATCCAAATAAATATTCTTAGATTACTTTGCCGAGGTCCACATTAGGAAACAATTTCCCAAAAAACCTTTAACCTAAATTAGGAAACTCCTTTCCTTTTAGGTTCTTTATTTCCAAATTTGAAACTAACTTTCAAATTAGGAAATCGATTTCTAAAATAGGAAAGTTTCATTTTAGGAAGCTTTCCATTGTCCATTTTAGGAAACTTTCCATTTTGGAAACTTTGTCCAAAATGGGAAACTTTCATAATTGGAAACTTTTTCCAATATCTTTGCTTCTCATTTGTAATGTGAATATTTGAACTTATGCGTGTGACTCAATAGGCTCATAAATATGTTGGCAATGTATCAAGAATAAAAGGCTCCTCTTTCATCTCTTCATACATAAATTAAGATTGGCCTCTAGCAAGACATCATGACTAAATTCTCTTAGAGGATTAGTTAATCCATTATTATCTTTCATGAGCATGGTTACTATACAATTCAGTCCTCATGTCAACTTATCATAATGTGATCTCTAACTTAGTTATTAGTCTTGTTTGATTATGATCAAATAAGTTTTCTTCGATTCTCAAATGTCTTAGCTCTTAAAGTAAACCAACTATGCTCTATTGATGTACTCCTACTATGGCCACGATTTTTTGAGTAGACATTTATCAAAGTGTAGTGTGACAACTCCTTTAGCCATACACCTATCTCTATTGGATTCCTAGTGCACCCAATAACTCACCCATGTGCAACCTATTAATGGGTCCATCGAAACGAGTGTTAAAGTCCTTATTAGGACTCTAGGTTATTGCTTCCTTATCCTCTAAGGTCAAAGAGTTATTTTACATATGGACTATTTGATTATTATCTTTAAAACATTCAATCTTTTATCCATTAAGGTTAATGTTTACCTTTAAAACATTTAACCGTATCCATTAAGGTTAATGTTTATTCTCCCACCAAAATTATCTCAAAGCTTTTAATTGAATATAATAGGTCAAAACTATTTTAGTCCAATTAATTTATTTGGACTATCCAAATAAATATTCTTAGATTATTTTGATGGGGTCCACATTAGGAAGCAATTTTCCAAAATACCCTTTAACCTAAATTAGGAAACTCCTTTCCCTTTTAGGTTATTTATTTCTAAATTTAAAACTAACTTCCAAATTAGAAAATCAATTTCCAAAATTAAAAACTTTCCATTTTAGGAAACTTTACATTTTGAAAACTCTTTACAAAATAGGAAAATTTTATAATTGGAAATTGTTTCCGATATCTTTGTTTCTCATTAATAATATGAATACTTAAGCTTATGTGCGTGACTTAATAGACTTTTAGATATGTTTGCAATGTATCAAGAGTAAAAGACTCTTATTTTATCTCTAGATACATAAATTAAGAATGGCCTCTAGCGAGGCATCATGACTAACTAATTTTCTAGGAGGATTAGTTAATCAATTATTACATTTCTCTCATGTCAACTTATCATAGTGTGATCTTGAACTTGGTTATTAGTCTTGTTCGATTATGATCACATAAGTTTTCTTCCATTTCCAAATGCCTTAACTCTTATAGTAAACCAACTATGCTCTATTGGTGTACTCTTACTATGGCCACAGATTTCTCGAGTAGACATTTATCAAAGTGGAATGTGATAATTGCTTTAGTATACAAGGAATGACATGCCCTATCTTAGTCATACACCTACCTCCATTGGATTCCTAGTGTACCCAATAAATCACCCACATGCAACCCATTAATGGGTTTATCCAAATGAGTTTTAAAGTGCATAAGTCCTCCAATGAGACTACCATGATGACTTCAAGTCTAAGGACCATTTGTACCCATCTCGTATGAGATTACCATAGACTAAAACCAAATGGGTTCTTATGGCAAGTCAAGTCTAGTGATATGTTCTCTAACATAGATCACCTAAGTGCTTGCTTTGGCATCACCATGCCAATAGGTGTGAGATCTCTTATTGTTATTAAATAGCATGAGCATATCATTCATAAGTCTATCTCGTATATTGCCAATGTCCATTCTTGACAATGCTATGATTTGAGACATTTAATGATATCATTTATGTGCATTAGTGTTTGTCTCATATCTTTCGATCAATCACTATTGCAAATACATATCATAAGGACTTCTATCTAATTCTACTTAATTTATCAACATGTAAACATAAGAATTAATAGAATGACTTCTTTACTATTATTAAAGTAAATGATACAATAATACATTAACATGAGCCCACCCAAACATGGTTGGATCTTGGGCACCAACACTAATAGAAATGGGAATAGATAGAGAGTGTAAGGGAGGAAGAGTGAGGGACGGAGGGAGGGAGTGAGAGAGGGAGAAAGAGAAGAAGAGTGAGATAGGGAGAAAGAAGGTAAGAGGTAGAGAGATAGAGATAGAAAAAGAGGAAGAGTAGGAGGGAGATGAGGGATAGAGAGAAGGGTAAAGTGATAGAGAGGGTGAGATGAGGAGATAAGGGGAGAGAGAGAGGGAAGGAGGGAGGGAGAGAGGGCAAGAGTGGTGGAGAGGGAGATAGGGAGGTAGAAAAGGAGAGAGAGATAGAGAGAGGTAGAGAGTAAAAGAAAGAGTGCGAGAGGGAGGAGGGAAGGCAAGAAGAGAGAGTGAGAGAGAAAAGGAGAGGAGAGAGGGAGAGAGGCGAAGGAGAGAGAGGGAGAGAGAATGTGATAGAGTGAGAGAGAGTGGAGAGAGAGGGAAAAAAGATAGAGAGGGAAAAGAAGAGGAAGATAAAGAGAAAGGGAGAGAGAAACAGAGAGAGTATGAGAGAGAGAGGTTGGGAGAGAGAGAGAGAAGGGAGTAAGGGGATAGAGGGAGAGAGAGGGAGATTAAGGGAGAAGAAGAGAGTGAGAGGGAGAGAAGGAGGGGGAGAGGGAGAGAGGGAGGAGAAAAGGAGAGAGAAATGGATAGAGGGAAAGGAAGAGTGGGGGAGATAGGGGAGAGATGGATAGAGAAAAGGAGAAAAAGAGAGAGGAAATTAGAGAGACAGGGAGAGAGAGAAGGGAGAGAAAGAAAGAGATAAGGAGAGAGAGAGAGAGAGAGGAAGAGAAAGGAAAAGGGTGAGCGAGAAGGAAAGAGAATAAGAATGAGAGCTATGGAGAGCGAGAGAAAGAGAGTGAGGAAGAGATCAAGAGAGGGAGGGTTAAGAGGAGGAGATAGAGGGTAAGAGAGAGAATAAGGGAGATAGAAGGACAAAGAGAGGCAAAGAGTGAGAGAGAGTGTGAGAGGAGAAGAGAGGGACCGGTGGAGATGCGAGAGGGAGGGAGAAAGAGATGGAGATAGAGAAAGAGAAAGATGGAGAAGGAGAGAAGGAGAGGGGGAAAGAGAGAGAAAAAAAGGGAAAGAGAGGTTGGTAGAAGGGAGAGAGAGGAAGAGAGAGATAAAGAGAGATAGAGAGAAATAGAGAAAGGGAGTGAGAGAGAGGGATAAGAGAAAGAGTGAAAGAGAAAGAGAGAGGAGGGAGAGAGAGGGAGAGAGAGGGATAAGAGAAAGAGTGAAAGAGAAAGAGAGAGGGATGGAGAGAGAGGGAGAGAGGGAGAGAGAAGGAGAGAGAGGTAGGGAGAGACAGGAGGAAAGAGGGAGATGGTGTGAGAAGGAGAGAATGAGAGAGAGAGAGAAAGAGAGAGAGGGATAGGAGGAAGAGAGTGATAGAGGAAGAGAGTCGAGGAGATAAGGGAGAGAGAGATAGTAGGAGAAAGGAAGGATGAGAGTGAGGGAGAGGGAGAGAGTGAGAGAGAGAGGGGGAGAGAGACGGATAGAGAAAGAGAAGGGAGAGAGAAATGGATAAAGAAAAAGAAGAGGAGAAAGCAAGAGAGAGAAGGAGAGGAAGGAAGGGAGAGGGACCCTTTTCCCTTTCTCCCCCTCTCCTTCTTCCTTTCACTTTACCCTTCTCTCTCTCCTAATTTGCCTTTCTCTCTAAAACTCTCCCTCTTCCTCTCTCTATCTCTCTTTCTCTCTCCCCTTTCTTCTCCTTACTCTTCCTCTCTCTCTCTTTCTCTCTCTACCTATTTATCGCTTTCTTCCTCTTTTATTCTCTCCCTCTCACCATCTTTCTCTCTCACTCTCTCTTTCTCACTCCCCGTCTCTATATCTCTATCTAACTCTCTCTCCTTCTCTTTCCCTCCCTTTCTCTCCCTTACGTTCTCCCTCTCCACCTCTATAACTCTCTTCCTCTCTCATTCTCTCCCTCTCTCTCCCCATCTCTTTTTCACTCTCTTACTTTCGCTCTTTCCTCCTTTCTACCTCCATCTCTCTCCCTCTCTACCTTCTACTGTCTCCCTCTCCCTTTCTCTCTCACTCCCCCTCTCCTATTATCACTCTCCCTCTACCTCTGCCTCTCCCTCCCTCCCTCCCTCTCACTCTTTCTCTCTCCCCCTCTTTCTCTCTCCCTCTCCCTCTCTCTTTCCCTATCTCCTTCTCTCTCCCTTCATCCCTCTCTCTCTCCTACTCTCTCCGTACCTCACTCCCTTCTTCATTCTTACCCACTCTCTTCCTATCTCTCTCCCTCCCTTCTTCACTCTCGTCCACTCTTTTCCTCTCTCTCTCCCTTCCTCCCTCCCTCCCTCTCCCTTTCCCTCCTTATTTGGCATTCTCTTTGCTCTCTCCCTCACTCCATCCCTCTCCCTCTGTCTCCCTCTCACCCTCTCACTCACTCCCTCTCTCTCTCATCATCTCTCCCCCTCTCTCATTCTCTCTATCTATCTTACTCTTATTGTCTATCCCTTTCTCTATCTTTCTACCTCCCTTCCTTCCTCTTTTTCTATTCGTCTCTCCCTCTCCCATTTTTCCTCTCTCTCTCTTTTCCTCTAATTCCCTTTCTCTCCCTCTCTCTCTTTCTCTCCCTCCTTCTTTCTTTTTCTCTCCCCTTTGGTCTTACTCTTGCTCCTTCTCTCCCTCCCACTCGCCCCCTTTCTTTCTCCTTTTCATTTGCTTTATCTCTCCCTCTCTATCTTTATCTCTCCCTCTCTCTGCCCCTCTCTCTCCTTTTCACTCTATCATACCCACTCAATGTCTCTCCCCCTCTCTCTCTCCCCTTTCTCCATTTCTCCCTCCCTCCCTCCTCTCACTCCCTCTCTCTCCTTTTCACTCTATCATACCCACTCAATATCTCTCCCCCTCTCTCTCTCCCTCTTTCTCCATTTCTCCCTCCCTCCCTCCTCTCACTCCCTCTCCTCCATTCAATTCCTCTTTCCCTCTCCCTCTCTCTCCCTCTCCCTACCACCCTCTATCTCCCTCTCTTTTTCCTTTGCTCTCCCTCTATCCCTTCCTCTCTCCCTCTCACTTAATTTCCTCCTTTCCCTCTCACTCTCTCCCTCTCCCTACCTCTCTCTCCTTCTCTCTCCCCCTATCTATCTCCCTCTCCCTATCTCTACCTCCCTCTCTCTGCCTCTTGCTTTTCCTCCCTCACCCTTTCTCTCCTTCTCTTTCTTCCTCCCTTTCCCATTTCCTATCTCATTTTTTCTCTCTCCTTTTCCTCTTCCCTCTCACTTACTTTCCTACTTTCCCTCCCGCGCTCTCCCTCTCCCTCCCTCCCCCTCTCTCTTTCTCTCTCCCCATCTATTTGTCTCCCTCTCCCTCTTCTATCTCTTTATCTCTTCCTCCCTCTCCCTTTCTCTCCCTCTTGCTCTCCCTCCCTCACCCTTTCTCTCCCTCTCTCTCTTCCTCCCTTTCCCATTTCCTATCTCACATTTTCTCTCTCCAACTCCCCTCCCCCTTCCTCCCTCTCTCTTTCTCTCTCTCACTCCCTCACTCTCTCTCTCCCTCTCCTTCTCCCTCCCTTTCCCTCCCTCCCTCTCTCTCTCCTTATAGCTCCCCCTCCTTCCATGCTCATCTCACTCTCTCTTCTTCTCTATCCCCCTCTATCTCTATCCCTCTCTCTCTCCCTCTCTCTCTCCTCTCTCTTCTTCTCTATCCCCCTCTATCTCTCTCCCTCTCCCTCCCTCTCTCCCTCTCTTTACCTCTATTTCTTCCTCCCTCTCCCTCCACCTCTCCCCTCTCTCCTTCCCCCTCTTCCTCCTTCTCCCATTTCTTATCTCACTTTTCTCCCTTTCCCTCTCTCTCTCTCTCTCTTCCTTTCTCTCACTCCTCACTCTCCCTTCCTTTGTCTCTCCCTCTCTCCCCCTTGCTCTCTCTCTCCTCCCCTCACTTTCTCTCCCATCCTCCCTCTCTCTCCCACTCTCTTTATCCCTCAATCTCTCTCTCTTTCTTAATCTATCTCCCACTCATCCCTTTCCTCTCTCCCAGTTCTCTCCCTCTTTTTCCCACTCTATGTCCATCTCTCTACCTCTCTCTATCTTCTTCCCTCTCTCTCCCTCTCCCTCTCTCTATCTCTCTCTCTTTTCTCTCTCTTTTTTTCTCTCTCTTGCTCTCTTCCCTCTCCCTCTCTCCCTCTTTCCCTCTGCATCTCTCTCTCTCTCTCCCTATTTATTTTTTTCATCTCTTCTCATCGCCCTCCCTTTCCCTCTCTTTGTCTCCCTCTCTCTTCTCTCTTAATCTCTCCCCTTCCATCCCTATCACTTCCTCTCTCTCTTTCCCCCTTTTTCTTCCTCTCTCCTTCTCTCTTAATCTACCTCCCTCCCTCTCTCTATTTCTCTCTCTCCCTCACACTCTCCCTTTCTTCGACTCTATCTCCCCTTTCTTTGCTCTCTCTCTCCCCCTATTCCCTCTCTCTCTTTTTCTTTGCTCTCCCTCTCCCTCTCCCTCCCTCTCCCTCCCTCTCCCTCTTCCTCTTTCCCCTCTCTTTTCCCCTCATTCTCTCCCCCTCTCTCTCATACTCCTACTCTCTTGCTCTCCTTTAATCTCTCTTTGTCACTCTCTTGCTTCCATCTCTCACTCCCTTTATCTCCCTCCCTCTTTGTACTTCTCTCTCTCCCTTTCTCTCTATCTCTCACCCTCTCTCCCTTCCCCTCTCCTTCTCTCTCGCCCTCGCTCTCTTACTCTCCCTTTCTCTCTCCCTCCCTTTCCCTCTCCCTCTCCCTTTCTCTCTCTCCTTTTACTTCTCCCTCTCTTCATCTCTCTCTATCTCTCACTTCCTCTTTATCACCCTCTTACACCTTCGATCCCTCCCCTCCCTACCTCCCTCCCTCCCTCCCTCCCTCCCTCTCCCTCTTTCCCTTTCTCCCTTTACCACCCTATCTTTCTCCCTCTCTCCTTCTTTGCTCCCTCCCTTGTTCGTTCCCTCCCTCTCTCTCGCCCTCTCACTCCCTCTTACTCCCTCTTGCTTCCTCTCTTTGTCCCTCTCTCCCTCTCTCTCAAATTCTCTCTCCCCTCACCTTATCCCTCTTCCTTCCTCTCTTTCCTTCTCTTTCCCTCTCTCCCTTTTCCTCACTCTATTTCCATATCTCTCCCTCTCCCTTTCCCTCTCTCCATCCCTCCTCTCTCTCCCTTCTCTCTCTCCCCCTTTCTCTCCCCATCTCTCCCTCTCCTTCTCTCTCCCTTCCTCTCTCCCTCTCTCTCTCTCTCTCTCTTTCCCTTACCCTCTTTCTCCCTCCTTTTCTCCCTTCCTCCCTCTCCCTCCCTCTCCCGTACCCACCATTCCCACTCCTTCTTTCTCCCTCTCCCTCTCTCCCTCCTCTCTCGCTCTCACTCTATAACCCCCATAAAAACCCTTATCCAGTAACGCGACGTGTATTAGAATAATTCTATATATATGTATATTAAGAGTAAGTATAATTATCATTTCATCATGAGAAATTAATGCTTGAAATATGTGATTTATGTTAAATTAAAGTTATTGTGCTTAAGATTAATGGTTTAATAATTAAAGAAATCAAATATGCAAAATCGGTGTTTTAAGGAATACTTTCCGCCCGAGTTTTGTGTGAATTATTTGAGGACTTTAGGGTAATTTTTGGGTCAACCTTAAAGAATGAAAGTTGTTCATCTATGTGTTGAATAGATCTGTATAAACGTTTATAATATTTATACCTATACATTAAGAGTTATACCAATTATAGTGAGGGTTGTTTCGAAATGCATTCTCGCTGGAATTTTGGGAGAAGAATCGCTCGAATATTGTGAGATTTATTTGATGCTATTAGATTGATTTTTGAGCAAAACGTAAATAATAAAAGTTGTTTTTCTATGTGTGTACTAGCTCTCTATAAAATTTAATAATTTTTGGATACATATAGAAATAGTTATGCACATTTTAGTATAGATGGGTTAGGAGGAAACACTGCTGGAATTTTGGGGGAAAAGAAATTTCAAATTTTTAAAAATGAAAATTTCCAAATTTTTATGAAAGAAAGTAGTTTTAGTTTCCAAATTTTTATGAAAGAAAGTAGTTTTAGTTACTTTAATTAAGTGAATTAATGATTTTAATTAGTCTAAATTTTATATCGACACCTAAGCAAATGCAATAAATAAATTTAATACCAACTCACCTATTATGGATTCCAAAGCGACTAGCTTTCCTCATGACTCACCCATAACCTTTACACCTTATCCCATTAATTTTTAACACTTATAGCTGAATGAAAGTAAGTATATATATATATATAGCAAGTGTTAAAATAGGAGAAAAATTTTATTAACCCGTAGGTACTAGAAATTGAGAGAGAAAAGGCAAGAAACAAAAGAGAGGAAGAAAAACGTGAGGAGAGGAAGGAAAGGAAAGGAAAGAAAAAGAGGAAGGGAAAAAGGAAAGAAAAAGAGCTAAGAAAACTATAATCAACCCTAAAAGAGGTAAGTAGGTTTCATTTCTTGGTTGATTAATTTCTTAAATTATTTTTTTTAAAGTTATTTTGTTAGTGTTTATTTCATGGGTTGTAATAATCTTCAATGGTTATATGCTTGATGCTTGGGATAAATCTATGTATGGATGCCTTGTTGTGGTGATTTATGATGTTATGATTTTTTGAAAAATTTTCAAGTATGTAGTGATGGGTTGGATTGGACTTGGAATAAATTTAAGTGAATTAAAACATGTTTAAAGTTGGCTTGGAATGAACTAATAAATTAGTGTTGATAAGGAGTAAATTCTGTCCGAATTTTGGGGTGCATGTTCAAGGATTTTAGGTCACTTTTTGGGTGAAACTTAAAGAGTAAAAGTTGTTCATATATGTTTCAACTAACTCACTTTAAACTTTCTTGGTCATTGGATCCGTGTGTAAAGCGTTATAACCGATTTAGTATGGATAGCTCTAGACAAACTACTATTAGGCAGA
The DNA here is from genome assembly GCA_963924115.1 of Dovyalis caffra. Taxonomy (NCBI): domain Eukaryota; kingdom Viridiplantae; phylum Streptophyta; class Magnoliopsida; order Malpighiales; family Salicaceae; genus Dovyalis; species Dovyalis caffra. The sequence continues at coordinate 3,317,200 of CAWUPB010000351.1, forward strand.
TTGCTCCCTAAGTTTCAAAATTTTGTAATTAATTGTGTACTTGGTGTTTAGAACTAATTTTTAGATATGTTATAAATAAATATTTCTAGTATCTAAAATAAAATGGGTAAGATTTAATTATGTTCTGAAATTAGAAAATTATTTACTCGATTAGGAGTTGCCTGGTAATAAACCCTAAAACCAAAGAATTAGACTTGGACAAAATACATAATTAATGGGTTTGGAATAAGCTAAATGGGCTTGGACTAAATAAAATGGAATTGAATAAAGTCAATAGACTTAGGATAAAGTTAATGGGCTTGGATTAAAGTAAATGGACTTGGACCTTCTTTTAAATATTAACGAAACTAATTAACAATATTAATAAGCGGATGTTGTGTTCCCGCTATGACTATCATGATTGGTATGTGAGCAATGGGTAAATTCCGAGTGTGGGAGGGACCGTGACTACGGCATGAGAATGAAGGGTTGGTACCCGAATTTGGTTGAATGTGGTTAAATATGTCATCACGTGCATCATGTGCATAGTGGGTGGTTTAAGATAAGTCAATTGACTGAGAAATGGTTTATACATCTAGGTTTGATAACCTAACTGGAATAAATGGGTATTAGTAGTCCAAGTACTCTAGGTCGTGTGCCTACACTATTAGACGATGGATTTCCACTAATAGTAGTTACAATGAGGGGTAATTCGTTAGTAGCGAGAAGATGATCCGAGGATCATCTCGGATGAAATCAAGTCGTGTGCCTGGCACTATTAGACGATGGATTCCCGCTAACAGTAGTTACAATGAGGGATAATTCCATTATAGCAGAAGGTGATCTCGTGGACCACCCGAATGATAAATAGAGTAGATCGGCTAATACCCGTGGTACCCAAGATTAAAATTTATGAGTATGGTGGGAAGTCAAAACAACATTGCATATCATGTGCATCACCCCGCTTACCGAGCTTCGACTCACCTCGTTGTTATTTTTTTTTATGTCTTCACGGAAAAAGGACAAGTTGGTACAAATGTGGCTAGCTCCTCCTAACCGGCTCATGTGAGGCACCATATATTAGTTTTTATTTTGTTTGTAAATATGGGGTATGGAGTTCGTGAGAAATTGAATATCGCCCTGTAATGTTTTATTAATATATTCAATTATGTTATGTAAATTTTATCTTAAGGAGTTATATATATAATGTACTCGTTAAAGTCCTAAGAATATCATAAGAAAACTACTTAGAGTTTAGGGTATGTCGGCGTAACACGCTTCGTCCGATACCTTACTTGGGTAGTAGAAATATGACTAGGGCGGGGCGTTACACACTCTCTCTCCCTCTCTCTCTCTCTATCTCTCCCACTCCTTCCCTCTCTCACCTTTTCTCTATCTCTCTCTCTCCCTCTGTCTCCTTTTCTTTATCTCTTCCTTTTATCTCTTTCTCTCCCTTTGTCTCCTTTTCTCTATCTCTTCCCTCTCTCTCTCTCTCACTCTCTCTCCCTCTCTCTTTCTTCCGTTCTCCCTCTTCCTCTCTCATTCTCTCTCTCTTTCTCCCTTTCTTTCCCTCCCACTTGAAGGATCATTCATCATATAGAGGTTGAAAATAAAGAATTTTACTCCACCTAAGGTTCCTAAGATCATACCATTGAATCAACTAATAGTACATTAACATGAATATAAATATGGGTGTAGCCTCTTGTAGCATAGAAAGCAATCAAGTGGAAAGGGAATCATATAAGTCTTCGACCTCTATTGATAATTCATATAACTTAAACACCCATAAAGGAAGCCATAAAAATCTTAAAGTGCCAGCTCTAATCCTTTTGTATAGTTAATTTGCTTTCTAAAGAAATTAGTCAAATTTGTTTCGATAACTTAGGCTTTTAGGGAGGGATACAACAACTTAGACATTTTAGGAAGAGAAATGTTTATTCTCTCTCTTTTCCATGTGTTTGTATGGCTTAACCTTTAACCCTTTTTGCCCCTCTCCCTTTATTTATATATGGGGCATCCCGGCCTCTAAGGACAAGGAGTTGTAACATATGTGAGCTTGTTTGATCTTATCCTTGTCAACTCTAAGCCTTATCTAATAGGGCTCAAGCTTATCCTCCCACCAAAATATCTTAAAGGCTTTTCAATTAAGCCTATTGTCTATAACTCTTTTGGCCTAAATAATTTGGATCATCCAAAAAAATTGGGTCGGATATTTTTAGGAAGACCACATTAGAAATAATTTCCCAAATTATCATTAAAACTAAATGAGGAAACTAATTTTCTTTTCGAGTAATCGAATTCTAAATTAGGAAGCTCATTTCTAAAATAGGAAACTTTCTATTTTAGGAAATTTTTTTCCAAAATAAGAAACTTTGCAAAATAGAAAACTTTTTTCCAAAACAAGAAACTTTCAAAACTAGAAATGTTTTCCAAAATATATGCTTCTCTTTTATTATGTAAATTCATAAACTTATGTGTGTGACTCAATAGACTCCTAGATATGTTGGCAATGTACCAAGAATAAAGGATGCCTCTTTTATCTCTTAAACATAAATCAAGATTGACGTCTAGCAAGGCATCTTGACTACCTAAATCTCTAAAAAGGATTAATTAATCAATAATGACCTTTCACGCGTATGGTTATCGTACAATTCAACCCTCATGTCAATTTTTCACAATAAGATCTCGAACATAGTTTAAAGTCTATTCAATTATTATCACATAAGTTTTCTTTGATTCCCAAATGTCTTAGCTCTAGAGTAAACCAACTATGTTCTATCGGTATACTCTTACGAGTTGTCACAGATTCCTTGAGTAGACATTTATCAAAGTGTAATGTGAGAACTCCTTTAGCATAGAAGGAATGACATATCCTATCTTAGTCATCCACCTATCTCCATTAGATTTCTAGTGCTCCCAATGAATTGATTACATGTAGTTCTTGATTGAACCCATCAAAATTGTGAAAGTACATAAACCTTTTAATGAGATAACCAGTATAACTTCAAGTCAAAGGACTAATTGTAACCATCTCATATGAGGTTCCCATAGATTAAACTAAATGGGTTCTCATAGTGAGTCATGTCCAATGATATGTTCTCTAACATTAATTGCCTACCTACGTGTTTTGGCATCACCATGCCAATAGGAGTGAGATCTCCAACTCGCTATCTTATAGTATGAGCATAACACTCATAAGTCTTATCTTCTAAAGTCAATGTCCATTCTTGATAATGCTACGACTTAGGAAATTTAATATATCATTTAAATGCATCAATGTTAATTTCACATCAATCAATCAATCATTAATGCAATGCATATCATATGGACTACTATCTAATTCTATCAAAGTATAAGCAAAAAAATTAATAGGAAGATCTTTTTTATTAATATATATATATATATATATATATATATATATATATATATAGCAATATAATAAATCAATCTATCCAAACAAAGTTGGTCCTTGGGCTCTTACACTAACACCTCTTTCTCCCCCTCTCCATCCCACCCTCTCCCTCCCTCTCTCCCTCCTTCTCCCTCCCTCTCCCTCCTACTCTCTCCCTCTCGCACTATCTCTCCCCCTCTTTATCTCTTTTGATCCTCTTCCTCTCCCTCTCTTCCCCACTCCCTCTCCTACCCTCTTCCTCTCCCTACCTCTCCCTCCCTCGATCTCCCCCTCTCACTCCTTCCCCATATCCGTCCCTCTCTCTTTCCCTCTCCCTCTCTCTTCTCTCTCAATCTCCCTCTACCTCTATTCACATCCCGCTTTTAATCTCTCTCTCCCTCTCACTCTCTTTCCATCTTCCTCTCTCCCTCTTTCTACCCCTCTTTCTCTCCCTCTCTCTCCCTTTCTTATGCCCCTCTCTCCTTCCTTTCCCCCTCTCCCTAACTCTTTCTCCCTCAATTGCTCCCCCTTTCTCCATCCCTTTTTTCCCTCTCCTCTCTTCCCCTCCCTCCCTCTCTATCTCTCTCCCTCTTCCCTTTTATCACCCTCTCTTAGTCCCTTTCTTTATCTCTATCCCTCCTTCTCTGTCTTTATCTCCCTCCCTCGCTTCCTCTCTATCTTCTTCCTTCCCTGTCTCATTTTCTCTTTTTCCCTCCTTCTCCCTCTCTCTTCACCCCTTTCACTCTTCTCATCTCTCTCCTTCTCCCTCTCAGCCTCTCCCTAACTCTCCTTCCCTTCCCTCTCTCACTCTCTCCCTTTCTCCCTCTCTCTCACTTTCTCCCTCACTCATTCTCTCTCGAGGTCTCCCTCACTCCTTTTCTCTCTCCCTCTCCCTATCCATCTCTCCCTCTCACTGCCTCTCTCTCCCTCTTCCTCTTCCTCTCTATCTCACTCTTTCCTTCTCTCTCCCTCTCTCTCTCACCCTCTCTCACCTTCTTTACCTTGCTCCCTCTCTCTTTCTCTCTTCCTCTCTCTCCTTCTCTCTCTCTTGCTCTTACTCTCCCTCTCACTCTTCATATCACCCTTTCTCTCCCTCACTCTCCCTCCCTCTCCCTCCCTCCCTTTCTCCATCCCTCTCTCCCTCTCTCTTTGTCCCTCTATCTTTCTTACCTTTTCCCTCTCTCTTTATCCTTCTACCTATCTTACTCTCTCCCTCTTCCATTCCCTCTTTCCTTCTCTTTCCTTTTCCTTATCTCCTATTCTCTCTCTCCCTCTTTTTCTCTCCCTCCCTCTCCCTCCATCTCACTCTTTCTCCCTCTCTCGCCCCTCTCCCTCTATATCTCACTCTCTTTCCCTCTTTTATCCTCTACCTCTCCCTTCATCTCCCTCTTTCTCTCTTATTCTCCCCCTCCTTTTCCCTCGCTTCCTTTCCTTCTCTCTCCCTCTCTCTCACTCTTTGCTCTCTCTTTCTCCCTCTCTCTCCTTATCTACCTTACTCCCTCTCTCTTTCTGTCTTCCTCTCTCTCCTTCTCTCTCTCCCCATCTATTCCTCTCTCCTTTTTACTCTCCCTCTCACTCTTCGGATCACTCTTTCTCTCCCTCGCTCTCCCTCCCTCCCTTTCTCCATTCCTCTCTCCCTCACTCTTTATCCCTCTACCTCTCTTACTCTCTCCCTCTCTCGTTGTCCCTCTACCTCTCTTACTCTCTCCCTCTCTCGTTGTCCCTCTACCTCTCTTACTCTCTCCCTCTTCCTTTCCCTCCTTCTCTCCCTTACCTTTTCCTTATCTCCCATTCTCTCTCCCCCTTTTCCTTCCCTCCCTCTCCCTCCATCTCATTTTTCTCCCTCTCTCTGCCCCTCTCCCTCTCTATCTCACTCTTTTTCCCTCTTGCACCCTCTACTTCTCCCTTCATCTCCCGCTTTCTCTCTTATTCTCCCTCTCCCTTTCCCTCGCTTCCTTTCCTTCTCTCTTTCTCTCTCTCACTCTTTGCTCTCTCTCTCCCTCTCTCTCCTTCTCTACCTTGCTCCCTCTCTCCTTCTCTCTTCCTCTCACTCCTTCTCTATCTCTTCCTCTATTCCTCTCTCCCTTTTACTCTCCCTTTCACTCTTTATATCACTCTTTCTCTCCCTCGCTCTCCCTCTCTCTGCCTCCCTCCTTTTCTCCATCCCGCTCTCCCTCTCTCTTTATCTCTCTACCTCTCTTACTCTCTCCCCCTCTCGTTGTACCTCTACCTCTTTTACTCTCTCCCTCTTCCTTTCCCTCCTTCTCTCCCTTTTCTTTTCCTTATCTCCCATCCTCTCTCTCTCCCCCTTTCCCTTCCTCCCTGTCCCTCCATCTCACTCCTCCCTCTCTCTGCCCCTCTCCCTCTCTATCTCTCTCTTTCCCTCTTACGCCCTCTACTTTCCCTTCATCTCCCTCTTTCTCTCTTATTCTCCCCCTCCCTTTCCCTCGTTTCCTTCCTTTCTCTCTCCCTCTCTCTCACTCTTTGCTCTCTCTCTCTCTCTTCCTCTCTCTCCTTATCTACCCTGCTTCCTCTCTCTTTCTCTCTTCCTCTCTCTCTCCCTCTATTCCTCTCTCTTCTCTCTCTCTCTCCCTCATTCCTCTCTCCCTTTTACTCTCCCTCTCACTCTTCATATCACTCTTTCTCTCCCTTGCTCTCCCTCCCCTCCCTTTCTCCATCCCTCTCTCTCTCACTCTTTATCCCTCTACCTCTTTTACTCTCTCCTTCTCTCGTTGCCCCTTTACCTCTCTTACTCTCTCCCTCTTCCTTTCCCTCCTTCTCTCCCTTTTCTTTTCCTAATCTCCCATTCTCTCTCCCTCTTTCCCTCCCTCTCTCCCTCCATCTCGCTTTTCTCCCTCTCTCGCCTCTCTCCCTCTCTATCTCACTCTCTTTCACTCTTACGCCCTCTACCTCTCCCTTCATCTCCCTCTTTCTCTCTTATTCTCCCTCTACCTTTCCCTCACTTCCTTTCCTTCTCTCTCCTTCTGTCTCACTCTCTGCTCTCTCTCTTCCTCTCTCTCCCTCTCTCCCTTGCTCCCTCTCTCTTTCTCTCTTCCTCTTTCTCCTTCTCTCTCTCTCCCTCTTACTCTCCCTCTTACTCTCCCTCTCACTCTTCATATCACCCTTTCTCTCCCTCACTCTTCCTCCTTCTCCCTCCCTCCCTTCCTCCATCCCTCTCTCCTTCTCTCTTTGTCCCTCTACCTCTCTTACTCTTTCCCTCTCTCTTTATCCTTCTACCTCTCTTACTCTCTCCCTCTTCCTTTCCCTCCTTCTCTCCCTTTCCTTTTCCTTATCTCCTATTCTCTCTCTCCCTCCTTTCCCTCCCTCCCTCTCCCTTCATCTCACTCTTTCTCCCTCTCTCTGCCCCTCTCCCTCTCTATCTCACTCTCTTTCCCTCTTTTACCCTCTACCTCTCCCTTCATCTCCCTCTTTCTCTCTTATTCTCCTCTCCCTTTCCCTCGTTTCCTTTCCTTCTCTCTCCCTCTCTCTCACTCTTTGCTCTCTCTCTCCCTGTCTCTCCTTATGTACCTTGCTCATTCTCTCTTCCTCTCTTCCTCTCTCTCTTCCTCTCTCTCTCTCTACTCCTCTCTCCCTTTTACTCTCCCTCTCACTCTTTATATCACTCTTTCTCTCCCTCCCTCTCCCTCCCTCTCCCTCCCTCCCTTTCTCCATCCCTCTCTCCCTCTCTCTTTGTCCCTTTACCTCTCTTACTCTCTCCCTCTCTTGTTGTCCTTCTACCTCTCTTACTCTGTCCCTCTTCCTTTCCCTCATTCTCTCCCTTTCCTTTTCCTTATCTCTCATTCTCTCTCTCCCCCTTTCCCTCACTCCCTCTCCCTCTATCTCACTCTTTCTCCCTCTCTATACCCTTCTGCCTTTCTTATTCCCCCTCTCCCTCTTACTCTCTCTACTTCTCCCTCTCTCCATCCCTCTCTCTCCATCTCCATCCCTCTCTCTGTCTCCCACTCTCCCTCTCTATCTCTTTCCTTCTCCCATCCCTCTCCCTCCTTCCTTCCTTTTACTCTCTACCCCTCATCTCACTATTTCTCTACCTCATTCTCCCTCTCCCTTCATCCCTCTTTCCCTCTCTTTATCCCTCCATCCCTCTCCCTCTCCCTCTCCCTCTCTCTCTCTCCCTCTTCCTCTCTCTCCCTTTTCTCCTCTCTTACTCCCCCTTCCTCTTTGTCTTCCCTACCCTCTCCCTTTCTCCCTCTCTCCCTCTCCCCTCTCTCCCATTCTCTCACTCTCTCCCTTTCCTCCTCTCTATCTACCTCTCCTCTCTCTTTCCCTATCCCTTCCCTTTCTATCTCTCTTTCTCCTTTCCTCTTCCTCTCCCTCCCTCTCTCTTTTCCCACTCTCTCCCCTTACTCTTTATATCCATCTCTCTTTCTTTCTCTCCTTCCCTCTCTTCTTCTCTTCTTTATCTTCTTTTTTCTATTTTCATCCCTCTCTCTTCCTCTCCCACTCTCCATCTCTCTTTTCTCTCTCTCTTCCTCTCCACCTCCTTCCCATATCTCCCTCTCTCTCACTCTTTCCCTCTCTCTATCCATCTCACTTTCTCTCCCTATCCTTCACTCTATCCATCCTTTCTCTTTCACTCTTTCCCTATCCTTATCCACTCCCTTCCTCTATCCACCTCCCACACTCTCCTTCTCCCTCTACCTCTTACCCTCCCTCTCCATCTCTATCTCCATCTTCCTATCCTTCATCTCCCTCTCTTTCTCTCATTGTCTCTCCTATTTTCTATCTCCTTCTCCCTTTCTCTCACTCTCTCCCTCTCCCTATCGATCTTGTTATCTCTCCTCTCCTTATGCATCCGGCTCTCTCTTCCTCTATCACCCTCCCCGTCCCTTTCCTTCTCTCACTCCCACTCCCTCTCACCCTCTCTCTCCTTCTATCTCCCTCTCATTCTCTCCCTCACTCTCTCCTCCCTCTCTCACCCTTTTTTCTCCCTCTCTCTTCCCTCCCTCTCTCTCTCCCTTGCTTTCTCTCCTTCTCCCTCTCTCCTCATCTCCATCTCTCCCTCTCCCTTCAATCTCTCCCTCTTTCTCTTTCTCCCTCACACTCTTCTTTTTCTCTATCTTTCATGCACCCTCTCTTCCTCTCTCACTTTCACCAATTTCTCTCTCTTTCTTTGTCCCTCTCCCCATCCCTCCCTTCTTCTTCTCTCCATCCCTCTTCCTCTCCCTTGCTCTCTCCCTCTCCCTCTCTCTCACTCTCCCTCTCTCCCTCACTTTCTTTATCTCCCACTCTTCTTTATTCTCCCTCTCTCCATCTCTCCCTCTTTCATTCCCTCATCCTTCTACTCCTCTCTCTAAATCTCTCATACTCTCACTCTTTCCTTCTCTACCCATCTTGCTATTTCCCCCTCTCTCTCTTTCTCACTCTCCCGCTCCCAGTCCCTCTCACCCTTCTCTCCTTCTCCTTCCTTATCCCTCTCCCTATCTCTCTTTTTCGTCCTCTATCTCGCTCTCTTTCTCCTTCTCTCCCTTTTCTCTCTCTCTTCCTCTACCTTCACTTCCCTTTCATTCTTTCCTTCTCTCCCTCTCTCATCCCCTCTATCCGTCTCCCTCTCTCCTACATATCTCTCCCCTCCCTTCCTCACCCTTTCTCTCCTCTCTCTCATTTTCTCTTTCTCTCTCTTCTCTCTCCCTCTCTCTCCTTCCTCCATCCCTCTCTCCCTCTCTTTTCTCCCTCTACCTCTCTTACACTCTCCCTCTTCCTTTACCTCTTTCTCTCCCTTTTCTTTTCCCTCTCTCCCTTTCCCTCCTCCCTCTCCCCCTCTCCCTCTCTTACTCCCCCTCTCCCTCTTCCTTTATGTACCTCTCCCCCTCTATTCCTCTCCCTCTCTCTCCATCCCTCTCCTTTCATCTCCATCCCTCTTTCTATCCCTCTCTCTTCCTGTCCCACTCTCTATATCGCTCTCTTCTCATCTCTCAATCTCTCTCTCCCTCTCTTTCTATTCCTTACTCCATCTCCTCTCTCCCCCTCCTTTTTCTATCATCCTCTCTATCCTTATTTCTTCCTCTCACTCCCTCATTTTCTCTCCTTCCCTCTTTCCCTTATCTTTCTCTCCCTCTTTCTCTATCTCCTTCTCTATATCTTTTCTTCACTCTCTCTCAACCTCTATCTCCCTTTCCCTCACTCTCTCTCTCTTCCACTCTCTCTCCCCCTCTCCCTCTCTTCGTCTACCTTTCTTTCCCTCACTTTCCTTCCCTCTCTCTCTATCATCCTCCCTCTCTCCCTCACTCTTCCTCTCTCTCACACTACTTTTCCTCTCTCTCTTTCTCGCTCTATATCCCTCTCTCTCTCCCTCTCTCCATCTTCATTTCCTCTCTATGTCTCACTCTCTCCCTCTCTCTTACTCCCTCTCCTTCTCTCCCACACTCCCTCTCTATCTCTTTCCTTCTTCCTTCCCTCTCCCTCCCTCTTTCCTTTTTACTCTCTATCCCTCTATCTCCCTCTTCCTCTACCTCCTTCTCCCGCTCCCTTCATCCCTTTTCCCTCTCTTTATCCCTCCCTCTCTCTTCCTCTCCTTCTCCCTCTCCCTCTTCCTCTCTCTCCCTCCCTCTCTCCCCTCCTCCTCTCTCTCCCTCCCCTCTCTCTCCCTCCTCCTCTCTCTCCATCCCTCTCTCTTCACTCTCCCTTCCCTCTCTCCCTTCCCTACACTCTTCCTTTCTCCCTCTCCCTCTCTGCCTTTCTCTCACTCTCTCCCTCTCCTTTCTCTCTGCCCTTCCTCTCTCTTTCCCTCTCCCTCCCTTTCGCTCTCTTTCTCCTTTCCTATCCCTCTCTATTTCTCCCTACTCTCTATATCCATCTCTCTTTCCTTCTCTTCTTCCCTCTTGCATTCTCTTCTTCTATCTTCCTCTTTCTATTTTCTCCCTCTCTCCCTCCACCCTCTCTCCCCCTCCTCCTCACTCTCCATCCCTCTCTCTTCTACTATCCCTTTCCCCTCTCTCTCTCCCTTTCTCTCACTCTCTCCCTCTCCTCCTCTCTCTACCCTTCCTCTCTCTTTCCATCTCCCTCCCTTTCTCTCTCTTTCTCCTTTTCTCTCCCTCTCTCTTTCTCCCTACTCTCTATATCCATCTCTCTTTCTTTCTCTCATTCCCTCTCTTCTTCTATTCTTCTATCTTCCTCTTTCTATTTTCTCCCTCTCCCTTCCTCTCTCACTCTCTATCTCTCCCTCTCTCTCTATCTCTCTATTTTTCTCTCTTTCCCTACCTCCCTCTCTCTCACATTCTCCTTTGCTCTATCCATCTCACTTTATCTCCTCTCTATCTCTCTATCCATCCTTTCTCTCTCACTCTCACTCTCTCCCTCTCTCCCTCTCTCTATCCATCTCCCTCCCTTTATCCATCTCCCATTCTCTCTGTCACCCTCTCCTCTTGTCCTCCCTCTCCATCTATGTCGCATTCTCCCTCTCTTTCCATCTCCCTCTCTTTCTCTCCTTCTCTCTCCTATTCTCTCTCTCCTTCTCTATCCTATTCTCTCTCTCCTTCTCCCTTTCCCTCACTCTCTCACTCTCTCCCTCTCCCTATCCATCTTATTTTTCTCCTCTCCTTATCATCGGCTCTCTCTCCCTCTCCCTCTCTCTTGCTCTCCATCCCTCTCTCTCCCCTCTCCCTTTCCTTCTCTCACTCCCACTCCCTCTCACCCTCTCTCTCCTTCTATCTCCCTCTCGTTCTCTCCCTCACTCATCCTCCCTCTCTCACCCCCCTTCTTTCTCCGTCTCTCTCCCCCTCTCCTTCCCCCTCCCTTTCTCTCTCTTTACTTTCTCCATCTCTCTCCATCTCCATCTTCCCTTCTCCCCTCACTCTCTCCCTCTTTCCCTCTCTCCCTCACACTATTTTTTTCTCTATGTTTCATGCACCCTCTCTTCCTCTCTCACTTTCTCCCCTTTCTCTCTCTTTCTTTATCCCTCTCCCTATCCCTCCCTCTTCATCTCCCTTCCTCTCTCCCTCTCCCTCTCCCTCACTCCCTCTCTCTCTCTTTCTCCTTCTCTTTCTTTGTCTCCCACCCTTCTTTATTCTCCCTTTCTCAATCTCTCCCTCTTTCTTTCTCTCTATCCTTCTCCTCCTCTCTCTAAATCTCTCATACTCTCACTTTTTCCTTCTCTATCCATCTTGCTCTCTCCCTTTCTCTCTCTTAGTCACTCTCTCACTCCCACTCCCTATTACCCTTCTCTCCCTCTCTTTCTCTCTCTCTCTCCCCCTTTCTCTTACTTCCATCCTCTATCTCCCTCTTTACCCTTTCTCTCTCGCCTTCTACCTTTCCTTCCGTTTCACTCTCTCCTTCTCTCCCTTTCTCAACCCCTCTCTTTGTCTCCCTCTCTCCCTATATATCTCTCTCCCCCTCCTTTTCTTTTACCCTCTGTCTCATTATATCTCTCTCTCCCTCTCTCCTTTTCTCTTTCTCCCTTTCTTTCTCCTTTTCTCCTTGTCTACCCCAACCTCTCCCTCTCACTCTCCCCTCTCCCTCTCTCTCCCATTCTCTTATTCCCTTTTATCATCTCTTCATCTCTCCCTCTCTCTCTCTCTCCATTTCTTGCTCTCTCCCACCCCTTCTCTCTCTCCCTCTCTCCATGTCTCCCTTACTCTCTCTTTCCTTTCTCCTCTCCTTTCTCCCTCTCTATCCCTTACTCTCTCCCTCTCCTTTTCACTCCCTCTTCCTCCCTTTCTCTATCCCTCTCTCTCACTACCTCTCTCTATATCTTTTCATTTCCCTCTCTCACTCTTTTCATTCTCTTTCTTTCTCTCTCTTTTAGCCTCTCTCACTCTCCCTCTCCATCTCTCTCCCTCTCCCTCTCTCCATCCCTCTCTCTCTTTCACTCTCGCCTCTCCTTCTCTCCCTCCCTATCTCTTTCTCTTCCTTAATATCCCATTCTCTTCGTCTCTCCCTTTCCTTCCCTCTGTCTCTCTCACTCTATCCCTTTCCTTCCTCACCCTCTCCTTCTCTTCCTCTCCCTCATTCTCTCTCCCTCTTCTCTCTCTCATTCTCTTTCCTCTTTCTCACTCACTCCCTCTCTTCCTCTCCCTCATTCTCTCTCCCTTTTCTCTCTCTCTCATTCTCTCTTCCTCTTTCTCACTCACTCCCTCTCTCCCTCTCTCCCTTCCCTCTAACTCTCTCTCCCTCTCTCACCCTTTCCCTATCTCTCTCCCTATCTCTTTCAATCTCTCTCCCTCCCTATTCCATTTCTTCTCACTTTATTCCTCTCCCATTCTCTCCCTCTCCCTCTCCCTCTCTCTCCCTCTATTTCTCTCTATAACTCCCTCTATATCGTTCTCCCTCTAGCTCTCTCCCTCTCCTAATCCATCTCCCATAATCCCTCTCCCTCCCTCTCCCTCTCTCATTTCATCTCCACCTCCTTCCCTCCCTCCCTCTCCCTCTCTCTTCTTCGCCTCCCTCCCTCCCACCTTCTCATTTACCCTCTCCCTCTTTTCCTCTCCCCATCTCCCTCTCTCCATCCCTCTCTCTCTCCCACTTTTCTCTATCTCTTCCTATTTATCTTTTTTCCTTCTCTCTCCCTCCCTTCCCCTCTCTCCCTCTCTTTCACTCTCTCTCCATCCTTCTTCCCCTCTCTGCCTCTATACTCATTCCCTTCTCTCTCTCGCTCTCTATCTGCCTTTCTCTCCCTCTCTCCCGCCTTTCTTTCTCCCTCTATCTCCCATTCTCCCTATTTCTTCTCTCTCCTCCTCTCTATCTCCCAATGTGCTGCTCTTACTCTCTCTATCCCTTCTCTCTATCCCTCTTATTCTCTCTCTCTCTTCCTCTCTACCAATCTCTCGCTCCCTCTCCCTCTCTCTCACCTTTTTTCTCTACTTCTCTCCCTCTCTCCCTTTTTCTCTCTCCCTCTCACTCTCCCTCTCCCCTATCCTACCCTCTCCCTCTCCCTCTCCCTTACTCTCTCTCTCTCCTTATTTGTCCCTCATTCGGTCTCACTCCCTCTTTCTACTCCCATCTCTCCCTCTCTTTCTTTCTCTCTCCCCTCTTCCTCTCTCCTACTGCCTCCCTCTTAATCTCTCTCCCCTTATCCCTATCCCCCTCTCCCATTCCCACTCTATCTCCCTTCTTTTCCCTTTCCCTTTGTCTCTCCCTCTCCCTCTCTCTCTCTCTCTCTCTCTAACTATCCCTTCTCCGACTCCCTCTCTATCTCTCTCTCCTTTTTCTTTTTCCCTCTCTCCTTCCCTCCTTCCTCTCCTACTCTCCCACTTACTCTATCTCCCTCTCTCCCTCTTTCCTTGCTATATCTCCCTCTCTCATCTCCTTCTTCCCTCTCTCTCTTTCTCCCTCTCTCACTCTATCTCTCACCCCTACTCTCTTGATCATTCTCTTCCTCTCCTCTTCTCTCTTCCCCTCTCTCTTTTTATCTCACACTCTCTTCTCCTCTTTTTTCTCCCTTCATCTCTTTCTTTCCTTTTCCCTCCCCCTCTCTTTACTTTCCTCATTCTCTCCCTTCCCCTCTATCTCTCCCTCTCTCCCTCTTTTCCTTTGTCTCCATCTTCCTCCTTTTTCCCTTATCCTCCTCCTCTCTCTCCCTCTCCTCACTCCCTCTTTTTCTTCATCTTATTCTCTCTCTCTTTCCCTCTCTCTCGCTCTCTCTTTCTCTCCCTCTCCTTTTCTATCTCTCCCTCATTCTCTCTCCCTTTCTTTCTTCATCTCACTCTCTCATTTTCCCTCTTTCTCCCTCTCTCTCTCTCCTTCTCTATCACTCCCTCTCTCTCCCTTTCTCTATCTCCCTTACTCTCTCTCTCACTTTCCCTCTCTCTCCTACTCTCTCTCCCTCTCCCTCTCTTTCCTTGTTTCTCTCTCCTTCCCTCTCTCCCGAACCCCTTCCCTCTCTCCTTCTTTCCCTTCCTCTGTCTTCATCTTTCTCTTCCTCTCTTTCTCTTTCCCTCCCTTTCTCCCTCTTTCTTTCTATTTTATTTTCCCTTCTATTTCTATATCCTTCTCCTTCTCTCTATTTTTTCCCTCTCTCCCTCTCTAACCTTCTCTCTCCCACTCTCCCTCTCTCTCCCTCTCTTTGTCTTTCCTTGATCCCCTCTTCCTCCCTATCTCTTACTCTCCCATACTTCCTCTTCCTCTCTCCTTTCTGTCATTATCTCCCTCTCATTATATCCATATCCCTTTCTCACTCTCTCCCATTCATCCTCTCACTCTATCTTTCTCTCTCCCTCTCTCTTTCCTTCTCTCCGTTCTTTCTCCCTCTCTCTATCACTCCCTCTCTTCCCTTCTCCCTCTCTCTTCTTTCCCTTTCGTTACCTCCTTCTATCTTCCTCTCTCACACTACCTCTCCCTCTTATTTTCTCTCTCTCCCTATTCACTCCCTTTTTACCTCTCTCTCCCTCTCCCTCTCTCATCCTTCCTCTCTTTCACATTTCAACTCCTCTTATCTCTCTCTTCCCCCTCTCTCCTTCTCTCACTCCTTCTCCTTCTCTCCTCCACTCCCTCTCCTTCCCTATACCTCTCCCTCCCTCTCCCTCTCTCAATCTCCCCCTCTCACTCCTTCCCCATCTCCCTCCCTCTCTCCCTCGATCTCCCTCTCCCTTCATTCACATCCCTCTCTTAATCTCTCCTTCTCACTCGCCCTCCCTCTCCCCCTCTCCCTCCCTCCCTTTACCCCTTTATCACTCCCTCGCTCCCTTTCTCTTGCTCCCCTTCTCCAGTCCTTCTTTTCACCCTCTCTCTAACTTTCTCTTGCTCAATTGCTCCATATCTTTCTATCCCCCTCTTTCCCTCTCCCTCATCCCCCTGCCTCCCTCTCTTTATCTCTCTCCCTCTCCCCTCTATCACGCTTCTCTCGGTCCCTCTCTTTATCTCCCTCCCTACCTCCCTCTCTCTATCTCCCTCTTCCCCTCCTTCTTCTCTTTTTCCCTCCCTCTCCCTCTCCCTCCCTCCCTTTCAATCTTTTCTCTCTCTCATTCTCCCTCTCACCCTTTCCTTCGCTCTCCTTCCCTTCCTGCTCTCACTCTCTCCCTCTCTCTAACTCTCCCACTCATTCCCTCACTTCTTCTCTCTCAAGTTGTCCCTCATTCATTTTCTCTCTCCTATCTCCCCTTTTCCATCTCCCTCTCCCTCTCTCCCTCTCACTCCCCTCTCTCTCTCCCTCTCTCTCCCTCTCTATCCCACTCTTTTTCCTCTTGCTCCCTCTCCCTTTATCTCCCTCTCTATATCTCCCTCTTTCTCTCTTCTTCTCTCTCTCCCTTTTCTTTCCTCCTTTTCCCTCTCTCTCCATCTGTCTCTCACTTTTGCTTTCTCTCTCCCTCTCTCTCCTTCTCTGCCTTGCTCCCTATCTCTTTCTCTCTCGCATCTCTCTCTTTTTCTCTCTCTTCCTCTATTCCTCACTCCCTTTTACTCTACCTCTCACTCTCTACATCACCTTTTCTCTCCCTCTCTCTCCCTCCCTCTCCCTCTCTCCCTTTCTCTCCCTTTCTCCATCCCTCTCTCCCTCTCTCTTTGTCCCTCTACCTTTCTTACTCTATCCTTTTTCCTTTCCCTCCTTCTCTCCCTTTCCTTTTCCTTATCTCCCATTCTGTCTCTCTCTCTCCCTTTCCCTCCCTCTCTCTTTATCCATCCCGCTCTTTCTCCCTCCCTCTTCCCTTCTCCCTCTCTTACTCCCTCTTTCCCTCTTCCTCTCTCTATTTCCCTCTCCGTTTCCCATTCTTTATCCCCCTCTCTCTCCTCGTCTCTCAATCTCTCTCTCCCTTTTTTCCATCCCTTACTCCATCTCCTCTCTCTCCCTCCTTTTTCCCTCGTCCTCTCTCTCCCCATTTCTTTACCTCACCATCTCATTCGCTCTCCCTATCTCTTTCCCTTCTTCTTCTCTCTCGACCTCTATCTCCCTCTCCCTCTCCCTCTCTCTCTCTTTCACTCTCCCTCCTCTCTCCCTCTTTCCTTCTCTTCTCTACCTCTCCTTACATCACTTTGCTTCCCTCTCTCCTTGTCTTCCTCTCTCTTTCTCTCTATCATCCTCCCTCTCTTTATCACTCTTCCTCTCTCTCACACTCCCTTTCCCTCTCTCTCTCTTTCTCTCTCTATATCACCCTCTTTCCCTCTATCCATCTTCATTTCCCTCTTTATCTCTTGCTCTCTCTCTCACTCCCTCTCCTTCTCTCTCACTCTCCCTCTCCATCTCTTTCCTTCTCCCTTCCCTCTCCCTTCCTCTTTCCTTTTTATACTCTATCCCTCTATCTCCCTCTCCTCTACCTCCTTCTCCCTCTCCCTTTATTCGTCTCTCCCTCTCTTTATCCCTCCATCTTTCTCCCTCTCTCTTTCCATCTCTATCTCCCTCTCTCTCCCTCCCCCTCTCTCTCCCTCTCCATCTCCCTCTCTCTCACCCTTACTCTTCCGATCTTTCTCTTTCTTTTCTCTTCGTCTCCCCCTCTCTCATTCTATCTCACTCTCTCTCCCTTCTTTTCCTTTTCTCCCTTCATCTCTTTCTTTCCTTCTCCACCCCCTCTCTTTAATTTCCTTTTCTCTCCCTTCCCCTCTATCTCCCCCTCTCTTCCTCCTTCTCTCCCTCTCTTCCTTTGTCTCCCTCTTCCTCCTCTCTCCTTTCTCCTCCTCCTCTCTCTCCCTCTTATTCTCCCTCTTTCTCTCTCCCTCTCTTTCTTCATCCACTCTCTCTCTTTCCCTCTTTCTCCCTCTCCCCCTCTCCCCCTCTCTCTCCTTCTCTATCTCTCGTCTCTCTCTTTTTTCTTACTCTCTCTCCTTCTCCTTCTCCCTCTCTCTACCTCTCCATCTCCTCTCAATCTCCCTCTCTCCTCTCTCTCTGCCCTACTATCTCCCTCTCTCACTCTCTCTCACACTCTCTTCCTCCCTCTCCCTCTCATCTCCTTTTCCCTCTCTCCACTCTCCCTCTCTCTCCCCAATCTCTCTCCCTCTCCCTCTCTTTCCTTGTCCCTCTCTCCCTCCCTCTCTATTGAACTCCCCCTCTACCTCCCTCTCTCCCTCTCTCCTAAACTCCCTCTCTCCCTCTTTCTCTTCCTCTGTCTTCATCCATCCTTTCCTCTTCCTCTCCCTCTCCCTCTCTCTTACCCCCTCTCCCTTTCTCCCTCTTTCTTCTATCTCCCTTCCCATCTATTTCTCTCTCATTCTCCCCCCTCTCTCTCTCTCTCTCTCCTTCTCCTTATCTTTCTTTATTCCTCTCTCCCACACTCCCTCTTCCTATATCCCTCACTCTCATCCTCTCCCTCTCATTATATCCCTATCCCTTTCTCACTCTCTCCCATTCCTCCTCTCCCTCTATCTTTCTCTCTCCCTCTCCCTATCCTTCTCTCCCATTCTCTCCCCCTCTCTCTATCCTCCCTCTCTTTCCTTCTCTCTCTCTCTTTTTCCCTTATTGCTACCTCTCCTTCCCTCTCCCTCTCTCCCACTCCCTCTCCCTCTCTCATTTTCTTTCTCTCTCTCCCTATTCACTCCCTCTTTACCTCTTCTCCCTCTCCCTTACTCTCTCCCTCTCTTCATCTCCTATTCTCTCCCTCTCTCCCCCTCTCTTTCTTTCCCTTTCTCTCCTTTTCTCTCTATCTGTCTTTCCCTCTCTCCTAATCTCCCTATCCCTCTCCTTTCCACCTCTTTCTACATCTCAACCTCTCTCCCTTGCTCTTCCACTCTCCCTCTCTTTCCTCTCTCTCCCTATCTCTTTCTCTCTCTTTTTCTCTCTCCATCTCTCTCTCCCTCCCTCTTGATCTCCATCTATTTCGTTCTCTCTCCTACTCTTTCTCCTTTTGCTTTCCACATCACCCACCCTTACTCTCATCTCTTTTTTCCTTTCTCACTTTCCCACTCTCCCTCGCTCTCCCCCTCTCTCCCTCTCTCCCTATCTTTCTCCCCCTCTCCCCCTACTGCCTTCTTCCTCTTTATATCTCCCTCTCTCTCCCCCTCTTGTACTCTTCCTCTATATATCTCCCTTTCTCCTTCTCCCTCCCTCTCCATCCCTCTCTCTCCCCACTCTCTCCTTCTTTCTCCCCTATCCCTCTCCCTCTCTCCTTCCCACTCCATGTCCCTTTCTCTATCTCTCTCCCTCTTGCCTTCTTTCTTCCTATCTCTAGCTATCTCTCTCCTTCTCTCTAACTCTCTCACATTCTCTCCTCTCCCTCCCTCTCCCTTCATCAATCTCCCATTTTCCCTCCATCCCTATCTCTCCCTCTCTCTTCCCTCTATCTCTCTCCTTCTCTCTCCCATTTCCTCTTCCTCCTTCCTCTTTCTCTCCCTATTTCTCCCTCTCTATCTCCCTCCCTCCCTCCCTCCCTTTCAATGTCCCTCCCTCTCCCTCACCCTCTCCTACCTCTCTTTCCCCTCACTCTTTCTCTCCCTTCATCTTGCTGCCTCTCCCCATTCTCTCACTCTATCTCTCTCCCCCTCTCTATCACTCTCTCCTTCCTCCCTCCCTCTCTCCCTTCCTCTTCCTCTCCATATCTTCCTCTCTCCCTATTTCTTTCTCCCCACTCTATCCCTCTCTCCCTCCTTATCTCTCTATCTCTCCCTCTCTCTCTTCTTTCTCCCTCTCTTTCCTTCTCCCTCTCACCCTCTCTCCCTCTCCATCACTCTCCCTCCCACTCTCTCTCTCTCCTTGTCACCATCTCTTTTTCTCTTTCACTCTCCATCTTCACTCTGTCTCTCCCCCTCTCTCTTTCTCTTTCCCTCTCTCTCTCCCTCTCTGCCCCTCTTTCCCTTTCTCTTTCCCTCTCTCACCCTCTCTCTCTCCCTCTCCCTTTATTTTCCCCACTCTCTCCCCCTTACCTTCTCTACCTCTCTCTCACTTTTTTCAAACAATCTCTCTCTCTCTCCCTTTCCTTCTCCCCCTTCCTTTCTCTTTTCCTATCCCTCTCTCTCCTTCTCCATCTCCTTATTTCTCCCCTTGTATCCCTCTCTCTCCCCCTCTCCCTACCTCTTCTAATCTCTCACTGTATCACACACTCTCTCTCCCTTTCTCTCTATATATCCCTCTATCTCTCTCCTTTCTTCTCTCTCTCTCCCTCCCTCTCTCTCTTACTCTTTCCATCTCCTGCTCTCTCTCACTCCCACCCTCCATCTTTTTACCTTTCCCTCTCCTCCTTCCTCTCCCTCCCTATTTGGCTCTCTCTCTCCCTCTTCTTCTCCCTCTCTATCTCTCCCTCTCTCCTCCTTCCTTATCATTTGCTCCTTTCGCCCTCTCTCTCTTTCTCTTTCTCCCTCTCCCTCTCTCCCTTAACCTCCCTATCCTTTTCTTTCTCCCTTTCCCTCTCTCTCTCCCTCTCTCTCATTCTATCTATTCCTTTCCCTCGCTCCCTCTCCCTCTCCCTCTTCCTTTCCCTCTATCCCTCTCACCCTATCTCCCTCCCTCTCTCCCTCTCTCTTCCTCTCTCTATCTGCCTCTCTTTTGATCCCTCTCTCCTAGCCTCTCTCCCTTTCCTCCTCTCCCTTCCCCTCTACCTCTCCCTCTCCCCTCTCTCCCCCTCTATCTCTATCTCTTTCTCCCTCTCTACTCTTTCTCTCCTCTTACCCTCTCTCTCCCTCTCTCCCTATCTTTCCCCCACTCTCTTTCCCTCCCTCTCCCTCCCTACTGTCTCTCTCCCTTTCTCTCTATCTCTCACTCTTCCCTCTCCTTCTCTTCCTCCTCTTTTCTCTCCCCCTTTCCCTCTCTCCCACTCTCCATCTCCCTCTCCCACTCCCCTTTATCCCTCTCTCTCTCTTTCGGCCTTGTTCTCTCTCCCTCCTTCTACCTCTTTCCATCTCTCATCATATCACTCGTTCTCCCTCTCTCATTCATGTCATGCCTCCCTCTCTCCTCTCTGTCTCCCTCTCTCTCCCAGTTTCCCCCTCTCTTCCTCCCTCCCTCCCTCCCTTTCTCTCCCTATGTCTCTTTCCCTTCCACTCTCTCAATCCCTCTCTCTCGTTCTCTTTTTCTCTCTCCATCTGCTCTCCTCTTTCTCTCTATCTTCCTCTCTCTACTTTTCCCTCTCCCTCTCTCCTCCTCTCTTAATCTCTCTTCTTTTCTCTCCTTTCTCTCTCCCTCTCTTCCTCCCTTGCCCTCCATCTTTGGCTCTCTCTCCCTCTCCTCTCCCTTTCTCTCTCCTTCTTTTTTCCTTTCCCTTACTCCCTCTCTATCTCTCCTCTTTGATCTTTTTATCTTTTCCTCTCTCTTCCTCTCTCCTTTCTCTCTTCCTTCCTCTTTTTCTTCTCTCTCACCTTCTCCCTCTCCTTTCCCTCTTCTTTACCTTCTCTTCCCTATCCCTCTCACCCTCTCCCTCCCTCTCCCCATCTCTCTCCCTCTCTCCCTCTCCCTATCTCTCTTCCTCTCTCCATCACTCTATATCTCTCTCCCTCTCTTCTCTCTCTCGCTCTATCCTCTATCTCTCTCCCTCTCTTTTCCTCTCTCTCCTTCTCACTCTCTCCCTCTCTACCTCTCTCTTGTTTATCTATCCCTCACTCTTTCTATCCCTTCCCCTCTCCTTCCCTACCCCTCTCTCCCTTCCTGTCCCTCTATCTCTCACTCATTCTCGCTCCCTCTCTCTCCCTTAAATCTCACTCTCCTTCTCTCACCCTCTATCCCTTCAAATCTCGCTCTCCCTTTCTACCTCTCCGTCTCACTCCATCTATCTCTCCCTTTCTCATTTTCTCTCCCTCCGTGACTTTTTTCTTGCTCTTCCTTGCTCTCTTTCTCTTTCTCCTTCTCCATTTCTCCCTCTCTTTGTACCTCACCCTAAATCTCTCTCATCTCTCTCTTCCTCTTTCTCCCTCTATGTCTTTCTCCATCACCCTCTCTCTCTCCATGTCCCTCTTTGTTTCCCTCTTCCTCTCTCTGTCTTTTTCTCTCTCTCCTCCCTCTCTTTCTCCCCCTTTATCTCCTTGTCTATCTCCCCTCTCTCTCTCTCTACATCTCTTTCCCTCTCTCTCTTCTTCTCTCTCTTCGCCATTTATTCATCTCTTCCCTCGCTCTCCCTCTCTCACCCCTACTCTCTCCCTTTCTCTCACCATCTCTCTCTCTCCCTTTTCCTCTCCCTTATCTCTATCCCTCCCTCTCTCTTTTTATCTCTCCTTCTCTCATTTTATCTCTCTTTATCCCTTTATACCTCTCTTTTTTGCTCTCTCTACTCTTTTTCCTCTCTCTCTTCCTCTTTCTTCTTTCTCTTCCTCTCTTCTTTTCACTCTTTGTCCCTCTCTCTCCTCCCTCTCTTTCTCTATTGCTCTCTATCTCTCCCCTCACCTCCTACTGTCTCCCTTTCTCTCTCCTCTAACTCATTCCCACTCTTTCTCTCTCTCCCTCCCTCTTGCTCTCTCTCCCCTCTACCTCTCTCTTTGCCTTTCTTTCTCACCCTTTCTCTCCCTCTCCCACTCTCCCTCCCTTTCTCCCTCACAGTCTCTCTCCTACTCCTTTTAGCTTTTAACCCCTCTTTCCCTCTTCCTCACTCTCCATCTCTCACCCTCTCTCCTTATCTCTTGCTCCCTCTCTCATTGTCTTCCTTTCTCTCTCCCTTTGTCTCTTTCTCTCTCTACCTTACCATCTCATTTTTCTCTCTCCCTCTTTTTCTTTCTCTCTCTCCCTCTCCTTACCTCCCTTCTCTGTCCCTCTCCCTACTCTCTCCCTTCCTCTCTCCCTTTCTCTCTCTATCCCACCCTCTCTCCCTCTCTAAATTTCCCTCTCCTACTCTATATACCTCCCCTTCTCCCTCTTCTCTCGATCTCTCTCCCTTCTCTTCTTATCCTATATATATCCTTTCCTTTCTTTATCCCTCTCTCTCCCTTTCTTCCTCTCCCACTCATACAATCCCTTCTCTCCCCCTCTCTATCTCTCTCTTCCCCCTCTCTTCTTCTCTCCTTTGCTTTTCTCTCATCCTTTCTTTATCTCTCTTTTCTCCTCTTCTCTCTCCCTTTCCTCTCTCTCATTCTCTCTCTCTCACTCCTTGTCCTCTCTATCCCACTTTTCCCTCTCTCCCTCTGTATCCCTTTCTTTATGCCTCTATTTCCCTCTCCCTCTCTCCTCTCTCTCTCCTTTCTCTCTCCCCCGACTCCCTTTTCCTCTCTCCCACCCTTCCTCTTTTTCTCTCCTACCCTTCCTCTTTTCTCTCCCCCTCTCTCCCTCCCTCTCTCCCTTTCCCTCCTCCTCCCTCCCTCTCTCTCTCCCCCTCTCTCTCTCCCTTTCTCTCTCCCCGACTCCTTTTTCCTCTCTACCTCTCTCCCCCTCTTTATCCCTTTCCCACCTTTCCTCCTTTTCTCTCCCCTCTCTCCCTCCCTCTCTCCTTTTCCCTCCTCATATCTCCCTCCCTAGCCTCTCCCTTACTCTATTTATATCCTTTCTTTCTCTATCTCTTTCTCTCCCTCTCTTTCTCTCCCACTCACAAATCCTTTCTCTCTCCCTCCTCTCTATCTCTCTCTTTCTCTCTCTTCTTCCCTTCTTTATTTTCTCTCTCATACTTTTTTATCTCTCTTTTTCTCTATTCTGTTTCCCCTTTCCTCTCTCTCCTCTCTCTCTTACTCTTTGTCCCTCTCTATCCCACTTTTTCCCTCTCTCCCTTTGTATCCCTTTCTCTATCCCTTTCTTTCCCTTTCTCCATCTCTCCCTCTCTTTCCTCTTTCTCTCTCCCCTAACTCCCTTTTCCTCTCTCCCTCTCTCCCCCTCTCTATCCTTCTCCCCCTTTCCCTCCTCATATCTCCCTCCCTAGCCTCTTCCTTACTCTATCTATATCTTTTCATTTCTCTATCCCCTGTATCTCCCTCTCTTCCTCTCCCACTCACATAATCCCTTCTCTCTTCCCCCACTCTATGTCTTTCTTCCCCTATTTTCTTCCCTCCCTTGCTTTTTCTCTTATTCTTTCTTTGTCTCTCATTTTCTACTCTTCTTTCTCCCTTTTCCTCTCTCTCTCACTCCATGTCCAGTCTCTATCCCACTCTTTCCCTCTCTCCCTCTGTATCCCTTTCTCCCTTTCTCCCTCTTTCCCTCTCTCTCCCTCTCTCTCTCCTTTCTCTCTTCCTTTCTCTCTCCACTAACTCTATTTTCCTCTCTCCCTCTCTTCCCCCTCTCTATCCCTCTCCCACCCTTTCTTCTTTTCTCTACCCCTCTCTCCCTCCCTCTATCCCTTTCCCTCCTCGTATCTCCCTCCCTAGCCTATCTTTTTCCCTATCCCAAACTCTCTCTATCTGTATCCCTCTCTCTCTTAGTCTCTCTCTATATCCCTCTTTTTGTCTTTCTACCTCTCTCAACTCACCGCTCTCTCTCCCTCTCTCTATCGTTCTCTCACTCTTTCTCTCTCGTTTCCTCCCTCTCCCTTTTCTATCTCTCTCTTCCTCTCCTTACCTCTCTCTCTCGATGCCTCCCTCCCTCTCTCTCCCTCCTCTGCCTCTCTCATCCCATCTCTCTTCCTCTTTCTCCCTCTCTTTCCCTTTCTCTATCTTTCTTCCTCTCTCTCTCCCTCTCCCTTCTATCCCTATCTCCCTCTCCCCTCATCTCTCCCTACCTTCTACTCTGTCTCCCTCCCTATCACTCTCCCTTCCTCCCACTCTCCCTCCCCTCTTGCCCTCCCTCTCTCCCCCTTCTTCTCTCTCCCCCTCCCTCTCCCTCCTACCTCTCTCTCCTTTCCTCTCCCTATCCCTCTCTCCCTCTCTATCAATCTCCCTCTTCTCTCTCCCTCGGTATCCCTCTTTCTCCCTCTTTTCTCTCACTCTTTCAATCTTGCCCTCTCTCTCCCTCTCTCTTTTCTCCTCGATCTTTGTCTCTCTGCCTCCCCCTCTTATCCTCTCTCTCTCTCAATCTCTCTATCTCCCTCTCCCTCTCTCCCTTTCCTTCCCTCCCTCTCCTTCCCTCTCTCACTCTCCCTTTCTCTTCTTCTCACTTTCTCTCTATCTCCCCTTGTCTCACCATCTCTTCCTCATATTTTTGCCACCCCCTCTTTCCCTCCCTCTCTCCCTCTTTCCCTTTCTCTTTTCTATCCCTTTCTCTTTTTGCCTCGCTCTCCGCCTCTTTCCCTTTCTCTTTCTACCTCGCTCTCTCCTTTTATCTCACTCTCTTTCTCACTTCCTGTCCCTATCTCTCTCTCCCTTTCTCTCTCTCTCACTCTCTCCCCCTTTTACCCTCTCTCTCCTTCTCTATCTTTTTCTCTCTCTTTGGCTCTTTTTCTCTCTCCCTCTCCTTTTCTCCCCCTCTCTCCCACCTCGCTCTCCCTACCTCTCTCTCTCTCACTCTCAATAACTCTATTTCCCACACTCTCCCTCCCTCTCTCCCTCTCCCACTCCCACTCCCTCTCTCTATCTTTTCCTCTCCTTCCCTCCCTCCCCATCTCCCTCTTCTTCTCTCCCTCCTCTCTCCCTCCCTACCTCCCTCACCCTCCTCCCATTCTCTCTCTCCCCCTCTCCCTCCTCTATCCCACCCTCGCCCTTCTCCCTCCGAACCCCTCATTCCCTCTCTCTATCTCTCTCCCTCCCTCCCTCCCTCCCTCTCCCTTTCTCTCGGTATCCATCTATCCTATCTCTCCTCCCCTAGTTGTCTCTCCCTCCCTCTCTTTCTCCTACATCCTCTTTCTCTCTCTCCCTCGTCCCTTTTCTCTCGCCTCTTCCTCTCATCTCTCTATCTCCCATTCCCTCTCTCCCTTTCACTTTCACTCACTCTTCCTCTCTCTACTCCCTTCAATGCACTCTCTCCCTCCCGTCTCTCTCTCTCATTCCCTCTCCCCCTCTCTCTTATTTCCTCTTGCTCTTCTTATCTCTCTCTTCCTTCATTCCCTCTCACTCCTTCTTCTACTCTCACCTTCTTTCCTCATCTATCTTTAAATTTCTCCCTCTTTCTCTCTTTCTTCCCCTCTCTCTCTCTCCCACTCACTCTCTCTGTTTATCGCTCCCTCTCTCTTTCCCTCACTCTCTCATTGTCTCCCCTTCCCTCTCTCTCCCTCCTTCCCCCTTTCACCCTCTCCCTCTTTCTCTTTCCCTTTCTCTTCCTCCTACTCCTTCACCCTATCTCACCCTTTTCCCCTTCTCTTTTTGCTATCTCTCCCCCTCTCTCTACCTACTTTCTCCCTTTCTTTCACTACCTCTCCTACTCTCTCTTCCTCCTTCTCTCCTTTTCTCCCTTCCCTGTTTCTCTATCCCTACCTCTCTTCCTCTCTTTACCTCTCTCCCATTCCCTATCTTTATCTCTCACCTTCTCCCTCTTTCTCCCTTTACCCTTCTCTTCCTCTCCCTTTCTCTTCTATTCCCCCTCTCTCCCCCTCCTCTCTCTCACCCTCCCTCTCTCTCCCTCTCTTCCTCTTTCTCACCCTCTCTCTCCTCCCTCTCCCTCTCTCCGATCCTTCATTCCTACTCTCTTTTCTCTCTCCCATGCCTCTCTCTCCCTCTCCTCCTCTCCGTTCTTATCTCTCATTCTCTCCATCTCCTTCTCTCTTACTCACTTATTCTCACTTTCTCCCTCTTTTTCCCCATCCATCTCTCTTTCTCCCTATCTCTCCCTCTCTTTCTCCCTCCCCTTCTCTATCTCTTACTCCTCCTTTCTCACTCTCTATCTCTCTCTATATCATCCCTTCCTAAGCTCCCTTTTTCTCGCTTCCTTTTCATCTTCCCTCTCTATCTTTTATTCCCTATCTCCCTTTATCTCTCTCCCTTTCCCTCTCCCTTACTCTTCTTTTATCTTTCTCTCTTTCTCCCTCGGTCCCTCTTTCGCTCTCTTTTTCTCTCTCCCTTTATTTTCCCTATTACTCTCTCACTCTCTCTTCCACCCTCTCACTCCCCCTCTTCCCTCCCTCTCCCTCCTTTCTCCTTTCACCCTCTTCGTCTTTCTCTTTCCCTCTCTCTCCCTCCCACTCCTTCGCCCTCTCTCACCCTCTTCCCCTTCTATCTCTTGCTATCTCTCCCTCTCTCCCCCTCTTACTCCCTCTTTCTCTCTCCCTCCTCTCTACCTCTCTTTCACTATCTCTCCTGCACTCTCTTCCTCCTTCTCTTCTTTTATCCCCCTCCCTCTTTCTCTATCCCTTCCTCTCTTCCTCCCCCTACCTTTGTCTCTCTCCTTCTCCCTTCTTCTTCCTTTCCCTCTCTCTTCCTCTCCCTACCTTTATCTCTCTCCTTCTCCCTCCTTCTTCCTTTCCCTCTCTCTTCCTCCCCTTCTCTCTTTTATTCCCTATCTATCCCTCTCTTCTCTCTCCCCTCCTTCTCTCCCCTCTCTCCCTCCATCTCACCCTCTCTCTCTTCCCTTTCCCTCTCCTCATCTCTCTCATCCTTCATTCTTACTCTCTTTCTCTCTCCTACCCCTCTCTCTCCCATTCCCCCTCTCTCGTTCTTATCTCTCATTCTCTTAATCTCCTTCTCTCCTCGCTCTCTTATTCCCACTCTCTCCCTCTCTTTCCCCATCCATCTCTCTTTCTCCTCTCTCTCCCTCTTCCTCTGTCTTGCTATCCCTCCCCCTCTCTATCTCTCGCCCCTCCATCTCTCTCTATCTCTCTCTATCTCGACCCTTCCTATGCTCCCTTTCTCTCCCTCTCTTTCATCTTCCCTCTCTATCTTGTATTCCCTATCTCCCTCTATCTCTCTCCCTCTCCCTCTCCCTTACTCTTCTTCTATCTCCCTCTCTCCCTCCCTCCCTCTTTCCCTCCCTCACTCTCTCTTTCTCTCTCCCTCTCTTTTCCCTATTGCTCTCTCACTCTCTTTTCCACCCTCTCACTCTCTCCCTCACTCTTTGTTCCATTGCCTCTCTCTATCTCTCTTTTCCTCTCCCTCCCTCTCTCTTTCTCTCCCTCGGTATCATTCTTTCTCTTTCTCTCTCTTCCCTATCTCATCCTCTCCCTTTCTCCCTAGAGGAAGAGAGAGGGACATGGAGGAAGTGGGAGAGAGAAAGAGAGAGAGCAAGAGATAAAGAGAGAGAAAAGGAGAGGTAGAGGTAGAGAGAAGGAATGAGAGAGGGAGTGAGGGTCGGAGGGAGAGGGTAGGTGAGAGGGAGAGAGCAAAGGAGACTAGGAGAGAATGAAGGAGATAAAGGAATAGTGAGGGAGATAAGATGGAGAGAGTGAAAGAGGGAGGGAGAGAGAAGGAGAAAGGGAATGTGAGATAGAGAAGGGAAGTCGAAGAGAGAGAGAGTGAGACAAGAAAGGAGAGAGAGATAAAGATAGAGAGGGAGAGATAGAGGGGGAGAGAAGGGAGAGAGATAGAGGAAGAGGGAGAGGGAGAAAGGGAGAGAGAGATAGAGAGAGCGAGAGAGGAGGAGAGAGGAAGAGAGAGTGGGATGGGGAGAGAGAGGGGGATAGGGAGGGGAAAGAGAAGGAGAGAGGGAGAGGGAGCGATAGGGGAAGTGAAGGGGAGAGGGAAGGAGAAAGAGAGGGAATAAAAGAGGAGAGATGAGGAGAGGGAGAGGGGAGAGGGAGGGAGAGAGAGAGAAGGACTAAAGGAAGAGAGATGGGGAGAGGGAGGGAGCGAAGGGAAAAGAGAGAGGGATTAAGAGAAAGAGAGAGAGAGGGAGAGGTTAGGAGAGGGAGGGAGAGGGAAAGAGAGAAGGAGAGAGGGAGGGGTAGGGCGAGAGAGAGGAAGAGAGCAAGATAAAGGGAGAGGAAGAGAGATGGAGAGTGAATGAGAGGAGGGAGAGAGAAAGAGGGGGAGGAAGAGAGGGAGGGGGAGAGAGAGGGAAAGTGAGGGAAAGAGAAAGAGATAGAGAAAGGGAGGGAGAAATGGAGAGATTGAGAAAAGGAAAGAGAGATACAAAGAGGTAAAGGGTGAGATAGAGAGAGAGAGGGAGAAAGAGAAGGAAAGAGTGAGGGGAAGAGAAAGGAAGAGAGAGAGGAGAACGAAGATTGAGGGAAAAGTGAGAGGGAGAAAGAGGGAGGGAGAAAAGATAGAGAGGGAGAGGGATAGTGAGAAGGAAAGGAAGGAGGAGAGAGGGAGAGGGAAAGAGGGAGAGATGGGGAGAGAAAGAGAAGGGACAAGGTGAGAGAGGGAGCACAAAAGAGAGAGAAGGAAGAATAAAAGAAGAGAGAGATTAAGAGGGAGGTAGAGAGATAAATAGATGGAGAAAAGAGAAAGAAAGATAGAGAGTGAGGAAGGGAGAAAGTGGGAGACAGAGGGAGATAGAGAGGGATAAAGAGTGAGGGAGGGAGAGAGTGGGAGATGGAAAGAGAAGAAGGGAGAAAAGAGGGAGCAAAAGAGATAAGGACGAGAGAAAGAGAGGGAGAGACATATCGGAGAGAGAGAGAGAGAGAGAGAGAGGGAATGATGGAAGAGAGAGATGGGGAGAGGAAGAGGGAAGGAGAGGGATCGAGAGAGATAAGGAGAGAGAAAGAAAGGGAGAGAGATATAAGGAGAGAGGGAGGAGAGGGAATGATGGAAGAGAGAGATGAGGAGAGGGAGAGGGAGAGGGAGAGAAAGGGAAGAGGAGAGAGAGAGATCGAGGGAAAAAGAGATAGAGAGAGGAAGAGAGGGGGAGATATGGAGAGAGAAGGGGTAAAATGAGAGAGAGGATAAATGAGAGAGAGGGATAGAGGAAATGAAGGATGAGAGATGAGAAGAGGGAAGGGAGTTAGAGAGATAAGAAGAGGAGGGAGAGAGTGAAAAGGGGAGAGTGAGGGAGATGGAGAGAAGGAGAGGGAGAGAGTGAAACATACAAAGAGGGGAGGGGAGATAGAGAGGGAGGGAGAAAAGGTAGATAGAGGGGGAGAGAGGAAATGAGAGAGGAGAGAGGTTAGAAGGGAGAGAGAGTGAGAGATAGGGAGGGAGAGAGAGGGAGGGAGCAAAGAGGAGAGAGGATGAGAGAGGGAGGAGAGAGAGAGGTAGAGAGGGATTGAGAAATAAAGAGGGAGAGAGGAAGAGGGATAAATAAGGGGAGAGAGGGAGAGAGAGGGAAAGGGATAGAGCAAAGGAGATAAAGGGAGAGTGTGAGAGAGAGGGAAAGTGAGAAAGAGGGAGAGGGAAAGAGTGGAAGAGAGAGTGAGAGAGCGTAAGAGAGAGGGAGAGAAAGGGAAAGAGTAAAGGAGAGAGTGAGAAAGTGGGAGAGAGAGAGATAGAGGGGAAGAGGGAGAGGAAGGGAGGTAAAGGGAGAGGAAGGAAGGGAGAGAGATGGAATGAGAAACAGGGAAAGAGTGAGTGAAAGAGAGAGAGAGGGAGACAGATATAAAGAGAGGGAGGAGAGAGAGTGAGAGAGACAAAAGGGAACAGTGAGAGAGGGAGGGAGGGGAAGGGAGAGAGGATAAAGGAGAGAGAGTAAGAAAGAGAAAGATATAGGGAAAAAGAAAGGGATAAGGAGAGAGGGAAAGAGAGGAAGAGAGAGGGTGTGAGGGAGAGGGAGAATGTGAGGGAAAGAGAGGGAGAGAGAGGTTGAGAGTGGGAAAGAGTGAGAGAGGGATAAAGAGAGAAGGAAGGAGAGAGAGGGAGTGAGAGATAGAGAGGGAGGTAGAGAGGTAAGGAGGGAGAGAGAGGGAGAGGGAGGGAGAAAAACAAGGGAGAGAGAGGGTGAGGGAGAGAGGGAGAAAGAGCAAAGAAGAGAAAGGGTGAGAAAAAGAGAGAGGGAAATAAGGATAGAAAGAGAGAGGGATAGAGGAAAAGAGAGGGATAGAGGAAGAGAGAGGGACAAAGGGGGAGATAGAGTGGGAAAGAGAGGGAGAGGGATAGCAAGAAAGGGGAGGAAAGAGACGAGGAGAGAGAGAGGGAAAGATAGAAAGGGAGGTAGAGAGAGAGAATAAGAGAGAGGGGGTAGAGAGGGATGTAGTGAGGGAGGGGAAAGAGGGGGAGAGAGAGGAAGAGAGAAGAAGAGGGGGAGGGAGAGTGGGAGTGAGGGAGAGAGAGGGTTAAAGAGATAGATGGTGAGGAAGAAATATTGAGAGGGATAGAGGTTAAGGGAGATAGATGGATGGAGGGAAAGAGAGACTAGGTGGGAGGGAGGAAGAGAAAAGGAGAGAGAGGGGGAAAGAGTGGGAGAGTGAGAGAGGGAGAGCAAAGATGAGAGAAAGGTAGGGAAGGATAGGGAGAGAGTGAGAGAATAGGAGAGAGGGGAAGAGGGATTGAGGGAGAGAGAAAGGAAGAGAGAGCGAGGGAGTGATATAAAGAGAGAGAAAGAGGGAGAGAGGGAGAGGGAAGGAGAGGGGGAAAGAGGGAGAAAGTGAAAGATGGAGAGAGATAAATAGAGAGAAAACAAGAGAGATAGAGGGAGAGACACAAAGGGAGAGTGAGGAAAAAGAAAGAGGGAGGGAGGGAGGGAGTGAGAGTGAGGGAGAGGGTTGAGAAAGAGAGAGTAAGAGAGAGGGAGAGAGACAAAGGGAGATGAGGAAAGAGATAGAGGGAGGGAGGGAGGGAGCGAGAGTGAGGGAGAGGGTTGAGAAAGAGAGAGTAAGAGAGAGGGAGAGAGAAAGAGGGTGGGAGGAAGAGGGAGGGAGGAAGAGAGAGATAGAAAAAGAGAGACAATTATAAAAGGAAAAAGCAAAAAGAGAGGGGGAGTGAGAGAGGGAGGGTGAGAGAGGGAGGAGGGAGAGAAGGAGAGAGAAAGAGAGGGAGAGAGAGAAGACGAAGAGAAAGGGAGAGGAGGAGGAGGGGGAGGGAGAGAGGGAAGGAAGAGAGAGGGTAGGGGATGGAAAGGGTGATAGATTGAGAGAAATGGGATGGTAGAGAAAGGAGGAAAGAGAGAGAAAGGGAAAGAGAGATAGGTGAAGGAGAGAGAGGGAGAGGGTGAGGGTGAGAGATAAAGAGAAAGGGAGAGGGAGACATAATGAAAGAGAAAGAGAGAAAGAGAGATAGAGGGAGGCAAAGAGAGAAAGAGAGAGAGGAAGGGGTAGCAAGAGAGTGAGAGAGAGGGAATGGGAATAAGAGAAAGAGCTAGAGAGGGAGAGTGATAGCGAGGGTGAGAAAGGGAGCAAGAGGGAGGGAGGATGAGAGAGGGAAAGAAGGGGAAAGTGAGATGGAAAGAGATAAAGAAAGAGGGGAAGATGGAGAGAGGGAGACAGAGATAGATAGGGAGAAAGAGAGAGAGAGATAGGAAGAGAGAGAGGGAGAGGGAGAGGGAGAGGGAGAAAGAGAGGGAGAGATAGCAAGGGAGAGGTAGAAAAAGAGAGAAAAGAGAGGGTGAGAGAGAAAAAGGAGGGAAGCGGGGAGAGTAACAATGGGCGAGGGAGGAAAATGAAGATGGAAAGAGGAAGAGAGAGAGAGGGAGAGGGAGAAGGAGATGAAGATGGAGAGAGAGGAAGAGGGGGAGAGAGAGGGAGAGGGGAGAGATAGAAAAAGGAAAGGGAGAGAGAGAGTGGGACAAGCAAGGATAGGGAGTAAGAGAGGGATAGGAAGAGAGGGAGAGGGATAGGGAAAGAGAGAAAGAGGGAGAGGGAAAGAGTAAGAGAGGGTTAGATAGAGAAAGAGGGAGGGTAGGAGAGAGGGAGAATGAGAGAGAGAGAGTGACGTAGGGGGAGAAATAAGGTGGGAGAGAGTGAGGGAGAGAGAGAGGGGAGGAGAGAGATAGAGAGTGAGGGAGAGAGACAAAGAGAGATATATGGAGAAAGAGAGAAGTGAAGGGAGAGAGAGAGATAATGAGTGAAAACGAGGGGAAAGGAGAGAGAAAGGGGTGGGAGAGAGAGGGAGAGTGAGAGAGAAAGATGGAGAGAGGAGGAGAGAGAGTGAAAAAGAGAGAAAAAGGGAGAGGGAGAGTGAGATTGAGAAAGAGAGCGAGAGGGAGGGAGAGAAAGAAAGGGAGAGGAAGGGAAAGAGAGAGAGGAAAGAGGGAGAGAAGGAAAGGGAGAGAGAGGGAGAGAAGGAAAGGGAGAGAGAGGGAGAGGGAGAGGGAGAAAGAGAGGGAAAGAAAGATGAAGAGAGAGGGAAAGGTCGAATAAGGGATATAAGGACTAAGAGAGGGATAGATGGAGGAAAGGAGAGAGGGTGAAAGGAAGGGAGAGAGAGTGAGAAAGGGATAAGGAGTGAGGCGTAAGGAGAAAGATAGAGAAAAGAGAGAGAGAAGGAGAAAGAGGGAGGGAGAGGGATGGAATAAAAGGGAAAGAGGTAGGGATGGAGAGAGAAATAATGAGAAAGAAGGGAGGGGGAGAGAGGAATAGGAGAAAGGGAGTGAGGAAAGAGAGAGAGAATAGGAGATAAGGATAGAGGGTAAAGAACATAGAAGGAGAAAGAGAGACTAGGTGGGAGAGGGGGAAGGAAGAATGGAGAGAGAGGGGAGGCGGAGAGAGGGAGAGGGAGAGGGTAGAAAAGGGGAGAGAAAATGAGAGAGAGAGAGGAAGAGGGAGTGGTTGGGAGGGAAAGAAGGAAAGAGAGAGGGATAGAGAGATAGAAGGGTGAGGGAGATAGAGGATAAGAGAGAGAGAGATTAGGTGGGAGCGAGAGGGGGAGAGAGGGAAAGGAGGGATGTATGGACAGGGAGAGGGAAATAGAGGAAGGGGAGAGAAAGAGGGAGAGAGGAAGGTAGAGAGGGAAAGGGAGAGAGGGAGGGAGAGAGTGGGAGCGAGAGGAGGAATGGAGGGGTAGAAAGGGAGAGGGAAGGAGGAAGAGAGGGGTAGAGAGAAAGAGAGAGAGACAAAGGGTGAGGAAGATAAAGGGATGGAGGGAGAGAGAGATACTTGGTGGTAGAGGGAGGGAGGAAAGGGAGAGAAAGGGAGGGAGGGAGGGATAGAGAGTGAGAGGGAGGGAAAAGAGAGAGGGAGAGAGAAGAAAGAGAGAGAAAGAGAGACGGGGGAAAGAAAGCGAGAGAGTGGGAGAGAGTGAGGAGAGATAGAGTAGGTGAGAGAGAGAGAGATAGGGGAGAGAAAGGGAGAGAGGGAGAAAGGGAGGGATAGAGAGGGAGATACGGGGAGAGAAATGTAGATCTCTCATTGTGTCCTCCTCTCCCTCTTCTCTACCTCTTCACACTTTCTCTCTCCTTCTTGACCTTTCTCCTCTCTCTCACTCTCCCTCTCTCTCCCTCTATCCCTTCTTATATATCTCTCTCCCTCTTTATCCCTCACTCCCTCTCTTTTCTCTCTCTTTCTCTCTCTCATTCTCCCTCTCTCTACCTTTACCCCTCCTTATATCTCTCTCTCCCTCTTTATCCCTCACCGCCTTTCCTCTCTCTCTCTCCCTTTCTCCATCTCTCTCGCCCTTTCTTCCTCTCCCTCTCCCTCTTCCTCTCCCTCTCTCTCTCCTATTTCTCCCCCTCACTCCCTCTCTCGCTCTCTCTCTCTCTCATTTTCTCCCTCCCCCTCTCTCTTCTACTTGTTCCTCTCTCTTACAATCCCTCTCTCTCTATATCTCTCTTCCTCTATCTCTTTTACCTTCTTCTTTCCCTCTCTCCTTCTCTATTTCTCCCTCTCATTTTCTCCCCTCTCTCCATCTCCCTCCCTCCCTCTTTCTCTCCCTCTCCCTCTCCCTCTCTCCCTCACTCTATCTCCCCTTCCCTCTTCCTCTCTCCCTCTCTCCCTTTTTACCTCTCTTTCTCCTTTCTCCTTCTCTTTCTTTATATTTCTCTCCCTATCTCTCTCTATCTCTCCCTTACCTTCTCTCCCTCTCCCTCTCTCTCCCTCTCTTCCTTCGTCTTCATCTTTCTCGGTCCCTCTCCCCTCCCCTACTCCCTATCCTCATCTTTCTTTCAATTTCTCACTCTCTCTCCTCTTTTCTCTCCTCCTTTTTCTCCCTCCCTCCTACTACTAATCTCTCTCCCCTCTTCCCTCTCGCTTCTTTTGCTCTCTCTACCTCTCTCTCTCTCTTTTACTCTCCCTCACTCCCTCTCTCTCCCTCAAGTCCTCCGTCCCTCTCTTTCTTCCTTCCTCCCTCTCTTTCTCCCTCCTTTCCTCCTTTTCTCCCCTTCCCCTCTCTCCCTCCTTTTCTCCTCTTCTCCCTCTCTCCCCCTTCCTTCTTTTCTCCCCTTGTCCCTCCTCCCTCCATCTATCTATCCTTCTCTCCCACTCGCCTCCCTCTTAACCTCTATCCGTCCCTTTCTCCTCGCTCCTTCCCTCTTCCTCTCCCCTTTCTCTCTTTTCATCTCTCCTTCCCTCTCTCTATATCTTTTTCTCCCTCCTCTCTCCCTCCTTCTCTCTCTCTACCTCTCCCTCTCTATTTTTCTCTCTCTCATTCTCTCTATCTCTCTCATCTTCCTCTCTCTTTCTCTCACTCTCTCCCCTCTCTCTTTCTCCATCTCTCACTTCCTCTCTCTCTCCCTCTCTACCCTCTACCCTACTCTTTCACTCT
Source organism: Dovyalis caffra (assembly GCA_963924115.1). NCBI lineage: Eukaryota > Viridiplantae > Streptophyta > Magnoliopsida > Malpighiales > Salicaceae > Dovyalis > Dovyalis caffra. Next base: position 3,351,650 of record CAWUPB010000351.1, read on the forward strand.
TTTTCTCTCTCTCCCTCTCCCTCTCTCCCTTTCTCTCTCTCATTCTCTCTCTATCTCTCTCCCTCTCTCTCCTCTTCCTCTCTTTTCTCTCACTCTCTCTCCCTCTCTCTTTTTCTCCATCTCACTTCCTCTCTCTCCCCTCCCTACCCTCTACCCTACTCTTTCTCTCTTTTTCTCTCTCTCCATCTCTCTCTCCTTCCCTATCCCTCTCGCTCTCCATCTAACTCTCTCTCCCTCTCCTATAACCTCTATCCCTCTCTCTCCCTCCTTTTTCCTCTTTCTCCCTCCCTCTCCCTCTCTCTTTTCTCTCCCCCTCACTCTCCCTCTCCCCTTCTCTCTCTCCTTCTCTCCTTTTCTCTATCTCTCTCTCTCCCCCTCTCTCCCTTCCTCTCATTCTCTTTACCCCTCCCTCTCCCTTCCTCTCATTCTCTTTACCCCTCCCTCTCCCTTCCTCTCATTCTCTTTACCCCTCCCTCTCCCTCTTTCCCTTATTTACCCACGCTCTCCTTTTCTCTTCCTCTCTCTTCTTCTCTCTCCATCCGCCCTTCTCTCTCCCCCTCTCTCTCTTTGTCCCTCCCTCTCTCTCCCTCTCACTCTTTCTCTCTACCTCTCCCTCTCTCCTCTCTCTCATTTACTCTTTCCCTCCCTCTTATCATCTCTATCCCTTCATTCTCTATCCTCTCCCTCTCTCCCTCTCTTCCTCTCCCTTACTCCCCCTCCTCTCACTCCCTTTTCTCTCTCCTTCTCTTTCACTCTCTCATTCTCCCTCCCTCTTTCCCCTAATCGTTCTCTCTATCTCTCTCCCTCTCCCTATCTATATGTGTCTCTCCCTCTTCCTCAGCCCCTCACTCTCTCTCTCCTTCACTCTCTCCTCTCTCCCTCTCTAACCCTCCTCTCTTTTATCTCTCCCTCTCTCTCCCTCTCCCTCTTTTCCTCTTCTTCTCTTTTATCCCTCTCTTTCTCCCACTTTTTCTCCCTCTCTCTCATCCTTTCTCTCCTTCTCCCTTTCTCACTCACCATCTCTCTCTCTCTCTCTCTCTCTCTCTCATTCTCTCCCTCACTACACCTCCCCCGTCTCCCTCTATCTCCCTCTCTCTGCCCTCTCTCTTTTTCTCCCTCTTTGTCTATGCTCTCCCTCTCCCTCCCTCTCTATCCCTCTTCCTCTCCCTCTCTCCCTCTCTCTCCTTCTCCCTCCCCCTCTCCCTTACTCTCCCTCTCTCCCCCTATCCGTCCTTCTTCTCCTCTCTCCTTAACTCTCCCCATCCCCTTTCTCGATCTCCCTCTCCCTCTCCCTCTCCCTCATCTCTCTCCCTATCTCTCCCACTCTCTTTATCTCTCCCTTTCTTATTCTCTCTCCTAATCTCTCCCTCACTCTCTTTTTCCCTCTTTCTTCCTACTATCTCTTTTTCTCCCCATCTATCTCTCTCCCTCTCTCTCTTTTTCCCTCTTTCTTCCTACTATCTCTTTTTCTCCCCATCTATCTCTCTCCCTCTCTCTATCTCTCCCTCTCTCCCTCTTTATCCTTATCTATCCTCCCTCCCTCTCTTTTGTTCTCCCTCTATCTCACTCTCTCTCTCCATCTCTCATCCCCCTCTCTCTCTAACTCTCTCCCTCTATCTCCCCCATCTTTCCCTTTCTCCTTCTCTCTCCCCTTATATATCCCTCCTTCCCTATCTCACTCCCCTCTCTTTCCCTCTCACTCCCCGTCCCTCTCTCTCCATCCCATTCTCCCTCTCTCTCTCCCCTAATCTCTTAATCTTTCCCTCTATCTCTCTCGATATCTCTCCCTTTCCCTATCTCTCCATATCCCTCTCCCTCTCCCTCTCTCGCCCTACCTCTCCCTCTCCCTCTATCTCCATCTCCATCTCCATCTCCCTCTCTCCCTCTATCTGCCTCCTTTATTCCTTCCCTATCTCTTTTCCTCCCTCTCTTTTTCTTTCTCTCCCCTTCTCTCCCTCTCTCTCTTAATCTTTCTCTCTTTCTATCTCTATCCTTCTTTACCCTTTGACCCTCTCTCTCCCTCTCTTCCCCCTCTCTCCCCTCTTTATTTCTCTCATTCTCTCTCTCCTAATCTCTCTTTTCTACCCTCTCTTTCTCCCTCTTTACTCCTATATTTCACTTTCTCTCTCTCCCTCTCACCTTCTCTCTCTCTCCTCATCCTCCCGTTCTCCCTCTCTTTATCTCTCCCACTCTTTCACCATTCTCTCTCCTCTTTCTCTCTCTCCCTCTCTGTACCTCTCTTTCTCTTTACCTCTCTATCTATTTCTTGCTCTCTTTATCTCTCTCTCTCCCTCTCTCCCTCTATCTCCCATTACTTCTTTCTCCTCACTCGCCTCTCTCTCTATCTCTTTCTTCCTTTCTCTACATCACTCTCTCCCTCTTTGTATCCCTTTTCTCTCTCTAAATATCTCCCTTTATGCCTCCCTCTCTCTTAATATCTCTATATCTCCCTCTCTCTATCCTAATCTCTTCTTCCATCCCTCTCCCTTTTTCTCCTCCTCTCCCTCCCTTTCCCCCTCTATCTCTCTCCCTCCCCCTCTCTCTTTCTCTCGCCCTCTATCTCTTTCCCTCTATTTGTCTATCTCTATCCCTCTCTCTCCCCCCTTTTTCTTTCACTCCCCCATCTCTCTCTCCCTTCTCTCTTTCTCCCCGTCCCTCCCTCTCCCCCTCTCTCCGTCACCCATCCTCTTTTTCTCTCAATCTTTTCCTCCTCTCTCTCCTATCTCTCTCCTTATTTCTCCCTCTCCTTCTCTTTCCCTCTCTCTCCCTTCCTCTCTCTCCCCTCTTTCCTTATCCCATTCTCCCACTTTTTATTCCCCTCTAGCTCTTTCTCTCTCTCTCTCTTTCCTTCTCTTTCCCTCATTATTTTTATACCTCTCTCTACCATTCTTTACCTCTTTTCGATCTCTCTTGCTCTCCCTCTCTCACTCACTCTCTCCCCCTCTATTTCCCCTATCTATCTCTCCCAATTCTCCCTCTCTTCCTCTTATCTCTCTTTCTCTCCCCATCTCCCTTTATGTTTCCCTCTCCCTCCCACTCTCTCTTTCTCTCCCCCTCTTCATCTCTCTTCATCCACTCTCTCCCTCTCTTTCCCTCTCTCTATCTCCCCTCTCCCTCCCTCTCTTTATCTTTCTCCTTCTCCCTCCATCTTTCACCCACTCTCTCCCTCACTCTCAATCTATCCTTCCCTTTCTCTCCTATAATCTCCCTCTCTCTCCCTCCCTCTCTCTCTCACCCAATCTCGTCCTCTCTCCCTCTCTCCTACTATCTCTCCCTCTCTCACTCCTCTATCTCTCTCATCCTTTCTTTTTCCATCTCTCTCTTTCTTTTATTCCTAATCTCTCTCCCTCTTTCTATTTCTCCCCTTCTCTCTCTCTCGACACACACTCTCCCCCTCTCCCTTTATTTTTCTCCCTCCCTCACTCTCCATTTCTATCCCTTTCACCCTTTACCTCTCCCTCCCTCCCTATCCCTCTCTCTCCCACTTGATCATTTTGACTCTCCCACTCTCCCTCTCCCTCCCTCAGTCCATCTCTCCCTCTCCCTTTCTTGACCTCAATCTCTTTGTTTTTCTCCCTCTCAATATCTCTCACTCTCCCTCCCTTTCTCTCTTCCTCTCCTTCTCACTCTCTCCCTTTTTCTCTCTCACCATCTCTCCCTATTTCCCTCTCTTTCTCTATCTCTCCTTCTTTCTCTTTCCTTCACCCTCTCCCTCCCACTCCCTCTCATTCTCTATCCTCCTCTTTCTCACTCATCTTGAAACGTCCCCAACTCCCTTACCAATTTCCTAAGAGGTGTGGCTAGGTTCGTTACATTGTTAAGACTAAAATACCAACTCACTTCCATAATACGAACCATGGGGTGCGTACAATATAATTTACATACCATTAATAAATGTAATTAAAGGAAGTTACAAAATGTCTAAGATGCCTTTATCCATTAATAGACACCGTACCCCCTAATTTACAATCAAAAGAGAATCCTATATTTTAAGGTAACACATGAGCCTTTTTTAGTGAGAACCGACAACATCTTTGACTCGAATTATCTTTGCCCGTACTCGTTACACCACACATGTATAACAACGGAATGAGTTAAAGCTCGGTCAGTAGGGTGATGCACATGCTATGCAGTACTTTCCTATTACTCCGCCTTTTTTCCCATCAATTTTAGTTTGAGTACCCTAGGTATTAATAAGTTCACTCTATTTTCATCTCTCGGTGATTACCGAATCATCTATCGCTAACAATGAAATTATTCCTCATTATAGCACACGGTTAGTGGGATTATCCAATGCTTAAGGTGTAATCAATTAATAGAATACGCATACAGCCTTCATACTAATACCTATTTAATCTAGTTTGGTTACCAAACCTCATCAAATCTCAATCAAATGTTCTTTCTTGAATCAATTCCATCCACCCCCAAATGCATATGATGCACATGATGTTTTAATTATCACATTCACGCAATCATTGTTACTAAATCCTATATTCTCAACCCATTCTTAGAATTCAATCAATGCATAAGATTTTAGATATAGTTTGTGTCGTTTACATGGTATCCATCCTAAGAATGATTATCACCAATTTGTATTCGGTCTAAACTTTACTTCATATGTAAGTACCTTTCGTCTAGTAATTAGTCAATCTTCTCATTAAATCCAACCTACACTTAGTTTACATAGATAATAGCCTTGGAGTCTAATTTAAATCGCTTCTAAGGTGGAATCTCTCTCTTAGCCCATATTTTGGCATGGATGGTCGAATTTAGCTTCTAACCAATCTAAGTTGAAATTTCCATTTTCCTTGAAGCCTAACCTTTCTACACTTCAATTTATATATATTTAGGTCTAATTGAACCATTAATTATCCATTTGGATGAGTGGAACTCAAATCCCAAAAATTATGGTTTAGGCTCGAATAGTTCCCAAAATGTGGCAAGGAATTTTCTTTCATTAAAATGGAGTTTTGTTTCATCCTAATGTATACCTAGGTGAGTGAAAATTAAGTCCTAGGTTCTTAATTACATAAAAAGGTCCAATCTTCCCTTTTTGACATTTAGGCTAAATGGGTTTCCTAAGAGATGCCCTAGAAACTCATTCCTTGCAAGTCCACCTCAACCATAGTTTAATCCAACCAAATTTTAGTCCAAGTCCTTTTGTTTATACTAACCCTATCAACACATACATGGACATACATAAAGCTTTATAGGCTTTAACAATTCATCACATACACAAGTCTAACAAGTAGATCCACATCAAACCATCAACACATCATACTAACACAAGCAACTCAAAACAACATAACCAATGTCTCAAGTTACTCACATAAATTAAATACATAAAAACAAAATTAGAGGACATAAAAGAAAACCTACTTATATAGTTCAAAGTTAGGAGAAAATATCTTAGTATTTTCTTCTCCTTTTTTTTGTCTTTCTTTCCTCTTTTTCTTTCTCGTTTTTCTCTCTCTCAATTCGGTTTTCTCTCAATTTTTGTGAGCTAAAATTTCTAAAATATGGCCAGCCATTAGGTCTCTTATATATATATATATTTTTCTAACTTTCTTCCTTCATTAAATACAATAACAAGTTTCCTAAACTAAGTTGATAAGGAATAAAGTATGGGAGATAATGGAAGGCTAAGTAGCGGGGTTGGAAGTCAAAGTGATGAAGTGTCCTTCAAATGGAAGAATGATAAAGCTTAGGTGTCAAGTTGAATTTTAAGGATAGGTTATGGACTTATACATGATCTTGAGGTTATTTTAAGCCAAGAATTTTGGCTTTCCCCCAAACTTTCAGCCCTCCCCATTGTTGTAGACAATTTTTCCATTTCATGGCATATTCTTGATAAATGTTAAAGGAAATAAATTACTAGCTAACTTACCCAAAATTTATACCCCTAAAATCTACATTAACACCAAAGTCTTCCTATAACCACCATATATATTCATACTATAAATAAAAAAAATATTAACATGTCACATAGATCACAACCATTCTTATTATATATATCTATGAATATTCCGATACATATATATATATATATGATCAAGAATTTTCACAGGGGTTACATTTCTCCCCTCCTTAAAAAAAAATCATCCTCAAAATTGACTCAGCCAAATAATTTAGGGTATTTATCTTTCATTTCTTCCTCTCATTCCCACGTCAACTCTTCGAGGTTGTGATTCTCCCATAAAACATTGACTAAGGCAATTTTCTTGTTCCTTAGTTGTTTGACTTGTTGATCCGGAATCTAGACTAGTTTTTCCTCATACATTAAGTCCGTGGTTAAATTTGGTGGTGTTGTGTCTAAGACCCGGCTAGGCTCTCCAATACATTTTCTTAGCATGGACACATAAAACACATTATGAACTCTCGCTAAAGATGGTGATAGCAACGGACAATACGCCTTATCGCCTACTTGATCAAGTTTCTTGAATGGTCCAATGTATTATGGACTCAACTTCCCTTCTTTCCAAACTCGTAATACACCTTTCATTGGTGCAACCTTTAGGAAAACATGATCACCAAATATAAATTTCAAATCCTTCCTCGTTTTATTGGCATAGCTTTTTTGTCTACTTTGAGCCGTTTTCATTTGTTGGTGGATTTTATCAACTACCTTAAATGTTTACTCGCATCAATTCCGGCCCTAATAACTTTCTTTCCCCTATTTCATCTCGGTGTACTAGGGATCTATACCGTTGTCCATACAAGGCTTCATAGGGAGTCATCCCAATTGACAATTGATCGATATTATTGTATGCAAACTCGACTAATTGTACATATTTTTCCCATTTCTCGGACCAATCCAAGACACATGCTCATAATATGTCTTTGAAAATCCGAATGACCCATTCGGATTATTCGTCGATCTATGGATGGTAAGCCATGCTCGAAGTTTAAGCTCGTACCCATGGCTCTATGTAAACTCTTACGGAATGATGAGGTAAATCTAGGATGGCGATCGAATACAATTAAGATCGGAATCCCACGTAACCTTACAATTTCATCAATATACAACTGGGTGTACTAGTTTAGGTTGTAAGTGGTCCCGATCGGGAGAAAATGCGTTGACTTAGTTAACCAATCCACAATTACCTAAATGGCATATGTTCCTTTCTCCGATCTCGACAATCCCATAAGAAAATCCATAGTTATAGGCTCCTATTCCTATTCTGGAATTGCTAGTGGTTTTAACATTCCTATAGGTTTTTGATGCTCGACTTCATTTGTTGACAAATCTAGCGCTTTGCTACATAATTGGCCACGTCCTTCTTCATTCGTGGTCACCAATAACATCGTCTCGCATCACGATACATTTTTGTACTACCTAGATGTATCGAGTATAGAGTTACGTGTGCCTCTCTTAGTATTTCCTTCTTCAAATCTTCCATCGATGGGACACATAGCCTTCCTTTGAATCTAAATACCCCTTTATTATCTACAAAAAAATTTGTCTCCTTTCTTATCTCTATACTTTCCTTCAATCCCCTTAGCCTTTTGTTTGTTTGTTACCCCATTTGAATTTTTTCTTGCGAGGTTGGGTAGACTAACGAGGATGTCAAAGTACTTATGTGGCTTATTGGAATTATCTCTCGACTCTAATCGTTGTAAATCCCTTAGGATTGCAATTAAATTGCTCGCATCGTCGCCATGGATTTTTTACTTAAAGCATTGGCAATGAAATTTGCTTTTTTCGAGTGATAGTTGATTATGTAATCATAGTCTTTCACCAACTTCAACCATCTCATTTACCTCATATTTAACTCCTTTTTTTGAAGATATACCGTAAACTTTTATGGTTCGTATATATCTCACATTTTGCTCCATATAAATAATGTCTCCAAATTTTCAAGACAAAGACAACCGTCGCTAATTCCAGATCATACGTTAGATAATTTTGCTTGTATTCTTTCAATTGTTATGAAGCATAAGCTACCACCCTTCCATTCCGCATTAACACCACTCCTAACCCGTTCTTAAAATCATCACTATACACCATAAAGTTCCCATCTTTGGACGAAATTGTTAGTACTTGGGCGTGATTAACCATCATTTCAATGTTTGAAAACTATTCTCACAAGCGTTCGTCCATTGAAACCGAACACTCTTCTTCATCGAGTTAGTAAGGGGCATGGCTATGTTAGAGAAGTCCTTAACAAATCTCTCGATAATAACCGACCAAACCTAAAAATCTTCATACCTCGACACATTCTTCAAGGTAGGCTAATTTTGAATAGCTTTTATCTTTTTTGGATCTACTATTATGCCTTCTTTCGTTACAATGTGGCCTAGAAAAGCTACTTGTTCTAGCCGTAACTCATAGTTCTTGAACTTTGCATAGAACTCGCTACTCCCTTAACGTTTGCAAGGTAGCTCTTAACTCGCCCCTTATGCTTCTCCTCACTTCAAGAATAAACTAGAATATCATCGATGAACATAATGATAAATTTATCCAAGAATTCCTTAAAGACTTAATTCATCAAGTCTATAAAAGCAATTGGGGCATTAGTTAGTCCAAATGACATCAATAGTAATTCATAGTGATCGTATCTTATTCTAAATGTTGTTTTTCTTACATCTTTTGACCTTATCCTCAACTAGTGATACCCTAATTGTAGGTCTATCTTGGAAAACACCATCGCGCCTTGCAATTGATCGAACCATCAACTGCGGGTAACGGATACTTATTTTTTATTGTCACACGGTTCAACTCTCAATAGTCGATACATAGCCTTAGGCTACCATCCTTCTTTTTACAAACAATACTGGAGCTCCTTAGGGTGAGGAACTAGGGCATATAAATCCTTTATCTATTAAGTCATGCAACCGCAACTTTAACTCTTTCAACTTGGCTAGAGTCATTCTATAGATAGTTTCGGAAAATCGGAGTCATATTCAGTTCTAGTTCAATCTCAAATTCTACGTCCCTCTTGGGTGGTAACTTAATCAAATTTTCCGGGAATATGTCTAAATACTCCCACACAACCTCTAGATTTTTCGATTTTGACTTTTGTTCTACCTAGCTATCTACCATATGCGCTAAGTACCCTATACATCTTTTTCCTAGCATCTTTTGATCTTTTAATGCCAAAATGATCGATATGGCTTGAAGCTTCGAATCAGCCTTAAACTCTAACGGTTGATCACTAGGTAGATCAAAAATTACCCTTATGCCTCGACAATCTATATTGGCACCATTTCTTATCGACCAATCCATACCTAAAATAAAATCAAAATCTTAAAGATCTAATACTATCAAATTGGCTTCTAAATCTTGATCCTTAACCCGACTAGACAAGTCTCTAATTATACTTGTCGATTCCATAAATTCTTTAGAAGGGATGGCTATAAGGTATCCTACAACTAATGTCTCGAGTTTAACCCCTAGGTTTTTCACTAAGGTTTTTGATATGAATGAATGTGTTGTGCTAGAATCAATCAAAACATATATAATCAAGTCGAGGATTGAGACATTACCACAAATGATCGCCACGTCCCTCCGGTCGACCTCCTCCTACATCATTGTATAAACTTGAGTAGGCACTTTCCCTAGTCCAAACTTATGCATCTAAGGGTAGTTATAGGATATGTGCCCTAGTTAGTGACAATTATAACGAGTCCTCATGTCCGATATGCACTCCTCGATATGGAACCTCCCACACATATTGCATCGAGGTTGATTACTCATCACTAGTTTCGGTTGAGTACTTGGTAGCGATCTAGAATTGTAGGGTACCGATCCGGCGGCTCGTGAATTCCTTTGACCACCACCTCGATTAAAATTCCTAGGTGGAACTTTCCTTACTAGTCCGGACAAAGAAGTTCTAGATTTAAATGCTTGCCTCTTCCGTTGTACTTCCTTTCCAATCTCTTTTTGATCCTCATATGACAACATTGCTTTATCCACCATTTTTGGAAAGTATTAGCGATAGATATTCACACCATACTTCGAACCCTCGGGTTTAACCCTATTAGAAATTGATTCTTTTTCAAATTCTCATCCCCCATAATGAACGAGAAAAATCTACATCCATGTTCGAATTTCACACATATTCACTCACGGGCATTCCATCCTATTTCAATTATAGGAGTTTCTAAATCTTTCTAGCCTTTACATCTACGATGAAGTATTTATTATAAAAGACCTCTTAACTCTTTCCCGAGTCAAAGTGGGCATGTTGATCGTTAATCATGCACCTTCCCACCATATGTGAGCGTCTTTAGTTAGCATAAAGATAGCACACGACACTCGTTCATTATTGTTGAATTGTATGTATTCAAATATTGCTTCCAAATATTTAATCCATTGCTCGGCTATCATTGGATTAACACCCTCGACAAACTCTTGGGGATTTATTTTTCAAAATCTTTCCACCGTGTCATTCCTATGCTCGAGGTGGAGGCTACCGCTCGCATAGCTAGAAGCCGCCTCATTTGCTCCACATGAGTTTGTTATTGTTGTTGCATCGATTGCTATTGTTGTTGCATTATCTCTATCATAAAATTCAAAGCTTCTTATTGATTATCGCTATCATTTCGGAGGTCCCTTCTCCCCTCCTCGTACAAGATTTTTCCTTGGCATGGTTTAACTTTGTACATATCATGTTATGTTTAAGTTAGTTTTGGTATCGAAATCCTTTCCTTATCACATACGACGTATAATATAAAACATTCATGTACATATAACATTACATAAACATTTAGTAGATATCATACAAAACATACATTCACATTGACGAGCACATTTACATCAAAAAGGTTTCCATGCCATATATACAATCAAAAGGCACTCCTATTCACACGAAAAAGCACTCCTAGTAGCACATCTAAAGTGGTACGTGTAATACATCCGATTAACATATTGGACTCAACGAGGAATGGAATACTCTATGCTCCACTAATCAATGACATCGACCGATGCGGAATGTACTATCATATGAGCAAGACATAAAGGTAGACCCCAGTTATACATTAATCTAGTGAGGGTCCGCCTAACTCCGTATCGATAAAAAGGCCTAAATTAAGTCTCGATAAGATAGTCGATCCATCGCATTTGCCTAAACTTCATCCAATAATTATTGATCCCTCGGGATAAAAGTCCGACGTAATGTCATCCTCATGAAATCTACACTATGGTACCGATCAAAAGAGGCGTCAACAAATGTTATTTGCTCGGATTAGATCATGTACTCTAGTAACGTGAACCACCATGTCCTAATCTAAAGTTATAGTCGGATTGCTTAATTTAGCATAGTAAACGACTAGAGTGCCCCTCTATCAACGAGTCCTAGCAATATGGGGAACACAAAGTAGGTATGATATCTACATCAATAACATTGACCATTAACAATATTTTTGAGAAAAAGCTATATACTATAAAAAAGCACACAATAAACACCCATATTTATAAGAAACAAGGAATCAAAGTTTACTCGTCAAGTAGCGTATCGGTCCCCAAGCTCATGTGATACTTAAGCCTCTACTCGATTCCTTAAACCTAGGCTCGATACCACCACCGTAACGCCCCAGCCTCCCTTACCAATTTCCTAAGAGGTGTGGTAGGTTCGTTACATTGTTAAGAATAAAATCCCAACTCACTTTCATAATACATAACCACGGAGTGTGTATAATAAAATTTTCATACCATTAATAAATACAACTATAGGAAGTTACAAAATGTCTAAGATTCCCTTTATCCACTAATAGACACCGTACCCTTTAATTTATAGTAAAAAGAGAATCCTATATTTTCAAGTAACACATGAGCCTTTTTTAATGAGAACCAACAACATCCTCAACTGAATTATCTTTGCCTTTACTCGTTACACCACACATGTACAACAACAGAATGAGCCAAAGCTTAGTAAGTAAAATGATGCACGTGCTATGTAGCACTTTCCTAGTACTCTACCTTTTCCAATCAATTTTAGTTCGGGTACCCTAGGTATTAGCAAGTTCACTCTATTTTCATCTCTCGATGATTACCGAATCACCTACTACTAACAACGGAATTATCCCTCATTGTAGCACACGATCAGTGGGATTATCCATCACCAACATTGTAATCAATTAATAGAGCACGCACACAGACTTCATTGCTATTACCCATTTAATCCAGCTTTGGTTACCAAACCTCATCAAATCTCAATCAAATGCTCTTTCTCAATTCAATTCAATCCATCCCCAAATGCATATGATGCACATGATCTTTTAATTATCATATTCACGCAATCATGGTTACCAAATCCTATATTCTCAACCCATTCTTAAAACTCGATCTACGCATAACATTTCGGATATAGTTTGTATCATTTACATAGTATCCATCCAAAGAATAATTATCATAAATTTGTATTTGGTCTAAACTTTACTTCGTACATAAGTACCTTTCTTCATGTAATTATTCAATTTTCTCATTAAATTTTACCTACACTTAGTTTATGTAGATATTAGCCTTATGGTCCAATTTAAATCGCATCTAAGGTGGAATCTCTCTCTTAACCCGTATTTTGGCATGGATGGCGAATTTAGCTTCTAACCAATCTAAGTTGAAATTTCCATTTTCCTTGAAGTCTAACCTTTCTACACTTTAATTTATATATATTTAGGTCTAATTGAACAATTTATTATCCATTTGGATGAGTGGAACTCAAATCCCAAAAATTATGATTTAGGTTGAATAGTTCCCAAAATGTGGCAAGGAATTTTCTTTCATTACAATGGAGTTTTGTTTCATCCTAATGTCTACCTAGGTGAGTGACAATTAAGTCCTTGGTTCTTAATTACATAAAAAGGTCCAACTCCGTCCCTTTTTGACATTTAGGCCGAATGGGTTTCCTAAAAAATGCCCTAGAAACTCATATCTTCCAAGTCCATCTCAACCATAGTTTAATCCAACCAAATTTCATCCCAAGTCTATTTGTTTATACTAACCCTATCAACACATACATGGGCATAATAAAGCTTTATAGGCTTCAACAATTCATCAAATACATAAGTCCAACAAGTAGATCCACATCAAACCATCAACACATCATACCAACATAAGCAACTCAAAATAACATAACCAATGTGTTAAGTTACTCACGTAAATTAAATACATAAAAATAACATTGGAGGACATAAAAGAAAACCTACTTACATAGTTCAAAGTTAGGAGAAAATCCCTTAGTATTTTATTCTCCTTTCTTCTTTCTTTCTTTCCTCTTTTTCTTTTCCATTTTTCTCTCTCTCAATTTGATTTTCTCTCAATTTTTATGAGCTAAAATTTCCAAAGTGTGGTCGGCCATTAGGTCTTCTATATATATATTTCCAACTTTCTTCCTTCATTAAATATAATAGAAAGTGTCCTAAACTAAGTTGATAAGGCGTAAAGTGATGGGAGATAATGGAAGGCTAAGTGGCGGGTTTGGAAGTCAAAGTGATAAGGTGTCCTTCAAATGGAAGAATGAAGAAGCTTAGGTGTCAAGTTGAATTTTAAGGATGGGCTATGGACTTAAACATGATCTTAAGGGTATTTTAAGCCATGAATTTTGGCTTTACCCCAAACTATCGGCCCTCTCCATTGATGTAGACAATTTTTCCATTTCATTGCATATTCTTGATAAGTGTTAAAGGAAATAAATAACTAGCTAACTTACCTATAATTTATACCCCTAAAATTTACATTAACACCAAAGTCTTCTTATAACCACCATATATATCATGCCACAAATAAAAAAAATTAACATGTCACATAGATCACAAACATCCTTAGCATATATATCTATGAATATTCGATACATATATACATATATATATATATATATATATATATATATAATCAATAATTTTCACAGGGGTTACACACACTCTTTTTCACTCTCCCTCTCGTTGTCTTCCCTAATCTCTCCCACTCTCACTCCATCTCTCTCTCTCTCTATCTCTTTCTCTCTTTCTCTCCCCCTTATCCTTTCTACCTCTCTTTCCCTTTCTCGCTTTCCCTTCTTTTCTCTCTCCCTCTATCACTAGCTCCCTCAACCTCCCTCCCCTCTATCACTAGCTCCCTCACCCTCCCTCCTCCTCTCTCCCTCTCACTTTCTTTTCCCCTATCTCTCTCTCCCTCTCTTTATCTCTTGCCTTCTCTCCACTATACTCCCTCCCGCTCTCTCTCCCCCTCTCCTTCCCTACCTCTCTCTCTCTCTCCTCCTCCCTATCTCTCTTTCCCTCTCCCTCCCTTTTTATTTCTTTATCTCTCTCACTCTTACTCTCTCATCCAATATATATATCCCTCTCTCCCCTATTTGCCTCTCTCCCTTTCTACCCTTCTATATCTCTCTATCCCTTTCTCTACTTCTCCTTCCCCATCTATCTTTTTCATTCTCTCTCTCTCACTCTCTATTTGCCTCCCACTCTTACTCTCTTTCTCTCTATAACCTTCTATCCCTCCCTTTCTCTCTCCCTCTCTCTCCCTTCCTTTCCCTCCCCTCTCACTCTTTTTGTTCATCTCCCTATCTATCTATCTTTATTCCTAACTCTCTCTCACCCTCTCTCTATCTCTCTCTTTCTCTCCCACTATCTCTCCCTCTCTTCCCCTAGCTCTCTCTTCCTCTCCTCTTGTCTCCCTCTCTTTAGCTCTCTCTCTCCCCCTCTTCTTGTCTCTTCTTTCCCTCTATTTAGCTCTTTTTCTCCCTTTTATCTCCCTCTCTCTTTTTCCTCTCTTTCTCTTTCTCTCCTTCTCTTTCTTCTTCTCCCTTTCTCCACTCCTCTCCCTCTCCATGTCTCTCTCATTTTCTCTCATTTTCTATCTATTCCTCTTTCTCTCCCTCTTCATTCTCCCCCTCTCCCTCTCTCCCCCTCTCACTCTCTCTCCCTATCACTCTCCCACTTTTTCTAAAGCTCCCTATCATTCCCTCTCTCCCTTCCCCTCTCACCCTCTCTATATCTCTCTTTTTCCCTTTCCATCTCCCTCTCTCTCTGCCCTCTCTATCTCTCTACCTCTCTCCCTTTTTCTCTCTCTCCCTCCCTCTCATTTTCTCCCACTCTCTCTCTCCCTCTCTTTATGTCTCTCCCTTCTCTCTTTTTCTCTCTCTCTCTCATTTTCTTTTTACCTCTCCCTCTCTTTCACTCTATCCCTCTCTCTCCCTCTCACTCTCCATCTCTTTACCTCCCTACCTCTCTTTCTCCCCTTCTCTCTTGCCCTCTCTCTCTCTCTCTCATGCTCTTTATTTATCTTTGACTCTCTCTCCTTCTTTACCACCTTCTATCCCTCCCTTTCTCCCTCCATCCCTCTTCCTTCCTCTCTCTCCCTTTCCCTCCCTTCTCACTTGTTCTATCCCACTCCCTCTCTATCCCTCTCTCCCTCTCTCTTACCCACTCTCTACCTCTCTCGTTGCCCTCTCTAGCTCTTTGTTTCTATCCCTCTATCTCTCTTTGTCTCTTTCGCTCCCTTTCTTTCTCTTTCTATCTCTCTCCCTCTCTCTATCACTCTCTCCCCCTCTCTTCCTCTCCCTCTCTCACCCTCTATCTTGGTCTCCCTCTATCTCTCGCTCTCCTCTCTCATTCTCTTTCTCTCCCCTTGTCTCTCTTATTCTCTTCCTTTCTCTCTCTCTTTCTCTTCCTTCCTCTCTCTCACTCTCTTTGTCTCTCCCACTCCTTCTCTCTCTATCTGCCTCTCTCTCCCTCTTTTTCTCCCTCTTTGTCTTACTCTCTCTCACCCTCTCTCTATCTCCATATTGCACCCTCTCTTCTTTACCCTCTCTCTCCTTCTATAGCCCCCTTCTTTTTCTCCCACTCCATCTCCCTACCTCTCTCCTATTTTTGCATTTCCCTCCACTCTCCCTCTCTCTTCGTTCCTCTCATTCTCTCTACCATTATCTCTCCCCATTCCTCTCTCTCTTTTCTCTCTACCTCTCTTTCTTTCTCTCACTCTTTCTCTTCTTCTTCAACTCCCTCTCTACATTCCCTCTCCTTCTCCTTATCTTCCTTCCCTCTCTTTCTCCCTCTCTCTCCCTTTCTCCCGATCCATGTCTCTCCTTCTCTCCCCCGCCTCTCATTCTATCCCTCTCACTCTCTCTCTCTCGCCCCCACCCTCCATCTCTTTCCCCCTCTCTCTCTTTCTCCCTTCTTTACCTCTCTATCATCTTCTCCCTCTCTCCTTCTATCTCTCATCTCTCTCCCCTTAACCCCTCTCCTTCTATGTCTCTCTCCCTCTCTCTCCCCTCCCCTTTTATCTCTCACTCTTTTCCTCTTTCACTCTCCCCCTCCATCTTTCCCCCTCTTTCCTTCTCTTTTTCTCTCTCGGTCTTAATCTCTCTCTTTCTCTCTCTCTCTCTTTCTCTGTCTCCCTATCGCCCCTACTCTCCCTCACCCACTCACCTTATCTCTCCCCATCTCTCGTCTCCTTCTTTCTCTCCCATATCACTCTTTATCTCTATATTTTCCTCTCTCTCTCTCTCTCTCTCTCTCTCCCCTCTCCCTATTTCTCTATTTCCTCTTCCCTCTCCCTCTCTTCTTATCCCTCTCTCCTCTCTCTCTCTCTCTCCCTCTCACTCTCCCCTTCCATCTTTCACTCTCTTCCTCTTTCTATCTTACCCTCTCTTTTTCTCTCTCCCCTCCATCTCTCCCCCTCTTTCCTTTTCCTTTTCTCTCTCACTCTCAATCTCTCTCCCTCTCTCTCCCTTCTCCATGTTTCCGCCTCTCTCTCCCTCTTTTTCTCTATCTCCCTATCACCCCCTCTCTCCCTCAACCACTCACCTAATCTCTCCCCATATCCGCCTCTCTTTCTCTCCCCCGTCCCTTTATCTCTCCCTCTCTATCTCTATCTCTTCCTCTCTCCCTCTCCCTCTCCCTCTCTCTATTTTTCTCTCTCTCCTCTTCCCTCTCCTTATCTTCTTATTTCTTTCCCTCTCTCTTTGACTCTCTTTGACTCTATTTCGTTGTCTATCTCTCCCTCTTTCTCCCTCTCCTCGTAATCTCTATCCCTGTCCCCCTCTTTCACCCTCCCTCCCTCCCTCTCTCTTTCTCCATCTCCCTCTCTCTCCTTCTCTCTCTTCCTTTCTCCCATTCTCTCTCTCTCCCTCTCTCCCCTTCTACCTCTCTCTGTGTGTCCCACTTCCCTCTCCTTTTTTCTATCTATCTCCCTATCCTCCTATCTACTTTTCCCTCTCTTTATCCCTTTCTCTCCCTCTCTCTCTTTCTCTCCTTCTTCCACTTCCCTTCTCCCTCTTTCTTTATCTCTCTCCCTTCCTTTCCCCCTTCATATATATATATATATATATATATATATATATCCCTCTTTCTCCCTCTCCCTCTTTCCTTACCTCTCTATCCTTTGCTCTTTCCTTATCTATCCCACACCCTTTTGATTTCTCTCCCCTTCTCTCTCCCTCTCTTTCCCTCCATCTCTTCCTCTACCTCTCTTGCTCTTCCTCTCTCCCCCTTTCTCACCCTCTCTCCTAATCTTTCTCTCTCCCTTCTCCTAATCTCTCCTTCGCTCTCCCTCCCTCTCCCTCTATCTTTCCCTCTCTCCCTCCTCCTCTCTCTCTTCCTCTCTACCTCTATCTCTCCCTCACCCATTCTCTCTCTCCCTCTCTATCCCTACCTCTCATTTTATCCTTATCTCTCACTCTCTCCCTCCCCCTCTCCCTCTCCCTCTCTCCCTTTCTCACTTTCTCTCTCTCCCTATCACTTTCTCTCTCCTTCTCTCTCTTCCTCTCTTTTTTTCTCTCTCCCTATCACCCTCTCTCCTTTTCTCTCTCTTCTCTCTCTCTCTCTCTTTTCCTCTCCCTCTATTTCCCCCTCTATTCCTCTTCCTCTATCTCTACCCCTCTCTCTCCGTCTCTTCCTCCCTCTCTACCCCTCACTCCCACTCCCACTCCCACTCCCACTCTTACTCCTACTCTCTCGTTCTCTCCCTCACTCTCTCTCACTCACTCGTCCCCTCCTCTCCTCCTCTCCCTCTTTACCCTCCCTTTTCAGCTCCATTCATCTCTTTGTCTCTCTCCCTCTCTCCTAATCATTGATCTTCTCCCACTCTCTCCCTCCCCTCTCGTATCCCTACTCTCTCTTTTCATCTCTCTCTGTCTCTCTTTCTCCCTCTCCCTCTCTCCCTTCTCCTTCTCTCCCTCATTTTCTCCATCTCCTTCTATCTCTTTCACTCTTCTTCTCTCCACCTTTCTCTCACCCTCCCACTCTCTCTATCTACTATCCCTTTCTATCTTTATCACACTCTCTCCCTCTCTCTACTTCTCAATTTCCCTCTCTCTCTCCTACCCTCTCTATTTCTCTCTTTCTCTCATTATCTCTCCCCTCGCTCGCTCTCCCTTGCTATCTTTCTCTCTCCCTTGCTCTCTCTCTCTTCCCTCTCTCTCCCTTCTCTCTCCCTCTCTTTCTCTCTATCTTCTCTTCCCTCCCCCTCTCTACCTCCTTTTCCTCTTTTTCCCTTTCTATCCCTCTTTCACCCTCTCTCACCCTCTCTCTCTCTCTCTTCCACTCTCTCCCTTTCTCCCTCCCTCTCTCCCTCTCTTGCTCTCTCCCTTTCCCTCTCACCCTCTCTCTATACCTCTTCCCCTCTCTCGTCTCTCACTCCCTCTTTTTATATCTCTCCCTCTCTCCATATCCCTCTCCTTCGCCATCTCCCCTAGCTCTCTATCCCTCACTCCTAACCTCCCCTCCTACTCTCCTTCCCTCCACCTTCCTATCCCTTTTTCTCTCTACCTTTGCCTTCTTTTTCTCTCCCTCTCCTCCTCTCAATATATATCTCTCTACCATTTTCCTTCTCTCCCTCTCTCTCCCTTCCTTTATTTCCCATTCTCCCTCTCTGTCTCTTCTTCTTTATTTCCCTCTCTCACCTCTCTCTCCCCTCTCATCCTCTCTCTCTCTCCCTATCTTTTTTTCTCTTTACTCTCTTCTTTTTTCTTTCTCTCCCTCTCTTTATATCTCTCTACCTCTTTTTACTTCTCCCTCTCTCGTATCTCTAAATCTCCTTCTTTCTCTCTCATTCTTTCCCTCTCTCTCACTCTCTCCCTCTCTCCTTCCTCTCTCCCTCTCTATCTCTCTTATCTTCTTTCACTCTTCCTCTTACTTTCTTTATTTCCCTCTCTTTAGGCTCTTTCTATTTCTCTCCCTCTCTCCTTCCCTCTCTCACTTTCCCCGTCCCTCTCTCTTATTCAGTCTCTCTTCCTCTCCTTATCCCTTTCCCAATCTCTCTCCCTCTCCTCCTCTTCCTTTCTCTCCCCTTCTCCTTCTTTCTCTTCCCTTTTTCTATCTCTCTCACTCTCTCTATCCTACTTTCTCTCTCTACTATCTCCTTTTCTCTTCCTCTCCCTCCTACACTCTCCATCTATCAATCTCTCCCTCTCTTTACCTCGCTTCTCTCTTCCTTTCTCCCTTTTCATTCCTCTATCTCTCCCTTTCTATCACTCTCTCTCTCCCACTCTCTCATACTATCTCTCTTTCTCTCCCTCCCTCTCTCTCGTGCTATCTATCTCTCTTATTCTCTCCTTATTTCTCTCCCTCTATTTCCCTCTCTCCTTCTTTCTTTACCTCTTCTGTCTCCCTCTACCTCTCTCCTACTCGTTCCTTCCATCTCCCTTACTCTCCCTCTCTCTCACGACCTCTCTTCCTCTCTCTCCCTCTCTCATTCTATCTATCTCTCCCTCTCTCCACTACCTCCCTTGCTATATGACATTAGAACAAAACCTTCCTTGTGTATATAAGAAGTTAGTGGGAGTCTACTAGTCATGGTTGTTCGATAAAAAATGACACCTCGACCATAACATCATGTTGCAAACAAGAGATTAGGGAATCTAGAAGAAATTTCCATAGGATGACATGTAAGAGGAACCTACAATCTACGGATCTATAGAGATAGATCATTTAGAATGTGAGGAGTCTCCCAAAGGTAGTTACAATGACATGATACTAAAATGTTTAGTACGGAACAATCAAGGAAGGTTTTGTTCTAATGTCATATAGCTTGATAACCAACAACAAAGAATCTATAGCACAAGCTAAGGAACCAAGGCCTCATCAACGGTCCAAGCAAGTACTATAATGTTATCACTTGTTTATAGAGATAAAAGAGTCATGGCAACATAAGGATAGAAAAGAACCATACTATAATAATGCTACTAACTCGGACTAAGTCTTTATCATAGCTAAAACATCAATCCCTCACTCGATCATCAAGATTAATGGACATGGTCGGTTGGCTCTAGTGTAAGTGGGAGATTGTTAGTGTCGGTGCCCAAGATCCAACCATGTTTGGATGGACTTATGTTAATATATCATTGTAGCATTTATTTTAATAATAATAAAGAAGTCATTCTATTAATTCTTATATTTACATGTTAGCAAATTCAGTAGAATTAGATAGAAGTCCTTATGATATGCATCCGCATTAATGATGGATCGAAAGATGTGAGACAAACACTAATGTACATAAATGATATCATTAAATGTCCCAAGTTATAGCATTGTCAAGAATGGACATTGACAAAATGCGAATAGACTTGTGAGTGATATGCTCATGCTATTTGATAGTAATAAGAGATCTCATACCTATTGGCATAGTGATGCTAAAGCAAGCACTTAGGTGATTTATGTTAAAGAACATATCACCTGGACTTGACTCACCATCATAACCCATTTGGTTTTAGTATATGAGAGATGGGTACAAATGGTCTTTAGACTTGAAGTTGTCACGGTTATCTCATTGGAGGACTTATGCACTTTGACACTCGTTTTCATAGACCCATTAATGGGTTGCACATGGGCGATTCGTTAAGTGCACCGAGAAACTAATGGAGATAGGTGTATGACTAAGATAGGACATGTCATTCCTTGTATGCTTAAGGACTTATCACATTGCACTTCAATAAATTTCTACTTAAGAAACTCGTGGCCACGGTAGGAGTACACCAATAGAGCATAATTGGTTTACTCTAAGAGCTAAGATATTTAGGAATCGAAGAAAACTTATGTGATCATAATCAAACAAGACTAATAACCAAGTTTGAGATCACACTTTGATAAGTTGACATAAGAACTGAATTGTATGGTAACATGCTCGTAAAAGATAATAATGGATTAAATAATCCTCTTAGAGAATTAGGTAGTCATGATGCCTTACTAGAGGCCAATCTTGATTTATGTATTAAGAGATGAAATAGGAGTCTTTTATTCCCGATACATTGCCAACATATCTAGGAGCCTATTGAGTCATACGCATAAGTTCAAGTACTCACATTACAATTGAGAAGAAAAGATATTGGAAAAAGTTTCTAATTATGAAATTTTTTTATTTTGGAAAGAGTTTCCAAAATGGAAAGTTTCCTAAAATGAAAATTTTCCAAAATGAAAAGTTTCTAAAATGGAAGTTTCCTAAAATGGAAGGTTTTCTATTTTTAGAAATCGATTTCCTAATTTGGAAGTTAGTTTCAAATTTGGAAAACAAAGAGCCTAAAAGGAAAGGAGTTTTCTAGTTTAGGTAAAAAGGGTATTTTTAGAAATTATTTCATAATGTAGACACCGTCAAAATAATCTAAGAATATTTATTTGGATAGTCCAAATAAATTAATTAGGCTAAAAGGCTCATTAGGTTTAATTAAAAGCATTAAGATAATTTTGGTGGGAAGGTAAACATCAACCTTATTAGACAAGAATGAGTGTTTTAAAGATAATAATCAAATAGTCCACATATAAAATAACTCCTCATCCTTGGAGGATAAGGAAGTAACAACTTAGAGTCTTTTATGGACCAAGACCACCACTTTCCTTGTCCTTAGAGGACAAGGGAACTCTCCCCTATAAATAGGAGGAGAGGGGCATCAAAAAGTAGAGTACAAAAGCTAATAAAGAATTTCGATCAAAAAGAAAAAAAAGGGAAAATTTGACCGACCCTTAAAATAACCTAGGGCATATGGCTAAGAGAGGCAAAAGAGAGAAAATAGTTTTCTCCAAAAAAACCTATCACAAAATGCTCTTACCTTCTCCTTTAAGGTTGTCGCAAAGTTGCTCGAGATTGATTTCTAGAGAAAATACTTAATCAAAAAAGGTGGAGCTAGCACTCCATCAATTTCGAGTGCTTCTTTGTGGATGTTTAGATTGAATAGATCATCAAGAGAGGTCGAACACTTGGATGGCTAATCAAGAAAAAGGAATTTAGATAAGCGCTACAAGAGATAATCTTTTACTTTTATCTTATTATTAATTTATGCATGATTAATATATTCAATGGCATGATCTTGGCCCTTAGATGGATGAAAATTTTATTTATTTTGCATCTTCATAGGATGCATGATCCTCCAAGTTTCTCTTTCTCTTTCCCTCTCTCCCTTTATCTCTCCCACTCTCCCATTCTCTCTCCCACTTTGTCTCTCTCTCTCCCTCCCTCCCTCCCTCCCTCTCTATCTCTCTCACTCTCTCACCATCTTTCACCTTCTCTCCCTCTTCTCGTCCCTCTCGCTCTCTCTCTGCAGCTCCCTCTCTCTCACTATCTCCCTCTCTATCTTTCCCTCTACCTCCGGTTCACTCTCCCTCTCTTAATTCCTCTTTCTCTCTCTCTATCTCCATTTATTTCTCTACTTCTCTTTCTTCATCTCTGTCTCCCTCTCCCTCTCTCTCCCTTTCACTCTCTCCCCTCATTTCTTCTCTCTCCTTTCCCTTCCTCTCCCTCTCTCCCATCCTCTCCTTCTCTCTCTCACTCTCTTCCTTTCTCTATCTCTCTCACTATTCCTCTCCTTCTTCCTCTCCTTTTTCCCAGCCTATACCTCTCCCCTCTCTCCCATTCCTTCTCTCCCTCCATTTCCCCCTTCTCTTTCCCTCTCTCTCTCTTCCTTTTCCTCTCTCTCCCTATTTCTCTCTCTCTCTCTCTCCCACTCTCTCTCCCCCTATATATAAATATATCTTTCTCCCTCTCCCTCTCACCCTATCATTCTCTTTATCTCTCCCTCTCACTTTCCCCCTCTCTCTCTATCTCTCTCCCCCTCTATCTCTCTCGCTAATCCATGTCTCTCCCATTCCTCTCTCTCCTCCTCCCTCTCTCTCTTTCCCTCTTTCCATCTCTCCCTCCCTTTCTTTCAACACTCTCTCCCTCTCACTCTCTTTCTCTCCATCTCTCCCTCTCCCTTTCTCTCTCACTCTTCCACTCTCCCACTCTTTCTCTCTCTCTCACTTTCTCACTCCTTTTCTTTCTCTCTATCTATCTTCCTTTTTTCTCTCTCTACCTATCCCACTTCCTCTCTCTCCCTTTCTCCCTCTCCCTCTCCCTTCCTTTCTCTATCTCGCTCTATCTACCTCTCCCTTTTTATGTCTCTCTCCCTCTCCCTCTCTTTTCTCTCTCTTTTCCTTTCCTTCTCCCTCTCCCTCTCCCCTTCTCCTTCTCTCCTTCTCCCTCTCTCTCTATCTCTCCTACTCTTTCCTCTCTCTCTACCCTATCTCTCTCCCTCTCCCTCTCCCTCTCCCTTTCTCACTTCCTTTCTCTCTCCCAACTCTCCCTTTTTATCTCTTTCTCTCTATCCCTTCCCTCTACCCCCTCTCTCTCTCCCCCTCTCGCTAACATATACCTTTCTTCTTCACTCTCTATCTCTCCTTTACTATATCTCTCTCTCCATCCATCTCTCTTTATCCTATGTCCCTCTCTTTTTCACCTTTCTCTCTATCTTCCTCTATCTCCCTGTATCTCTCTCTCCCTCCCTCTTTCCCTCTATCTCTATCTCCTTTTTCCCTTTCCCATTATATATATATCTCTCTCTCTCCACCTCTCTCCCTCCCTCTCTCTCACTTTCTATCTCTCTTCTTATCCTCCTCAATCTCTCTCTCCCTTTCTCACTATCTCCCCTCCTATCTCTCTCTACCCCCTCTCTCCTTCTCTCTCCCTCTTTTTCCCCCCTCTCTCCTCCTCTATCTCTATCTCCCTCCTCTCCCCATCTCCAGTTCTCTCCCCTCTCTTCCTCTCTCTCCCCTCTCCCTCTATCCTTTTCCCTTTCTCCCTCACTCTCACTCTCTTTATGCTTATTCACTATCTCTCCTTCTCTCTCTCCATCTATTTCTCTCTCTCCTCTTCTCCCTCTCTTTCTCTATCTCTCTCTTCCTCCCTCTTTCTCTCTCTCTTAATCTTTCTCTCCCTTTCTCCCTCGCTCTCTTTCCCTCTCCTCTATCTCCCATTCTCGCTCTACCTCTTTATCTCCCCCTCTCTCTTTCTCACCTACGCTCTATATCCCTCCCTCTCTCTATATCTCTCCCTCTCCCTCTATCCCTCCCTCTTCCCCTATTTCCCTCTTTTTATTAGTCTTTCTCTCTCTACCTTTCTCTATCTCTCTTTCTCTTTCCCTCTTCTTCTCTCTCCCCTTACTCCTTCTCCCTTTCTTTTTCCCTTTCTCTTCCATTCTCTCTTCTCTCTCCCCTTCTTTGTCTCCTTTTCTCTCCCATTCCCCCTCTCCCTCTATGCCTCCCTCTTCCCCTCCTTTTCCCTCTCTCTCCCTCTCCCTCTCCCTCTTTCTCCCCCTATCTCTTTCTCTCTCTTTCTCTCCCTCTTTCCACCTCTCTCTCACTCTCTCCCTCCTCCTCTCCCTCTCTCTCATTCTCTTTCTCTCCCCTTCTCTCTCACTCTTCCTCTTTCCTTTTCTCTCTCACCCTCTCTCCCTCTCTCGTCTAATGAGAATAAAGAAAGTCAAGGTTGTATTAATGGAAACCAAGGAGCTGAATGGGATAACAAGGTTGTGTCTCCAAGGGAGATCCAAGATGGTGAGTTTACAAGTCTAAGATTTTATCCCTTACACATTAAAGATGGTCCAATGAAGCGGACTAGGGCTAAGAAGCTTAAAGAAGCTCTCTATGGGTCGATTCAAGAATGTTGGGCGGAATGCACTTCCAAAGGGCCAAGGGAGCATTGTGGCATCATCTTAAGAGAACGAGGAGGATCCAAGACTTATCAATCTATTCTAAGTCCAATATTGAACTCCTTAAATCATATTAGGCCTATTTTCTTATATCTAGTTTAATTATAATTAGAATTACTTAATTATGTTAGATTTGAGCTCAATGTTTTAAGCTCTATTATTTGCATATTCTTTTAAATCCATTAGGGTTTGTTTCTATTCTCCTTAGGTGGAAGGGACATGTAGAGTCCTTTTAGAGTTAGGAGTGGTAGGTTTAGCCTATTTAATGACTTGGTTGAGTTTTATTTTAAAAGACAATAATTTTGAAAGTTAATAAATTCGAGAGGATTTTCTTCCTTTATTCTTTCATGAACTAAATCTGACTTATCAAGGATTACAACCCTTGTGGCATCTCTAAACTTATCATCCTTCATAGGGTGTGGTGTTCTTCACTCCATCACATGATAGCTTTGGTTCTTGCCTCCTTATAGGCAACGGGTCGGGTTCGTGTATTATAACCTAATTAGGCACATTCTTAGGGTTATCTATTGATAAAGGTTTTTGGATCTCTCATCTTCATACGTGGGGTTCACATTAGTTGATATCAAAGCCTAGGTTATGCAAAGTCAAGTTGGTTATCCATAGTCCTTGCTTTTTTATTTTGTATCAGTCTTGTTTCCTTTGTTGCATCTTCCTTATTATTCTGCCATATCTTTTCTCATTTGAGTCTTATGTTCCTTTGCTTGATAATACTAAAAAAGAAAAAAAATGGAAAAGGTTTGATTGATAGTTAACTTCATTTTCTCAATATAAATCGAGTTCTTTTTTCATTATCTTTTGTTCTATTTTGTTTCTTTATAGTTAATTTCATTTTAGTCTAAATTGAGTCAATTTTAATTGAAAAAATGCAAAAGGAAGTCTGATTTGTTTCTATACTATTGTGTCTCATTTGTTATTATTTATTTAAATTTAATTCAAGTTAGTTTTAGTGTCATTCTTAGTGGTCGTGAACTTAAAATTCTTATTTGAATTTGTTTGTCAATTCCTTGTTCCAAATCTGTTTGAAATATAATCCTTGGAAAGGGAAGTTGTTGAGTCACTTGTGTAACCCCCACAAAAATATTTAACGAGACATATATATATGCTAGAATATTCATGTAAATATACATTAGGTACGAGTGCAATTGTCGGTGTCACTTTAACTATTTGGTGGTGATAGTTAATTAGTACTTATGTGGAAATTTTGGGGCACTTATGTGAGAATTTTAGGATGAAGTTTCAAAAAAATTAATTAATTACCACTCATCATATATTAAGTACTTGGGACATATTATACAAGGGAAATAGAGGTATGTATAAAACTTTGGGAATGTCGAATATTTTTCTTGAAAATATCATAATGGAAGGGAAGGAAATTTTTGAGTTTAGAGGGGGAATTTATGAAAATCTATGAAGGAAATATGTTGGTTACTTGAAGCTAAGTTAATTAGGGTATTTAATTAGTCTAATCTCTTAGTTAGGACACCTAAGCCATTTCATTAAATGCAAGAGAGCCAGCTCACCCAACTTGCACACAAACTTGCCACCTTCACCATGACTCACCAAGTTACTTTACACTTTGCCTAATTAATTCAAGACACATATAGACCTATTTAATCCAAGGAAATGGAAGACATATATATAGAGAGAAAGAGAGGAAATGGAAAACATTTTGGAAAAACTAGTAAGCTGCCAAAGGAGAGAAGAAAAACAAAGGGTGAGGAAGAGAAAAACAAGTAAAGGAAGAGAGAAAAGAGAGGAAAGAAAGAGAGAAAAGAGAGGAAAGAAAGAGAGAAGGGAAGAAAAGCTAAGGGAACCTAACCTCATCCAAACTAGGTAAGTGGGTTTTGTTTATGTCATTTTTTTTATCCTTTCATGAAAATTGATGTACTTGCTTAAGCTTCTAATTATGTTGTGTTGTATTGATGTGTTGGTCTTGTTACGCTTGGTTGGTATAGGATTTTTTGTTATTATGGAATATCTATGTAAGTAAGTTTCTTTATTGCTTCATGCCATTCAATTGATGTTATTGTAATTGATTAAGCTTGTGTATAAGTTGTGATGTGTTTGTTGGCTTAGTTATGTTGGTTAGGTTGTGTGGTCGATCAAAACATGATATGAGAACTTGGAACTAATATAGGCATGAATAAAATGGAGTACAAAGGAAAGAAAAATGAAATTTTAGGGTTTTCTTGAGCAAACGTTAAGTCGGAGAGTTACACGGCCTTTCACACGGGCTTGTTTTTGTTCGTGTAATGAAGAAATGTATTTTTCTTGAAGTCAAAGAGTTACACGACCTCCCACACGAGCATGTCCTTGCTCGTGTAATGAAGAAAGGTATTTTTCTTTAGTCGGACAGTTACACGGTCTCCCACACGGGCGTGTCTTTACCCGTGTAATTCACTAGTCACCGAAAATTCACCACTTTTACTTTATACTTACTTGATTTTCGTCCTTTTTCACCAAGATAACGTAATTGATGGTCAATTAGGCTCAAATAGATATAAAATAAAAATAAAAGAAAGAATATACCTTAAAATGAGTGAAAATTGGTTCAAATGCTAATTATTATTTGAGTCATAGTGGAACAAAATTAATGATTAGAATTATGATAGGAATCAAAAGAAAAGCACCCATATGCACAATTATACCCACGATTAAATTAATACCATTCGTCGATCTTTAATTCTAACAAAGGGAAACATGATGATAAAGGGTATGAGCATGGTCGAAACCTTATGTGGGTTGGACCTATAAAAATATATGAAGTTAGATCCTGTATGGATTGGATATGTTTAATATGATACGTATAACATCACGTGCATCATGTGCATTATGGGGTAAATGGAGAAAAGTCAATTGAATAAGGATTGGTTTACTTGGTTAGGTTGATAACCTAACGGGAAAAATGGGTATTAGCGATCCAACTATGTACGTACTCTATGCTTGTGTGCCTCCATCGTTAAGCAATGAATTCTCGCTAACGGTGGCTACAACGAGGAATAATTTCATTGTAGCAAAAGGTGATTTGATAATCACCTAGATTAAAAATAGAGTAGACTAGCTAATATCTAGGGTACCTAGAATTAAAATTGATAAGTATGGTGGAAAGTTAGAAAAGCATTGCATATCACATGCATAACCCCACTTATTGAGCTTCGACTCACCCCATCGTTATTTTTTTTTTATGATGTGATAGGAAAAGGACAACATAATAAGGATACGACTGACTCCTCCTAAAAGACTCATGTGTACACAAAATGCTGAAACTGGTTTTGTCCGTAATTTAGGGGTATGGAATCCGTACGGAATCAATTGCTATTTGTAATATTTTGTTACCGTAATTAGTTATGTCATGTACAATTTACTATATGTAGTTTTGTTATGCAATTTACTATTAATTTCTTAAGTACATCGTACGAGACATGATTAGGGTTTGGGTAGTGTCAACGTGACGTGCTTTGCCTAATCACTTCTATTTCGGTAATAGTCGGTGGATTGAGGTGGGGATGCCATAACTTGCAATTGGTTAGTTCTTATGTGGTTTTAATTAGTTTGTGAATGGAACAAAGGAGTGAGTTAGGATCGGTAAAAGGCTGGAGAGTGTGAGCATATTAAAGAAAAAAACCCAAAATAAAGCAAACATGAGCGTTGAATGTCATCGATTTGAGTGAAATATTTGAGGGATGCGTGTGAGGATTGTTTTATTACTAACGAATTTTATGCAAGTTTTTGAACATGTCAAAAGATAAAAATTCTAAGGGAGGGTGAAGTGATTATTGATGATGATGTTTATAGTGAGTCATTAGTAATTATCCATGCTTTAAGCACACAAGTGAAAAATGAGGAGGAACGAAGAGATAATATTTTTCATGCTCGATGTCGTATCAATAAAAGGTTTGTTGTTTGATAATAGATGGGGGCATTTGTGTCAATGTTGCTAGTCTTGAGTTAGTCAAAAAATTGAGTTTTCCCATAATTGAACATTCTAGACCATATACATTGCAATGGGTAACTCGGGTGTGGAGAAGTTAAGGTAAATAAACAAATGATAGTGTCTTTTTCTATTGAAAGATACAAGGATAAGGTTTTGTGTGATGTTGTGCCGATAAGAATGGGTCATATGTTTTCTAGGAAAACCTTAGCAAGTTGTTAGAAAAGTGACACATGATAAGTTTAGCAATAAATATTCATTTGATATGAGGGGATGGAAAATAACACTTGTTCCATTGCCACATAAGCAAGTTTATGAGGCCTAAAGGAATTTGTAAAAAGAAATTGAGAGAAAAAAGGTTGAGAGCACTCAAACTTTTAGTCATAAAGATGACTATATTGCTCGTTGATTTTATGGGTGTTCGAGCACTCAAATTTTCAATCATGATGATGACTATATTGCTCCTAATAAAAAGTTAACCAAGAGTGATTACAACCCTAAGGCCAAGGAATCTAAATTCAATCTTAATTTATGAGAACTAGTGCTTGAGGAGAAATTGGAGAGTATTAAACAAGAAGAATCTATGCTCATTGATGACTTGGCAAAATAACAAGAAGAGCCAAAAGAGAATGAGTTTAATAATCTTATAGCTATGCAAGAGAGGAAGATAATGAGAAGATTGTGGATGTTCAAGAGAATATACCATATATTGGATTTGTCCTTTGGAAGGAGTCTAATGACAACAAAATCAAACCAGAATTTTTTTGGCCCTTATTTCTTCGTATTTTGTAGGTTGGGTATGCGCATATGTTATTGATACATTGTTATTAAAAAATTCGAGGACAAGTGTTCTCCAACCGAGGGAGTATGATGAGCATCAAAGTCGGATTCGAGGATGAATCTTTTTAAAGGAAATTAGGAATGATGAGAATAAAGAAAGTTAAGGCTATATTCTCCCTACATCTAATGGTTCAACTATTGATCCATTGTTGTTATGTAGATATTGTCCATCAAAGCTGTCATCCTTTCTTTTCTAAGCTCCTCGTACACTTTAGAAATGTAAGCACCATATTTAGTATCATATAATCATAAGGTGGAATTTAGAAATAAAAGGATTAACATTAATAACATAAATACTTGAGGTGATGGTAGAACACTTCTTTTGCACTTATTCTAGGTACTCCTTGTAGTTGCGCTTCTAATGCCCTTTTTTGTTGCAAATAAAGCAAAATGGATCGTTTGGACTACTATGAGCCTCGACCTTTTTCACTCCTCTAGTAGGTGCGATTAAAGACTTCTTCTTCTTTTTTGGCTTTTTCTTACCCTTTATCGCACCTTTTCCCTTACTAACTAGAAGTATAAAAAATTTATTCTTCATGTTAGTTTTGGATTGAGCTTCTCTTAGCATGAACAATAACTCTCCAAGATTCTTTTCTATGTGCATCATGTTGAAGTTCATGATGAACTATCCAAAGCTATTGGGCAACGATTACAATACTAGCTCAATGAATAATTCAGCATCTAATCCAACTTTACGTTTGGCCGATCTATCGATATAGCTTATCATTTCGGTGACATACTTTTTGACATTTGATCACTTATCCATTCCGGCTCTAAAGAGCTTTCTTGCTATCTCATAGTGCTCATGCCTAGTATTCTCCTCAACTAAGCTCTTGAGTTTTGCTATGATAACAAAAGCTTGTGAGATTCCATGATGGCTCCTATGTTCCAATGTCATAACATAAACATGATGCTCTAAGTAGTGATCCCATCATCTCTATGTTCGATCCATGCTTCATGAGTTTTAGTTTAAACTAAAGGAGGCTCACTCGAGAGAGCTTTCTCTATCATATAGAGAATTTTCTCATGTTAGAGGACTATCCTTAAATTCATTTCCCAATCGAGAAAGTTCATGCCATTAAAGGCATTATTTTCATCAATGATCGATTATATCGATGTGTTGCCGACCATACTATGCAATCCGACATGATAGAAAAGCGTATCATTTGGTTAATTAAATTACATAAAACTAAATAAAGCATAAATTAAAGAAGTAAAATCTATGTTTTCTCCCACTATTTTCTTCAAGTTCTATAACCTTCAATATAGGACTCAACAAAACTTTTTGATTCATTTTCCTAGTCGATTAAGATCTCATCCTCTAATATACATTAGCCTTAAGTTATCTCAACATGGCATACTTGAAGGATTAGGTAGGTAACTTTTTACCAATTACATCTAATGTAATTCCTAATTTTATTGGTATGACAACTTCTTGTCTTTATCACATCTTATGTGAATAACAATCTTTACGTATAAGTTTATTGGACCTTGAGTTATCTCAATGAACCTAAGAACTCATTTAAGTTAGACCCAACATTTGGGGACATCACATGACCCATGATTTATTTTCCTCAAGAAAAAAGTGACTTTGAGTTATCTCAACAAGCCAATAATGACCAAGAGATTTCCCACCTCATAACATTAGGAAGCAATTAACGTAATATTTTATGTGAAGAATTTAATATGGTTGGTCTTATCCTAGCATGCATACTAAACAATAATCATATTATTCCTAATCATGCATACTAACATTGATTTTATTACATTCATATATGTCATGCATGGCTCGAGGATCTGGTGAATGATAATAAATTTCTAGTACTAGCCCCCTCGAGCCACAAGGAGACTAGTGGATCAATTCTAGGTGAAACATTACTACAAATTCTTCATGAATGTCTTCATTCTTTGGTGTCTTCTCCTTGTATCTATTCTAATTCCTATCTTCTACTTTACATTTATTAGAAATAAGAAATCTCGACTTACATTCGAGGGGAGTTAGGTGAGAAGAGAAATACAATAGAGTAATAGAGAAGGTAGGACACATAGGTCCTATTTATCAAAAAATTAACAAGCATTCATTCATAAAACTAGGTCGACTCATCCATACTATTCACTAATGCTTCAATCACATTGATACATGGCATTTTAATGTAACAATTTCATTTATAAAACAATTATAAATCTATAGTTTTCGTCATTTTATAAATTTATCAAAATTTCTCTAAATTTCAATTTTAAAACCTATTGGGCTTGGGCCCACTTTGGGCTTATCAACCTTTTTAGGCCTCGAAGGTTCACGGGCTTGAAAGCCTAAACCCTTGGGTTTACATGCCCATGTATGTCTACCGACGAACCACTTGCCTAGCACGAAAGTGCTTGGCCGATGGCGTCATCGCCTAGCTTGCATGCTCGGCCTGCGCACTGGTAGGCACTGCTTGCTAGGCACCTAGTGTGCGGCTAGGACGCTTGGCAACGCGACCTAGCATATAGCATAGCTCGCATGCCTAGAGTACGTGCCGGTGTATAGCCTAGCCTACACACCTAGTGTGTAGGCCGGCACGTAGTGCCTATCATGAATGCCTAACGTGCATGGCTTGGCACACGGCTCGGCTCGCATGCCTAGGGCATAGCGATCGGTAGGGCTACCATGTATGTGAGCATCGACGTCCAACGTTGACCTCGTGTGCCCTTATGAAGTTTTACCCAAAATTCAGTTTTACTTTTTTATAATCGGGCATAGCTAATTCATGCAATTAATCATAATCAACTAAGCATACGATCAAATATTCAATGGAGGCTCGATACCAATTGAAGGATCATGCATCCTATGAAGGTGAGGAATAAATAAAAATTTTCTTCCATCTAAGGATCAAAGATCAAGCTATTGAATCTATTGACCATACATGCATGAATTTAAAGTAAGGATCCAAGATTACCTCTTGTAGCGTAGATTTAAATTCCTCTTCAAAAAATACATCCAAGTGTTCGACCTCTATTGATGATCCAAGTAGTACACATATCCACAAAGAAGCACTTAAAGTCAATGGTGTCATAGCTCTATCTTTTATGATTTAGTATTTTCTATAGAAATCAATCTTAGGCAATTTTGAGAAACAATGTTAAAGGAGAAGGAAATAGTATAGCTCGCTAGAGTTTATGAGAAAACTATTTTCTTCTTATTTTTTCTCTTGACCGTGTGCCCTCTATTATTTTATTTTAGGGTTGGCCAAAACTTTGCTCCCTTTATTTTTCTAGGTCAAATGTTACCTTATTATTTTTAAGCTTGCCCAAATACTCTCTAGGTTCATTTTTTTCTTTATGCCGCACCTCTTCTCCTATTTAAAGGGGGAGAGTTTCTTTGTCTTCCAAGGACAAGGAGAGGGGTGGCAACAAGTACTTTTAGAACTCTATATTTTTACTTTCTTATCCTCTAAGGATGAGAAATTATTTTATATATGGACTATTTGATTATTATCTTTAAAACATTCAACCTTAGCCAATAAAGTTAATGTTTATCCTCCTATCAAAATATCTTAAGGCTTTTAATTAAATCTAATGGGTCAAAACTATTTTAGCCTAATTAATTCATTTAGACTATTCAAACAAATATTCTTAAATTATTTTGGTCAGATCTATATTAGGAAATAATATTCCAAAATACCCTTTTAACCTAAATTAGGAAACTCTTTTCGTTTTTGGTTCTTTGTTTTCAAATTTTAAACTAACTTCCAAATTAGGAAATCGATTTGTAAAATAAAAAAACTTTTCATTTTAAAAAACTTGCCAATTAAGGAAAATTTTCATTTTGGAAACCTTTTTCAAAATAGGAAACTTTTATTCTGGAAAACTTTTTCTAATATCTTTACTTCTCATTTATAATGTGAATATTTATGCATGTGACTCAATAGTCTCCTAAATATGTTGGTAATGTATAAAGAAAAAAAGATTCCTCTTTTATCTTTTGATACATAAATCATGATTGGCCTCTAACAACACATCATGACTACCTAATTCTTTAGGAGGATTAGTTATAAGTCCTCTTTCACAAGCATGGTTACCATAAAATTCAGTCCTCATGTCAACTTATCATAGTATGATCTCGAATTTAGTTATAAGTCTTGTTCGATTATGATCACACAATTTTTTTTCGATTCTCAAATGTCTTAGCTCTAGGAGTAAACCAATTATGCTCTATTGGTGTACTTCTACCGTGTTTAGGATCATGCATCCTATGGAGGTGCGAGTAAAAAAAAAAAATTTCCTCCATCTATGGGCCCAAGATCATGTCGTTTAATCTACTAACTAGACATACATGAATATAAAGCTATAAATAAAGGATTACCTCTTATAGGACATATCTAAATTACTTTTTCATAAAAGCCATCCAAGTGTCCGACCTCTATTGATGATTCATACAATCAAAGTATCCACAAAGAAGCACTCAAAATCAATAGGGTCCTAGCTCCACCTTTTCTAATTTGGTATTTCTTATAGAAATCAATCTTGGACAATTTTGCAACAACCTTAAAAGAGAAAAAAAGAGTATAGCTTGCTATAGTTTAGAAGAAAACTATTTTCTCCTATATTTTCTCTCTTGGTTGTGTGCTCTCTATAATTTTAAGGCCGATAAAAAATCTCTCTCTCTCTCTACATCCCTTGTGTTAGCCAAAATTCTCTCTCCTTTTTTTTCATTAGTTGCTACACCTCTCTCTCTCTCCTTGTCCTCCAAGGATAAGGAGAGGGACATCAACGAGTCCATAATACATGTAGATTTTTTTATCATTATCTTTAAAACATTCAATCTTATCAAATAAGGTTGATGTTCATCCTCCCACCAAAATATCTTAAGGCTTTTAACTAAACCTAATGGGTCAAAACTATATTAACCCGGTTAATTTATTTGGACTATCCAAATAAATATTCTTTAACTTATTTTGATGGGGTCCACATTAGCAAAAAAATTCCCAAAATATCTTTTTAACCTAAATTAAGGAACTACTTTTAGGTTCCTTATTCCTATATTTGAAACTAACTTCCAAATTAAAAAACTAATTTCTAAAATAAAAAAACTTTCTATTTTAGAAAAAATTCCAATTAAGGAACTTTCCACTTTGAAAACCCTTTCTAAAATAGGAATCTTTCATAATTGGAAACCTTTTCCAATACCTTTGCTTCTAATTTATAATATGAATACCTAAACTTATGCGTGTGACTCAATAGGCTTCTAGATATGTTGGCAATGTATCAAGAACAAAAGACTCCTCTTGTGTCTCTTAATATATAAATCAAGATTGGCTTCTACCAAGGCATCATGACTACCCAATTCTCTAGAAAGATTAGTTAATCCATTATTACCTTTCATGAGCATGGTCACCATACAATTCGGTCGTCATGTCAACTTATCACGAGTGTGCTCTCAAACATGGTTATAAGTCTTGTTCGATTATGATCATATAAATTTTCTTTG
Organism: Dovyalis caffra; assembly: GCA_963924115.1. NCBI lineage: Eukaryota > Viridiplantae > Streptophyta > Magnoliopsida > Malpighiales > Salicaceae > Dovyalis > Dovyalis caffra. The sequence continues at coordinate 3,386,802 of CAWUPB010000351.1, forward strand.
ATTTCTAAATGTCTTAGCTATTAGAGTAAACTATCTATGCTATATTCGTTGTACTCTTATTATGGCCATAGGTTTCTCGAGTAAAAATTTATTGAAGTCCAATGTGATAACTCCTTTATCATATAAGGAATGACATGTCCTATCTTAGTCATACACCTATCTCTATTGGATTCCTAATGTACCTAAGAAATTGCCCATGTGCAACCCATTAATGGGTCCATCAAAACGGGTGTCAAAGTACATAAGTTCTCCAATGAGATAACTATGACAACTTCAAGTCCAAGGACCATTTATATCTATCTCATATGAGATTCGCATAGATAAAAGCCAAATAGGTTCTCATGGCGAGTCAAGTCCAGGTGATATGTTCTCTAACATAAATAACCTACATGCTTGCTTTGGCATCTCCATGTCAATGGGTGTGAGATCCCCTACTCGCTATCATATAGCATGATCATAGTACTCAAAATTGTATCCGTGTATTATCAATATCCATCTTGAAAATGCTATGACTTGGAACATTTAATGATATCATTTATATACATTAGTGTTTGTCTCACATCTTTCGATCAATCACTATTGCAAATGCATAAAATAAGGACTTTTATCTAATTTTACTTAATTTATCAATATGTAAACATAATAATTAATAGAATAAATTTTTTATTATTATGAAAATAAATAATGCAATAATACATTAACATTAGCCCATCCAAAATGGTTGGATCATAGGCACTAATACTAACACTATGATCATAGATTTCTCAAGCGGACATTTATCAAAATGCAATGTGATAACTCCTTTAGCATACAAGAAATGACATATCCGATCTTTTTCATACTCCTACCTTTGTTGGATTCCTAGGGTACCTAATGAATCATCCACATGCAACCCATTAATGAGTCCATCGAGACGAGTGTCAAAGTGCATAAGTCCTCCAATAAGATAACTATGATGACTTCAAGTCTAAGGACCCTTTGTACCTATATAGCATGAGATTCCTATAGGCGAAAACCAAATAAGTTCTCATGGTGAGTCAAGTTTAGTGATATGTTCTTTAACATAAATCACCTAAATGCTTGCCTTGGCATCACCATGCCAATAGGTCTAAGATCTCTTACTCGCTATCATATAGCATAAGCATAGCACTCACAAGTCTATCCGCATATTGTCAATGTCCCTTCTTGGCAATACATCAACTTGGGATATTTAATAATATCATTTATATGCATAGTGTATGTCTCACATCTTTCGATCAATCACTATTGCAAATGCATATCATAAGGACTTCTATCTAATTCTACTGAATTTATCAACATGTAAATATAATAATTAATAGAATGAATTTTTTTATTATTAAAATGAATGATGCAACAATACATTAACGTAAGCTCATCCAAACATGGTTGGATCTTAGGCACTAATACTAACATTCTCTTTCTCTCCCTCTCTCTTGCCCTATCTTGATTGTCTTTTTCTTTCTCTCTCCCTCTCTTCTTTAGTCTCCCCATCCTTCCGACCTCTCTCTCTCTCTCTCTCCCTATCTCCCTCTCCCTCTCCCTCTATTTCTCTCTTCCTCTCTCTCTCCCTCTTTCACTCCTTCCCTCCTTTCCCCTTCTCCCTCTCTCCCTCTCTCCCCCTCTTTCCCTCTTTATCTCTCTCTCCCACTTTATCTCCCTTTCTCGCTCATTCTCTTTTTCATTCTCTCTCTAGCCCTCTCTCCCCCTCCCTCTCTCTCTCTCCCCTTCCCCTTCTCCCTCTCCCTCCCTCTTTTTCCATTTCTTCCTCCATCTCTCTCTTGCTCCCTCTCTCCTCTATCTCTCTCCCCTCTCTCTTTCTCCCTCTCTTTCTCTTTCCCTCTCTTTCTCACTCTCCCTCCCTCTTCTTATCTCCTTCTTCCCCTCTTCTAATCTATCTCTCTCTCCCTCTCCCTCCCTTTTCCTTTTTATCTCTTTCTCTCTCTCTCTCCCTTTCTATCTCCCTCTTTCTATCCTTTTCTCTCCCTCTTCTCTCTTTCCTCTCTCCCTCTCTACCCTTCTCTCCCCCTCTCACACCCTCTCCCTCCTCCCTCTCTCTTTCTCCCACTAACTTTTTCTTTCTTACGCTCTCCCCCTCTTGATCATTCCCTTTCTCTCCCTTTCACTCACACTCTTTCCCTTTTTATCTATCTCTTTCTCGAGCTTTCCCACTCCCTTTCACTCTCTCTCTCCCTCTTATCTTTTACCTCTCTTCCTCCCTATAACACTCTCTCCCATTGCCTCTCTCCCCTTCTCTCTTTTTCTCCCTCTCATTTTTTGTTCCTCTCTCCCTTTTTCAATCTTTCCCTCTATCTAACTCTCCCTCCCTCTCTCTCTCCCCTCTCTTACTCTTTCCCTCTCCCTTTCCCTTCCTCCCACTTTCTATCTCTCCCACTTTCCCTATCTCTCTCTCCCCCTCTCCTTCTCCCCCTCCCCTTCTCCCCTCTCTCCAATTTGTCTACCACTCTCCCATTTTCTCTCTCTTTCTCTCCCTCTCTTCCTTTCACTCTCTCGTTCTTCCTCTCTTGCTCCCTTCCTCCCTCTCCCTTGCTCTCTCTCCCTTTCCTTTTATCTCCCACTCTCTCTATTCCTCTCCCTCTCTTTTTCTACCTCTCTATCTCTCTCTCCCTCTCTCTTCTGCTCTCTCCTTCCCTCTCCCCACCTCTCTCTCACCTTCTCTCCCTCTCCCTCTCTTACCCTTTTTCTTTTTTCTCTTTCCTTTCCTTCTCCCCCTCACTCTCTCTCCCTCTCTCGACCTCTCAACCTTTATTGCTCTCTTTCTCTCCCTCACTTCCTCTTCCTCTTCTCTTGCTCTCTCACTCTCTCTTTCTATCTTTCTCTTCATCTTTCCCTCTCTCCCCCTCTCTCCCTCCCTCTCTCCCTCCTCTCTTTTCCTCTCTAATTCTCTACCACTCCCTTTCATTCTCCCTCTTTCCCTCTCTATCTACCTCACTCTCTCCTTTTCTCTCTACCATACTCTCTTTCTCTCCCCCTCTCACTCCCTCTCTCTCCCACTCTCTCCCTCCTTCCCTCACTATCTCTCCCTCTTTCTCTCTCCCTACTTTCTCTCCCTCCCTTTCCCTTTCTATCCCGGTCTCTCCCCTCCCTCTCTCTCCCTCTTTCTCTATCTCTCATCATCTCTCTCTTTCACTCTATCTCCCTTTTTCTCTTTCCCCTACTCTCCAACTCTCCCTCATAATCTTTCTCACTCTATCCTTTATCTCTCTCTCCTCTCTCCCTCTATCCTTGTCCCTCTCTCTCCCTCTCTATCCCTTTCTTTCTTCTTCTCTCCTTTTCTCTCTCCTCTCTCCTTCTTCTCTCCCCCTCTCTCCCTCTTTATCTCTCCATCTCCCATTTTCTCTCCATCCTTCTCCTTCCCTCTCTCTCCTTTCCCTTTTCTCTCTCTCCCCTACCCTCCCTCTCTCCCTCACTCTCTCCCTCCCTCTCTCTCTTTCATTCCCTCCGCCACCCTTTCTTTTTTTTTCTCTTTTTTCCTCTCTCCCTCTCTTTCTCTCTTCCTATATATGTATCACTCCCTTTTTTCCCTCTTTAACTCTATCTCTCTCTCTCTCTCCCTCTCCCTCTCTATCTCTCTTTCTATCTTGCCTTATTTCCATCCCTCTCTCCTTCTCTCACCCTCACTATTTCTCTCGTTCTCTCACTCTCACTCTCTTCCTTTCTCTCTCTCTTTTTCCCCTTTCTCGTCCGTTCCTCACTCCTCTTCTCTCTCCTAATCTCTTCCTCCCTTTTTGTATTAGTGTGATACCCAAGATCTAACCATATTTGATAAGCTCGAGTTAGTGTATTATTGTATCATTTATTTAAATAATAATAAAGAAGACATTTTATTAATTTTTGTGTTTTCATGTTGATAAATTTAGTAGAATTAGATAGAAGTTCTTATCATATTTATTTGAAATAGTGATTAATTGAAAGATGTGAGACAAATACTATTGCACATAAATGATATCATTAAATGTTCTAAGTTATAGCATTGTCAAGAATTGACATTGACTATATATGGATAGACTTCTAAGAGCTATGCTCATGCTATATGATAGTAGTAGGAGATCTCACGTCTATCGACATGGTGATGCCAAAGCAAGCACTTAAGTGATTTATGTTAAAAAATAAATCACTAGACTTGACTCACCATAAGAACCTATTTGGTTTTAGTCTATGAGAATCTCATACAAGATGGGTACAAATGGTCCTTAGACTTAAAGTTATCATGGTTGTTTCATTAGAGGATTTACACGAGTTTGATACTCATTTCGATGGACCCATTAATAGCTTACACGTTGACGATTTATTGGCTGCACCAAAAATCTAATAGAGGTAAGTGTATGACGAAGATAGGACATGTCATTTTTTGTATGCTAAAGGAGTTATCACATTGGACTTCGACAAATATCTACTTAAGAAATTTATGACCACAATAGGAGTACACCAATAGAGCATAGTTGGTTTACTCTAAGAGCTAAGGAATTTGGGAATCGAAGAAAACTTGTGTGATCATAATCAAACAAAACTTATAACCAAGTTTGAGATTACACCGTGATAAGTTGACATGAGGATTGAATTGTATGGTAACCTCGCTCGTGAAAGGTAATAATGGATTAATTAATCCTCCTAGAGAATTGAGTAATCATGATACCTTACTAGAGGCCAACTTGATTTATGTATTAGGAGATAAAAGAAGAGCCTTTTATTCTTAATAGATTATCAACATGTCTAGAAGCCTATTGAGCCATACACATAAGTTTAACTATTCACATGATGAATAAGAAGCAAAGATGTTGGAAAAAGTTTCCAATTTTGAAAGTTTCTTGCTTTGGAAAGTGTTTCTAAAATAGAAAGCTTCCTTAAATTGGTTACCTAATTTGAAAGTTTCTTAAAATGAAAAGTTTCCTATTTTATAAATTGGTTACCTAATTTGAAAGTTAGTTTCAAATCTAGAAATAAAAAACCTAAAAGAGAAAGGAGTTTCCTAATTTAGGTTAAAGGGAATTTTGGAAAATTGCTTCCTAATATGGACCCCATCAAAATAATCTAAGAATATTTATTTGGATAGTCCAAATAAATTAATTAGACTAAAATAGTTTTAGCCCCTTATAGATTCAATTAAAAGCCTTAAGATAATTTTTATGAGAGGATAAACATCAACCTTATTAGATAAGGTTAAATATTTTAAAGATGATAATCAAATAGTCTACATATAAAATAACTCCTTGACCATGAAAGATAAGGAAGTAATAACCTAAAGTCCTAATAGGGACTTGAGGCCACCCGTCTCCCTATCCATAGAGGGCAAGGAAACTCTCCCCTCTAAATAGGAGGAGAGGTACAACAAGGGACTAATGAAAAAGAGGATATTCAACTAAGCATAAAAGAGAGAGAAGTGGGACATTTTCGAGCAACCCTAAAAATTAGCTAGGGCACACGGCCAAGAGAGAAAATATAAGAGAACATAAGTTTCCTCTAAACCCTAGTAAGCCACACTTTTTCCTCTCCTTTTAAGGTTATCATAAAATTTTCCGGGATTGATTTCTAGAAGAAATAATAAATCGAAAAGGTGAAGCTAGTACCCCACCGATTTTGGGTGCTTCTTTGTGGATACTTAGACTTGATGAATCATCAATAGATGTTGGACATTTGGATGGCTTTGCTGAAAAAGAATTAGAATTTATGCTTCAAGAGGTAATCCTTTATTTATAGCTTTATATTCATGCATGTATAATTAGTAGATTCAATGGATTGATCTTGGGGCCTTAGATGGAGAAATTTTTTTTGTTTATTCTACACCTTCATAGGATGTATGATACTTTCGGGTTTTGGGCATTAGGTTTAATTAAAAGCCTTAAGGTATTTTGGTGAAAGGATAAACATCAACCTTATTGGATAAGGATGAATTTTTTGAAGATAATGATCGGACAATCATCAAAAGTCCACATGGAAAATAGCTTATCATCCTTAGAGGATAAGGAAGCAACAACCATAAGTCCAATTAGAACTTATTTCCCACCAAGGACAAGGACACTCTCCCCTATAAATAGGAGGAGAGGTGCAACATAAAAGATATAGAGAGAATTTTTAGGGAGAGAAAATTTGGCCAACACAAAGAAAATAAAAGAGAAATTTGACTAGCCCTAAAATATATATAAGGCAAATGACAAAACGAAAAACAAAAAGAGAAAATATTTTTCTCTAAAACCCTAACACACCTTACTATTTTTTTCTCTTTTGAGGTTGTAGCAAAATTATCTAGGATTGACTTCTATAGGAAACACTACACAACTCGGAAAAGGTGGAGCTAGCACCTTGTTGATTTTGAGTGCTAGCACCTTGTTGATTTTGAGTGCTTCTTTGTGGGCACTTGGACTACATGGATTATCAATAGAGGTTGGATATTTGCATAACATTTCCATTAAAAGAATTTAGATCTATGCTACAGAAATTAATTCTTTATTCATTGCTTTAAATTCATGCATGTATGATTATTAGATTCAATGGCTTGATCTTAGACCTTTAGATGAATTTTTTTTTTGTTTATTTTGCACCTTAATAGGATGCTTGATCCTTCAATTGGCATCGAGCCTCCGTTGAATATTTGATTATATGATTGATTAATTATGATTAGCTACATGAATTAGCTATGTCTAATTATAAATCTTATGTTTTTGGTATTTTATATTTTATAAAATTGAATTTTGGGCCAAATTAGTGGGGCACATGAGGTCGGCATTGGACGTCGATGCTCGCATGCATAGCCCCACTGGCTGGTTGCACATTACGTGTGCAATAGGCGGGCTAGGCACTATGTGCTAGGTTGTGTGCGCTAGGCACGTATGCAAGGCACTCGCATGCCGGGTCATGCGCTAGATACACGAGCTAGGCACTCGTGTGTTATCGCCGCACGATAAGTACGAGGACTAGGCGGTAGGCCGGACCATGGGCAAGCCGGGCTCCCTTGCACTAAGCTACCGGTAATAGGCAACAAGATGATGGTTTGGGTTTCGAAGCCCATGAGCCCCTCAAGGCCCAAAAGCCTATAGACCCAAATTGAGCTCAAGGCCCAAAAAGGTTTTAAAATTGAATTTAGAGAAATTTTGATAAATTTATAAAATGACCAAAATCATAGATTTATAATTATTTTATGAATGAAATGTGTTTCATTAGTATAGTAGGTATCAATGTGATCGAAGCATGGGTGAATGGTATTGATGAGTCAAACTAGTTTTATGAGTGAATGTTTGGAAAATAGAACTCGTGTGTCCTACCTTCTCTACTATTTTATTATATTTTTCTTCTCATATTACTCCTCTCAAATGTAACTCGAGTTTTCTTATTTTAAATAAATGTAAAAGTAGAACATAGAAATTAGAATAGATACAAGGAGAAGACACTAAGGAATGAAGACATTTATGAAGAATTTGTAATAATTTTTCACATAGGAATCGACCCACTAGTCTCCATGTGGCTCAAGGGGGCTAGTAGTAGAAATCCATTACCATTCACTAGTCTTTGAGTCATGCATGAGATGTATGTATGTTATGAGATCAATATTAGAATGCATGTTAGGAATAATATGATTATTGTTTACTATGCATGATGAGACTAATGATATTAAATTCTTCAAATAATATATTAAGTTAATTGCTTTCTAATGTTATGAGATAGGAACTCTCTTGATCGTTGTTGGCTTTTGAGATAACTCAAGGTCACTTCTTCCTTGAGGGAAACAAATCATGGGGATGCATTATCCCCGAATATTGGGTCTAACTTAAATGATTTGTTAGGTTTATTGAGATAACTCAAGGTCTAATAAACTTGTAAGCAAGGATTGGCATTCATATAAGATGTGATAAGATAAGGAGATATCCTAACAATAAAATTAGGAATTACATTAGATGTAATTGTTAAGGAGTTACCTATCTAATCCATCATATATAGCTTATTGAGATAACTCTAGGTTAATGCATGATAGAGGATAGGATCTTAACCCACTAAGAAAATGAATCGCAAATTTTTCTCGAGTTCTATGTTCAAGGTTATAGAACTTGAAAAAATAGTGAGAGCAAATATAGATTTTACTTCTTTAATTTATGCTTTGTTTTATTTTATGCTAATTAATTAACCAAACTATACCCTTTTCTATCCTGTCGGATTGCATAGTATGATCGCCTACACTTCGATACGATCAATCATTGACATAAACTTCCTCAACTAAGAAATGAATTTGAGAATAGTCCTCCAACATGAGAAAATTATTTACATGATAGATAATGATTTCCCAGCTCAGCCTCCTCTAGATCAAGTCGAAGCTCATGAAGCATGGATCAAACATAGAGATGATGTGATCACTACTCAAAGCATCATGCTTACTACTACAACATTAGAGCATAAGTGCTAACATAGAAGCTCACAAGCTTTTGACATCATAGCTAAGCTTAAAAGCTTATTTGAGGAGAATACTAGGCATGAGCGTTATGAGATAGCATGAAAGCTCTTTTAAGCTTACTACAACGTTAGAGCATAAGTGCTAACACGAAGCTCACAAGCTTTTGACAACATAGCTAAGCTTAAAAGCTTATTTAAGGAGAATACTAGGCATGAGCATTATGAGATAGTGAGAAAGCGCTTTTAAGCTAGAATGGATGAGGTTCCAATATTGAAAAGCATATCACTAAAATGATAGGCTATATCGACGAACTAGCTGAGCTTGAAGTTGGAATGGATGCTAAATTATCCATAGACCTAGTATTGTAATGATTGCCCAATAGCTTTGGACGAGTTCATCATGAACTTCAACATGATGCACATGAAAAAGTCTCTTAGAGAGTTATTATCCATGCTAAGAGAAGGTTAGCCTAAAATTAACAAGAAGAATAAAAGTTCCATACTTCTAGTTAACAAGGGAAAAGGTGCAGTAAAGGGCAAGAAAATACTCAAGATGAAGAAGTCTTTAATTGTGCCTACTAGAAGAGTGAAAAAGCCCAAGGCTTAGAATAACCCAAAGGATACAGTTTGATTTCATTGCAACAAGAAAGGGCATTAGAAGTGTAACCGGAAGGACTACCTAGAAGGGGTGTGAAATAAGAGTTCTACCACCACCATAGATATTTATGTTATTAACTTTAATCCTTTTATTTGTAAATTCCACCTCATGAGTATATGATACTAAACATGGTGTTTACATTTTTGAAATGTACAGGAGTTTAGAAAAAGGAAGAAAGGTAGCTTCAAGGGAAATATCTACTCCACTACAATGGATCTAAGAGTTAGACGATTAGATATAGGTATTTATGAGCTAAGCCTACCATGTAGGAATGTGCTAAGACTCAATCATTATTATTTTAGTAAAGAATAAAGGTCTTATTTCCATTTCTTATTTTGAATAAGTATTTTATTTTTAAGAATGATAGTTATTTTTAAAGATGAGTTTCTATGGAAATATCTTGATAATGATTATTTGTTTCGAACATTATTCCTAAGTGTATAACATAAATACTACAAGACTCAAATGTTCTAAATAAACATTAATTAGTAAGCAACGTCAAACTTAGTCATATAAGCAAGAATCCTATATCCAACCTCCTAATATAAAGGGTATTTAGAATCATTTGATGATGTCTAAGGAATCTTGTTTACTTGAAAAAGAGACATAGATCCCCTTTTAGTTGAAGAGGAAAAAGAGTTACTAATTCATAAAGACCTTACATATAAAGATGTATATAAGCCTATGTTCACCCAAGCAAGAGGAGAACATACTTGTCACATAACCTTTAATAATAGTGGATCATATTTTGGTTATAAGACGTAAGTCCAAAGCATTTAAAATCTTTAAAATTTTAGACTTGAAACGTCTTATGACAAACTAGCAATGGAAATAAGACCTTTAGTCATGTGAAATAGAGATGTATATGAGCCTATGTTCACCCAAGCAAAAGGAGAACATACTTGTCACATAACCTTTAATGACGAGGGATCATATTTTGGTTATAAGACATAAGTCCAAAGCATTTAAAATGTTTAAAAGTTTAGACTTGAAAAGTCATATGACAAACTAGCAAGAGTAATAAGGCATTTTGATTGGATCGAGGAAATAAATGCTTGAATGCTAAAATTTTAGATAACCTAAAAGAGAATGAGATTCTCTATAGATATCACATGTTAGACATGATCAGTCCATAATGAGTTGAATTAATATCCCTATTTTTGGATAAATATTCCTTACTGCAATCTTTACATTGAATAGGATTCTAATTAAATCTATTTAAATAGACCACATATGAGATGTGGGAAAAGAAAGAAAATGAATTCATCTTTCTTTAAGATTTGAGGCTATAAAGTGTATGTCAAATGGTTTGACAAAGATAAATTGAAGCCTAAAATCATAAAGTGCTAAATTATGAGATATCCAAAATGAGATAAGGATGTCAATATCTTGCCACTAGAACAAAATGTTGTTCATTACTATGCATACTATATTCCTTGGGAGGGAATTTATGGATGCTAGAAATAGTGAGAGGAAAATTAAACTCAATAACATTTGAGTAGATTCACAAAGTGATATTTTAATAAAAGAATCCTATAAGTAGAATTATTACAAAGTGTTGCAACTCTCTCATACATAAGGACACAAGAACTTCATAATTTTAAAAGAAATTCATCAAAAGACAAATAAGATATGATCTTCTTATCTTAACACATGATGATGTAAGCCTAAAAAGGATGACATTACTAATACTTTGAAAAAGCAATGTTAGACATTGATTCCTAGAAAAGTGAAATGAAAAGGATATATAGATGACACACCCTAATGTTTCTAAAGATCATACAAATAAGATTTGTAAAACACTAAGATTCATTAATAGACTTAAGCATGCCTCTAGGAATAAAAGTCGATGTTTTATGAAACAATCAAAGAGTTTGATGACTCATCAAAAATAAAGACAAACTTTATACATTTAAAAAGTTAATGAGAGCCTATGGGTCATGGTTATTCGACATAAAATTACACCTCGACTATAATATTATCATGTTAAAAATAAAAAAATATTAAGGAATCTAGAAGAAATTTTCTAAGAATGACATGGGAGAGTAACCTACAATCTAAGAGTATATATCTCTAGAGATAGATCACTTGGAATGTGAAGAGTCTCCTAATGTAGTTACAATGACATGATACTAAAAGGTTTAGTATGGAAAAATCAAATAAAGTATTATTCCAATGTCATATAGCTTGATGGCTAATAATAAAGGATCTACATCACAAGCTAAGGGACCAAGGTCTCATCAACGAGTGCAAGCATATAATGTATTGCCACCACTTACTTATAGAGATAAACAAGTCATGGTAACATAAAGATAGAAAAAGTCCACACTACAACAACATAACCGACCCCTAGACTAAGCCTTTATCATAGTTGAAACATGATACCCTCACTTGATCATCGAGATTAAGAGACATGGTCTGGTTGGCTTCGAGTGTAAGTGGAAACTTGTTAGTGTATGTGCCTAAGGTCCAACCATATTTGGATGGGCTTGATTTAATATATTATTGCATCATTTATTTAATAAAAATAAAGAAGTCATTTTATTAATTCTTATGCTTTCATGTTGATAAATTTAGTAGAATTAGATATAAGTCCTTATGATATGCGTTTGCAATAATGATTGATCGAAAGATGTAAGACAAACATTAATGCATATAAATGATATAATTAAATATCCCAAGTCATAGAATTATCAAGAATGGACATTGACCATATGCGGATAGACTTGTGAGTGTTATACTCATGTTATATGATAGAAGTAGGAGATCTCACACCTATTGGCATGGTGATGCCAAAGCAAGTAATTAGGTGATTTATGTTAGAGAACGTATCACTAAACTTGACTCACCATGAGAACCCATTTGGTTTTAGTCTATGAAAATCTCATGTGAGATGGATAAAAATGATCCTTAAACTTGAAGTCATCACGGTTGTCTCATTAGAGGATTTATGCACTTTGACACTCATTTTGATGGACCCATTAATAGGTTGCATGTGGGTGATTCATTAGGTCCATTAGGAATCTAATTGAGGTAGGTGTATGACTAAGATTGGACATGTCATTCCTTATATTCTAAAGGAGTTATCACATTACACTTCGATAAATGTCCGCTTGAGAAATCTATGGTCATAGTAGAAGGACACCAATAGAGCATAGTTGGTTATTCTAAGAGTTAAGACGTTTGGGAACCAAAGAAAACTTGTGTGATCATAATCAAATAAGACTGATAACCAAGTTTGAGATCACACTATGATAAGTTGACATGAGGACTGAATTGTATGGTAACTAAAGGATCATGCATCTTATGGAGGTACGAAATAAATAAAAAACATTTCCTCCATCTAAGGCCCCAAGATTATACCGTTGAATCTACTAATCATACATACATGAATAATAAGCTAAAGTAAAGGATTACCTCTTATAGCACATATCTAAATTCATTTTCTTTGATTAGTCGTCCAAGTGTCCAACCTTTATTGATAATCCATGTAGTCTAAGGATCCACTAAGAAGGACTCAAAATTAATGGGGTGCTAGCTCCACTTTTTCGGATTAAATATTTCTCTAGAAATCAATCCCGGACAACTTTGTGACAACCTTAAACAAGGAGGAAAGAGTGTTTCTTGCTAGGATTTAGGAGAAAACTATTTTCTTCTTTATTTTCTCTCTTGGCTGTATGCCTTAACTTAGTTTTAGAGGCTAGTCGAAATTTCTCCTTCTTTTTTTTCTTTGTCAAAATTCTCCCCTTTTCTTTTTGTTGGCATAAATACTCTATTAGGTCATTAACCCCTCCTTGCCGTACCTCTCTTCCTGTATATAAGGGGAGAGTTTCCTTGTCCTCTAAGGACAAGGAGAGTGGTGGCTTTGAGTCCATAAAGGACTCTATGTTGTTGCTTTTTTATCCTCCAAGGATGATGAGTTATTTTACATGTGGATTACTTGATTATTATCTTTTAAAACATTCAACTTATTTAATAGGGTTAATGTTTATCTTTGAAACATTTATCCCCATCTAATAAGGTTGATGTTTATCCTCCCATCAAAATTATCTTTAAGCTTTTTAATTAAATCTAATGGGCCCAAGCTATCTTAGCCTAACTAATATATTTAGACTATGCAAGTAAATATTCTTAGCTTATTTTGCCACGGTCCACATTAGGAAACAATTTTCCAAAATATCCTTTAACCCAAATTAGGAAACTCCTTTCCTTTAAGGTTCTTTATTTTCATATTTGAGACTAACTTCCAAATTAGGAAACCGATTTCTAAAATAGGAAACTTTTGATTTTAGAAACTCTTTCTAAAATAGAAAACTTTTTCCAATATCTTTGCTTCTCATTTGTAATGTGAATACTTAAACTTATGTATATGATCGAATAGGCTCCTAGATATGTTGGTAATGTATCAAGAATAAAAGACTCCTCTTTAATCTCTCGATATATAAATCAAGATTGACCTCCAGCAAGGGCATCATGACTACCCAATTCTCTAGGAGGATTAATTAATCCATTATTAACTTTCACGAGCATGGTTACCATACAATTCAATCGTCATGTCAACTTATCACGGTGTGATCTCAAAGTTAGTTATTATTCTTATTTGATTATGATTACACAAGTTTTCTCCGATTACCAAATGTCTTAGCTCTTAGAGTAGACCAACTATTCTTTATTGGTGTACTCCTACTATGGCCATAAATTTCTTGAGCGGACATTTATCGAAGTCCAATATGATAACTCCTTTAGCATACAAGGAATGACATGTCCTATCTTAGCCATACACGTATCTCCATTAGATTCCTAGTGCACGCAATGAATCGCTCACATGTAACCCATTAATAGGTCCATCGAAACGAGTGTCAAAGTGTATAAGTCCTTCAATGAGATAACCGTGATGACTTCAAGTCTAAGAACCATTTATACCCATCTTGTATGAAATTCTCATAGACTAAATTAAATGGGTTTTCATAGCAAGTCAAGTCTAGTGACATGTTCTTTAACATAAATGACCTAAGCACTTGCTTTGGCATGACCATGCTAATAGGTGTGAGATTCCTACTACTATCATATAGCGTGAGCATAGCACTCATAAGTCTATATGCATTTGTCAATGTCAATTCTTGATAATGATATGACTTGAGACATTTTATAATATCATTTATAAGCATTAGTGTTTGTCTCATATCTTTTGATCAATCATTATTGTAAATGCATATCCTAAGGACTTCTATCTAATTCTATTAAACATGTAAATAAAAGAATTAAAAGAATGACTTCTTTATTATTATTAAAATAAATAATGCAATGATATATTAACTCAAGACCATCCGTACATGGTAGGATCTAGGGCACCTACACTAAGAATCTCCCACCCGCACTAGACCCAACTAGCCACGTCCCTTAAATCGGAGATCGAGTAAGGGACTCATGTTTTTGCTGTAATAAAGGCTTAGTCAAGGGGTCTGCTATGTTATCATCGGTATGGACCTTTTTTATCCTTATATCACCACGATTGATAGTCTCTCTAATTAGATGGTAGCATTGTAATACATGCTTGGACTTTGATGAGACCTTGGTTCCTTGGCTTGTGCTATAGCTTCGTTTACGTCACGAGTACAATACTATTGGATCAACAATATTAGAAACCACTTATAGTCCAAAAAAAAATTTACAAATACAAATAGCCTCCTTAGTTGCTTCTACGATCGTAATATATTTAGCCTCGGTTGTTGAGTCAACCATCGTTTCTTGTTTGGAACTCTTCAAACTAACAACGCCACCATTCAATTAGAAAATGAATCCCGAGTGTGATTTACCCCTTGTTTGGATATTTCCTCTTGGGAGGAAAGAAAAGAGAGGAAAGAAAGTGAGAGGAAAGAAAATAGAGAGGAAAGAAAACTATTTTTCACTTGTTGTTTGGATAAGAGTGAAAATGAAAGGAAAGAAAGTATATTTTTCTTGTTTGGATAATTGTAAAAAAAGGAAGGAAAGAAAATGTATTATTGTATATTTACTATAATACCTATATGACTATATTTATATATTTAAATACTTAAAATAAATTTGTATGAATATTTTTTTTCATGAAAATAACACAAATGATAATAAAATAAAAATCTAGCATATAGCATCTATCGAAATGACAAGATGGATAATTAATCGTCTCCATAGAAAAATCGATAACTCGTTTACTAATTAATTAATTCAATAGCCAATTTAGATTAAATATCAACATAAAATTAATTTAAGCATGTATAACATGCATTATTATTTACGCATATAATAAGTTAGTTGCTATTATCCATCATTTTTGCAGATTTTTTATTCTTATTAATTTTGTAAAATTAATACAAAAAATAACCTTAGAATTATAACATAATATTTTTAAAAAATAATAAAAAAATATATAGATCTATTTGTATGTATAAATAAATATTCAATAAAAATAATTATTAATAAAAAAATCAAAGATCATCTAAGATAGTATTAATTGTTACGGGTGTAGATCAATTTTGGGTGTGGACGAATAAAAAATTCAAATCAATTTTGAAACTCAACACAAATTTTGTGTTGACAAATAAATACAAATTTCTCAAAAAAAGAAACACATAAAAAACATAAAAGAAACAAAAACCAAACTCTTTTCCCCCTTGAAACCTCCCTCTCCTTCTCCCCTTTCGCTCTCTCCCTTCCTTCTCCACCGAGGTCGCCACCCAAAACCAGCAAAAAACCAAAATTCTCAAAATGCCTAAATTGAATCACACGGAATCGAGTCAACCATGTCAAAAGTCATAAACACAAATCAAGAGGGCATAGTGTATGACATGGAAAAGCTGGCCCATAACCAAAGTCAAAGCATCCAAATGGTTTATCCCTTTAGCGGCATCAATCTCCCTTATTCTTCCACAACCGAAATGAGGCCTTGATGGGTTTGCTTCTTAAGGCTTGATTCTGTACCTAGGGTTGATCTAACGCCGAGAGAAGCAAGAAGGAAAGTTAGGCTGTAGGATTGTGGGGTTGTAGGAAATATTGGATTCAATATGTGAAGCAAAGGTTGGTGCTTTTGATAGTGGGCACTATTGTGGGTGGTTGTGGGATTCGCATGGTGGATCATGGGATATGGTGTTGGACTATTGCGTCGTGGGTGTGGGGTGAGGGCAAACCAACGAATGAGGCGGATAGGGTAAAAATGGTAATAAAAAAATCTAGTAGGTTTCTGTTGTTATTTTTCTCCCCGTTTCCTCCCAATTTTAGGAGGAAAATGGGTCCCATCATTTTTACATTCTTTAATATATTTTGTTTTCCTCCGGTTTCCTCTATAATCCAATCGGGGGAAAATTTTCATTTCCACCCCATTTTCTTTCCTCTCCCCCGTTTTCATCCCTATCCAAACGGGGGTTAAAGTCATCATGGTCGGATTGAAAACTAGCATTTGTGAACTCTTTCACAACTAGTTCATCTCCTCCATAGACCGGAAAGGCATCCTTAGTTATTTGCAAGTACTTTAGAATGCTCTTCATGGCAATCCAATGCTTTTCATCCGGATCGGCTTGATATCTACTACATATACTCAAAGCATATAAGACATCAAACCACATACATAACATGGGATACATGATAAATCCAACGAGCGACGTGTAGGAAATGCAATTTATCCTTTCCCTTTCGTTTTATGTGTTAGGACACTCAACCTTAGAAAGTTTTATGCCATGTGACATTGAAAAAAGTCCTCTCTTGGATTCTTCCATACTAAACCGTTTTAGTATTTTATCAATGTAAGTGCTTTGGGAGGGACTTAACATTCTTCGTGATCTATCTCTATATATCTTGATTCCTAAAATGTACATTGCCTCTCCCATGTCTTTCATGGAGAAATTCTTAGATAGCCAATCTTTTACAGATTGCAACATGGTGGTGTTGTTACCTATAAGTAGAGTGTCATCTATATATAGTACAACAAATACAATTGAGCTCCTACTAACCTTTTTGTATACACAAGGTTCATCTTTTTTTTTTGTGAAAGATCAAACTCTTTGATTGTTTCATTGAAACGTTGATTCCAACTCCTAGATGCTTGCTTAAGTCCATTAATGGACCTTTGTAATTTACAAATCTTATTTGTATGTCCTTTGATGACAAAACCATTAGGTTATGTCATGTACACATTCTCATTTAATTTTCTATTAAAGAAAGCAGCTTTGACATTCATCTATCATATCTCATAATCGTGATATGCAGTAATTGTAAGCATCATCCGAATGGATTTAACCATTACGACCGGTGAAAAAGTTCTATCATAATCAATACCTTGCTCGTTGACAATATCCTTTAGCCACCAATCCGGCCTTGTAAGTATGTACATCTCTATCCATGTCGGTTTTTTTTTAAAGACCCATTTACACCTAATTGGTTTAACATCTTTAGGCGAGATCAACCAAAGTTCATACTTGGTTAGTGTACATGGATTCCATTTTGGATTTCATGGCTTCATGCCACTTTTCGCAGTCAATGTCTAACATTACCTCTTTATAGGTATTAAGTTTGTCATCTCATATGATAGACACATCTCCATGTGTTGAGGCTAAAAACCATATCTTTTCGGCTCTTGATGAATCCTCTTAGACTTACGAAGTTCTTATGTATTGGCTTATGGAGCGAGTTACAACACTTTATAACTTTTCTACTTGGGGTTCCTTGAATGCGGTGTCAATTTGTTAGTCTTCTCAAATCTCATCGAGTTTAACTTTTCTCTCACTCGGTCCTAGCATCTATAAATTCCTTCTTAAGGAATATAACATGCCTAGTGACAAATATTTTTTGTTCTTGTGGTTGGTAAAAGTAATATCCATTTGTTTCTTTTGGGTATCCCATAAATTTACACTTTATTGATTTAGGCTCGAGCTTGTCTTCATCTAAACATTTTTTGACATATGCTTTACATCCCCAAATCTTAAAGAAAGATAAATTTGCTTTCTTTCCTTTCCATATCCCATATGGAGTCCGATCAACAGACTTTATTGGAGCCCTATTCAAAATAAATGTCATGTATGGAGCGCATATCCTCAAAACGATATTGGAATATTAGTTTGACTCATCATGGACTAGTCCATGTCTAACAATGTCCTATTTCTCCTTACGGACACACCATTCATTTATGGTGTTCCAGGTGGGGTCCATTGTAAGAGAATTCCATTCTTTTTAAATGATCTAAAAATTCGGTGCTTAAGTACTCTCTACCTCGATCCGATCGAAGTGCCTTAATACTTTTGCTAGTTTATTTCTCAACTTCAAACCTAAATTCCTTGAACTTTTCAAAGGCTTCATATTTGTGTTTCATAAGATACACATAACCAAAATGTGATTTTTCATCGATGAAGGTTATAAAATAATCATATCCTTCTCTAGCTTGGGTGGGCATGGGCTCATATACATCATTATGTATTGGGCCTAACAAATTAGCAACTTTTTCTCCTTTTTCACTAAAAGGGGATTTTGTCATTTTGTCAAGCAAACAAGATTCGTAGACATCATAAGATTTATAATTGAATGATTTTAAATATCCCTTCTTATGTAGCTTAGATACACGATTTTCGTTTATATGGCCAAGTTAACAATGCCATAAATATATATTTTTTTAGATCATTAGTTTTGCATCTTTTTGTATTTATGTTATACGCTAGTGTGTCTATGTTTAAAACATATAAATCGTGATTCACATTAGCACTTCCATATAAAACATCATCTTTATAAAAGGAACAAATTTTTTTCTTAAATTAAAACAAAAAACCATCTTGGTCTAAACAAGAAATGGAATTGATATTCCTAGTTATACTAGGAATATAATAACGATTTATGAGTATAAGCACAAGTTTAGATCGTAGTGCTAACTCGTAGGTGCCTACCGCTAATGATATAACTCTTAAACCATTACCCATGCGTAAGTCAACCTCACCAAAAGCAGCTTTTTGAGCCTTTTTTAGTCCTCTTAAGTTTGTGAAAATATGTGCACCACATCTAGTATCAAACACCCAAGATGTTGGACTAGTAGTAGAAAAATTTACTTTAATAACATGAATACTTGAGGTGCATCAAGAACTCTTCTCTTGTACCCTTTTTTGGTGCTCTTTATCATCTACCGCATAGAGCATTTTTCTATGTTGGAGGACATTCCTCTCTTTCATTTTTCAGTCAAGGAACTTTATGTCATTTAAGGCATTCCTTCCATTAGTCATCAATCTCATCGATGTATT
Source organism: Dovyalis caffra (assembly GCA_963924115.1). Lineage (NCBI taxonomy): Eukaryota > Viridiplantae > Streptophyta > Magnoliopsida > Malpighiales > Salicaceae > Dovyalis > Dovyalis caffra. The sequence goes on from CAWUPB010000351.1 coordinate 3,406,128, forward strand.
ACCAGTCATATCGTGCAACAACCTTGACAGGATAGAAAAACGTACGGTTTGGTTAATTAAATAGCATATAACAAAGCATAAATTAAAGAAGTAAAATCTATGTTCGCTCCCACTATTAAGTTTTATAACCTTTAATATGGCACTCGAGAAAACTTTTTGATTCGTTTTCTTAGTGGGTTAGGATCCCATTCTCTAACATGCATTAGCCTTGAGTTATCTCAATAAGCCATACATGAAGGATTAGGTAGGTAACTCCTTACCAATTACATCTAGTGTAACTCCTAATTCCATTGGTATGACAACTCCTTATTCTTGTCACATCTTATGTGAATACCAATCCTTGCTTTCAAGTTTATTGGACCTCGAGCTATCTCAACAAATCCAACAACTCATTTAAGTTAGATCCAACGTTTGGGGTCATCACATGTCCCATGATTTGTTTCTCTCGAGGAAGAAGTGACCTTGCAACAAGCTAACAACTACCAAGAGAGTTCCCGCCTCATAACATTGGAAAGCATTTAACTTAATATTTTGTTTGAAGAATTTAATAAGGTTGGTCTCATACTAGCATGGATACTAAACAATAATCACATTATTCCTAATTATGCATACCAACATTGATCTCATCACATTCATACATCTCATGCATGACTCAAGGACTAGTGAATGGTAATAGATTTCTAGTATTAGCCCCCTCGAACCACAAGGACACTAGTGGGCCGGTTCCTAGGTGAAAAATTATTACAAATTCTTCATGAATGTCTTCATTCCTACGCATCTCCTTCTTGTATATATTCTATTTCCTATCTTTTATTTTTACATTTATTCAAAACAAGAAACCTCAAGTTATATTTGAGGAGAGTAAGATGAGAAAAGAAATACAATAGAGTAATAGATAAGGTAGGACATGCGAGTCCTATTTTTCCATACCATTCACCCATGCTTCAATCACATTGATACATGGCATACTCATGAAACAATTTAACTCATAAAATGATTATAAATCTATAGTTTTGGTCATTTTATAAATTTATCATAATTTCTCTAAATTTTAATTCTAAAACCTTTTTGGGCCTTGAGAGTTCATGGATTTCGAAGCCCAAACCCTCGGGTTTACGTGCGTCCGCCCGTGGTCACCAACCTAGCGCGTAGCTCGACGGGCCAGCAGCCTACTTGGTGCGCACCAAGCATGCGACTAGCTCGCCGCATGCCCAAGCCACACGCCTAGGGCGTCGCTTGGTAGGCCGGCGGCTCGCTTGGCACGTGCCCAGTCGCGCTCGTTGGGAGTAAGGCTACCATACGCGCGATGTTGATGTTCAACATCGACCTCGTGTGTTCTACCGATTTTGACCTAAAATTTTAGTTTCATATTTATATAAAATACAAAAAATACAAGATTTATAATCAAGCATATCTTATTCATGTAGTTAATCATAATTAACCAATCATACAATCAAAGATTCACCGAGGCTCTGCTACCAATTGAATGATTAACATCCTATGGAGGTGAGGAATAAATAAAAAAATTTGCCTCCATCTAAGGCCCCAAGATCATGTTGTTGAATCTACTAATTATACATACATGAATAATCGGCTAAAGTAAAGGATTACGTCTTATAGCAAAGATCTAAATTCCTTTTCTTTCATTAGCCGTCCAAGTGTCCAGCCTCTATTGATGATCCATGCAACCTAAGTATCCACTAAGAAGCACTCAAAATTAATGGGGTGCTAGCTCCACTTTTACCGATTAGATATTTTCTCTAGAAATTAATCTCGGGTAACTTTTTGACAACCTTAAACAAGGAAGAAAGATTATTTTTTGCTAGAGTTTAGGAGAAAAATCTTTTCTCTCGTTATTTTCCCTCTTGGTCGTGTGCCCTAACTTATTTTTAGAGGCTACCCAAAATTTCTCATTCATTTTCTTTTGGTCGAAATTCTCCCTTTTTCTTTTTGTTGGCCGAAATACTCTATTAGGTCGGTAACCCCTTCTTGCCGCATCTCTCTTCCTATATATAGGGGGAGAGTTTCCTTGTCCTCCAAGGACAAGGAGAGTGGTGACTTTAAGTTATTTATGCACTCTAGGTTATTGCTTCCTTATCCTCCAAGGATGAGGAGTTATTTTACATATGGACTACTTGATTTTTATCTTTTAAAACATTCAACCTTGTCTAATAAGGTTAATGTTTATCTTTAAAACATTCATCCTTATGCAATAAAGTTGATGTTTATCCTCCCACCAAAATTATTTTTAAGCTTTTTAATTAAATCTAATGGGCTAAAACTATTTTAGCCTAATTAATTTATTTGGACTATCTAAATAAATATTCTTAGATTATTTTAGCGGGGTCCACATTAGAAAGTAATTTCCCAAAATACCCTTTAGCATAAATTAGGATTCTTTCCTTTTAGGTTCTTTATTTCCATATTTGAGACTAACTTCTAAATTAGGAAACCAATTTCTAAAATAGAAAACTTTTCATTTTGGAAACTCTTTTCAAAATAGGAAACTTTTATAATTGAAAAGTTTTTTTCAATATCTTTGCTTCTCGTTTGTAATGTGAATACTCAAACTTATGCATGTGACTCAATAGGCTCCTAGATATGTTAGCAATGTATCAAGAATAAAAGACTCTTCTTTAATCTCTTGATATATAAATCAAGTTTGGCCTCTAGCAAGGCTTCATGACTACCTAATTCTCTAGGAGGATTAGTTAATCCATTATTACCTTTAACAAGCATGGTTACAATACAATTTAGTCCTCATGTCAACTTATCATAGTGTGATCTCAAACTTGGTTATTAGTCTTATTCGATTATAATCACATAAGTTTTCTTTGATTCCTAAATGTCTTAGCTCTTAGAGTATATCAACTATGCTCTATTGGTGCACTCTTACTATAGCCATAAATTTCTTGAGTAGATATTTATCAAAGTGCAATGTGATAAGTCCTTTAGCATACAAGGAATGACATGTCATATCTTCTTCATACACCTATCTCCATTAGATTCATGTGCACCCAACGAATAATCCATGTGTAACCCATTAATGGTTTCATCAAAACGAGTGTCAAAGTGCATAAGTCCTCCAATGAGATAATCATGATAACTTCAAGTCTAAGGACCATTTATACCCATCTCGTATAAGATTCCTATAGACTAAAACCAAATGGGTTCTCATGGCGAGTCAAGTCCAGTGACATATTCTTTAACATAAATCACCTAAGCGCTTGCTTTGGCATCACTATGCCAATAGGTATGAGATCTCCTACTCGCTATCCTATAGCATTAGCATAGCACTCATAAGTCTATCCGTATTTTTCAATGTCCATTCTTGACAATGCTATGACTTGGGACATTTAACGATATCATTTATGTGCATTAGTGGTTGTTTCCTATCTTTCAATCAATCACTATTGCAAATGCATATCATAAGGATTTTCATCTAATTCTATTGAACATATAAACAAAAAAATTAACGGAATAACTTTTTTGTTATTATTGAAATAAATAATGCAATGATACATTAACTCAAGCCCATCCATACATGGTTGGATCTAGGGCACCTACACTAACATAAACATGCTCATGAAAGGTAATAATGGATTAATTAATCCTCCTAGAGAATTGGATAATTATGATACCTTATTAGAGGCCAATCTTGATTTATGTATAAAGAGATAAATGAGGAGTCTTTTGATCTTGATACATTGCCAATATATCTAGAAGCATAATAAGTCATACACATAAGTATAAGTATTCACATGATGAATAAGAAGCAAAGATATTGGAAAAAGTTTCAAATTTTGAAAGTTTCTTATTTTGAAAAACGTTTCCAAAATGGAAAGTTTCCTTAGATTGGATGTTTCCTAAAAAGGAAAGTTTTCTTAATTAGGAAGTTTCCTAAATCAGTTTCCTAATTTGAAAGTTAGTTCCAAATTTGAAAATAAATAACCTAAAATGGAAATGAGTTTCCTAATTTAGGTTAAAGGGTATTTTAGAAAATTACTTCCGAATTTGGACTCGCCTAAAATAATCTAAGATTATTTATTTGGATAGTCCAAATTAATTAATTGGGCTAGAATGGTTTTGGCCCTTAGGTTTAATTAAAAGCCTTAAAATATTTTAATGGGAGGACAAACATCAACCTTATTGTATAAGGATAAACGTTTTAAAGATAATGATCAAAATTCCACATTGAAAATAACTCTTTATTTTTGGAGGATAAGGAAGCAACAACCGTTAGTGTAATTAGTACTTATTTACTATCCCTCTCCTTGTCCTTGGAAGACAAGAAAACTCTCCTCTTATAAATAAGAGAGAGGTACGACATAAAAGATATAAAGAGAATTTTTAGGGAGAGAAAATTTGGCCAACACAAAGAAAGTAAAAGGGAAATTTGGTCGGCCTTAAAATATATATAGGGCACACAACGAAAGAGAAAAAAACAAATAGTTTTCTCCAAAACCCTAACATGTCATATTCTTTCCTTCTCTTTTAAGGTTATCATAAAATTATCCGAGATTGACTTCTATAAGAAACACTACACAAATTAGAAAAGGTGGAGCTAGTACTTTATCGATTTTGAGTGCTTCTTTACAAGTACTTAGACTACGTGGATCATCAATAGAGACTCGAACAATTGGATAGCTTTTCCATTAAAAGAATTTAGATTTACGCTATAATAGGTAATTCTTTATTCATTGCTTTAAATTCGGGCATGTATGGTTAGTAGATTCAATGGCTTGATCTTGGAACCTTAGATGGAGAATTTTTTTTATTCTCGCATCTCTATAGGGTGCATGATCCTTCACTCTCTCCCTTTTTCTCGCTCCTTCTCTCGTCCCTCTTTTTCCCTCTCCCTCACTCTCTCCTCCCTCTCAACCTTCTCTCTCTCTCTCCCTCCCTCACACTCTCACCCTTCTCTCACTCTCTCCCTCCCTCACACTCTCTCTCTCACTCCTTCACTAACTCTCTCTCCTCTCTCTCTTTCTCTCACCCTCTTTATCTCTTCCTCTTTTATTCTCTCAATCTTTCCCTCCATCCCTCTCTTTGTCTCTCTCCCTCTCACTCTCTTACTACCTCCCTCTCTAACTCTCTCTATCTCTCTCCTTGTCTCTCTCTCCCACTTTTTCCTTCCTTTTCTCTCTCCCTCTCTCCTTATCTCTCTTTCTCTCCATCTTACTCTAATTCTCCCCTCTCTCATTCTTTCTCTCTCTCCCTCTCCCTCTTTCTCTCCTTCTCTCTCCTCTTATCTCCCTCACTCCAACTCTATATTCCTCTCTCTCTCTCTACCTCTCTCTCTCCCTCTCTATCAATCGCTATACTTTTCTCTCTCCCTCTCTCTCACCTTTTCTCTTCCTCTCTCTCCCTCTTTTGCCTTCTATCTCTCTCCCTCCCCATCTCCCTCCTTTTTTCTTTCCCTCCTTTTCCTTTCCCTCTCCTTCTTGCTTTCTCTATTTTTTCCCTCTGTTTATCTTTGTCCCCCTCTCTCTCTTTATTTGTCTCCCTCTCTTCCCCTCACTTTTCCCTCTCCCATCCTATCTCCTTATTGCTCTCACTCTCTCTCCCTATCCCTTTCTCCCTCTCTCTCTCTTCCTCCCCCTCCCCATATCTTTCCCCCTTTCTTTCCCTTCCTTTCCCTCTCCTTACTTGTTTCTCCAACTCTCATCCCTCCCTCTCTCCCTTACTCTCTCCTCGCTCCTTTTCCCCCTCTTTCACTCCCCCTTTCACCCTCCCTTTTTCTCCCTCCCTCTCCCCCTCTCTCTTCCCTTTTTCTCCCTCTCTCTCTCCTATACTCTCTTCCTCTCTCTCCCTCACTCTTTCTCTATTATGCTCTCCCTTTTTTTATCTTTACCTTTCTCTCTCTCTCTCTCTTCCTCCCACTCCCACTCTCTCTATCTCTCTCTCTTTCCAAGCTTTCCTTCTCCCTCTCACTCTCTCCCCTCTAGCATTCTCTCCCACTCTCTCTCTCTCTTTCTTTCCCCCTCTTCCTCTCATTCTTTCTTTCTATCATTCTTGCTCTCTCCCTCCCTCACTCTCCCTTTCCCTCTATCCCCACTTCCTCTATTCCTCTCCCTCTCTTTCTCTACCTCTTTATCTCTCCCTCTTTACCTCTCTCTATCTCTCCTTATCTCTCTCTCTCTCTCTTCTCTCCCACCTGTCTCTCTCTCACTTTATCTCCCTCTCTCTATCTCTCTCCCCTCCCTCCTCCTCCTCTCTCTCTCCATCTCCTTCTCTCTATACCTCTCACCCTATTTTGCTCTCTTTATCTCCCTCTCTTCCTCTCTCTCCCTCTCTTACTCTCTTCTTCTCTCTCCCTCTATCTTTCTCTTCATCTCTTTCTCACTTCCTCTCTTCCTCTCTTTATCTTTGACTCTCACTTCCTCTCTCACTCTCTATCTCTCTCCCTCTCCTATTCTCTCCTTATCTCTTCCTCTCTCCCTCTCTCTCCCAATCTCTCCTTTTTCATCTCTTCTATTCTCTCCATATCTCTCCCTCTCCCTCTCCCTCTCCCTCTCCTATTCTCTCCCTATCTCTTCCTCTCTCCCTCTCTCTCCTAATCTCTCTTTTTTCATCTCTTCCATTCTCTCCATATCTCTTTCTCTCCCTCTCCCTCTCATTCTCCCACTCTCCCTCTCTATCTACCTCACTCTTTCCCCTTCCTTCTATCTATCTTCAGTCTCTCTTTACCACATTCTCTATCCTCTCACTCTCTCCACTTACCCCCTTCCTCTCTCCCTCATTGTCTTTCCATCTTCTCTCTCCTAACTTTCTCTCCCTCCCTCTCTCTCTCTCCCTCTTCCTCTCCCTCTCTCTCATATTCTTTCTCTTTCCCCCTCTCCCTCTTTGTCTCCCTCTTCCACTCTCTCTCCCTTTCTAATTCCCTTCTCTCCCACTCTCTCTCCAAACCTCTCCTACTCTCCCCTCTATCTCTCTCTCCCTCTCTCTCCCTCCATATCCCTCTTTCTCTCTCTCCCTATCTCCCTCTCCCTCCTCTTCTTTCTCTTTCTTTCCTTTCCTCTCTCCTCCTCTCTCTCTTTGTCTCCTTTTTTCTCTCTCTCCCTCTTTCTCGCTTCTTCCTCCCCTCTCTCCCTCCTCCTCCCTATCTCCCTCATTCTCCCTCTCTTTATCCCTCTTTTCGCCCCTATCTTTTCCTCACTCCCTCACTCCCTCTATCCCTCTCTCCCTCTTTCTGTTTCCCTAGTTCTTTCTCTTCCTCTCCCTCTCTCTCCCACTCCTTTTTCCCTCTCTCTCTCTTAATCTCTCTCCTTCTTTCTCTCACTTTCTTTCTCTCACTTGTCTCACTTCTAATATATATATATATCACTCTCACTCTCCCTCTTTTCCCTCTCTCGCCCCTCTTTGACTCTATCTATATCTCTACCTCTCTCTCCCTCTCTCTATCATAACCTATTTCCATCCCTCTCTTTTGCCCTCCTAATTTCTCTCCCTCTCTCTGACTCTCATTCTCTCCCTTTCTCTCTCACCATTTCCCTCCCCCTCTCTCCTCCTTCTTCTCCTAATCTCTTCATAACTCTTTCTACGTCTCTCTTGGTTCTTCTCTCTCCCTCTCTCTCCATCTTCGTCACTCTTTTCTCTCCCTCACCTCCTCTTTCCTTCTCATCCTCACTCACACTCATTCCCCCTTGCTTCCTTACTAACTCTCTCTCCCTCTCTCTATATCCCTCTCTCCTTCTTGCCATCTCTTTATCTCTTCCTTTCTCAATCTCTCTCTCTTTGCCTCCCTCTCCCTCTTTCTCTCACTCCATCTCTCACTCTCTCTCCCCTTCTCTCTCCCTTTGACTCTCTTACTCTATCTCTCTATCTCTCTCCCTTTGACTCTCTTACTCTATCTCTCTATCTCTCTCTCTCCTTCTCCCTACCTATCCCCTTCCATCTCCTTCCCTCTCTCTCCCTCCCTCTCCCTTTCTCCCTCTCTTCCTAATCCTCTCTCTATGTCTCTCCCTCTCTCGCTCGTTATCTATCTCTTTTCCTATCATTCTTCCCTCTCTCTCCCTTTTTCCCTCCCTCTCTTTCCCTCCCCTCTTTCCTCCCCTCTCTCTCCCTTTCTCTCTCTCCCCTCTTTCTCTATCTCCCTCTCTCCTCTTCTTTTTTCTCACTCTCTTCCTATCTCTCCCTCCCTCCCTTTTCTATCTCCCTCTCTCCCCCCACTCACTCTCTACCTCTCTTTCGCTTTCTCTCTCTTTCTCTTCCTTTGGTCCTATGTTTCTCTCTTCTATCTCTCTCCTCCTTTCTCCTATAGTTTCCTCTTTCTCTCTCTCCCTCTCCCTCTACCCCTTGCCATATGTCTCTATATTTCTCCCTCTCTTCATCTCTCTTCCTCTCTCCCTTCCTCCCACTCCCTCTTTGTATCTCCCTCCCTTATTATATTCTCTCTCTCATTTCTCTCCTTCTCTCTCCCTCCCTTTCTCCCTCTCTATCTCTCCAATTCTCTCTTTTTTTCTCCTTCCCTCTCTCCTAGTCTTTTCTTCTCCTCTTTCTCATTTTCTCTCTCTCTCTCTTCTCCTTCTCTCTCTCTTACTTTTTTCTTCTCCCTCTCTTTCTTATTTTCTCTCTCTCCCTCTCTCTCTCAAGCTCTCCCTCTCTCCCTATCTCTCTATCTTTATTACTCTCTCCCCCTCTCTCTCCTTGTCGCTCTTACCCCCTTTCTACCTCTCTCTCTCTCCCTCTCTCTTTCTCTCCTTCTATCTCTATATCCCTCTCTCTCCCCTATCTCTTTCTCTCCCTTTCACTCTTTTTCTCTCTCTTCATCTCCCTCTTTCCATCTCTCCCTCCCTCTTTTTCCCTCTCCCTCTCTCCTTTACTATGTCTCCCTCTTTTTCTCTCTCATCCTCTCTCTCCCTCGTTGTCTCTCTCTTTTTCATTCTCTCTACCCCATTCTCTATCTCTCTCTCCCTCTCTCTCTCTCCTTCCATCCCTCTCTTTTTCTTTCTCCATCTACTTTCGCCTTTCGTCTCTCCCCTCTCTCTTTCTCTTGCTCTCCCTCTCTCTCCTTCCTCTACCCCCTCTCTCCTCCATCTCTTTCCCTCTCCTTCTCTCTCCCTTTTTCTCTCTCCCTCTCCCTATCTCCTCCCCCTTCTCTCTCTCCCTCGCTCTCGCCTCCCACTTTTTCCCTCTCTCTCTTTCTCTCTCTCTCCTTTAATATATCTCTTTATCTCTCCCTCTATCTCTTTATCTATCTCTCCCTCATTCCGTATCTACCTTCTTCTCTTTCCCTCTATCTCCTTATTTCTCTCACCCTCTCTCCCTCCTTTTGTCTCTCTAACTTACTCCCTCTCTCACCTACTCTCTCTCCCTCCCTCTCTCCCTCTCTCACCCTATCTCTCCCTCTCTCTCACCTTATTTTTCCCCCACTCTATCTCTCTCCCTTCCTCCCTCACCCTCTCTTTCATCGTCTCTCCCTTTCTCTCTACCTCACTCTCTATATCTCTCTACCACCTTCCCTCTCTACCACCCTCTCACTCTCTACCTCTCACTCACTCTCTCTACCTCCCCCATCATCCTTTCTATCCTTATCTCTCTCTCTCCCCCTTTCTCTCTCTTTCCCTTTCTCATTTTCTCCCTATATCTCCTTCTCTCCCCTAATCTCTCTTATTCTCTCCCCTTTCTCTCTCCCTTTTTCTCCTTCTCTCCCTCTATCCCTCTACCACCTCCATCTCTCCTTCTTACTCTCTCCCTCTTTGTCTCCCTCTATTTCTTTCTCCCTTTCTCTTTTTCTCTCTTCTTATATATAAATACCCCTCGCTCTCTTGCTTTTCCTTTATCCTCCTCTCTCTCACGCTCTCTCTTTGTGACGCCCTCGCCCCAATCCACTCTCTATTACCTAAATAGGGGTGGCCGAGTGAGCAGCGCGTCACGCCGACATGACCAACTTTTGAATTAACCTCAAACACTTATGTGGTCATACATGAAGGACTTATCATATGATGAAACATGTACAAGATAATTTATATAATATTAACAAATACGATGAAAGAAATTATAAAATTTATTTACAATACCATCAAAATATTTATCGACACTTTAACCCCAAAAATTACAACAAAAAGAAATTTTGGTACACTTGTATCACACCCGAGCCCTTTTGGAGGATCCCGATAGTGTCCTTATCGTATTAACGTCGCTCTTACCTATCATGGCATGTAAGAACAAACAGGGTGAGCCAAAGCTTAATAAGTAGGGTGATGCATGTGTTATGTAATGTTTTTCCATCTCGCCTCCACTATTCTCATCAATTTGAAATGTTAAGGGTACCCCGGATATTAGTAAGTCTACTCTATTCTCGGTGATTGTCGAATAACCTCAGCAATCATTTACTCGCTAAATAGCCTCGATAATCGGTTATTATCGAATAACCTCGGCAATCAATTACTATCGAATAACCTTAGCAATCATTTACTCGCTGAATAACCTCAACAATCGATTACTACCAAATAACCTCAGCAATCATTTACTATCAAATAACCTCGCAATCGGCTCAATCCATCTCTCGAATGCATATGATGCACGTGAGTTTACATTTACCCTATTAAACACCCTATAGGTGCTAGAACCTAGACTATTATATCATTCTCAAGATCCAACCCACATAGGGTTTTTGATATATTCCTATACCACTTCCATAATATTTCCCCCAAGGAAAATCAATTACCGTTTACTCATATGAGTCAAGTCATAAACTTCATGTTGCACGTAGGCACTTTCCTTCGCTTAAATTTAGTAAGTCTTGTCTTACAATTCATCCTTCACTTGACATATGTAATTAGTAGCATTTTAAACCAGCTTAAAACATACTAAGGTGACATTTTCTCTTTGAACCCAAATTAGGGCATTTTGGACCGAATTGGGCTTTTAAATGTTCTAGCTTAAAATTTTGATTTACCTAGCAATTTTTTTCTATCTAAATGTCCTCTTATACTTATTAGGGTGTGCTTAAACCATTAATTATGGAATTGAAGGATTGCAATCCAAATCCCAATAGTTTAAGGTTTAAGTTGAATAGGTCCTTAAAGTGGCCAAAGATTACTTTTTCATCCCAACCGACTAATATAGACCTAATTAAATTATAATTGAGTTCTATGCCCTTAATTATATAAAATGGGTTCAATATTACTCATTTTCTTACTTAGGCCGAAAGGGTTCTTGAGTGAAACCCTAGGAATTCATTTTCCCCTCCTTTCCAATTTGTGGTTTATTATAGGGCAACCTCTAATCAAGTAGGCAACGTATTAACTTATGAGCATAATTAAATTCTATATTTTTTTATTAGAAACTATACATATTGATTCATAACATATCCAAAAATTATGCTTAAATACCAAACACACAATTCATAACATAATTTTGAAGTTTAAGATTCAATGCATCCAGATAGTAGTTCACCTAGCACATTCCGTACTAAAATAGGCATAAATTTTTCTATATAAACCTAATAATAAAAATATTGTACATAGAGTTATTCAAGAAATAGATAAAAAACCTTTATTCTTTAAGATTCACCCAAATATCAACCTAAGGTCCTTGAACAAGTAATACCATAGTCGGATAGAAACTACTACTCAATAACACCGATTTTGCCATTCATTCCAACCCACATTAACCATGTTTTAGTCCAATTAAATTTCCGTCCAAGTCCAATCCAACTCATCATCACATACTTGGACATGCACTATGCATTATAAACATCACAATTCATCACCTACACAACATCCACAACTAGAGCAAGCCAAGACATCAAACGACCACCAACACAAACCAAGCTCAACAATACATCAAACAACTCAACCAATACATAAGTCAAACACATAAAAATAGACATGTAAAAGCATAAATAAACATACTTACTTAGATTAGATGTGTTTGGATTTCCTTAGATTTTCTTTCTTTCTTTTCCTTTCCTTTCCTTGTTCTTTCTCTCTTTCTTGTCGTTTTTTTCTCTCGCCCAATTTGGTGGTTTTGGTTTGCTAAACATTCTCACCAGACTTAACACTTTCTATATATATATATATATATATATATATAATTGCTTTCCCTTTTAAGTGAATTAAGTTTCAATTTTTGAAAATTAATGGGACAAGGTGTAAAAGTTATGGTGAGTCATGTAAGAGGTGGTAGGTTTGGGATAAAAATGGGTGAGTTGGCTATTAATTCATTTAATGCATTGCTTAGGTGTCTAACTAAAAATTTAGTTTAACTAAACACCCTAATTAACTTGATTCAAGTAACTAAACATAGTTTCCTTCATGAAATTTCGAAAATTTCTTTTTTTAAACTCGAAATTCCTTGTCCATTCTTTTCCCAAAAATTTCAATAGTGGTACATCAAAATGGTCTGTACCAAATTGACCATAAATGTATATATATAGATCTAAAAATCACTAAATTCTAGAGAGAGCTAGTAGACACATACATCAACAACTTTTATTCTTTGATTTTTACCCGAAACCACTCTAAGATCCCTAAATAAATCATCTAAAATCCATACGGAATATAGTCCTCAACACACTAATTTTGTATATTTGATTTCTTAAATAATTAAACCATTAATCTCAAGCACAATAACTTTAATTTAACATAAATAACACATTTCGAGCATTAATTTCTCATAGTGTAATGAGAACTATACTTATACTTAATACATGCGTATATATAAATATTCTAATATGTGTCGCTTTACGGTTAAGGAATTTTTTTTTACGAGGCTTACACTCCCTATCCTCTCTCCCTTTCTCTCCCCCTCTCATCTCCTTCTATCTCCCAATCCCTCTCTCTTTCTCCCTCTATATCTATCCATCTCCCTCTATTTCTATCTCTCTCCATCTCCCTTCTTCTCTCTCTCACCATCTCTCCATCCCTCTTTTTCTCTCTCTCTCACCCTCTCCCTCCCCCTTTCCCTCTTTCTCCTACTTCGTCCGCCTCCCTCCCTCCCTCTCTCTCCTAATGTCTCCCTCTATTTCCCTATCTCTCCCTCCCTATCTCTCCTAATCTCTCCCTCCCTCTCTCTCTCCCTTTCTCTTCCTTCCTCCCTCTCTTCCCCTCTTTCTCCTTTTCTCCCTCTCTCCCTCTTCTACCCTCCCTCCCTCCCTCTCCCTCTCCTCATCTCTCTCCAATTCTCTCTCCCTCTTTCTAAATCTCTCTTTATCTCCCACTTTCCCTCTCTCTTGCCCTAATTCCATCTCTCTCTCGCCCTCATTATTTATCTCCCTTTATCCCTTCCTCTTTTTCTCTCCCTCTCCCTTTCTCTCTCTCGCTCTTGCTCTCTCCCCCTTTCTCCCTCTATCTTTCTCTCCCTCTCCCCCCAACTATCCCTTTTCCCTCCTAATCTCTTCCTCACTCTCTCTCCCTCTCTGTATCTCCCCCTTTCCCCCTCTCTCCTTATCTCTCTATCCCTCTCCTTCCCTCACTCTTTATCTTTCTTGCTCCCTCTCTAACTCTCTCTCCATCTTTTTCTCTCTTCCTCCTTCCCTTTCTCTATCTTTTCCTCTCTCTCCTTTTCTCTTCCTCTATCTCTCCATCCTTCTCTCTCTCTCTCCCTCTTCCACTCTCTCCCTCTCTCTCCCTCTCTCTTTCTCTCTCCCTTCCTCTCTCCCTTCCTCTCTCCCTCCTCTACCCCTCTCCCTCTTTCTCCTCTACTTCTTTTTTTACCTTGCCCTTCTCCCTCCCTCTCTCTCTCTCTCCCTCACTCCCTCTCTCTTGACCTCTCTCCCATTTTCTCTATCTTTCTCTCCCTTTGTTCCTCTCTTTTCCCTCTTTTCTTTCTCTCCCTCTCTTTCTCCCTTTATCCCTCTCCCTCTCATCTCTCTTTCCTCCTCCTTCTCTCTTTCTCTATCCTTTTCTCTCCCTCTCTCTTTTTGTCTCTCTTTTTCTCTCATTCTTTTTCTCTCTCCCTCTATCTTTCTCTCACTTTTCCTATCCCTTCCTCTCTCGCTTCCCTAATCTCTTCCTCTCGCTCCCTCATTCTCCCTCTCTTCCATTCTCTCTCCTAAACTCTTCTACTCTTTCTATTGAATGATCATGCATCCTATGGCGGTGCGGAATAAATAAAAAAATTTCCTCCATCTAGAGCTCCTTAGATCAAGCCATTAAACCAACTAATCATACATATATGAATTAAAGCTGGAGTAAAGGATTACCTCTTGTAGCATAGATTTTTCATTTGCAAAAAGAGCAATCCTAGTGTCTAGGCTCTATCAATAATCCATGTAGTCCAAGTACCTATACGAGAAGTAATAAGAAATGACTTGAAACATTTAATGATATCATTTAAGTGCATTAATACTTAGCTTATATCTTTCAATAAATCATTAATGTAATGCGTATCATATGGAATTATATCTAATTCTATTCAAAATATAAACAATAAGAATTAATAGAAATAATTCATCTTATAAATAAATAAAGAATGTAATATTACAATCAAAATAAGGTTGGATCTTCGAAACCTACACTAACACCTCTCTCTCTATCTCTCTCTCCCTCTCTCTTCCTGTCTCCCTCTTCCCTCACCCTCTTCCTCTATCTCCCTATTTTTACTACACTCTCTCTCAACCTTGTCTCTCTCTCCCAATCTCTCTTGCCCCTTCGTCTCCCATTATCGCCCCCTCTCCCATTCTTTACCTCTCTCCTTCAAACTCTATATCCCTCTCTCCCCCTCTCCCATTCTCTTTTTCTCTTTATCTTCCCTCTCTCCCTCTCTTCCCCCTTTTCTTTCCCTCTTCCTCTTTATCTCACTATGTCTCCCTCTCTTTCTCTCTCTCCCCGCCTTTCTCTCCTACTCTCTTCCTCATTCTCTCTACCTCTCCCTCTCCTTTTTTCCCTCTCTCTCCTTTCCTCCATCTCTCTCCCTCTCTCTTCGTCTCTCCCTTATCTCTCTTCTTCTCTTTTTCCCTTTCTTCCTCTTTATCTATCTCTCTCCCTCTCACACACTTTTTCTCCCTCCTCTCTCTCCCTTTCTCCTTCATTCTCTTTCCCTTTCCCTCTTTCTCCCCTGTCTCTTCCTCTATTTCTCCCTTCTTCTCTCCTCCCCCTCCCTCTTTTCCCCCTCCCACTCTCTCCCTCTTTCTCCCCTCTTTCTCTCCCTCTCTCTCCTCTTTCTCCCTCACTTTCTCTCTCTCCCAATATATCTCTCTATCTCTCCCTCTTTCTCCCTCTCCCTTTTTTCCTTCACTTTCTCACCCTCTCTCTCTCATTCTCCCTCTCCCTCTCACCCTTTCTCCTCTCCCTCTCCCTCTTCCCCTTTTTCTCTCAATGTCTCTCCTTCTCCTAATAGAGCTCTCTATCTCTTCTTTTTTCTCCCTTTCTCCCACTCCTAATATCTCTCTATCATTTTTTTCCATTTCTCTCTCTTCTCTCTCTCTCCCTCTCTCTAATTCTCCCTCTATCCCTCTTCCTTTATCTCTATATTACTCTCTCCCTCCCTTTCCCCTCTTTCTTTCCATTTCTCTCTCTCCCTCACTCTCTCTCTAGCTCTCCCCACTTTCTTTCCCTTTCTCTCCCTCCCTCACTCTCTCCCTCTCTCTCTCCCTCTCTTCTCTCTGTCCCTCTCCCTCTCTCCTATATATCTCTCTATGTCTCTTTTCTTTCTATCTCTTTCTATTTCTCCTTCTCTTTCTCTTCCTCTCGTCTCTCGTTCTCCCTTTATCTACCCCTATCTCCCTCTCTCGTCACCCTACCTCCTTCTCTCTCCTAATATATCTCACCGACTCTCCCTCTTTCTTACTCTCTTTGTTTCTCCCTCTCTTTCTCTTTCTCTCCCTCTCTCACTTTCTCTCCCCTTTATCCCTCTCTCCCCCACTCGATCCCCTTATATCACTCTCTTTCTCCTCTCTCTCTTTTTTTCTCTCTTTCTTCGACTCTCTCTCTCACCCTCTCTATTTCCTTCCCTATCTCCCTCCTCGCTCTCTCTCCCTTTCTCTCCCTCTATCTCTCCCTCTCCCTCTCCCTCTTCTTCACCTTCTCTCTTCCTCTCTCTAACTCTTGCTCTCTATCTATCTCTACCTTCTTATCTCCCTCTCGCTCTATGCCTCTCCCTCTCTCTCCATATATATATATATATATATATCTTCCTCTTTCTCCCTCTTTCAATCCCTCTCTTAGTATTTCTCTCTCTTTCACTCTCTCAAACCCTTCTCTCTCCCTCTCTTTATTATCTTTCTCTCTCCCCTCTCAATTGAAGGATCATGCATCTTATGAACGTATGGAATAAACAAAGATTTTCCTCCATCTAAAGCCCTAAGATCAAGTCGTTGGATCTACTAACCATACATACATGAATAATAAGCTATGAGTAAAGGATTACCTCTTGTAGTGTAAATCTAAATTCTTTTTTTACAAAATCGTTCAAGTGTCCGACCTCTATTGATGATCCATGCGATCCAAGTATCCACAAACAAGCACTCAAAATTAAAGGGGTGCTAACTCCACCTTTTTTGATTTTGTATTTCCTCTAGAAATCAATCCCGAGCAATTTTGCGACAACCTTAAAAGAGAAGGAAAAAATATATCTTGCTAGGCTTTAGGAGAAAACTATTTTCTCTATTTTCTCTCTTGACCGTGTGCCCTAGGTGAATTTTTGGGTTGGCCAAATTTTCTCTCTCTCTCTTTTCTTATTATTAGTCAAATTTTACCTCTCCTTTATATATATTTATAGGGGAGTTTCCTTGTCCTCCAAGGATAAGGAGAGGGCGGCTATGAGTCCATAAAGGACTCTAGGTTGTTGATTCCTTATCCTCCAAGGATGAGGAGTTATTTTATATGTGGACTATTTGATTATTATCTTTAAAACATTCAACCTTATCCAATAAGATTGATATTTATCTTTAAAACATTCAACCTTATCCAATAAGGTTGATGTTTTTCCTCCCACTAAAATTATCTTTAAGCTTTTAATTAAATCTATTAGGTCAAAATTATTTTAGCCTAATTAATTTATTTGGACTATCCAAATAAATATTCTTAGATTATTTTAGTGGGGTCAAAATTATTTTAGCCTCTATTAATTTATTTGGACTATCCAAATAAATATTCTTAGATTATTTTAGTGGGGTCAAAATTATTTTAGCTCTATTAATTTATTTGGACTATCCAAATAAATATTCTTAGATTATTTTAGTGGGGTCCATATTAGGAAACACTTTCCCAAAATACCCTTTCACCTAAATTAGGAAACTCCTTTCCTTTTAGGTTCTTTATGTCCAAATTTAAAACTAACTTCCAGATTAGGAAATTAATTTCTAAAATAGGAAACTTTCCATTTTGGAAACTCTTTCCAAAATAAGAAACTTTTATAATTGGAAACCCTTTTCCAATATCTTTGCCTCTCATTTGTAATGTGAATGCTTAAACTTATACGTGTGACTCAATAGGCTCCTAGATATATTGGTAATGTATTAAGAATAAAAGACTCCTCTTTTATCTCTTTATACATAAATCAAGATTGGCCTCTAGTAAGGTATTATGACTACCTAATTATCTAGGAGGATTAGTTGATCCATTATTACCTTTCATGAGTATGGTTACCATACAATTCAGTCCTCATGTCAACTTATCACAATGTGATCTCAAACTTGGTTATTAGTCTTGTTCGATTATTATCACACAAGTTTTCTTCGATTCCCAAATGTCTTAGCTCTTAGAGTAAACAACTATGCTTTATTGGTGTACTCCTATTATGGCCATAGATTTCTTGAGTAGACATTTATCGAAGTGCAATGTGATAACTCCTTTAGCATACAAGGAATGACATATCCTATCTTAGTCATACACCTACCTCCATTAGATTCCTAGTGCACCCAACGAATCGCCAATGTGCAACCCATTAATGGGTTCATCAAAACGAGTGTCAAAGTGCATAAGTCCTTGAATGAAATAACCATGATGACTTCAAGTCTAAAGGCCATTTGTACCCATCTCGTATGAGATTCCCATAGACTAAAACCAAATGGGTTTTTATGACAAGTCAAGTCTAGTGACATATTCTCCGACATAAATCACCTAAGTGCTTGCTTTGGCATCACTATGCCAATAGGTGTGAGATCTCTTACTACTATTATATAGCATAAGCATAGCACTCACAAGTCTATCCACATATTGTCAATGTCCATTCTTCATAATGTTATGACTTAGGACATTAATGATATCATTTATGTTCATTAGTGTTTGTCTTACATCTTTCAATCAATCGCTATTTCAAATTAATATCTAAGGACTTCTATCTAATTCTACCGAACATGTAAACAAAAGAATTAATAGAATGACTTCTTTATTATCATCAAAATAAATAATGCAATGATACATTAACTCAAGTCCATCCATACATGATTAGATCTTGGGCACTTACACTAACATCATTCTCCCTTAATATTTCTCTCGCCCTCTCTCTCTCCCCTCTTCTTCTCCCTCCCTCTCGTCCATCCCTCTCCCTTTATTTCACTCTCCTTTTCTATCCTTCACTCTCTCTTGCACTCTCTCTTGCACTCTCCCTATCTCTCTCACTTACCTTTTTTATCTTTCTCTTCCTCTCTACCACCCTCCCTACCTCTCTCTCTCCCTCTCTCCATCCTTCTCTCCCTCTCTCTATGTCTCCCCTTATATCTATCCCTACCTCTCCCTCTCCCCTTATTCCTTCTATCTCTCTCCTTCTCTTTCTCTCCCTCCTCTCCTTTCCTTCCCATTTTCTCCCTCTCTCTCTCTCCCATTCCTTTGTCTCTTCCTCTCGTCCATCTCTTCTCTCTTTCCCTCCATCTCTATCTCTCCCTTCTCCATCCCTCTTCTTCTTACTACCTCTATCCCTCTTCCTTCCCTCTCTACCACTCTGTATCCATGTCTTCTTCCCTTACTTTCCATTTCCCTCTCTCTCCCATTCTCTCTCTTTCTTTTTCTCTACCCCATCTCTCATCCTCTCCTTCTCTCCCTCCTCTCTCTCTCACTCATTCTATCCCTCTCTCCCTCTCTCCCTCTCCCTTTCACTCCCTCTCTTTCCCTATCTATTCCTTTCTCTCTCACTCTCGTCCTATATATATACATATCCCTCTTTCTCCCTCTCTTTCTCCCTCTCCCTCTCTCCTTTCTCCCTACCATTATCTCTCTATCTCACCCTCTTTACCCCTTCTCTGCCTTCCCCTCTTTTACTCCCTTTCTCCCCTTTTCCCTCTCCCTCTATCCTTTTATCTATCCCCTTCTCTTTCTCCCTCTTTCACTCCTTCTATCCTCTTCTCTCTCTCTATCTATCCCTCTCCCTCTATCTCCCCCTCTCCCTTTCTTCCACTCTCTTTCTCTATAACTCCCTCTTACTCTCTCCCCTTTCTCTTCTTCTATCACTCCCTCTCCCTCCCTTTCTTCCTCTCTCTCTTCCTCTCTATTTGTCTCCCTCTCTCCCCTCTCGCCTCTATCTCCTTCTCTTTTTATCCCTTCCTTTTCCCTTACTTCTCTCTCCCTCTCCTACTCCCTTCCTTTCTCCCTCTCTCCCTCTTATCATCTCTCTCTCTTCCCCCTCTATCTCTCTCTCTATGCCTCTCTCTTCCACTCTCTCCCTTCCTCTTTCCTTATCTTCCTCACTCTTCCTCTTTCTCTCCCTTTCTCCCTATCTCCCTCTTTTCCTTCCTTTCTCTTTATCCCCCTCCCTCTCTCCATCCCTATCTCCCTCTTTTTGCCTCTCTCCCTCTATCCCTCTCTTTTAATTCCTCTTTCTCTCTCATCTACTATCTATATCTCTCTCTTTACCTCATTTTCTTTCTTCCCCCTCTCTATCTCACTCTCTTCTCGTTTTTCCTCTTCTCTCATCCTCTCTCCTTCCCTTTTCTTCTCCCTTCCCTCTCCCTTTTCCTACCACTCTTTCCCTTTCCTTTTATCCCTTTCACTTTTTTGCCATTTCATTCCCTCAATCTCTTTATCTCTCCCACTCTCCCTCTCTCACTCCCTCTCTACCCCTCTCTTCCTTCCTCTCCCTCTCATGCTCTCTATCTCTCTTCCTCTCTCTCTCCTTCTTCCTTTCTTTCCTCCTCTTTATCTCTTGCTCTCCCTCCCCATCTCTCTCCACCTCTATCCATCTCTTTTATACTCTCTCTCTCTCCTCGCCCTCTGTCTCTCCCTTTCTCTCATTCTCTTCCTCTCTTACTATTTCTCTCTCCCTCTTCTTGTCTCTCCCTCTCTTTCTCTCTTGCTCTCCCTCCTTTCTATACGTCTCCCTCCCTCTCTCTCTACCTACCACTCTTCCTTTTCCCTTTCTCTATCCCTTATCTCCCTCTCTCTCCCTTACTCTATCTCTCCTCATCTCTCTCCCTATCCCTCTCCCTCTCCCTCTCTCTCGGTCTCTCTCCCTCTCCCTTCCTCTTTTTCCTCCATTTATCCCTCACTCTTGCTCTCTCTCCTTCTCTCTCTCCCCTTCTCTATCCTTCTTCCTCTCTCTTAGCCTCCAGTCCCTCTTTCCCTCTCTATCCCCTTCCTCTCTCCCAACCTCTCTAATTCCCTCTCTCCCTAACTCTCTCTCACTCTCACTCTCCCCTCTTCTTCCCTCTCTTTTCCTTCCTTTATCCTCGACTCTCTCTCTCACACACTCTCTCCCCCTCTTTATCCCTCTTCCTCTCTCCCAGCCTCCCTCCCTCTCTCTCCCTCTCTATGGCTAGAGATAAAGGGGGAGAGAAAGGGAGGGAGGGAGAGAGAGAGAGGTAGGAAGATGAAGAGGGAGAGAAAGAGGGAGGGAGAGAGAACGACAGAGAGAGAGGGAGAGGGAGAGGTAAGGGAAAAGGAATGAGAGGAAGGGAGATGGAGAGGGAGTGAGAAAGCAAAGGTAGGAGAGGAGAGAGGGAGTGAAAGAGAGTTAGAGAGAGGGAAAGTAAGAGATAGCGAGAGGGAGAGAGAGACAAGGAGATGGAGTAAGAGGGAGGGGCGAGAAGGGGGAAAGGCAAAGAGAGAGGGATAGAGAGAGAGGGAGAGTGAGGGAGAGAGTACAAAAAGGAGAGAGTTGTAGGGGAGTGATAGAGAGGGAGGAAAGGAGAGAAAGAGGCAAAGAGAGAGCGAGGTTAAGATGGAGAATGGGACATATAGGAAGAGAGGGAAATGGAGCGGGAGAGAAAGGTGGGAGAGAGGGACCGAGATGGAGAGAGAGGGAGAGGGGTAGTAAGATGGAAGGTGAGTGAAGGAGGGGGAGAGGTAGTGAGATAGAGAGAGAAAAGGAGAAAGAGACAAAGGGAGAGGGAGAGAAAAAAGGAAGAAAGGGAGAAAAAGGGGGTGATGAGGGAGAAAGAGAAAGTGAAGGTGAGGGGGAGAGAAAGAGAAGGACAAAGGGAGAAAAAGTGAGAGAGAGGGATACATATAAGAAGAATAGGATAGAGGGAGAGATAGAGTGTTGGTGAGTTAGAGAGAGGGAGAGTGTAGGAGAGGAAGAGAGAGAGAGGGGAGGGGAAGAGATAGAGAGAATGTGAGAGAGAGATAGATGGAGAGAAAAAGATAAGAAGAGAGAGGGAGAGGGAGAGAGAGGTAGAGTTATGGAGAGGGACAAAAAGGAAGAGATAAAGATAGAGAGTAGGAGAGGGAGAAGAAGAGTGTGAGGGAGAGGGAAAGAGATAAAGAGGAAGTTAGAAAGGGAGAGAGTGAGAGATAAAGAGAGTGAGAGAGGTAGGGTGAGGGAGAGGGAGAAGAAGGGTGGGAGAGAGGGAATAGGAAGGAGAGGGAGAGGGAGAGGGAGAGGGAAGGAGAGAGAGGAAAGGAAGAGAGGGAGAAATGGAGAGAGGAAGAAAGAAGAGGAGAGAGACGTAGAAAATAAGGAGGGGAATAGAGAGAGGAAGAGAAAAAAGAGTTAGAGGGAGAGAGGAACGAAGAGAGGTAAAGAGGGGGAGAGAGGTAGAGAGAGGGAGGGAGAAGGAGGGAGAGGGAAAAAGGGGATAGAGTAAGATGGAGAAAGGGAGGAAAAGGTTTGGAGGGAGCAAGAGAGAGAGAGATAGGAGAAGGAGATAAAAGGGAGAGATAGACAGGGATGAAGGGAGGGATAGAGACAATGAGAGAGATGAGGGAAAGAGAGAGGAAGAGAGAGGGAAAGGGAGGAAGAGAGGGAGAGAGGGAGAGGGAGAGTGAAAAGATAGAGAGGGAGCGAGGAGGGAGCGAGAGGGAGAGATAGGGACATGGATAGGGTGAGAGAGAGAGATAAAGAGGGAGAGATAGTATGGTAGAGAGTGAGAGGAAGTTAAAGAGAGGGAGAATAGAAGAGAGGTAGAGGAAGAGGGATATAGGGAGAGGGAGAGAGGGGGTAAGGGAGAGGGAGTATGGGAGAGAGAGGGAGAAAGAGAGTGGGAGAGGGAGAGGAGAGAGTGAAGAGGATTGAGATAAAGAAAGAGAGAGAAAGAAAGAAAGAGAGTGGGAGAGAAAAAAGAGATAGAGGAAGGTGGAGAGAGGGAGAGATAGGTAGAGGGAGAGAGGGAGAGGGTAAAAGAGAGGCAGAGGTAGACAAGAGAAAGGAGAGAGGGAGAGGGTATGGAAGAGGGAGAGGTAGAGAAGGGCAAGGAGAGAGGGAGAGGGTAAAGAAAAGAGAGAGAGGGACAATGAGAAAGATAGAAGAAGAGTGAGAGAGAAGAGAGTAAGAAAGAGGGAGAAAGAGAGAGAGAGGGAGAGAAGGATAGAAAGAGAGACGAGAGGGAGAGAGAGAGACAGAGGGAGAGAGTAAGAGAGGGAGAAAAAGGAAGGGAGAGTGAAGGAGGGAGATAGAAGGAGAGTGAAAGAGAGGAGAGTAAGGAAGAGGGAGAAAGTGAGAAATAGAAGGGGAGAGAGAGGATGAAAAGAGAGAGGGAGGGAAAAGAAGAGAGAGGGGAGAGAGAGGGAGAGATGGAGAGAACATAAGAGAGAGATAGATGGAGAGAAAAGGATAGGAAGAGGGAGGGACAGGGAGAGGGAGAGAGAGGTAGAGTTATGGAGAGGGAAAAAAGGAAGAGACGAAGATAGAGAGTAGGAGAGGGAGAAGAAGAGTGTGAGGGAGAGGGAATGAGATAGAGAGGAAGTCGAAAGGAAAAGAGTGGGAGATAAATAGAGAGGGGGAGGATGGTAGAGAAAGAGGGAGAGAGACAGAGAGCAAGAAGAGGGAGAGGTGGGGTGAGGGAGAGGAAGAGGAAGGGTGGAAGAGAGGGAATAGGAAGGAGAGAGGGGAATGGGAGAGGGGGAGAAATGGAGAGAGGAAGAGAGAAGATGAGAGAGGAGGAGAAAATAGGGAGGGGAATAGAGAGAGGGAGAAAAAAGGGAGATACAGGGGAGAGAAGTAGGGAGAGAGGTAGGGAGGGAGAGAGAGAGAGGTAGAGAGAGGGAGGGAGAGAGAGAGAGAGGTAGAGAGAGGGATAGAGTAAGATGGAGAAAGGGAGGAAAAGGTTTAGAGGGAGCAAGAGAGAGGGAGATGGGAAAAGGAGAGAAAAAGGGAGAGATAGACTGGGATGAAGGGAGGGATAGAGACAATGAGAGAGATGAAAGGAAGAGAGAGGAAGGGAGAGCGAAAGGGAGGAAGAGAGGGAGAGAGGAAGAGGGAAAGGGAGTAGGAGCGAGTGGGAGGGAGAGATAAAGAGGGACAGGGTGAGAGAGAGAGATAAAGAGGGAGAGAGAGTGTGATAGAGAGGGAGAGGAAGTTGAGAGATGAAAAATAGAAGAGAGGTAGAGGAAGAGGGATATAAGCAAAGGGAGAGAGGGGGCAAGGGAGAGAGATTATAGGAGAGAGAGGGAGAGAAAGAGAGGGAGAAAGAAAGTGGGAGAGGGAGAGGAGAGAATGAAAAGGATTGAGATAAGGAGGAGAGAGAGGGAAAGAAGGAGAGTGGGAGAGAAAAAGAGAGATAGAGGAAGAGAGAAAGGTGGAGAGAGGGAGAGATAGGTAGAGGGAGAGAGGGAGAGGTAGACAAGGGGAAGGAGATAGGGAGAGGGTAAGAGAGAAGGAGAGGTAGACAAGGGGAAGGAGAGAGGGAGAGGGTAAGAGAGAGGGAGGATTGAGAAGGAGAGGAAACGGAAATAAGAGAGAGAGAGAGAGAGGGAGAGGGAGTGAGAGAGAGAGAAAGGGGAGAGAGATAATAAGAAAGATAGAAGAAGAGTGAGAGATAGGAGAGTAAGGAAGAGAGAGAGAAGAAGAGAAAGAGAGATGAAGGGAGAGAGAGAGACGGAGAAAAAGGGAGGGAGAGTGAAGGAGGGAGATAGAAGAAGAATGAACGAGAGGAGACTAAGGAAGAGGGAGAAAGTGAGAAATGGAGGGGGAGAGAGAGAGGGAAAGAAAGAAAGAGGGAGGGAAAGAGAGAGGGAGGGAGAGGAAGAGAGAAGGAGAGAGAGAGGGAGAGGGAGAGGGAGAGATGGAGAGAACATGAGAGAGAGAGAGAGATGGAGAGAAAAGGATAAGAAGAGGGAGGGACAGGGAGAGGGAGAGAGCGGTAGAGCTATGGAGAGGGACAAAATGGAAGAGATAAAGATAGAGACTAGGAGAGGGAGAAGGAGAGTGAGGGAGAGGGAAAGAGATAGAGAGGAAGTTAGAAAGGGAGAGAGTGGGAGATAAACGGACAGAAAGGGAGGATGGTAGAGAAAGAGAGAGAGAGATAGAGAGCAAGAAGAGAGAGAGGTAGGGTGAGGAAGAGGAAGAGAAAGGGTGGGAGAGAGGGAATAGGAAGGAGAGGGAGAGGGAAGGAGAGAGGGGAATGGGAGAGAGGGAGAGAGAAGATGAGAGAGGGGAAGAAAATAAGGAAGGGAATAGAGAGAGGGATACAAAAAGGGAGATAGAGGGAGAGAGGAAGGGAGAGAGGTAAGGAGGGAGAGGGAAAGAAAGGGATAGAGTAAGATGAAGAAAGGAAGGAAGAGGTTTAGAGGGAGCAAGAGATAGGGAGTTAGGAAAAGGAGAGAAAAAGGGAGAGATAGACTGGGATGAAGGGAGGGATAGAGACAATGAGAGAGATGAGGGGAAGAGAGAGGAAAGAAGAGCGAAATGGAGGAAGAGAGGGAGTGAAAAGAGG
Organism: Dovyalis caffra; assembly: GCA_963924115.1. Classification (NCBI taxonomy): domain Eukaryota; kingdom Viridiplantae; phylum Streptophyta; class Magnoliopsida; order Malpighiales; family Salicaceae; genus Dovyalis; species Dovyalis caffra. Next base: position 3,431,101 of record CAWUPB010000351.1, read on the forward strand.
GAGAGGGAGTAAGAGCGAGCAGGGAGGGAGAGGTAGAGAGGGATAGGGTGAGAGAGAGAGATAAAGAGGGACAGAGAGTGTGGTAGAAAGAGAGAGGAAGTTAGATAGAGGGAGAATAGAAGAGAGGTAGAGGATGAGGGATATAGGGAGAGGGAGAGAGGGGTAAGGGACGGAGAGTATGAGAGAGAGAGGGAGAAAGAGAATGGGAGATGGAGAGGAGAGAGTAAAGAGGATTGAGATAAAGAGGAGAGAGAGGGAATGAAAGAGAGTGGGAAAGAAAAAGAGAGATAGAGAAAGAGAGGAAGGTGGAGAGAGGGAGAGATAGGTAGAGGGAGAGAGGGTGAGGTAGACAAGGGGAAGGAGAGAGGGAGAAGGAGAGAAAAGGGAAATGAGAGAGAGAGAGAGAGAGGGAAAGGGAGTGAGAGAGCGATAGAAGGCGAGAGAGAGACAATGAGAAAGATAGAAGAAGGGTGAGAGAGAGGAGAGTAAGGAAGAGGGATAAAGATAGAGAGGGAGAGTAGGAGAAAAGAGAGATGGAAGGACAGAGAGAGAGATAGAGTGAGAGAGTGAGAGAGGGAGCAAAAGGGAGGGAGAGTGAAGGAGGGAGATAGAGGAAGAGTGAAATAGAGGAGAGTAAGAAAGAGGGAGAAAGTGAGAAATTGAGGGGGAGAGAGAGAGGGAGAGGGAGAGAGGGAGAGAACGTAAGAGAGAGATAGATGGAGAGAAAAGGATAGGAAGAGGGAGGGACGGGGAGAGGGAAAGAGATAGAGAGGAAGTTAGAAACGGAGAGAGTGGGAGATAAAGAGAGAGAGAGGAAGGATGGTAGAGAAAGAGAGAGAAAGATAGAAAGCAAGAAGAGAGAGAGGTAGGGTGAGGGAGACGGAGAGGAAGGGTGAGAGAGAGGGAATAGGAAGGAGAGGGAGAGGGAAGGAGAGAGGGGAATGGGAGAGAGTGAGAAATGGAGAGAGGAAGAGAGAAGATGAAAGAAGGGGAGAAAATAGGGAGGGGAATAGAGAGAGGGAGAGAAAAAGGGAGATAGAGGGAGAGAAGAAGGGAGAGAGGTAAGGAGGGGAGAGAGAGAGGTAGAGAGAGGGAGGGAGAAGGAGGGAGAGGGAAAGAAAGCGATAGAGTAAGATAGAGAACGAGAGGAAGAGGTTTAGAGGGAGCAAGAGAGAGGGAGATAGGAGAAGGAGATAAAAAGGGAGAGATAGACAGGGATGAAGGGAGGGATATAGACAATGAGAGAGATGAGGGGAAGAGAGAGGAAAGAAGAGGGAAGGGGAGGAAGAGAGGGAGAGAGGGAAAGAGAGAGTGAAAATATAGAGAGGGAGTAGGAAGGAGCGAGAGGAAGAGATATAGAGAGGGACGGGGAGAGATAGTGTGGTAGAGAGGGAGAGATATTATGGTAGAGAGGGAGAGGAAGTTAGAGAGAGGGAGAATAGAAGAGAGATAGAGGAAGAGGGATATAGGGAGAGGGAGAGAGGGAGTAAGGGAGAGAGAGTATGGGAGAGAGAAAGGGAGAGAAAGAGAGGGAGAAAGTGAGTGGGAGAATAAGAGGAGAGAGTGAAGAGGATTGAGATAAAGAGGAGAGAGAGAGGGAAAGAAGGAGAGTGGAGAGAAAAAGAGAGATAGAGGAAGAGAGGAAGGTGGAGAGAGGGAGAGATAGGAAGAGGGAGAGAGGGAGAGATAGAGAAGCGGAAGGAGAGAGGGAGAGGGTAAGAGAGAGGGAGAGGTAGACAAGGGGAAGGTGAGAGGGAGAGGGTAAGAGAGAGGGAGAGAGGGAGAAGGAGAGAAAAGGGAAATGAGAGAGAGAGAGGGATAGAGAGAGAGATAATGAGAAAGATAAAAGAAGAGTGAGAGAGAAGAGAGTAACGAAGAGGGAGAAAGAGAGAGAAGGAGAGAAGGAGAGAAAGAGAGATGAAGGGAGAGAGAGAGAGATGGAGAAAAAGGGAAGGAGAGTGAAGAATGGAGATAGAAGAAGAGTGAAAGAGAAGAGAGTAAGGAAGAGGGAGAAATTAAGAAATAGAGGGGGAGAGAGAAAGGGAGAGAAAGAGAGAGGGAGGGAGAGAAAGAGAGAGGGAGAGAGATAGGAAGAGGGAGAGGGAGAGATGGAGAGAATATAAGAGAGAGATAGATGGAGAGAAAAGGATATGAAGAGAGAGGGAGAGGGAGAGGGAGAGAGAGGTAAAGTTATGGAGAGGGACAAAAAGGAAGAGACGAAGATAGAGAGTATGAGAGGGAGAAGAAGAGTGTGAGGAAGAGGGAAAAGATAGAGAGAAAGTTAGAAAGGGAGAGAGTTGTAGATAAAGAGAGACAGAGAGGATGGGAGAGAAAGAAAGAGAGAGACAGAGAGCAAGGAGAGAGAGAGATGGGGTGAGGGAGAGGAAGAGGAAGGGTGAGAGAGAGGGAATAGGAAGGAGAGAGGGGAATGGGAGAGAGGGAGAAATGGAGAGAGGAAGAGAGAAGATGGGAGAGGGGGAGAAAATAAGGAGGGGAATAGAGAGAGGGAGAAAAAAAGGGAGATAGAGGGAGAGAGGAAGGGATAGAGGTAAGGAGGGAGAGAGAGAGAGGTAGTGAGAGGGAGGGAGAATGAGGAGGAGGGAAAAAAGGGATAGAGTAAGATGGAGAAAGGGAGGAAGAGGTTTACACGGAGCAAGAGAGAGGGAGATGGGAGAAGGAGAGAAAAAGGGAGAGATAGACGAGGGATGCGGGGAGGGATAGAGAAAATGAGAGAGATGAGGGGAAGAGAGAGGAAGGGAGAGCGAAAGGGAGAAAGAGAGGAAGAGAGGAAGAGGGAGAGTGAAAAGAGGGAGAGAGGAAGAGGGAGAGTGAAAAAGAGGGAGAGGGAGTAGAAGGGAGCGCGAGGGAGAGATAGAGAGAGGGACGGGGTGAGAGAGAGAGATAAAGAGGGAGAGAAACCGTGGTAGAGAGGGAGAGGAAGTTAGAGAGAGAGAATAGAAGAGAGGTGGAGGAAGAGGGAGAAAGGGGTTAAGGGAGAAAGAGCACGGGAGAGAAAGAGAGGGAGAGGAGAGAGTGAAGAGGATTGAGATAAAGAAGGAGAGAGAGGGAAAGAAGGAGAGTGGGAGAGAAAAGAGAGATAAAGGAAGAGAGGAAGGTGGAGAGAGGGAGAGATAGGTAGAGGGAGAGAGGGAGAGGTAGACAAGGGGAAGGAGAGGGGGAGAGGGTAAAAGAGAGGGAGAGGTAGATAATGGGAAGGAGAGAGGGAGAGGGTAACAGAGAGGGAGAGAGGGAGTGAGAGAGAGATAGAAGGGGAGAGAAAGACAATGAGAAAGATAAATGAAGAGTGAAAGAGCGGAGAGTAAGGAAGAGGGAGAAAGAGAGAGAGGGAGAGAAGAAGAGAAAGAGAGATGGAGGGAGAGAGTGAGAGAGGGAGAAAAAGGGAGGGAGAGTGAAAGAGGGACATATAAGAAGAGTGAAAGAGAGGAGAGTAAAGAAGAGGGAGAAAGAGAGGGAGAGAAAGAGAGAAAAAGAAAGAGGAAGAGAGAGTTAAAGAGGGAGAGAAAGGGAGGGAGAGTGAAGGAGAGGAGAGAGGGAGAGAGATAGAGGAGAAGGGAGAAAGGAGGAGAGGGGGAGAGAGGGAGTAGGAGAGGGAAGGAGAGTGAGGATAAAGAGGGAAAGAGAGAAGGAATAAGATAGGGAGTTGGGGAGAGAGAGGGAGGGAGGGGGAGAGAGGGAGTAGGAGAGTGAGGATAAAGAGGGAAAGGGAGAAGGAATGAGATAGGGAGTAGGGGAGAGAGAGGGAGGGAGGGGGAGAGACTAAGAGAGGGAGAGGGAGCGAGAGGGAAAGAGAGGGAGAGGGAGAGGGAGAGACAAGGAGAGGGTAGAGAATAGAAGAGAGCAAGAGGGAGGGAGCGAGAAAGAGAGAGGGATAGAGGGAGAGAAAGAGAGAGGGATTAGGAGAGAGAGGAAGAGGGAGAGAGAGGGAGAGAATTTAGGAGAGGATGAGAGGGAGTAGGAGATAGCTAAAGAGAGGGAGAGGAATAGGAAGAGAGAAGGAGAGGGAGAGTGAGAGTGATGGCATGTTGTACCACTAATAAATTAGTAATTGATATTATCCTCATAGAACCTTAACCACAATAGTATAATTAGAGCAAGTATGGATCGAACCCATGAGAAAGGAGGTTTAATTGATCGTTTCTTTTGGTGGAGTGTTTTATTATTTAAATGGGGGCTTTTTTTAGAATTCTTAAAAAAAATTAAAGCAAATTAAAATAATAATGATAAAGAAAACCTTGGTTGAACTTTAGTATCCACTTTTAGTTTGTTCTTTGATCATCGATTAAATAATTAACTTATCCTAAACATGAATATTCACCGTAAGACAACAACATGTATGTTGACTCTTGTCTTTCCTTACCTAGTCATTAACCGAGTATATGCTATCTAATTAATTCTCTACCTATTGAACAACCTACTAAGTGCTTGGATAGATTTAATCCTATAAGAGCATTAAGATGAGAAAGACGAAGTGAAGCTAAGCCACCTTCCTAAGTACTAGAGAAGATGTAACCTAGTTTTATATTTTCCAAGGAATTGAATGAAAACATCACAAATCATTAACCCCTAGTTACTACCGTAGGAAAGTTTAGACAAGCAATTGCATAAACTTGAGTACTTAGCTAGCAATAAGTAATATGAATAAACAACTAGCGTGCACTCTAATTGATTTAATCACACAACTATGAACCAATCATGCAAAAAAATATAAAATACCCAATAGAGATAAGTTTAGAAGTAAAACAAGTAATCTCGTAGTGATTAACCAAAAGCTTTAACTTGATTCAACCACGAATTGAGTTTATTTATTCATAATGGATTACAAGAGAGAGTTTCAATGAATGGATGCTATTGGGAGAGGAGAATCAAAGGTAGTTAAATAATACCCTAGCTTTGCTATTTATAGCGAAAGGTAGGGTTACAACACACTCTTAGCTATTTATAAGTGTCACATGAGTTATTTAGCTAAGGCACATGTTCGTGTGCCTTTTTCACTTCATCTCATGTCTTTTATTGCTTCATCCCATGTGAAAGCCTTTTACCTATGTAGAGTTTGCTTTCAACCCATGTAAAAAGCCTTTTGCTCACATGGATTTGCATTGCATCCCATGTCTTTGAATAATTTGCTTGGATGGATTTGATACAAGTTGCATTTAGGTTTGCATTCCTAATAAAAGTTATAGCCCTACATCTTATCTTTGCAACGAATGATAACTTCACTAATTAGATATCCATAGCTCGAGTTATGATCTAAACACTAACATAGACTCAATCTATCTACCCGACCTTAGGATTCAACGTTGCGACTGAATTTCTCCATGATACCAGACCTATTTTGGATTCAAGTACTTCATAAGATTTATAGGTATGCCTCTTAGGTATTCTACTTAGCCTTCCATCAATTGGAGTTTAGAAACTCTAGATATGAATTAGACTCCACAACCGATTTGAATTTCAAATAAGATTCGGATCAATTCTCAAAAATAGAATATGAAATGTCATTTGGAGGCTCAATAGTCTTGGATTGTGACCTACTTTATCATTTTGAAAGATTGAGATGTCTTCTACAAAGAAGCCTTTAAGGCTACTTCTTTCAAATTCAACGCAAATTCAACTCTAAGGCTTTAGAAAATCTATAAGAAGTCTAGAAGGTCTAAGTTAATCATGCTAGACATCCATACAGTTTCTTTCTTTATTTCACACGACTAGTAGCTATTCTTTTTTGTATCACACATAAATGTGTGACTCTTCTAAGCATCTTTTATGACTTCTCTCTTCATTGCTTTGGTTTTAGGTTTTCTTGCTCCAATTCATCATTTTTTCTATAAAACCCAAAACCATCATCTTAATCTTAATTGTCTTAATATAATATAATAAGCACTAGAAAGTTCAAACTAATAAAGTATAAAAATTATACTAATTATGCATTCATCAAATAGAGAAGGAGAGGGAGAGGGAGATAGAGGGAGAGAGGGAGAAAAGAAAAGAGAGAGGGAGAAAAGGTGAGAGAAGGAATGGGAGAGCAAGAGAGAAAGGTAGTGAGAGGGGGAGCGAAAGAGAGGGAGAGAGAGAGTGAGGGAGAGAACGAAGGGGAGCAACATAGAGAGAGGGAGGGAGGGAGAAAAAGAGGGAGAGAGAGAGGGAGAAAGGAAGGGAGAGAGAGGTAGAGGGAGAGAGGGAAAATTAAAGTAGGAGAGAGAGAGGGAGAGAGTGTGAGGGAGAGAAAGAAGGATAGAGGGTGATAGAGAGAGAGGGATAAAAGGTTAGGGGGAGAGAGAGGGGAGAGGGTGAGTGAGAGAGGGAGAGAAAGTGGAGGGAGAGAGTAAAGGAGAGGGAGAGAGGGAAGAGAGAGGGAGAGGGAGGGAGAGAGGGATGGAGAGAGATAAAGATAGAGAAAGGGAGAGAGAGAGAGAGGGAATGTAGAGAATGAGGGAGAGAAAGAGAGAGGGATAATGAGAGAGAGGGGGATAGGGAGAAAGAGGGGGAGTGGGAGACAAAAAGGGAGAGAGAGAGATAAGAGAGACTGTGGGATGGAAAGAAAGGGAGAGGTAGAGGGAGAGAGATAAGGAAAGTGGAAGATAGAGAGAACAAGAGACGAAGGAGATAGGGAGAGGCGGAAAGGATGAGAGAGAGAGAGAAAGATAGGGAGAGGTAGGGAGAGAGAGAGAAAGATAGGGAGAGGTAGGGAGGGAGAGAGAGGGTGAGGGAATCCTTATTTTTAGAAAAATACACCTTACTATAACCTTTACAATGAATAGGATTCCAATTAAATCTATTTAAGTAAATCACATATAAGATATGGTAATGGAAAGAAAATGAATTAATCTTTCCTTAAGATTTGAGGCTATAAAGTATGGTCGGAGAGTTCGACAAAGACAAATTGAGGCCTAAAATCAATAAAGTGCTAAATTGTGAGATATCCAAAGTAAGATAAGAATGTCAATATCTTACCACTAAAACAAAGTGTTATTCATTACTAGGCATACTATATTCTTTAGAAAGGAATATATGGATGCTAAAAAAAATTGGAAGATACTTAAACTAAATAAGATTTGAGTAGACTCACAAATTGACACTTTAGTAAAGGAATCCAAAAGTAGAAGGATTACAAAGTATTGTAACTCTCTCACAAACAAAGACACTAGAACTTTATAAGTTCAAAAGAAATTCATCAATAAGACAAAAGGATATGATCTTATCGTCCCGACACATGATGATGGGAGCCCTAAAAGGATGACGAAGTTAATACTTTTGAAATGCCAATGTTAGACATTAATTCCTCAAAAAGGCAAATGAAAAGGATGTGTACATGACACACCCTAATGGTTCCACGAGAACATGCAAATAAGATTTGCAAATTGCTAAGGTCTATAAATGAACTTAAGCATGCCTCTAGGAATAAAAGTGGACATTTTATGAAACGATCAAAACATTTGATTATTCACCAATAAAAGTGCAATAACCCGATGTTCATCATCGGCCAACAATGCTTTCTACCCAATCAGCATCGGTGTAAACTTCTATCCGTACATTATCAATCTTTTCTAAACATCAACCCCTTTTCAAATATCCCTTTAAGATACCTTAGTATTTTATATGCAATATGAAAGTGTTCTTTGCATAGAGCATGTATAAATTAACTTACCATGCTCATAGAAAATGCAATATCGAACAAGCTGTGTGATAATTAAATAAACTTACTAACCGGACACTCGAATTTTTTCTCTTTTAATCACATTTTTCAGTAGTAGTTGGGTTTAGGTTCAAATTAACTTTAATTGAATTCTTGATCGCTTTACATCTCAAAAGGCCATTTCATTGAGTAAATCAAAAATATATTTTCTTTTATTTTAAAATATACCTTCTCGTGATCTTGCAAACTCCATACCTAGAGAGTATTTTAACACTCATAGGTCTTCAATTTAAAATTGTTTAGCTAATCTTTTTTTTTAACATTGATAATTTACCAAGATCATCACTTGTCAAATTCATATCATCAATATATGTAATTAAAATTACAATCTTGCACTTAGCCGAATGTTTATAAAACATAGTATGATTAGCTTGACTTTGGCAATATTTATTGCCCTTTACTACCTACCCAAAATGTTCAAACTAGACTCGTGGGAGACTCGTTTAAGACCATACAAAGACTTTTTATGTTTGTATACTTTGTTTAGGCCAATAGTACTTTCAAACCTTATAGGAGGGCACATAATACTTCTTCTTCTAAGTCACCAATCAAAAAAGCATTCTTCATATCTAGTTGTTGTAGAGGCTAGTTAAAATTGACCACAAGAGATAATACCACAAGAATGGAGTTAATTTTTTCTACCGGAGCAAAAGCATTTTTGGTAATCAATACCATTAGTTTGAGGAAACCCCTTAGCAATAAGTCTTGCTTTATAACTTTCTACAATTCCATCTGCCTTGTAGTTTATGGTAAACACCCATTTACACCCCACTATTTCTCGATCTTTAGGTAACTCCATAATCTCCTAAGTCGTATTCTTCTTTAGTGCATCAATCTTCTCAATAACTGTTAATTTCCACTTTGGATCATCAAGTGCTTCCCGAATGTTTCTTGGGATGAACAAGTTAGAAATTTTTGATAAAATACCTTATGTTTGTTAGAGAGCCTATCATATAATTTGCAATGGGATGATTAGTATAAGAATAAGTTCCTTTCCGAATGGCTATAGGTATATCTAGATCATTAGATTATGCTTCAATAGAAGTATTAGGAATGGGATGAGAGGAAATTTGAGGAGAATTAACATTATCTGAATCTAAATTTAAAGCATTAGATTAACTTGGTGGTGCTTTAGGTATAGATGATTCTTTACCTTTTTAATGTCTTTTCTTTCTTGTATTATAAACAATAACCTTAGGCTTATATTCCTTAGAATTATTTGGTAGCATTTCTCCCCCTATCAAAGATTCCTCCATACTTGGCTGAATATGATTATAAGGTATGACTTTAGTTAAAATATGCTAAATATCTCAACTATTTTCTTCATCTAGTTTCTCCCTTTGAAGAAAATTATTTCCAAAATAGGGTTGATTTTCAAGAAACACAACATCTATAATAATGACAATTTTGTGAGCCAATGGTTGAAAAAATTTATATCCTTTCTTATTTGTTGCATAACCGACAAAAATAGATTTTCAGCTCAAGTATCAAGTTTTGACCAATCCTTCTTAGGGATAAAAATATAAGCTATGCAACTAAAAACTTTAAGAGGTATGTGTGAAAAAATATGACTATTAGGGAAAAAATGTTTGAAACATTCTAATAGTGTAATGTAATTCAAAACACAATTAGGCATCCTATTAATTAAATATGATGTAGTTAAAATAGCTTAAAATAGCTTCACCCTATGGATATTTAGGAATATGCATAGAAAACATCGATGCACGAGCAACTTCTAGCAAATGTCTATTTTTCTTTTAATAGTGCCATTTTGCTATGGTGTATCAAGTAGATTGATGTTGAATGCCCTTTTTCCCAAAAATAGATGCCTAGAATATTATTAAAATATTTGGTGCCATTATCAAACTTCAATTTTTGTATGAAATTGTATTTCAACCATTGCATAAATTTTTTTGAATAAAAACTAAGCTCCAGATTTATCATTCATTAAATATATCCAATCTAATCAAGTATGATCATCAATAAATGTACAAACTACTTTTTTTAAAAAAAAACAAGTTTGAATTCTTGAAGGCCCCCAAACATCACTATGGATTAGGTAAAATGATCAAGAAGGTTGAAATGGTTTTGAATAATATGTATTTTTTGTGAGCTTTTTATAAAATGCAATGTTCATAATGAAAAATTAGAACTATCTATTCCATAAAATAGAGTAGGAAACAAGTTTTTAAGATATGAAAAACTACAATGTCCTAATCTATAATGCCAAAGCATTATTTTGTCCTTAATAAGAGTAGAACTAAAACTATTGAATCCTCGAGGCGTTTTATTTTTGGAATCTTCATCTTCAAAGTAATAGAGACCATCTATCATCCTAGCAATGACAATCTTCCTCCCCAAATTTTGGTCTTGTAAAACATAATGGGAATCAAAGAAATTAATATGGCAATTAGAATCTTTGGATATTTTGGTAACAGTATAGAAGATTGCGAGCAAGTTTAGGTACATAAAGAGTAGATTTAATAGATAAAGTTTTTGATAATTTGACCAAACTTTACTCGCTATAAAAGAGTAAGATCCATCTCGCTATATAAATTTTTGCTTGTCTAGTATAAGGATTATATGTATGAAATAAATTATAAAACTAGTCGGATGGTCGGATGCTCTTAAATCTATTATCCAAGGAACAGATTACGAAAGAGAATAACAAACCAAGGCATCTTAATCACTACCTGTTTGTTCAAAGAAAGCACTTGGAGTACTTGATAATGTAGTGTTAGAGTTTAGTTGCTTTAGAATATGATCCATTTATTGAGGACTCAAAGGGGTAGCTTTAGCTTCATGTATAATAGGAACACTCATTCGACCAACTTGCTAGTTAAACTTCCCCTTATGCTTGCCATTCTTATTAGCTAGTTTACCATAAAGTTGCTAGCATGTTTCACATGCGTGTCTTGGATTATTACAATGATCACACCATACATGAGTCTTCTCATGATTACTAACATAGACTTCACTAGCGACCAAAGTAGAATTCTGAAAATGCTACTTGAAGTCTTCTTGCAAAGCATGACAAGTCCGTAACCCTTTTCATGACGAACTTAAAAAAAAACTTCTCCAATATAGGGAAAGGGTTGTCTACCAATTATCCTCCCCTAACTTCATCAAATTCAATTTCAAACTAATAGAAAACATGAAGATCTAGTCATCTTCAACCTTCTTTTATAGTAGTTAGAATCATCAAAATATTTCCACTTATGAGTAGTAAATAAATCTAAATCTTTTCATTGGCATTTTAGTGAATTAAAGTATTTAGTAACATTATAATTTTCTAGATGGATATCTCCAAGTTTTAACATCACTTCATAGACTTAGGATTGATTTCTCAAATCCGAATACATAAGATTGACATTTTCCCAAAGCTTCTTAGCTATATGATAACACATGTAGTTGGAGCTAATGTCTTCCTCCATGGAGTTTATCAACCATGCCATTACCATAGAGTTTTTGACATCCCATATGGGATATGTCCGATCATTAAAAGCAAGTTCTTTCTTATCTCTAGTAATGTAGCAAATTTTCCCTCTTCCTTGAATATACATGAGCATAGATTGAAACCAACATAGGAAATTATCTCCATTCAAGCAAATAGTAATCATTGGACTGAATGACATTCGGAGAAAACCAAAGGTCGAGTTCTTTATTGAATGGTCGAAGTAGATGAAGAAGGATTAGTGGTCGTGTAGTCGATTCAATTTCAAACATGATGGAGTTATGGTTGCTGATTTACGATTAGGTTAGATGAGGAGGTCGTGTATAGGTTGAACAGTTAGGTTTTTTTTATATGTTTACTTTAATATCATGTAAAAAAATATGAAAGAAGAGAATAATAGTTGTATTATCGTATATGATATAAAGGGTTACAACATACATATAAAGTAAATAGAATAACTTATTTTGGAAGAATTAGCTATAAAAAGAGACAAATTTTCTAACTTGGGCAACATATAAACTTTATATATTTACACCATAAATTACCCTATTCTAAATTATTTCCACTCAATGCCCTCCCTATCTCCCTCTCCTTATCTCTCATTCCATATCTCCATATTTCCATCTCTCTCTCTCTCTCCCCTTGCATCCCCCACTATCTCTCTCGATCTCTTTTTCTCTCCCACTCTATCTCCCTCTCACTCTCCCTCTCCCTCTCTCTATTTCCCCCTCTCTCTCGCTCTCTTCCTCCCTCCCTCTCCCTCTATCTCTCTCTCTATCTCTTTTTCTCTCCCACTCTATCTCTCTCTCCTTCTCCTTTTTTCTCTCCCTCCCTTCCTTCATTTCATCATTCTTTCTCCCTCTCACTCTCCCTCTCTCTCTCTCTTTCCCTCTCCTTCTCTCTCCCCTTCTTTCTCTATCTCTATCTCTTCCTCCCTCTTTTTCTTCCTCTATCTCTCTACGTCTATCTCACTCCCTCTCCCTCTTCTCTTCCATCTCTTTCCCCTTCGTATCTCTCTCTCACTCCCTCTTTCTCACTTTTCCTCTCTCTCTTACTCTCTCTCTCTACCTCACCCTCTCTCCCTTTCTCTCTTTCCCTCGGTCCCTCTACCTCTCTCTCCTTCCTTCCTTTTCTACCTCTCCCTCTACCTCTCTCTCATTCCTTCTCACTCCCTTTCTCTCCCTCTCTTTCTATATCCCCTTGCCACTCTCTTTACCTCTCCCTCTCCCTTTCCCCTCTCTCCTCGTCTCTCTTTCTTTATCCCTCTTCCTCTCCCTCTCACTCTCTCACCCTCCTCTATCTCACCTTTTTTTCTCTGTTTATCTCCACTCCTTCTTTCCCTCTCTTTCTCCCTCTCTCTCCCCCTCAATCTCTATATCTCACTCCCTCTCAATCCCTTACTCAATCCTCTATCTCCCTCTATCTCTCTCTCTCCCTCTCTCTCCTTCTCCCCCTCCCAATCTCTCATCCTCACTCTTTCTCCCCCTTCCTCTCTCTCCTTATCTCTCTCCCTCTTTCCCCCTCTTTACCTCTCCCTCTCCCTCTCCCTCTCTCTCTTTCTCCCTCAATCTCTTCCCTTCTCTTTTTTTTCCTCTATCTCTCCCTCTCGCTCTCTCCCCTTCCTCTATCTCTCTATCTTTCACTCTCTATCCCTCTTTTCCTCTCTACCCCATCTCTCTCCCCCTTTATCTAGCTCTCACTCTCTCTATCTCTCCCTTCCTCTCCCTCTCTCCCCTTTTCTATCACTTCTCACTCCTCTCCCTCCCTTCCCACCTCTCTCACTCTCCCTCTCCCTTGCCCCTTCTCTATATCCCCCTCTCCCTCCCTCCTTCTTTCTCCTTTCCTCATCCTCTCTCTCTTTCTCTTCCTCTTCCTCCCTCACTCCCTCTACCTCCCTCTCTCTCTCTCTCTCCTTCTCTCTCCCCCTCTCCTTTCATCCCTCTCTTTCTCTTTTTCTACCCTTACCTCTTTCTCTCTCCTCTCTTGCTTAATCTCTCCCTCTCTTTCTTCCCCTTATTACCTCTCTCTCTCCTTTCTCCCTTAGTTCTCCCTCTTTCTCTTCTCTATTTCTTTTTTTCTCTATCCCTCGTTCTATCACTCTCTCCTTACCCCTCTCTCCTTCTTTCTCCCTCTACCTCTCTCTCCCTTGCTATCTCCCTCTCCCTCTCCCTCTATCTCGCTCACATTCCCTCTCTCTCTTTCCTAAATAAAGTGAGGAAGGAAGCGAGAGAGAGAAGGAGAGTGATAAAGGGAAAGGGGGAGCGAGAGAGGGGAGAGAGAGGGAGAGGGAGAGGGATAAATAGAAGGAGAGTGATAAAGGGAAAGGGGGAGCGAGAGAGGGGGAGAGAGAGGGATAAATAGAAGGAGAGTGATAAAGGGAAAGGGGGAGCGAGAGAGGGGAGAGAGAGGGAGAGGGAGAGGGATAATAGAAGGAGATTGGGGGAGAGGGAGAGAGAAAAAGATAGAGAGGGAAAGGGAGGGAGGGAGGGAGAGGGAAGAAAGGGAAAGGGATATACATAGAGATAGAAAGAGGGAGAGGGAGGGACAAGAGGAAGGAAGAGGGTAAGAGGAAGAGAAGAAGGGAGAGAGGGGGATAGGGAGAAAGGTAGAGGGAGAGGGAAAAATGGAGTGAGAGGAAGAGAGAAAGGTAAGAAGAGAGAGGGAATGTAAAAGAGGGAGGGAAGGATAGAGAGTGAGAGAGGGAAATAGGGAAAGAGAGACAAAAAAGGAGAGAAAAAGAGGGAGAAAGAGAGAGAGGGTGAGGGGGAGGGAGAGTAAGAGAGGGAGAGAGGGAGGGAGAGGGAAAGAAAGGTAGAAAGAGGTAAAGAGAGGAAGAGAGAGAAAGAGAGAAAAAGAGGGAGAATGAGAGAGAGATAGAGAGAAAAATGGGAGAGAGAGAGAGAGAAGAAGATCGAGATAGCAAGAGGAAGTGAGAGACGGAATGAGAGAGGGAGAAAAGAGAGAGAGGGAAAGAGAGAGAGAAAGGGAGAAAGGGAGAAAATGAGAGAAAGGGAGAGGGAGATAGAGGGAGGAAGGGATGGAGAGGGAAAAAAGGTAGATAAAGGGAGAGAGGGAGAGAGAGAAAAAAGGCAAGTGGGAGAAAGGGAAAGAGAGGGAGGGATAGAGGTAAACAAAAGAGAGAGATGGATTGAGAGAGAGAGGGAGGGAGGGATAGAGAAAAAGAGGACCGAGAGGGAGAGGGAGAGAGATAGATGGAGGGTGGGATAGATATGGAGAGGGAGAGGGAGAAAGAGAAAGAGAGAAATAAGGAGAAAAGGAGAATGGGTAGAGGGAGAGAAAAAAAGGGGAGCGAGAAGGAGAAAGATGGAGGTGAGAGAGGAAGAGGGGGAGAAAGGGAGAGGGAGAGGAAGAGACATGCGGGATAGGGGGAGAGAAAGGGGAAATAAATAAGGATAAGGGGAGGGAGGGGGAGAAAGGGAGAGAGATAGGAAAGGAGAGAGAGGGATGTTAGTGTTTGTTTCGACCAAGGATAAAAACCTAGTGAGAAAAAAATAGTGAGAAAATAATTTTCTCCAAAAACCCTAGTAAGAAATACTCTTACCTTCCCTTTTAAAGTTGTCACAAAATTGATCGGGATTGATTTTTGCTGGAATAACTTAATCGGAAAAGGTGGAGCTAGCACCCCATCAATTTTGAGTGCTTGTTTATGGATATTTAGGTTATGTGGATTATCAATAGAGGCTAGACACTTGGACGACTAATCAAAGAAATGAAATTTAGATCCGCACTATAAGAGGTGATACAAGCACTAATGCACATAAATGATATCATTAAATGTCCCAAGTCTTAGCATCGTTAAGAATGGACATTGACAATATGGGGATAGAATTGTGAGTGCTATGCTCATGCTATATGATAGTAGTAGGAGATCTCACACTTATTGACATAGTGATGCCAAAGCAAGTACTTAGGTGATTTATTTTAGAGAACATGTCACTAGATTTGATTCACTCGTGAGAACCCATTTGGTTTAAGTATTTGGGAATCTCATATGAAATGGGTACAAATGGTCCTTAGACTTTAAGTCATCACGGTTATCCGATTGGAGGACTTATGTACTTTGGCACTCATTTTGATGGACCCATTAATGGGTTACACATGGATGATTCATTAGGTGCACTAGGAATCCAATGGAGATAGGTGTATGGCTAAGATAGGACATGTCATTCCTTGTATGCTAAAGGACTTATCACATTGCACTTCAATAAATGTCCGCTCAAGAAATCTATGGCCATAGTAGGAGTACACCAATAGAGCATAATTGGTTTAATATAAGAGCTAAGACATTTTGAAATCGAAGAAAACTTGTGTGATCATAATCAAACAAGACTAATAACCAAGTTTGAGATCACACTCGTGATAAGTTAACATGAGGACTAAATTGTATGATAACCATGCTCATGAAAGGTAATAATGGATTACCTAATCCTCCTAGATAATTGGGTAGTCATGATGCCTTGCTAGAGGCCAATCTTCATTTATGCATCAAGAGATGAAAGATAAGTCTTTTATTCTTGATATGTTGCCATCATATCTAGGAGCCTATTGAGTCACACGCATAAGTTCAAGTATTCATATTGCAAATCGAAGCAAAGATATTCAAAAAGTTTCCAATTATGAAAGTTTCCTATTTTGGAAAGAGTTTCCAAAATGAAAAGTTTCCTAAACCGGAAAATGAAAAATGGAAAGTTTCCTATTTTAGAAATTGGTTTCCTAATTTGGAAGTTAGTTTTAAATTTGAAAATAAAGAACATAAAAGGAAAGGAGTTCCCTTTCTCTCCCTCATCTCAATCTCTCTCCCCCTCTCTCCCTCATCTTAATCTCTCTCCCCTCTCTCTCCCTTCCACTCTCCCTCTTCCTCTTTCCCCCTCTCCCTCTCCTCCCCTTTCTTCTTCTCTCTCCATCTCCTCCTCTATCTCTCTCTCAATCTCTATCTCTCACTCCCTCTCTCTCACTCCTCCCTCTCTCCATTTCTTCCCTCCTTTCCCTCACTTTATCTCTCTTGCTCTCCTTCCCTCCCTCCCCTCACTTTCCCTCTCTCTTTTTCTCCCTATAATCTCTCTCCTTCTCTCTTTACCGCACTTCTCCCATTACCTCTCCTTCTCCCTCTCTCTCTTCATATCACTCCCTCTATCTCTCCATCCCTCTCCTTCTCCTCTATCTCTCTCTCTCCCTCTCTCCCTTTCTCTTTCCCTTACTCTTTCAGTTAGCTTTTTTATCCTTATCCCTCTCCCCTCTCACTCCCACCCTTCCTCCCTCCATCCCTCTCTTCCTCCCTCTCACCTTCTTGCTCTCCCTCTCTTCCCTCTCTCCATCCATCTCATCAATCCTCTCCTCTTTTCTCTCCCTCTCTATCTCTCTTTTCCTACCTCTCACTTTCACACTCCCTCTCCTCTTCTCTTCTCTTCTCTCCCTATTCCTTCTCTCTCCCTGTCTCCCTTTTCCTTCTCTCTCCCTCTCTCCCTTTTCCTTTCCTCTCCCTCACTCCCCTAATCTCCCTCTCTATCCTTCTCACTCATGTTGTCCTACTCTTTCCTCCTCCCTCCCTCTCTATTCCTCCCTCTCACTCCCTCCCTCTCTTCTCTCTTCCACTCCCTTTTTGCCCTCTCTCACTCCCTCCCTCTTTCCCTCTATTTACCTCTCTCTCCCTCACCCTCTCTTGTTCTATCACTCTCTCTCCCTTAATCTCTCTCCCTCTCTATCTCTCTTTTCCTCCCTCGCTCTTTCACAGTCCCTTTCCTCATCTTTCCCCCTCTTCCACTCTTGATGCCCCCTCTATCTCACACATTCTCTCTTTCCCCCTCTCCCTCTCCCTCCTTCCCTCTCTCCCCTCCTTTTCTCTCTACCACTCTTTCCCTTTCTCTATATCTCCCTCTATCTTTCTCCCTCTCTCTCTTTCTCTCTATCCCTCTCTCTCCCTCTACCCCTCTCCCTCTCTCTTTATCTCTCTCCCTCTCCTTCATTCCTTTCTCTCTCTATCCCTTTCCCCTACTCCTCATCCCTCTCTTCATCTCTCTCCCTCTCTCCCTCCTCTCTCACTTTCCCTCTTTCTCTCTCTTTCCCTTCCTCTCTCCCTCTCTCCCCTCTCTCTCTCCCTATCTCCCTCTCTTCCTCACACTCTTTCTCTCTCCTTTCCTCTTTTTCACTCTCTCCCTTTCCCATTCTAGATCTCACTATCCTTCTCTCTCCCCTACTCTCTTTCTCTCTCTCCCCTTTCTCCATCTCTCCCTCTACCTCTTTCTTTCCCTCTCTCTCATCATCTCTCTATTCCTCTCTCTTTCTATTCCTCTCTCTTTCTCTCTCCCCTACTCTCCCTCTCTCTTTTTACCCTCTCCCTTTCCCTCTTTGCCCCCTTCCCTCTCTCTCCCTTTATCCTTCTCTCTCCATCTCCTCCTTTCTCTCTCTAAATCTTTATCTCTCACTCTCTCTCACTCCTCCCTCTCTTCGTTTCTCCCTCTCTCTCCCTCCCTCTATCTCCCTCTCACTCTCTCTTTCTCTCCCTCCCTTCTTCCTCTCCTTTTCTTTCTCCCTCTCTCCCTTTTTCTCTCTCTATACGTCTCTCTCTCCCTCTTTCCCACTACCTCTCCTTCTCATTCTCTCTCTCTCCCTCTTTATATCTCTCTCTTACTCTCTTCTTCTCTCTCCTCATCTCACTCTCGCTATCTCTCCATCCTTTTCCCTCTCTCTCTACCTCTCTCCCTCTCTCTTTCCTTTTTTCCCTCTCTTAACTTCTCTATCCTATCCCTCTCTCTTTCTCTCTCCCTCTCTCTCTCCCTCTCTTCATTTCTCCATCCCCCTCTTCCTCCCTATCACCTGTCTCCCTCTCCCTCTCCCTCTCTATCTCTCTCCATCTATCTTATCGTTCCTTTGACTACCTTTCTCCCTCTCTCCTTCTTTCCTTCTCTCCCCTTCCTTCCCTCTCCCTTGCTCCCTCAATCTTCCTCTCTATCACTCTCACTTTTTTATCCCACTATCTTCCCTTCCTTCCCTCTCTCTCTCTCTCTCTTCCCTCTTCCTCTCCCTTTTTCCCTCCTCCCTCCCCTTTTCTCATGCCCTCCCTTACCCTTTTTGGTCTCTCACTCTCTCTACCCTAATATCTCTCTCTATATATATCTCTTTTTTCCTCGCCTCTCACTTTCACACACCCTTTCCTCTTCTCTCTCCCTCTCTCCCCATTCCTTCTATCTCTATCTCTCCCCTTCCTTCCCTCTCCCTCGCTCCACCAAGCTCCCTCTCTATCCCTCTCACTCCAGCTCGTCCCACACTCTACCTCGCCCTCCCTCTCTATTCCTCCCTCTCCCTCTCCCTCTCCCTCTCTCCTTCACCCTCTCTTACTCTCTTTTTCCTAATCTCTCTCATTCTCTCTCTCCCGATCTCTCTCCATCTCTCCTCCTTTGCCCTCTCCCTCTCTTCCTATCTCCATCTCTCCCCCTCTCTATCTCTTTCTATCCCTCTCCCCCTATCTCATACTCTCCCTTTCTCTATCTTCTTCCCTCTCCCTCTCTCTCCCTTCCCTCCCTCTCTTAATCCCTCCCTCTATCTCCCACTCTCACCCTCACTATCACTCCCTCTCTCTCCCTTCTTCGCTACCTCTATCCCCCTCTCTCAATCCCTCCCACTCTCTACCTCTCTCACTCCCTCTCTTTCCCTCCCTCTCTCTCCCTCGCTCTCTCGATCTCTCTTATTCTCTCTCTCTCTCTCTCTCCCTTCTCTTTCTCCCTTTCTAAATCTCTAACTCTCCCTCTTCCTCTTTCTTCTCTAAATCTCTATCTCTCTCTCTCCCACTTTTCCTCTTTCTCTCCCTCTACTTTCCCCTTCTTTCTCTCTCCCTTTACCTCTCTCCCTCTCCCTCTCTCCCTCTCCCTCTCTTTCTCCCTCTCCCTCTCTGCCTTTCCTCCTCCCTCTCTCTCCCTCTCCCTCTCCCTCTCACCCTTTCCATCTCCTCCCTCTCCCTCTCCCCTCTCCCACCTTCTCCCTCTATCCCTCTTTCCCTCTCTCTCGCCTCCCTCTTTCTCTCTTAATCTCTCTTTCCCTCTCTCTCTCTCTCCTATCTCTCTTTCTCTCCCTTTCCTACTCTATTTCCCTCTCTCTATCTCTTCCTCCCTACATCTCCAACTCTATCTCCCTCAATCTCTATATATCTCGCCCTCTTCATCTCCCTCTCCCTCTTCCTCTCTCCATCTATTGCACTCCCTCTCGATCCCTTTCTCCCATCCCTTTCTCTCTCTATCCCTCTCCCCCATTCCTCATCCCTCTCTTTCTTTTCCTCCCACTCCTCCTTTCTCTCTCCCTCTCTATCTCTCTTCCTCTCATTCTTCCTTTTTTTGTCTCACTCTCCCTCTCGCCTTCTCCACCTCCCTATCCTCTCCATCTCCCTTTCTCCCTCTCCCTCTTCCATACTCTCCTTCTATCCCTCACCCTCTTACTCACTATCCATAATCTCCCTCTATTCCTCTCTCTCTCCCCCTCTGTCTTCCTCCCTTCCTCTCTCTCACTCTCTCTTTCCCTCTCTCTCCCTCACTCCCTCTCTTTCTCTCTCTTATCTCTCCTCCCTTCCTTTCCCTCTCTTTCCCTCTCTCCATCTCGTACTCCCTCACTCTCCCTCGCTCCATCTCCCACTCTATCTCCCTCATTCTCTCTCTACATCTCCCCTTCCTCTCCCTCTCTCTACCTCTCTCCCTCTATCATTCTCCCTCTTTCCCTCCATCTCTCCCTATCTTTCCCTCTCTCCCATCCTTTTCTCTCCCTCACTCTCTCGCTCTCTCTCTCTCTCGCTCACTCTCCCTCCCTCCTCCCTTACACTTCTTCTCTCCCTCCCTCTTTGTCTCTCTCTCTCCCTTTCCCACTCTACATCTCACTCTCCTTCTCTCTCTCCTACTTACTATCTTGCTCTCCCTCTCTTTCCTTCTCTCCCTCTACCTCTCTCTCCCTCTTTCTTTCCCTTTCTCTCTCTTTCTCTTTCATACTCTTCCTCTCTCCTACTCCCTCTCCCTTTCTCTCTTTCTCTCTCCTACTCTTCTTCTCTTCGTACCTCTCTCCCACTTCCTCTTTCTCTCTCTTCTTCCTCTCTCCCCCATCTCAATCTCTCTCCCACTCTCTCACACATCCCTCTCTCTCCCTCTTAATCTCTCTCTCTTACTTTTTTCTCCCTTCCCCTTCTCTCCATCTCCTCCTCTCCCTCTTTCTATCTCCCTCTCTCACACTCTCTCTCTATCCCTTTCTCTTCTCTCTCTTTCCCTTCCTTTCTCTTTCTCTCTCTTACTCTTCCTCTCTCCCAATCCCTCTCCCTCTCCCTTCCTCTCTCACCAATCTTAATCTCTCTCCCATTCTCTTTCATATCCTCCCTCCCCCTCTCTCTCTTTTCCCTCCTCTCCCTCTCCCTCCTCTCGCCCACTCTCCCTCGCTCTCCCTCTCTCTCTCCCTCCCTCCCTCCTCTCCATTTCTCTCTCCCTCTCTCTCTCTCCCTTTCACCTTCCTCCCTCTCTCTTTATACGTCTCTCTTCCTCCCTCTCTCTCACTCCCTCCCTTCTCTTTCTCTCTTTCTCCCTCACTCTATTTCCCTCTTTCTTTTCCCCTCTCTCTCCCTCTCTCTCCCTCTCTCTCCTCCCTCTCCCTCTATCTCTCTATTCCCTTTTCTCTCAATCTCTCTTTCCCTTTCTTCCCCTCTTAACTTCTATATCCCTATCCCTCACCCTTCCTCTCTCTCTCTCCCTCCATTCCTCTCTTCATCCTCTCTTCCTCCCTCTCACCTTTCCCTCTCTCTACCCTTTCCATCTATCTCATCCTTCCATTGGATTTCTCTCTCCCTCTCTATCTATCTTTTCCTCTCTATCGCTTTCATATTCCCTCCCCTTGTCTCTCTCTCGCTCTCCCCATTCCTTCTCTCTCCCTCTCTCTCCCTTCCTTTACTCTTCCCCACTCCACCAACTTCCCTCTCTATCCCTCCCAACCTTGCTATCCCACTCTCTCCCCCTCCCTCCCCCTTTATTCCTCCCTCTTACTCCCTCTCTCTCTTCTCTCTTCCTCTCCCATTTTCCCTCTCCCCCTCTCCTCACTCTCTTACCCTTCCTTTACCTCTCTCTCTCTCACTCGCTCTTGTTCTCTCACTCTCTCTCCCCTAATCTCTCTCCCTCTCTCTCCCCTAATCTTTCTTTTCTCTCTCTCTTTCCTTCTCCCTCTCCCTCTCCCTCTCTTACTATCTCCATCTCTCTCCCTCTCCCTCTCTCTTGTTATCTCTCTCTCCCTATCTCACATTCTCCCTTTCTCTAACTTTCTCCCCCTCTCTCCCTCACCATCCCTCCCTCACTCTCTATCCCTCCCGCTCCTTGACATTCTCTCTCCTTCCTTCTCCCTCCCTCTATCTCCCCCTTTCTCTCTCTTACCCTCCCCCTCTTTCTCTCCCCCTCGTTCTCTCTCCCTCTCCCTCTCTCTCTCGCCCTCCCCCTCGCCCTTTCCCCCTTTTTCTCTCTCCCTCTCCCTCTCTCCTTCCGTAACCCCCATGAAACTTCTTAACCACATTGCTATACGTACTAAAATATTTATATGCTAAGTATAGGTGTGATTTATGTGTCATTTTAATATTTTATGGTGTTAACATGCTCGGTGTTTATGTGAGGATTTATGGGATGAGCTTTAAGCAACTTAGCTAGTTACCATTTATTTTCTTTAACACATATTGAGAATGTAATATATTTAGAATGTACCATGAAGTGAGAAAAATTAGGTCAAGGTGTGGATAGTGTCAAAATTATACAGAGAGAAATGTAACTCTCATGAAACAAATTCTTAACCTTATAAATATATATATATATATATATATATATATGTATGTATGTATCTTGGAATATCTATAAAAAAATATATTGGATGTGGGTGTAATTTATGTGATATTTTCTTTAATATTTTATGATATTAAAATAACTAATGTTCATGAGAATGTTTATGGTAATAAACTTTTGGGTAATTAGCTAGCCAGTTTTTAATTTCCCATAACATATACCTAAAAATGCCATACAAGTGAAAGAATCACCTTAATATGGTGAAAATGCTCAATTATTGAAACCAAACTACCTTAGAAATTTAATTAGTTTAGTTACCCTTTTGTTACCCATTTTTAGTTACTAATCGCACACCTCATCTTCCACCATGTTCTAATTAGTGACACCTAGCCATCTTTGACTTCAAACCCGCCACCTTGCTTCCATTTTTCTTCTCTCACTTTACACCTTGTAACCATAAAATTAAGACACATATCCTACAAATTAATGAGAAGAAAAAGGGTGGAGTATATAAGTATGAGAGAGAGTTAGACTTAGCCATTTTAGCTTACCAAAAATGGAGAGAAAAACATAGGGAAAGAGAGAAAAATGAAAAAGAAAAAGAGGAGAGAAAGAAGGAAGAAAGGAGGAGAAAAAGGCTAAGGGATTTTCTACCATCTTTAATTAAGTAAGTAGGTTTATGTTGCATTATGTTATGCCATTAATTTCATTTATATGTGCTTAAATTAGTTGGTTGTTTAAAGCTTTCCCTTATGTTGTTATGAGTTATTCATGTTAGTATTTTGTGTTGATGGCTTGATATGAAATTAATGGTTGGATTGTATATGCGATGATGAATGGTTGGTATGTTATGTATCCATGTGTTGCGTATGCCTAAATTTATGTTGATGGGTTTGGTTAAAAAAAATGGGCTTGGAATAAAGTTTGGAAGGATTTGAAAGAGGAAAGAATTCTTAGAGTATCCTTTTGGAGATTATTCGGCCTAGGTACTAAAATCGCCAAAGTTTGGACTCGTTTTTATGTAACTAAAAATCTAGAACTTAATGGTAACTCAATTAAGCATAAATTTGTAAGTTAGGAGGAAAAGAAATTACATAGAAACAAAAGAAAATCTGTTGACACTTTTAGAACCTATTCGGCCTAAACCCAAAATTTTTTTATTTGAGTTCCAATCACCCAACTTGATAATTAATTGTTCAAATGCACCTAAATAAGTATAAATTGAAGTGTAGAAAGGTTAGATTCTAAGGAAAATGGAAATTTTGGCTTAGATTAGGAAACATTCGACCTAAAGCCTAAGTTTTAAAAATTGAGTTCCACTCATTCAAATTGATTATTAATTGTTTAGTTAGAACTTAATAAGTATAAAATGAAGTTTTGGAAGGTAAGAATTCAAGAAAAAAATCAGAATTAGGACCTAGACCTATTAGAAGCTAAATTCAGCTATTAAGGCTAAATTTTGGGTTAGAAATAAAATCCCACTTCAAATGTGCTCAAATGCATTCCTAGGACTAAAATATAGGAATGGACTAACTCTAATGGGCGGGTCATATATTCTTTACATGACTCCTATGAAAAATATATGAAATCCCAAGCATGAATTGGATTCGAGTGTGGTATGAAAATGAAGGGTTTGGTACCCATGATTAATGGAATGTGGTAAATGAAACATCACATGCATCATGTGAATTTGGGGGTGGATGGATTTGAGAAAATAATTGAGTCAAGAAATGATGAGGTTTGGTAACCAAATTGGTTCGAAACTAGATAGGTTTGGTAACCTAACTGGATTAAATGGGTATTAGTAATGAAGTTGTATGCGCGCTCTATTAATTGAATACATCGTTAAACGATGGATAATTTTGCTAATCGTGTGCTACAACGATGGATAATTTCATTGCTAGTGGTAAGTGATTTGGTAATCACCGAGAGATGAGAATAGGGTAGACTTGCTAATACCTAGGGTACCCGAACTAAAATCAATGGGAGAAGGTAGAGTCATAGGAAAGCACCGCATATCACGTGCATCACCCTACTTACTAAGCTTCGGCTCACTCCGTTGTTATTTCATGTCATGACGGAAACGGTGATGGTAGTATCGACAAAGAAGCCATCGGTTCCTCCTAGAAAAGGGCTCATGTGTGACACAAAAAACTTAGAAATTTCTTTTGATTGTAACATAGGATACGATGTCTAGTAGTGTGTAAATAACATCATAGATATTTTATGACTTTTGTAACGAGTATTCATTAAAGTTATGTAAATTTAATTATATGTCCTTCTATACTTAATAGGTTATTATTTATTGGCTATGTATGATAGGAGTAAATTGAGACTTTAGCCTCTAAACCGTAACACACCTAGCCACGCCTCTTAGGTAATTGGTAAGGGAGCGAGAGGCGTCACACCTTTCCTCTCTCTCCCACTCCGTCTTTTTCTTTCTCTCTCTCATCATCTCCCTCTCCCTCTCTTTCTCCCTCTCAACCCTCTATCTCTCCCACTCTCCCTCTCTCTCTCTCTCTTTCCCTCTCCCCTTCTCCCACACTCTCCTTCTACCCCTCACTGTTTCACTCACTTTCTCCTACTCTTCCCCTCTCTCTCCCTCCCATCTTATCTCTCACTCTCTCTTTCCCTCTCTCTCCTATCTCTCTTTCTCTCACTTTCCCTCTCTATGTCTATTCCTCCCTCCATCTCCTTCTCTATCTCCCTCATTCTCTCTATATCTCCTCCTCTTTCTCTCACTCTCTCTCTCTCCCTCCCTCTCTCCTTTGATCCCTCTCCTTCTTTACCTTTAGTTCTCTCTCTCCCTCTATCCCTTTCCCTCTCTATCTCTCTATCCCTCTTCCCCCTCTCTCTCTCTCCATCTCTCTCCCTCCCTCTCTCCCTTTTCCTCTCCCTTTTACCCTCTCTACCTCCTTATCTCTCTCCATCTCCCTCTTTCCCTCCTCTCCCTCTCTCCCCTCCTATAGTCTTCCTCTATTCCTCACTCTCTCTTTCCCTTTCTCCCTCTCCTTTCCTCTCCCTCACTTTCTTTCCCTCTCTCTCTTCGCTCCCTCTCCTTCTCTCTCTTATCTCTCTTTCTCTCCTTTTCCCCTCTATCTCCGCCTCCCTCCCTATTCCTCCCTCCATTTCCCACTCGATCTCCTTTATTCCGTCTCTACATCTCCCTCTTCCTCTCTCTCTCTCTCTCCTTTGCTCCCTCTATCCTTCTTCCTCTTCCCCTCCCTCCTCTCCCTTTGTCTCCCTCTCTCCCTCTATCCGTCTCTCCTATCCATTTCTCTCTCCATGACTCTCTCATTCCCTCTCCCTCTACATCCATCTTCCTAATATCTCAATCTCTCTCTCCCTTCCTCGCTTCCTCTCTCCCCCTTTCCCTCTCCCTCTCCCTTTTCCCTCTCCTTCTCTCTCCCTCCCTCCCTCTCCTTCTCTCTCCCTCCCTTCCTCTTTCTCCATCTCTTTTTCTCTCTCTTGATCTCTATCTCTCACTCCTCTCTCTCTTCATCTCTCCCTCTCTCTCTCTTTATCTCTACTTCTCTCTCCCTCTCCATCGCTCTCCCTCTACATCTCTCCCTATCTCCCTCCTTCCCTCTCTCTCTCCTTCAAACTAACTCCCTCTCTCTCCTTCTCTTGCTCCCTCTCTATCTCTTCCTTTCTATCTCTCCCTCTCTTCCTTCCTCTCCTCCTCTCTCTTTCCCCTTCTCCTTTGCTCAACCTCTCTCTTCATCTTCCCCTCCCTTTCTCTATCCCTCTCTTCCTCCCCCTCTCCATGCCTTTCTTCCTCCATCCTCGCTGCCCTCTCCCTCTCTCTCCCTCTCTCCCCGTCCCTTTTGCCCTTCCTTTACCCCCTCTATCCCTCTCTATCTCTCTCACCCATCTCTTTCTTTCTCTCTCTCTTGCTCTCCCTCTCCCTCTCCCTCTCAATCCCTTTCCCTCTCTCTCCCTCTCTCCCTTATCTCAATCTCTTTCCCTCTCTCCCTCTCCTTCTATTTTCCTCTCTCCCTCTCTCTCCATCTCCTTCTCTCTCTCTCAATTTCTATCTCTCACTCCCTCTCTCTATCACTCCCTCTTTCTCACTCCTTCACTCTCCCTTTCTCTCCCTCTCTCTTCCCCTCTCTCTTTCTCTCTCCCTACCTCCCTCCCCCTCACTATACGTCTCTCTTGCTCCCTTTCTCCCACCCTCTCTCTATCTCCTTCTCTCTCCCTTTCTTCATCTCACTCTTACTCTGTCCCTCTTCCTCCATCTCTCTCCCACTCTCTATCTCTCCCCCTCTTTCCTTCTCTCCCTTTTTTCTCTTTATCCTTCTCTCTTTCCTCTTATTCCTCTCTTAACCTCTCTCCCTATCCCTCCCTCTCCTTCCTTCTCTCCATCTCTCACTTCCTTCCTCTTGTCCCTTTCCTCTCCCTCTCTCTCATTCCCTTTCCTTATATCTCTCCCTCCCTTTAGCTTTCTCTCTCTATCTTCTTACCTCTACCTCTCTCTTCTCTCTCTCCCCGTCCATCTTTCTTTTCTATCCTCTCACTTTCACACTCTCTCCTTTCTTCTCTCTCCCTCTCTTCCCTTTCCTTCCATCTTTTTCTCTTTACCAATCTCCCTCTTTATCCCTCTCGGTCCCGCTCTCCTACTCTCTACCTCTCCCTTCCCTCTCTTCCTCTCTCTCACTCCCTCTCTCCTCTTTCTTCTCTCTTCCTCTCCCTTTTCCCCTCTCCCTCTCCTTTTCTCTCCATTTCATTCTTTCTCTCTCTCCCTCTCTATCTCACTCACTCTTTCTCTCTCCACTTTTTCATTTTTTTCTTTTTCCCCTCTCCTAACCTCTCTCCCTCTCTCTTTCCCCTTCTCTCTTTCAACCTCTCTTCCCTCTCTCTCCCTCTCGCTATCCCTTTCCCTCTATCTTCCCTTCTCTCCCCCTCTCCCTCTCTTTCCCTCTATCCTTTTGTATCCCTCTCCCTCTATCTCTCCATCACTTACTTCCTTCCTCTTTCCTTTCTCTCTCCCTCTCTCTCCCCCTCTCTTTCTATCTCTCCCTCCCTTTGGCTTTCTCTCTCCTTTTTTATCTCTCTATCTTCCTACCTCTACCTCTCTCTTTCTCTCTCTCCCCGTCCATCCCTCTTTTTCTTCCTCTCACTTTCATACTCTTCCCCTTTTCTCTCTCCCTCTCTTCCCCGTCCTTCCTTTTTCTTCTCTCTACGAATCTCCCTCTCTATCCCTCTCACTCGCCACTCTCCCACTTTCTCGCCTCTCCCTCCCCCTCTCTTCTTCTCTCTCACTCCCTCTCTCCTCTCTCTTCTCTCTTCCTCCCCCATTTCCCCTCTCCCTCTCCCTATATCTCCCTTTCATTCTTCCTCTTTTTCTCTCCCTATCTCACTCGCTCTTCCTCTCTCTTCTCTCTTTCTCTTTCTTTCTTTTTCTCCTCTCCCAATCTCTCTCACCTTCTCTCTTTCAACCTCTCCTCCGTCTGTCTCCCTCTATATCCTTCTCTCTCCCCCTCTCCATCTCTTTCCCTCTCTTCCTCTCTCCATCTCTCTTTTCTTCTCTCCTTGTCGTGTCGTTCGCTCTCCTCCCTCTAGCTCTTTCCCCATTCTCCGTCCCTCTCTCCCTCTCCTTTTCTTTCCCTCTCTATCTCCCTATCTCTTTCTATCTCACTCTCGCTCTCCCTCTCTCTCCCTCTCCACCTTTATCCTCTAGCTCTCTCCCCTTCCCCTTATCTCTCACCCACCCTCGCTCTCTATCCTTTTCTTTTCCTCTCTCTCTCTACCACCCTTTTTCTCCTTATCCCTCCCTTTATCTCTCTCTCCCTCTCTTCCTTTCTAACTCTCTCCCTCTCTCTCCCTCCCTTTCTCTCTCTTTCTCCTTCTTCCTCTCCCACTCCTTTAATTTGTCCCTCTCTCCCTATCTCTCTATCCCTCTCACTTTCTATCTCTCTTTCTCCCACTTACTCCCTCTCGATCTCTCCATCTCTCATCTTTCTATCTATCCCTTCCTCTCCCGCTCTCTCTCTCTCCCCTATCCCTACATCCCTCTCTCCCCAGTCTCCCTCCCTCTATTCATCCCACTTCCGCTCTTTTGCTCTCCCACTCTCTCTCCCTCTCTCCCTCAATGTCCCTCCCTCTATTCATCCCACTTCCCCGCTCCCTCTCCCTCTTCCTCTCCCATTCTTTCTCTCTCTCCTTCTTCCTCTCTCTCTCACTCACTTTATTTCTCTCTCTCGCTCTCTAGCTCTCTTTCTTCCTTTTTTCCCTCTCCCTCTCCCTCCCTTTTTTCTCACTCTCCCTCCCAGTCTCAATCTCACTCCCTCCGCCACCCTCTCCCTCTCTTTATCTCTCTCTCACTCTCTCTCCCTCTCTATCTCTCTTTTCCTCTCTCTCGCTTTGTCTCTATCTCTCCCTCTCTCCCTATATCTTGCTCTCCCTCTCATTTTCCCACTCTCTCTCTCTCCATCTCCCTTCCCCTCTCTCTTCCTCTCTCTCACTCCCTTATTCTTAATCTTTCTCTTTTCCTCTCCCTCTCCCTCTCCTTCTTCCTATCTCCTTTCTCTCCCTCTCTTCATCTCCCTTCCTTTCTCTCCCTCACTCTCCCTCCCTTTCCCCCCATCTCTCCTTATCTACGTCTCTCTCCCTCTCTCTCTCTCACTCACTCTTTTACTCTCTCTCTCCCTTCCTCACTCTTTCCCCACTCTCCCCCTCTCTCGCTCTCCATCTCCCTATCTCTCCCCGTCTCTCCTTCTTTTACTCTCCCTCTCCCTCTCCTTCTCTCTCACTCTCTCCCCTCTTTCTCTTCTTCTCTCCCTACCCTTCTCTCAGTCCATCGTTATCTCTCTCTTCCTCCCTTTTGCTTTCGCTCTCCCTTTCCCTCTCTCCCCTATTGTCCTTTTCTCTCCCTCTCCCATGCTCGTCTCTCTCTTCCTCTCTCTCTCACTCTCTTCCTCTCATTTTTTCTCTTCCTCTCCCTTCCCCTCTCTTTCTCTTTCTCTCCCTCACTCTCTCCCTCCCTCTCTCTTCCTCACTCTCTCTTGATCACTATTTCCTTCCCTCTCTCCCTCCCTCTCTCTTCCTCACTCTCTCTTGATCACTATTTCCTTCCCTCTCTCCCTCTCTCCCTCTCTCTCGCTCTCTCTCTTCCAATTCTTCGCTCACTCTCACTCTTCCTCTCTCTTCCCTCTTTATCTCCCTCTCTCTCTCCATCTCTCTCTCCTTTCCTATATCTCTTTCTCCCTTTTCCTCTTCCTCTCTCCCTTTCCCTCTCTCTCCCTTAATCTTTCTCCCTCTTTATCTCTCTCTCTCATCCTCTTTGTCTCCCTCTCCCTCCCTTTCTCTTTCACATTCTTTCTCTCCCTCTACAGCTCTCTTTTCCCCTCTCTCAATTTCTATCTCCCTTTCCTCTCTCTCTTTCTCCCACTCTCCCTCTATCCCTCCATCTACCTCTCCCCCTCTCCCTCTCTCACCTAGTGTCCCTCTCTCTTGCTTCCTCTCTCCCCCTCTTGTCCCCTATATCCCCCTCTCCCTCCCTACCTTTCTTTGTCTCTCTTGCTCCCTCCCTTTATATTTTTTCTTTATTCATCACCCTCTCTCTCCCTCTCCCTTCCTCTCCTTCTATTCCTCTCTTCCTCTTTCTCTCCCTCTCCCCTCTCCTCCTCTCCCTCTCTCTTTCCCTCTATTGCCCTTTCTCACTCTCACTTTTTTTTAACGGAACCGGCACCAAGATAATTTTATTGATTTGAGAAAAATGAGTACATGAGGGGACAATCTAGCCTAACCCAAAAACTAGGGGAAAGAGGAAGCTTTACCCCTAAAGACAAGAGGACACTCTATAATTAAACAATTTGTTCCTATCATGTCTATTAACCGATTTTACATCTAAAGATAATTATGCATAAGTACTAAAATCAGTTTTTGACTTATGTTGAATCACCTAGTCGACCAACCTATTTGCCACCATGTTTTACTCTCGATAAATATGCTCGAAATGTATGGTTACTCCTTAACTCCTCGCATTCTTGGACCGTGTATGTAAATAACCAAGGGACCTTACTAGTGCCTAATATAATATTGATAGTCATCATTGAATCATATTCAATACTCACTAAGTCAAGATTTAGTTCTTTACATAGAACTAACCCATCCCTAATTGGTAACAACTCGTGTTTGAGTTAGTTCCCTCCCTATAGTATTTGCAAAACCAATGATAAAAGAGCCTAAAAAGCCCAATATTACTCCACCACCCGCACAAAATCCATCTCTAGCCGAGCCATCAACATTTAATTTAAATTTACCAAAAGGTGGCAATTCCCACTTGATCTACTTCTCTTTAGTAGTTTTCGATAGGATTGGCGTGACGTCTAACTCTTACATCTTCCTTATACTAGCCACATTCAAAGGCTTTTTTGGCACAAAGAAGCTATAAAAATTTTATAGGTCCTCAATCACTCATCTCACTATATCACCTACTATTATTGGTTTATCCTAAAGGATGCATCATATGGAGATGTAGAATAAACAAAAATCTCCTCCATCTAAGGGCCTGTGGTCAAGCCATTGAATCAATTAACCATATATGTATGAATTCAAAGAAATAAATAAAGGGTTACCTCTTGTAATGCGTATCCAAATTCTTTTTTAGAAAATTCATCCAAGTATCTATCCTCTATTGATGATCCACGCAATCCAAGTATCCATAAAGAAGCACTCCAAATCGATAGGGTGGTAGCCCCATCTTTTCTAATTTGTGTAGTGTTTCATATAGAAATAAATCTCGGGCAATTTTACGATAGCTTTAAAAGAGAAGGAAAGAGTATGGAGCACTAGGTTTTTGGAGAAAACTATTTTCTCTTTTTTTGCCATGTGCCCTATGTGTTTTTAGGGCTAGTCGAATTTTTTCGCTAAAAAATTCTCTCCCTTTTTTTCTAGTTTTGGTCGAACCTCTCTCTCTTAAAAAACACTCTTTATGCCTCACCTCTCCTCCTATTTAAAGGGGGAGAGTTTCCTTGTCCTCTAAAAATAAGGAGATGGACGACAAATAAGTCCCGATTGGACTTACGGTTGTTGATTCCATATCATCTATGGATGAAGAGTTATTTTACATGTGGACTTTTGATCATTATCTTTAAAACATTCAACCTTATCCAATAAGATTGATGTTTATCCTCCAACCAAAATATATTAAGGCCTTTAATTAAACCTAATGGGCCAAAACCAATCTAGCCCAATAAATTTATTTGGATTATCCAAATAAATAATGTTAGATTATTTTAGGTGGGTCCACGTTAGGAAATAATTTTCTAAAATATCCTTTAACCTAAATTAGTAAACTCATTTTTATTTTAGGTTATTTATTTCCAAATTTGGAACTAACTTCGAAATTAGGAAACCGATTTCTAAAATAGAAAACTTTCCATTTTAGGAAATTCCTAATTAAAGAAACTTTCCATTTTAGGAAATTCCTAATTAAAGAAACTTTCCATTTTAGGAAAATTTTCATTTAAGTAAACTTTTCATTTTGGAAATTTCTAAAACTGAAAACTTTCATGATTGAAAACTTTTTTCAGTATGTTTTCTTCTCATTTATATTGTGAATACTTAAAGTTATGCGTGTGACTTAATAGGCTCCTAGATATATTGACAATGTATCAAGAATAAAAGACTCCTCTTTTATCTCTTAATACATAAATCAAGATTGGACTTTAACAAGGTATGACGATTACCCAATTCTCTAGGAGGATTAATTAATCCATCATTACCTTTTACAAGCATGGTTACCATGCAATTCATTCCTCATGTCAACTTCTCATAGTGTGATCTCAAACTTAGTTATAAGTCTTGCTCGATTATAATCACACAAGTTTTGTTTAATTTCCAAATGTCTTAGCTCTTAGATTAACCAACTATGGCCACAGATTTCATGAGTAGACATTTATCAAAATGTAATGTGATAACTCCTTTAGCATACAAGGAATGACATGTTCTATTTTAGTCATATACCTACCTCCATTAGATTCCTAGTGAACCTAATGAATCGCCCACGTCCAATCCTTTAATGAGTCCATCAAAATGAGTGTCAAAGTGCATAAGTTCTCTCATAAGATAATCATGATGACTTCAAGTCTAAGGACCATTTGTACCCATCTCGTATGAGATTCCTATATACTAAAACCAAATGGGTTCTCATGGTAAGTCAAGTCCAAGTGATATGTTTTCTAATATCAATCAACTAAGTGCTCGCTTTGGTAGCACCATGCCAATAGGTGTGAGATCTCCTATCGCTATCATATAGCATAAGCATAGTACTCATAAGTATATCTACATATAGTCAATGTCCATTCTTGATAATGCTATGATTTAGGATGTTTAATAATATCATTTATATGGATTAGTGTCGGTCTCATGTCTTTCAATCAATCACTATTGCAAATGCATATCATAAGGACTTATATTTAATTCTACCGAATTTACAAACATAAAATATAAGAATTAATAGAATGACTTCTTTATTATTATTAAAATAATTAATACAATAATACATTAACTTAAGCCCATCCAAACATGGTTGGATCTTAGGCATCTATACTAACACATCCTTATATTTTGCTTTACAATAACTTTTCTATAACTACCATAAGACAAAACAAAGGACACCAACTTAGCAAATACCGATTGAGTAGGGAACGAGAACATCCATGTTTATGCACACTTTAACGAACTCCACCTCGCTGCCACACCTAAAGATTCTTCTAAAATGCCCCTACACTTGCATCGTAACCTAAGATTCTAGAAACATGTGTGACATGGTTTTTGTCTTATGATTCGAGCAAGACATGCAAATTAACACTATTGGAATGTGTAGATCTTGAATACGAGAGTCAACTACCAAAGCACCTCTAAACCATTTGAAGGATCATGCATTTTATGGAGGTGCAGAATAAATAAAAATTTTACTCCATCTAAGGCCCTAAGATCAACCCGTTGAATCTACTAACCATACATACATGAATAATAAGCTATAAGTAAAGGATTTTACCTCTTGTAGCGTAAATCTAAATTCCTTTTCTTTGATAAGCCATCCAATTGTCCAACCTCTATTGATGATTCATTTAGTCCAAGTATCCACAAATAAGCATTCAAAATCAGTAGGGTGCTAGCTCTACCTTTTCCGATTTAGTATTTCCTCTAGAAATCAATCCCGAGCAATTTTTCAATAACCTTAAAAAGGGAAAAGAGTATGATCTTTTTAGGGTTTAGGAGAAAACTATTTTCTCCTATATTTTCTCTCTTGGATGTGTGCCCTAGGTAATTTTTAGGGCTAGCTAAAAATCTCCCACTTCTCTCTCTTCTGCTTGGGCAAATCTCTCCTTTCCTATTGATTCTATCTTTTCTTTCTCCAACCCCTATTATGCTGCATCTCTCCTCTTATTTCTAAGGGAAAATTTTCCTTGTCCTCCAAGGACAAGGAGAAGGGCGACTACATGTTCTTTTAGGACTCTAGGTTATTACTTCCTTATCCTCAAGGTTAAGGAATTATTTAATATATGGACTATTTGATTAGTATCTTCAAAACATTCAACCTTATCCAATAAGATTGATGTTTATCCTCCTATCAAAATATCTTAAGGCTTTTAATTAAATCTAATGTGCCAAACCTATTTTAGCTCAATTAATTTATTTAGACTATCCAAATAAATATTCTTAGATTTTTTTGGTGGGATCCATAGTAGGATAAAATTTTTTAAAATACCATTTAACCTAAATTAGGAAACTCCTTTCTTTTTAGGTTCTTTATTTCCAAATTTGAAACTAACTACCAAATTAGAAAACCAATTTCTAAAATAGGAAACTTTCCCAATTGCCTTCCACTTTGTTAAATTGGTTGGAGACACTTACAACCTTGATTTATGAAAAAGAAAAGCAAGTATATATGTTAGTAAAATGGGAAGATGGCTAAAAATTTTAGGCCAAAATCGTAGAACCCAAAGGAAGAGAGAAAAACCAATTGTGAGAAAAGGGAGAGAAAGTCACAAGCAAAGTAAGAGAGAAAAAGGAAAATAAAGTAAAGGAAGGAAAGAAAAAGGGGAAAAGCTAGGGGAAAATACTAATCAAATCTATCTAATTAAGTGGGTTTCTTTAGTAATTTATGCCATTTAATTGATGTTATTGTAATTGGTTAAGCTTGTGTTTATGTTATGATGTGTTTTATTAGCTTGATTATGTTGGTTAAGTTATTCCATGATTGGTAATTGTTATGGTTTGATTGTGATGGTTAGTTATGTGGTTATTTGTTAAAGTTTTGAAAGTTTTGTATCTAGCTAGATCCATGTATGGATGGGTGTGGCTAATGAAAATTGGTTGACCGAACTTGGTGAGTGAATTTGGGATTTGTATGGACTTGAATAAAATGGAGTAGCAAGGAAAGAAAAAAATGAATTTTAGGGTTTTTCTAGAGTCATATTGGGCCAAGAATGATGAAAATGGACTTCCTTTGGTACTTAAGACTTGGTTTAGATGGCGAAAAGAAAAGTAATATAAAAACAAAGACAAATTCTTTGCCAATTTAGGGACCATTCAGCCAAGCTTAGGAAAAATGAGTGTTTTGGGTTTTACTAAATCAATTGCGAAGTACTAATTCAATTAAGCCCCAAATAAGGATTAAAAAAATAATATTAGAAAGTTAAGATCATGAAGAGAAATAAAAAATTCGACTTAACATTATTAGGAGCCTAACTCGCCCAAAGAGTGTTAAATTTGAGAGAAAAGGTTAAGTTACACCATAACATGTTTTAATTAATTTAAAATGTCAAAAATCACTTACCATGAATGTAAAATGAATTAATATCGAAACATACCAGATTAAGTGAAACAAAAATATCTTTGTGCGAATTAATTTCACAACTCAACAAATATGAACTCGTCGACGTTTAAACCTAATTAGGTGAACGTTGTGATGAAGTGAACGTATGACCCTATGTGGGTTAGATATCGGGGATGGAATAATGGTTTAGGGTTTGGTTCCCTAGTATCCTTAATACGATAATCATACCATCACATGCATCATGTACATGTGTTGAGGACGGGTCGAGAAAGAATCCATTGGTTGAAATGGGGGTTATATGAATAGGTCCGGTAAGCTAACAGGAATAAAAGGGTACTAGTGGTCTAGCCGTGTGCGTAATCTAAGTCGTGTGCTCGCATTGTTAGTTGATGGACTCCCACTAATAGTGGCTACAACATGGGATAATTCTATTGCTAGCAGAAGGTGATTTGGTAATCACTTGGATTAAAAATAGAGTAGACTTGCTAATACCTAGGGTACCTGAATTAAAATTGATGAGTATGGTGGGAAGTTAGAAAAGCATTGCATATCACGTGCATCACCCCACTTACCGAGCTTTGGCTCACCTTGTTATTTTTTGCATGTTATGACAAGTAACGATGATCGTATTACCAATAAGGATGTTGTCGAATCCTCCAAAAGGGCTCATATGTGATGCAAACCTAAAGGGATGTTATTTTGATTGTAATTCTAGTGTTAGGGTGTCCGTAGATATTTAAATGGCACTCGTAAATAAATTGTAATTCCTTTTGCTGTGAATATTCTTCTCATGTAATTTGTATTGTACATATTTCAATATGTAATATGCTCGTTACGATACCAAGCATATACATATTAGGGTTTAATTTAGGTTAGACGTGTCGAGCATGATGCGCTCCTCTACCGGCCACTCGGTTTTAGGTAGTTAGCAAGTGGGCCAAAGAGGGGTGCCACACTCTCCATCTCTCATCTCTCTACCCACTCTCTCCCCCTCTCCTCTGTCTCTCTCCCTCTCCCTCTCCCTCACCCTCTCTCCTTCTTCACTCTATCTCTCCCTCCCTAGCCCCTCTCTCTCCCCATCTCTTTTTCTCCCTCTCTTTCCTTAGAGAGATAAGAAAGAGGGAGAAAGAGAGGGAGAAAGAGTAAGTGAGGGAGAGAGAGGTAGAGAGGGAGGGAAAAACAAAGAGAGATAGAGAGTGAGGGAGAGGGAGAGATAGGGAAAGAGAGAGAGGGAGATGGAGACATAGAGAAAGAGAGAGGGAAGAAAAGAGAGATAGGGGAGTAAAGAAGAGGGATAGAGAGGGACAAAGAGAGAGGGAATGAAGGTGGGAGGGAGAGGGATAGGAAGGATGGAAGGGGGAGAGAGGGAGAGGGAGAGGGAGAGAGATAGAGTAGAGGGGGAGAGAGTGAGGAAAAGAGAGATAGGGAAGTGAGGTTGACGGATAGAGAGGGATAAAGATGAAGGGAAGAAGGGTGGGAGGGAAAGGGACGGGGATAGGAAGGATGGGAGTCGAAAGAGGAGGGAAGAGAGAAAGGGTGAGAAAGAGAGAAAGAGAGAGAAACAGAGGAATTGAGCGATAGAGGGCTAGAGAGGGAGATAATAGGAAAAGGAGATAAGGAAATGGAGAGGGATAGGGAGGGAGAGGGAGAGAAAGAATGGGAGAGAAAGGGTAGGAGAAGGAGGAAGAGGGAGAGGGAGAGGGAGGGGAGAAGGAGAGGGAGAGGCATAAGAAGAGAGAGGGAGATAGAGAAGGATGGAGGGTGGGAGAGAAAGAGATAAAGGGAAGAAGGGAGAGAGAGGGGGAAGAGAGGGGGAAGGGAGAGGGAGAGAGGTAAAGAAGGAGAAAGGGGAAAGAGTGATAAGGGTAGTTGGGGGAGAGAGGGACAGAGAGAGAGAGGTAGATAGTGAGATGGGGAGTAAGGGAGATAGTGAGAGGGAGAGAGTGGGAGAGATTAAGAGAGAGAAAGTGAGAAAGAGGAAGAAACATAGAGATAGAGAGGAAAGGATTGGGGAAAAAGAGATGAAAGGAAAAGAGAGAAGGAGAGAGAGAGAGAGGTAGAGAGGGAGAGAGGGAGATGGAAGGAGAGCAAGAGAGATTGAGATAAAGAGAGAGAGAGGGTGAGAGAGGGAGAGAGAGTGTGGGAGACAAATAGGGAGGGAGGGCGAGAAATGGAGGGATAAAGAGAGAGAAAAGAGAGATGGGAAAGGAAAAAAGTGAGGGATAGAGAGAGAGAGAGGGAGGGAGAGAGAGAGGAGAGAGAGGGGTGGGTGGGGTTAGAGAGGGAGAGGGAGAACAAAAAAGAGGTAGATAGTGAGATAGAAAGTGAAGGGGATAGAGAGGGAGATAGAGCAAGAGAGTGAGAATGATTCAAAGAATGAGAGAGAGATTAAAAGAGATGGAGATAGAGAGGGAGAGAGAGATTGGAAGAGAGGTGGAGATAGAGAGGGAGAGAGAGATGGAGAGTGGCGGGGAAAGAGAGAGATAGAGAGAGGAAGAAAAGGGGAAAGAAAAGGGAGAGAGAACAAGAGACTAGAAGATAGAGAAAGGGAGGGAAAGAGGAAGACAGAAAAGGAGAGTGATAGAGAGGAAGAGAAAGAAAGAGAGGGAGAGAGTGTGAGAAGGATAGAGGAATAGAGGGAGACAAGTGAGAGGGAGCGTGAGGAAGGGAGGGAAGAAGATAGAGAGAGAAAGTTATGAAATAGCGAGAGAGGGAAGAGAGAGAGAAGGAGAGAGGGAGATAGAGTGGGAGAGGAAGAGAGAGGGAATGGTGGGAGATAGGAAGAGAGGGATAGCGAGAGAGGTAGGGAGAAAGGGGAGAGAGAGACAGAGATAGGGAGAGAGGGAGAGGAAGGGAGAGGGAGGGAGAAAGGGGGAGAGAGACAGAAAGAGGGAGAGAGGGAGAGGAAGGGAGAGGGAATGGGAAAGGAAGGGAGAGGAAAAGAGGGAGAGAGATATATAAGAGAGTGAAGGGGAGAGAGGAAGAGAGGGAGAAGGGAGATAGAAAGGGTGAGAGAGAGAGAGAGAGAGAGAGAGGGAGGGAGTGAGAAAGAGGAGGAATGGAGAGAGATAAAGAAGGAGAGATAAAAGAGGAGAGAGAAAGAGAATGGGAGAGAGAGAGGGAGAGGGAGAGTAAGAGAGGGAGAAAGAGTAAAGGGAATGGGGAGAGACTAAGAGGGGTAGATTTTAAGGGAGAGAGAGAAAGAGTCGGAGAGCAAGGGGAATGGGGAGAGACCGAGAGGGGAAGATTTTGAGGTAAGAGAGAAAGAGGGAGAAAAACGTAAGAGGGTAGAGACAAAGAGGAAGAGTGAGGGAGGAGAGAGGGAGGGAGATAGAGAAAGATAAAGGGGGAGAGAGAGGGAGAGGGAGAGAGGGGAGAGAGAAAGAGGGAGAGAGGGGCGGGGAGAGTGAGGGAGAGAGTGAAATAACTAGGGAGAGAGAGTGATAGAGAGATAGAGAGGGCGGGTAGAAAGAGGTACGAAGGGAGAGAGAGAGTAGGGTGAGAGGGGAGATAGAGGGATAGAGAAAGAGAGGGAGATAATAAAAGGAAGAGAGAAGGAAGTAGATAGAGAGAGAGTGACAGAGAGTGTGTGTAGGAGAGATTGAGAGAGAGAGGGAGTGAGAGAGGTAGGGAGGGAGGGGGAGAGAGAGAGATAGAGGGAGGGAGAGAGGGGTAAAGAAGTAAAGAAGGAGAGAGAGGGAAAGAGAGAGAAGGAGAGAGAGAGATTGATAAGGAGAAAAGGAGGAAGGGGGAAGGATAAAAAGAGAAGGGGTGGGAGGGGGATATGGAGAGAGAGAGGAAGAGAAGGAGATAGTAAGAGGGGTAGTGAGGGAGATATAAGGAGAGAGAAAGAAAGAGAGTGAAAGAGAGAGAGAGGAGAGAGAATGAGAGAGAGGGGATAGAGAAGGAGAGAGAAAGAGAGGAGGAAGGGAGAGGAAGGAGAAGGAAGAGAGGGAAGGAGAGAGAGAGGGAGATTGTAAAAAGGAGAGTAAGAGAGGGAGGGAAAGAGAAGGAGTGAGAGAGGGAGAAAGGGAGAGAGAGGGACAGTGAAAGGAGAGAAAAGGGAGAGAGAGAGAGCGTGGGAGGGAGAGGGAGATAGAGAGAGGAAGAAAGGAAGATAGTTAGAGGAAGAGGGAGCAAGACAGATGGGGAAGGGAGAGGGAAAGGAAGAAAGAGAGGGATAGAGGGTGAGATACGAGAGAGTGAGGGAGAGGGGAGATAAGGGGAGAGAGGGAAAGGGAGAGGGAGAGAGAGAGAGGGGGAGAGAGAGGGAGAGGGAGAGGTAGTTATATGGATGGATGGAGGGAGAGAGAGATAGAGAGAGGGGGAGAGAGGGAGAGGAGAGGGAGTTCTAGGGATGGATTGAGTGAGAGAGAGATAGAGAGGGTGAGAGAGGGAGATAAAGTGAGCTAGAAATAGGGAGATAGAGAGGGTGAGAGAGGGAGATAAAGTGAGCTAGAAATAGGGAGATAGAGGGGGAGAGAGAGGGAGAGAGAGGGAAAGAGAGGGAGATAGAGTGGGAGAGGATGAGAGAAGGAGAGAAAGGGAAAAAGTTAGACAGAGAGAAGTCTAGTGATATATTCTCTAACATAAATTACCTAAGTGCTTGCTTTGGCATCACCATACTAATAGATGTGAGATCTCCAAGTACTATCATATAGCATGAGAATAGCACTCACAAGTCTATTTGTATATAGTCAACATCCATTTCTAACAATGCTATGACTTAGGATGCTTAATGATATCATTTATATGCATTAGTATTTGTCTCACATCTTTCGATTAATCATTATTGTAAAAGCATATCATAAGGACTTCTATCTAATTCTACTAAATTAATCAATATAAAACATAATAATTAATAGAAAGATTTTTTTTATTATTAAAAAAATGGTATATTAGTATAACAACTCAAACCCACCCAAACATGATTGGATCTTATGCACCTACACCAATAAGAGCATGCATGAGAGAGGGAGAACATGAGGGAGAGAGAGTAAGGGAGAGACAGAGAGGGAGAGAATGGAAGGGAAAGTGGGAGAGAGGGAGAGGGAGAGGGAAAGGGAGAGAGGGAGAGAGGAGGAGGGAGGGAGAGGGAGGGAGAGGGAAAGAGGGAGAAGGGGAGAGAGGGAGAGAGGGAGAAGGAGAGAGCGGGAGGGAGGGAGAGGGAGAGAGCGGGAGGGGGAGAGGGAGAGAGAGGGAGAGAGGAGAGCGAAAGAGAGGGAGAGGGGGAGGGAGAGAGGAAGAAGAGGAAGTGAGAGATTGAAAGGGTGAGAGAAGGAAGATAGAGGGAGAGGGAGAGGGGGATAGAGAGGAAAAGAGGGAGAGAGGTAGAGAGAGTGAGATAGAGGGAGGTAAAAAGGGAGAGATGGAGAGGGAAAGATAGAGGAAGGAGGTAAGGAGAGAGTGAGATAAAGAGGGAGAGAGAGGGAGAGAGAGGAAAGGAGAGAAGAAGAGGAAGAAGGGATGGATATAAGGAGAGAGAAAAAGAGAGAAAAAGAGAGTGAGAGGGAGGGAGAAAGATTAGGAGGGGAGAGAGAAAGGGTAATGAAAGGGGTTGGAGAAAGAGAGAGTAGGAGAAAGAGAGAATAGGAGAGAGGGAGAGAGATGAGAGAGAGAGAGAAGGATGGAGAGAGGGGAGGGAGAGAGTGAAGGAGTGGGAGGAAGAGAGATACCGAGAGAGAGAGAAAGGAACCGAGAGAGGGAGGGAGAAAGGGAGGGATAAAAAGAGGAAGATAGTGATAGAGGTAGCATGAAGAGGGAGGAAGAGAGGGACAAAGGTAGAGAGATAGTGAGCTTGAGGGTGGGCGAGGAGGGAGAATGTAACCCTCGTGAAACTCCTTAACATAGCTATA
The DNA here is from genome assembly GCA_963924115.1 of Dovyalis caffra. Lineage (NCBI taxonomy): Eukaryota > Viridiplantae > Streptophyta > Magnoliopsida > Malpighiales > Salicaceae > Dovyalis > Dovyalis caffra. Next base: position 3,471,713 of record CAWUPB010000351.1, read on the forward strand.
CGTACCGAAACTTTTATTTTTTCATCTACTAAGTCTAAATTATGATCTATGTGTCATGTTCATGTTTGGTGAGGTTAATATGCTTCATGTTAATGTGAGGAGTTATGATAAAAAAAATTAGGCACATCGAAATTTTAATTCTTGGGAAGAATATCTCCTGGAATATCTATAATTATGTGGGTGTAATTTATGTGCCATTTCTTTTATATTTTGTTGTGTTAAAATATCTAAGGTTTATGGAAGTGTTTATAGGAATAACTTTTTAGGAATTTAACTAGTCATTATTTATTTTCCCATAACATATATTTAAAAAAAAAGATGAAAGTGAATGAATTTCCCAAACATGGTGCATAGCCCAAAATTTTGGGAACCAAATGAAGTTAGGAAGTTGGTTAGTTTATTTAGTTTAGTTACCTTTTAGTTTCCATCTGTAGTTATTGATTTGACACCAAATCTACCACCTTTTTCTAAATTGTGACACCTAGTCCACTTTGATTTTTAAATTGTCAACTTGCCTCCCACTTAGTCTCCATCATTTGACCTCTTTTTACCATAAAATTTTGACACTTGGAATACTAATAAATGAAGGGAAAAAGTGTGACATAAAAATGTAAGAAAGATTGCAAACTTTGCCATTTTTGGAGACAAAGCCGTAGCTACCAAAAGAGAAGGAGAGAAATGGCTTTGAGAGGGAGAGAGACGAAAAAAGAGAAGAAAAGAAAGAAAGGAGAAAAGAAAAAGGGAAAGCCTAGACAATCTTCGGGAAAGCTAAAGCAATGTAAGTAGGTTTATGTTATTTTATGTTATGCTTTAAATTTCTTGTATATGTGCTTAAATAGGGAGGTTAGTGAACACTTCCCATTATATTGTTTATGTTGGTTTATGTTCATTATGGTTGTAATGTGTGTTAGATTGCATGATGTGCATTTAATGGTGAACTTTATGTTGGATTGTACAAGTATGATGATGGATGGTTGGCATGTTGATAAATCCATGTGAGATCTATGTGTGATGGATGTTTATACATGAATGGATGGGTTTGATTTGGTTACAACAACATGGGCGTGAAAAATGTGTGTGTATGGGCTTAGACATCTTTAAGAAAACCCATTCGGCCTAGGTACTAAAAAGGCCAAGTTTGGATTTATTTTTATGGATCTAAAGATCTAGAACTCCATGATAACCCATTAAAGTATAACTTAGTGAGTTAGGATGAAAAGAAATTACATAGAAATAAACAAAAATCCTTTGCCCCTTTATGGACCCATTCGACCTAAACCCAAAAAGTTAGGGATTTGAGTTCCATTCATCCAACTTGAGAATTAATGGTTCAAATACACCTAAATAAGTATAAATTGAGGTGTACGAAAGTTGGATTTTAAGAAAAATGAAACTTTCAATTTAGACTAGGAAACACTTGACCTAAACCCTAATTTTTAGAAATTGAGTTCCAATCATCCAACTTCATAAGTAATGGCCCAATGACATCTAAATAAGTATAAAATGAAGTGTGGGAAGGTAAGAGTGCAACACAACCAAAATTAAGACCTAGATCTATTAAAAATAAAGTTCGGCTTTTAAGGCTAAATTTCGAGTTAGAAAGGAAAACCCACCATAAACAAACCCTAATGCATTCCTAGGACTTAAATACCGAAATGGACTCGACGGGCCTTGTTTTCCTTATGTGACCTCGATGGTATGGAATCGATGAGTTTAGTACGCATGGTTTGGTGAAATGTGGTTAATGATACATCATGTGAATCACATGCATATGAAGAATGGATTAAATTGAGGAAAACAATTGAGTAAAAAACGATGAGGTTTGGTAAATGAATCGGATTGAATTGGATAGGTTTGGTAACCTACCGGATTAAATGGGTATTAGCATTGAAGTCGTGTACTGCTCTATTCTATGTGGCTAATCCGTGTGACTATATCGATAGGCAATGGATAATCCTACTAATCGACGCTACAACAAAGGCTAATTTCATTGTTAGTTGTAGGTGATTCGACAATAATTAAGATATGAAAATAAAGCGAATTTGCTAATACTTAGGGTATCCGAAGTAAAATTTGATGAGTCAAAGTAGGGGAGTCGGAAATCGCTACATATCATGTGTATCACCCTACTTACCGAGCTTCAAATCACTCTATATTTATTTCATGTCATGACAAGTAAAGGCGATAATAATGCCGATAGTGAAGCATGTCGGTTCCTCTTAAAAAAGAGCTCATATGTGACACGAAAAATATAAGAGTCCTTTGTGCTTGTAAATTATATTTTTTTAACTTTTGTAATGATATTAAGTACGTTGTGCATGTTGTATGGGAATAAATTTGAGACGTTAGTCTCTAAACTATGGTGCAGCCTAGCCATGCCTTTTAGGTAATTGGTAAGGGAGCTGCGGGCATCGTAGAGAAAGTAACGGATGGATAGGGAGAGATAAAGAGGGTGGAAGGTAGGGAGAGAGGGAGGAGAAAGAGAGGAAGGGAGGAGAGAGAGAAAAAGAGAGGAATGAGAAAGGAGTAAAGAAAAGAGAGTGAAAAGGAGGGGGAGAGAGAGTCATAGAGGGGAGAGATGAAGAGAGGGGGAGAGAGAGGGTGGGAGGGAGAGAGGGATGAAGAGGGAGAAGGAGAGAGAGAGGAAGAGAGGAAAGAAGGGCGAGAGAGAGAGAGAATAAGAGGGAGAGAAAGACATGACAGTCTAGGATAAAGGAAGAAAGAGAAAGAGAGAGAGAGGAATAGAGTGAGATAAGAGAGGTGGAGAGAGAGGAAGAGTGGGAGGTGAGAGAGAAGGAGAGAAAAAGAGTGAGAGGGAGGGAAAGAGTGAGAGTGGGAGAAAGGGAGATTGAGAGAAGGAAAGGAGGGAGAGAGAAGAAAAGAGAAAAGGAGAGGGAGTTAGAGAGTAGGAGAGAGGGAGAGAGGAAAAGAGGAAAGGGAGACAGAGGTAGTGAGAGAAATAGAGAGAGAGAGTAGGAGAGAAAGATAGAGAGGGATAGAGAGGGAGAGATAGAAAAGAAGAGAGAGGGAAGGAAGGCTGGGGAAAGAGAGGGAAATAGGGAGTTGGAGAGAGGGAGAGGGAGAAAGGAAGGATAGAGGGGAAGAGAGAAAGTGGGAGATAGGGGAGAGAGGGAGGGGAAGTTGGTAGGAGGGAGATAGGAAGACAGATATAGGGGAGAGTGAGAAAGAGAGGGAAAGTGAGGAGAATTACAAAGAGAAAGAGAGAGAAAGGGAAGGAGAGAGAGAGACGAAGGGAGAGATGAAGGGAGAGGGAGAAAGAGGAAGGCTGAATGAGAGGTAGGGGGAGAGAGAGGAAGGGAGAATGAGAGAGAGCAATGGAGAGGAGGGAGAGCAAAAAGGAGAGATTAAGAGGAAGAGAGGGAGAGAGAGGGAGAGAGTGGGGGAGAAGGAGAGGAAGGGAGGGAGGTAGAGAGGGGGTAAGAGAAAGAGAGAGGGAGAAAGATAAAGAGGGAAGGAGAGGAAAGGAGGGAAAATGAGAGAGAGAGAACAAGAAAGAGGGTGAGAGAGGGAGGAAGAGAGTGAGAAAAGAGAGGGAGTGAGTGAGTGGGAGAGAAGGAGAAGAAGGGAGAGAGAGAAAGAGGAGGAAAGATAAATCGAAACGGTTAGAGAGAGAGAAAGAAAGGAAAAAAAGGAGAGAGGGAGAGGGTGGGATAGAGGGAGGGGGAGATGGAAAGAGAGACATAGAGGGAGGGAGAGGGAGAGTAGGAAACGGATAGGGGAGAGAGAGAGAGTGTGAGAGAATATAAAGAGGGAATGGAAGAGAAGGTGAGAGAGATAAGAGAGAGGGAGAGGTGAGAAAGAGGGAGAGAGGAAGAGGGAGAGAAAGAGGATGAGAGAGGGAAAGAGAGAAAGAGAGGGAGAGAGAGATTAAGAGAGAGGAAGGGATTAGAGTGAGAGTAGGAGAGAGGGAGATAGAGGGAGAATGGGAGGGAGGGTAAGAAAGAGATGAAGGAAGAGGGAGAGAGGAAGGGACATAATGAGAGAGAGAGAGAGCGAGTGAGAGGGAGAGTGAGAGAGGGGGAGAGAAACAAGAAGAGAGGGAGGAAAGGAGAGACATGAAGAGAGGGAGATGGTGAAAGATATAGGGGAAGAGAGGAAAAGGGAGAGAGAGAGAAAGAGAAAGGGTGATAGAGAGATAGAGATAGAGAGGAAGAATGAGAGAGAAAAAAGTGAATGGAAGGGAAAGAGAGGGAGAGGGGGAGAGAGATAGAGGGAGAAAGAGTAAGAGAGGGGGAGAGAGGGAGAGGGAGGGAGGGAGAGCGAGAAAGGGAGTGAGATATAGATAGAGTGGTGGGGATAGAGAGAGGGAGAGAGAGGGAAGAGAGGGAGGGAGATAGAGGGAGAGGGAGAGGAATAGAGAGAAAGAGGGTAGGAGATAGAGAGAGAGGGAAAGGAATATAAAGAGAGGTTAAGGGAGGGAGGAAGAGAAAGGGAGTAAGAGATAGAAGGAGGGTGAGAATGAGAGATAGAAGAGAGGGAGAGAGGGATAGTGAGGGAAAGAGAGATAGAGGTAGAGTGAGGGAGAAAGGGAGAGAGATAAAAAGAGAGATATGGTGTGAGAGAGGGAGAAGGAGAGGGAAAGCGGGAGAGATCGTAAAAGGTAGAGAAAGGAGTGAGAGAGAGAGAGAAGGAGAGATAAATAGAGAATGTGAGAGAAGGAGAGGGAGAGGGAAAGCAAGAGAATGGGAGAGAAGGTAAGAGTTTGAGAGAGGAGTACGAGAGAGAGAAGGAGGGAGTGAGAGAGGTAGGGAAAAATGGAGAGGGTGAGAGGGAGGTATGAGGAGAGGGAGGGAGATGGAGTGAGAGAGAGAAAGAGAGAGGGTTAGGGAGAGGGGAGGATAAGGGAGAGATAGGAGGAGAGAGAGGGGGAGGGAGATAAAAGAGAGAGGGAGGGAGAGATAGGGATGGATAGAGTCGAGACGGAGAGAGAGGGAAAGAGTAGGAAAGTAAGAGAGGGAGTAGAGAGAGGGAGAGAAAGAGAGGTATAGAGAGGGAGTGAGGGAGAAAGGGAGTGAGAGTGAGAGGGAGCGAGGGGGAGAGAGGGAAAGGGTAAGAGAGGGAGAGGGAGAGGGAGAGAGAGGTTGGGAGATAGGAAGAGGGAGAGAGAGGGGGAGGGAAGGAGGGTGGGCGGGAGGGAAAGGGTGAGGGAGAGAGAGGTAGAGAGAGAAAGAGAGAGTGAGAGGGAGGGAGAGGGAGATAGAGATAGCGGGAGAGAGAAGGAGAGCTAGAAAGAGGGAGGGAGAGGGAGAGGGTATAAGAGGAATAGAGGGTGAGAGAGAGGGGAGAGAGAAAGGGAGAGAGTAGAGGGAGGGAGGGAGGGAGGGGTAAAGACGGTTAGGAAGGGGAGAGGGAGAGGGAGAAAGGGATAAAAAGGAGAAAGATAGATGGTAAGAGAGAGAGGGAGGGAAGGAGTAAGTAAGAGAGAGTAAGAAAGGAAAAGTGAGAAAGGGAGAGGGGCGAGGGAGAGGGAATAGGAGAGAGAGAGGGAGTGAGAAAGAGCTAGAAAGAGGAGGAAAGAGAGGGAGAGGGAGGGAGAGAGAGGGAAAGAGAGTGTGAGAGAGAGGGAAAGGGAGAGAGAGTGAGAGGGAAAGAGAGAGACAATGAAAGATGAAGAGAGAAATTGAGGGGAGAGAGTAAATGGGATGGAAGGAGAGGGAGAGGAAAAAGAGACGAAAAGGGAAAGGGAAAATTAGAGAGGGAGTGAAAGAGAGAAAGTAAGGGAGGAAGAGAGGGAAAGAGAGAGCAAGAGAGAGAAAGGAAGAAAAGGAAAGAGAGGGGGTGAGAGAGAAAAAGGGAGAGAAAGAGACAAAGAGAGAGGGAGAGAGAAATAAGGAGGGAGAGAGAAATAAGGGAAGAGAGTGTGAGATTGTGAGAGGGGGAGGGATGATTGGAGAGGGATAATGCAAGTTAGGGAAGGAGAGAGGGAGGGCGAGAGGGAGAGAGAAAGTGGGAGGGAGAGAGAGGTGATAGAAAGGGAGAGAAGGGAAGAGGGAGAGAGAAGGAGATAAAGAGAGGGAGAGAGAGGAAGATAGAGAGAGGTGAAGAGAAAGGATAAGAGAGGTAGTGGGGAAAAGAGAGAGAAAGGGGGAGAGAGGGAATGAGAGAGAGAGAGGGGGGATAGATGGAAAAAAGGAAGAGGGAAAAGGCAAGAGGGAGAGAGGGGGATAGATGGAAAAAAGAAGAGGGAAAAGGAGATAGGGAGAGGGTGAGAGAAAAATGAGATGGAGAGAGTGAGAAAAGGCGAGAGGTAAAAGGAGAGGTGGGTAGAGGGAGAAAGAGAGGGAGATAGGGAGAGGGAGGGAGGGGGAGAGGGAGAGGGTAAGAGAAAAATGAGATGGAGAGAGTGAGAGAAGGCGAGAGGTAAAAGGAGAGGTGGGTAGAGGGAGAAAGAGAGGGAGATAGGGGGAGGGAGGGAGGGGGAAAGGGAGAGGGATGGGGAGAGAGGGAAAGGGAGAGAGGAGGATGGACAGGGAGAGAGGTATAGAGTGAGGTAGAGAGAGAGTGGGAAGAAGAATGAGAGCAAAAGATAGAGATAGATTAAGGGAAAGAGAGGAAGAGGGATAGAGAGGGATAAAGGGTGGGAGAGGGAGAGAGTGGGAGAAAGAGAGATGGGGTTAGAGGGAGAGAGAGGGAGAGGGAGAGATGAGTGAGAGGTAATGGGTGAGGGGTAGTGTGAGAGAGAGAAAGAGAAGGGAGAAGGAGTGAGAGAGGGAGCGATGTAGGGGAGTGGGAAAGAAAGAGAGAGGGAGAGAGAGAGGGAAAAAGAGAGAATGATAGAGAGAGGGAAAGATAAAAGTGATAGAGAGAGAGAGGGAGAGATAAAGAACGAGAGGGAAAGATAAAGATATAGAGTGACATCTAAGAGAACGAGGGAGATAGAGGAGGGATAAAGAAAGGGATAGAGGGAGGGTGAGAGGGAGAGAGGGATAGAGAGAGAAAGAGGGATGGAGAAAGAGTGAGGGAGAGAAGGAGAGAGGAAAAGAAGAGGGAGGGATTAGAGCGACAAGCTAAGGGAAAGAGAGTGAGGGAGAAGGGAGAGGGAATGAGGGAGAGAGAGGGCTAGAGTAAGGAAGAGAGATGATGGAGAGAGACCGAGAGAGGTGGAGGGAGAGAAAGGGGGAGGGAGTAAGAAGGAGACAAAAAAGGAGAGAGGGAGAGAGAGGAGAGACAAAAGAGAGAGAGGGAAAGGGAGAAAAGAAGAGGGAGAGAGGAGGGAGAGAGAGAGGGAGAATGAAAGTTTAAAAGGTAGAATGGGAAAGAGAAATAAGGAGGAAGGAAGAGAAGAAGAAAGAGAGGGCGAGAGGGAAAGAGAGATAGAGAGAGGAGATAAGGGTAGAGAAAGGGAAAATGTGGGTATGGTAGAAGGAGAGATAGAGATAGGAGATAGAGGTAAAGAGAGGGAGAAGGTGGGTGTGGTAGAAGGAGAGAAGGAGGGAGAGAGAGATAGAGAGAGGAGATAGGGGTAGAAAGAGGGAGAGGGTGGGTGAGGTAAAAGGAGAGAAGGAGAGGGAGAGAGGAAGGGAGAAAGAGAGAGAGAGAGGAGAGATAGGGAGAGAGAGAAAAAGAGGGAGATGGAGAGAGGTAGAGCAAGAGTTAGAGAGGGAGAAGGAGAGAATGAGGGATAAAGAAAGAGGGGAAGGAGAAGGAGGGAAAGAGAGAATGGGTGAGAAAAGGAAAAGGGAAAGAGTGGGAGAGAGAGATAGGATGGAAAG